>CANUEZ040000131.1:17500-1217500 GCA_948099385.1 Fasciola hepatica
GTTACATAGATGTTCATATAGATATACGAAGACAAGTCGATGGATGGCAAGTTTGTTCGGTAGATATTTTGATATTTCAAGTAAACGTCGTTAGACAGATTGATATTTAGATATATCTGTAGATAAATTGACATAGAAATATAAAGATAGATATGTAGATAGGTTGAAGGAGAGGTTGATAAATGGATACTATATATATATATATATATATATATATATATATATATATATATATAAAGCATATATTTATATAGATAGATTTGTTGATTGATATATAGTCAGATATATAGATTTGGTTATGGCTGGTTTGACCGCGTATGTACAAACGGATGAGTAGATAGAGAAACAGAGAAATAGATATGTACAATGGTAGATAGATTGATCGATTAATTGACAGGTGGATAAATAGTTTAATAGATAGATAGATATTTATGTCGATAAATAGATAGATAAGTAGGTAGATGGATATATAGAGATCTGATATATATATATATATATATATATATATAACAAGATAAATAGCTAGATAGGTAGATAAGTTTGCGGATACATTGATGGATATCTCAATAGGTAGATATTTCGATGGGGAGATATATAGATCCGTGAAAAGTAAGTTTGATCTATAGGTATTTTCAAATTTCACGGATCTTTTTATAGTCATTTAGGCATTGAATATAATAGTATTTGATACCACATGTCAGTTCAATATACCAACGCTAACACAACCATCCTTCATGATTTCCGTACGGTGGTTTGATGCTATTATTTAACAGAGGATCCACGAGTAGGGTGAGGCAAATTCACGTGCAATATCACTTCGAAGGAGAGAAAACGGTTTCCACCTTCTGTTTGGCGAAGTAACGAGCTTGGATAGCCGCCTTACCACAATTAGTCTCTGAATCCTTAGATGTCCTGCACAGATTGGTAATGCCAACATTTCTCACTAAAGGTATGCCACTTATCAAAACCACATCAATACTGATAGGATGAGCTTTGTCAAGTGGTCAGGTAACAAGATGGATTGTAACTGAACCGCTGTCCAGTGAATGAGTGACTCGTAGAACGCGAACCCGAAACCTAAATCGAACAAGGCGAGTGGGTGAACTACGTCTCACTCATTCACCGGACAGCGGTTCAGTTACGGTACTCAATTTGTGGGGCAATCCAGTCACAAAGGTCCGGGAATATACTTGAAATCTTAGGAAAGGTCTGTCGGGGAAAGTACACCAAGCAATACGGGACCGAGTTTTTGGAATAGGGTGAAATCCATCTACTTTAGTAAGACCAATTGATCTATCAGGGGAAGAGTGGTAAGCGTACATGAGATTGAGGGGCAGGTATGACCATGCAATCTGATCAGACAAGGACCAGAAGAATCACACTCACGCTTGACCTAGACCCTCACGCAGGCGCGGGGTGAGCTCCAGCATGGAAGGAAAGTACAAAGGTCATTCATACGGTGCGGGTAAGAAAGCGAATAAAGAACGGGTGCAAGCATGACACGCAAGGTCGGGCACCTATGACGAACAAGACTTGAAGGTCGTAGGCCCCTGGATTAACCACAAGGGAAAATCACTTTGCTGTAAAAGTACACTAGTAGGAGGACGGTAAGTGAACTGAGGCAAGGTAACCGGCTCACCATGTGAAAGGAAGGGAAGACGTTTTGGTTGGAATGGTTAGGAAGTTCCGGGTAACGAGATGATTAGAGTCACGTGAGTTAGAGAAGTAAACTGCATGCTAATTACACACATTGTACTGATTTACCATTACACCGGCCCCCGAAATTCTCACGTAATATCGTCGCCTCAAACACCGTTCAGCCATGGTTCTCCTACCTAGTCGCTTCCAGACCCCTGTGCTCGTTCTTTCTTGCCAGCGGAGAGAGGGTACCACATGCGGAACACGGGCCATTCTCCATGACCTATATTCCGCGCTTCATCGGAGATGTCCCTCTGGCCTACAAACCTCGAGGACATCTCATCTTAGGATTCCGCCGCTGCTGCCCGCGGTCACGGTGCGCACAGGGCCATCCTTGCTTACTTCGCTTCCCTCTATTCCTCCCAACGGCTATTTTCTCTGGGGTGTCCTCGTGGAACCTAGTGGTCAATACTTCCCCCACTTTCAGTTCATCGTTGGGCTGTAAACACCGTTGTTGTATTTGAAGTGTAGGAACATACTCAGTATGGGCCATGTGCTTTATCTGTTCGCATCGCCGATTGAAAGTTGCCTCACCGCTGTCTTTCGAGGCCGGTCCTAACTTGTCTGGCATGATCTACCGTGGAACAGACATAAGGAACGTGAAGGGAACACCCGCTGTTTGAGTGTAATGTACTTCGTGCGTTCTCCCTGCTTCCCTTCTCTTCCTATTTCCTCCCTCCTAGCACTACCGGTGTAGAAATGACTTTTTCCCCGTTGTCCTGGTGTAGCACGGAAAATAAAACCCGCGGATTCGGTAGCTTTCTTCTGTTCCAGGGTGCGGTGGTTTCTTTCGCCTCAGCTTGTTGAATAAGAACACGTAAACGAGTTCATTAACTTCCACATCTCCGCCAAGGCTATCTTTCCCCACTACCAAAATCAGCCCCAGAGAAGGTTGTGTAAGCAATGGACTACTTCCTAATACGATTGTTGGTGCTGCTTGTTCGGAATTGGGAGTCTTACTCAGCGGGTTTCCTTTGATTGACGTCCATTTATTGAGCCGAGACCCGGCTCTTAGTAACAGTCCGGAAATCTTTTGCACGAACTATACCATTTCTCTGTCGTTCGGGAAAGCCTTCAAACAGTCGTCTACGCAGACAATCCCATGTCTTGTAAGTATGGTGGAGTTTTTGTTCACTAATCCAAAAATATCTCCAGTGCGTCTTAGAGTGAAGTTTGCACAGAATGGGGAAGAACTGTCTCCGAACGTATGAGACGCCATCCGATATTCCACTAATGGCTTGCGGCAGTCGTTGTTTGCCCACCATAAGAAGCTGAATGTCCCCTGTCGGATATCGGCGGCTTAACTTGCATGAACTTCTTTTCGATATCGGTTGCAACTGCGGCGGCTCCCCATCGAAACATCAGCGAAATTCTCACTAGATCAGTAATAAGACCCGGCCCTTTATACAAATAATGATTTAGCGACTGTCCATGAAATTCTACGGTGCAGTCGGAAACCATCCGTACTTTACCTGGCTTCGTCTTGTTCAGAAGTGGATGGTGAGATAGATACCATTGCAGGTCTTTGCCGTCGGTTGGTAGGTCGCCTGGGACCAACTCAAAGAATCCATCATCAAGATGATGTTGGATGACTTGAATGTAACTCTTAGCCAATACAGGATTATCGAAGGCCAGTGGTGTCCTTCAGTGGGGTTCCTCGGGTTCATTAGTAATGGGCTCTGATACTGTCGCCTCCAGCGTGTTGCGTGTGCAGCAAGCCTCTACGTATTTTTCAACACCAGAAATTTGGTCTGATTAAACTGGGTCCTGTTCTTTAGGCTGCTCTTCCGTGTCCAGCGATAACTTTGCCAGTTCCACTTCATTTTGAACCCTAAGAAGCTCCCTCGAATTTCTGACTTCTTGCTCCTTTTGTTGTAACTCTAGCTCCCGTCGTACCTATCTTTCCCTAGCCTGAGCCCTCGGCAGGTTCGAACGAACAAAGCTAGTTAGAGAACTCGACCTTTGCCTAGAACCATGGCTTGAGGCGGTGTTGGAACGGACTTGCCTATAATTGTCGTCCTCGAGTTTGAACTGCTTTCTGTTCATCGGCATTATTTTTGCGGCTAACTGAGAGTCTAGAAAGATGGAGTGGAGACTGAACCGGAGGATAAAAGTCGGTGGTGTTTGACAGATTCGCTACTCCACCGATTTCAGTATTATACTAGAGCAGAGCAAATGGGCTGATGCCAAACTGAGTACCCGTCCAAAGTGGGTACTGTCGACTGCCGGTAGGATTCACTCACCGAGTCGACTGTACACCACCGGATGAGCCAGTGTTGAGTAATAGTCCTGACAGAGCACTGAAACCAGTCAGTGGGCTCACTCACCAAGTTGAGCGGAAGCTCATGGTACCCAAGACTGAGTACGTGTCCAGAATAAGTACTGAAAACAGTCAGTTGTTCCACTCACCAGAAAACAGACGGCTGAAATGCATTATTTCTGCTGTGTTGGACTTCCACGAGACCCATACAACCAGTGATTATGAACAAGTAGATAAGACTACACACCACGACAAACAAGGCTTTTGTGTTCACAAAACTTATTCATCCTAATGCTATTATTATTTCTAACCCTCTTCCTGTTTCATCATTCTGATGACTATTTCGATTTCTTAGTTTGGTTGCTGCTGAGGAGTAGCAGTCAGTGAGCCACTGCAGTCCATCAACCGTTCATTGTTGTTCCAACTGGACTAGACTCAATGAAATCTCTCACATTCTGGAGAGCTAAGCGAATATACGAGACTACTTTGCATATGGGTTAGAAATGAACGTTGAGCTAATGCATGACATGCCGCTCATCAGATATGCTATATAAGTTGCTATTCGAGTTGGGCATTTTATGCAAGACGCTGCTTGATTTGATCAACATGACCAGTCTACTCAAAATAATCGCGTTCGTGTTTATTAAATACCATTACCGGTCCGCTCGACTTGCGTAGGTAGCTTTATCTGATGACTTTATGGATTAGAATAGCATAGTTAAATGTATTATTTGCTATTTCTCCTGTCGTTTACGGCTTTCTCAGGCGGATAATGCAACGCAATTTTTTCCCGTGGGGCTGCTAGACAAGTCTAGCGACTGTTATTGCTCTCAGTAGTGTTCCACAAGGTGTTGTCTTGTTGCTGTTCTGTAGAGGAGATGACCTTTATGATACTCTCGAAAATCTTAGCAGCTGAGTCAGCAGGATGGAAACGGATTACAATGACTTCTTTCTAAGGAATTTTGGTTTGAAAGAGAGAGAGCAATATCTGAACAACGAAATAGTGATAAAATACCCAATTACATGCAGTGAACACGAGAGCTGCTTAACTTATTCGTGCAGGCAAAACAAGAAAGGGAAATTGAAGTTCTAGAGAAAGACGGGAACTATCACTCTGGAAGAGTAAGAGAACCAATAGGTTACCCGATTACCTATGGTCCTATTTCCTTCATACCCCTTATTTCGAAAACTTTCGAAACTGACCTCTCCGACAAACTGCAAGCATTTCTCGGTCGCAAAGGAATATCGAGTGATCGCTAGTAGGGATTACAACCTCGCCGTCCCACTGGCGATATCGTGGCACTCTTCTTAAACTGACGATCGACGGCATTCGACAATCACGGAGAAACAAACGTGTTCTCCCTTGATATCTCAACGGCCATTGACCGAGCTTGACACAAACGTCTTCTTGCGAATCTACCCACGTTCGCCTTCCCTTCCACTCTCGTGTCCTAAGTACCCACGTTTTTCAGTATTGGTACCATCTCCATCCGAGCTGATGGGGTTCTGTCTTATCTATTTCCTGTGAATGCTGGCTTTCCCCAAAATGCAGTACTTGCGACCAGCCTATTCATTTTATCCATTATTGATCTTCTATCATCTACTTCCAACCCAATCAATTCCTGTACCCATGAAACCACCATTCATTCTTCTCCTTCTTCCCGCACTCCCTATACCATTCAAACACCAACATCGATCATGGCTGCAGCATAGTCAGAGTATATTGAGGGGCTCAACTAGAACACATCTTCCTCTGGATCTCCATCGATCATGTTGCATTCAATGCTTCCAAAAGCTTTTTTCTGTCAACTTCCTCGATACGTCATTAGCTCTCCCCACATTTATACTCTGATTCGACTGTATTGCATTCTATAGATTCCATTTCTTCTTTTTGCTTTTCATTCTGATTTTGTGCGTTGCAAAATTATTCACACATTTGTTGTCTTAGTCGCTTGATTATCACTTGGAAATCTAGACTGGTTCTCAATAGTACATTTCGTGGGATTTCGGAAACAAATTTCGGTAGTGAAACGTAAATGTTTTGTAATCGGTAATTGAATTATCGTAGAAAATCACAGTCTATCGACATTTCGGTTACAGCGGGTAGTCGACCTTCATTTGCGACAACACTGTGCTACGGAATATGGAAATCTCCCTTATAGCGTTACTTGGAACATTAGTTTTCCCGTAATCTCCGAGCTGATATTGGCTCCGATTCAGTAGCGGTTCTAGAAGGAAAACAATATATTCATGAGTCGTATAACAGTTGACTTATGAATGAATTTTCGTCTCCAGCGTTTCTTCTATATGGTTGGGTCCAAAAATGTTCCATGTTCGATCATCTCGGTTCCATGAAAGAAGAGGAATTTGCAGGTTCACGCACATAATTCTACGCGGTACACTGAGTGCTCAGCATTGACCAAGTTTAGTGTATTATAAAGTCGACTTTGGAAATAGGACAGAGATAAGTTCATGCCAGACACAGACATTCGCGTACGGTGTAGTTAGATCATATCAATAGGGCAAAACTCATCCTCTTATCTATCTTTTTTGGAATAAATGTTTACCCATTTGAATTTCGATTAAGTTATCTTTAATTGTACCAACTCCTTCGATGTTCTGAATCCTTCCCTAGCCCATTGGTTATCCCGGTCTTCACACATTTACTGTCTCCTCTCTCTTGTTGCATTTAGGAAAGTATTTAGTTGAGAACTATTTGCTTCTTCACGCCCGTCCATCTGACTTTATTGTGCAATGTATTCCGCTGTTGTACCCATCTTAGAGGTTTGAATTTATGTCTTTACTACTGAGAACAGCATGAGTAGTTAAACCTGGAAGTTCACTAATGTTAGCCGGATGGAATAAATTGGATTGCCCCCTTCCGAAGATGAGGTTTATATGTTACCACAGTGAATAAACCGTTCATGTGTGCCAAGTATACAAAATCCGAACTTTTCCCGCACTTCCACACTGAAGATTTCTTGAGCCAGAACTTCGTACAGCCATTAGCCTGATAGGCAACACAGCTTAAGTGTTCAACCTGCTGACACGAGTTCACTGAAAAGTCCGTCTCTTTGCCAACATTTCATTTTTGTTTCGTGTTTTCCACGTTTTATTGTCATTCTACTATTCTCCTCTCCATAATCTATCGCAACTTCTTCCAGGAAAAGGAATAGGACAATCGTATCATTTTCGGGCATCCAGGTTTTTTTACCTCAATCAATAAGTCATTCTTCATTCTCGTTTCTCAACCCATATTTCCAAAGTCGACTTTATAATACACTAAACTTGGTCAATGCTGAGCACTCAGTGTACCGCGTAGAATTATGTGCGTGAACCTGCAAATTCCTCTTCTTTCATGGAACCGAGATGATCGAACATGGAACATTTTTGGACCCAACCATATAGAAGAAACGCTGGAGACGAAAATTCATTCATAAGTCAACTGTTATACGACTCATGAATATATTGTTTTCCTTCTAGAACCGCTACTGAATCGGAGCCAATATCAGCTCGGAGATTACGGGAAAACTAATGTTCCAAGTAACGCTATAAGGGAGATTTCCATATTCCGTAGCACAGTGTTGTCGCAAATGAAGGTCGACTACCCGCTGTAACCGAAATGTCGATAGACTGTGATTTTCTACGATAATTCAATTACCGATTACAAAACATTTACGTTTCACTACCGAAATTTGTTTCCGAAATCCCACGAAATGTACTATTGAGAACCAGTCTAGATTTCCAAGTGATAATTTATGTGAATGAAGATTGGGCACTCGGGACTCGACTGCCAGCTGAAGTTCGGCGGATGTACACTTCAGCTGAGCGTCGGAAAACCTATGTCGCACAATATTCTGACTGATGCCAACTGTCTGGTTACTTTACCAATGAATGTTATCTTTTCTCCATTCGGCCCTACGAAGCCTGGTTTCAAAATATTCTTCGAGGGAGTTGGAATTCTGTTGCCGATAGTTTTATTGGAAGCATTGTCTGTCAGAATAGCTGATGTCAAATGTAGCCATGAATGATGGAAAACAAATTCGGTAAGAATGATTAAAAATCAAACGTATTTGCTTTGGTCACAGATTTGCTGTGATAAATCGGCAAAACTCAAGTGACAATTTTGGTATTCACGAGGCTTTTAGAATTCACTCGAACTCGTTTAATGGCGGTATTCACTGGGTACATACCAGAGAAAATATATCCAGCCGAAAGTAGAGATCATAATGTGGAGCTGAAGGAAATATCACCCTATTGAGGATTTCGCGTTCAGTGACGGTCTGTACAACACCCGGTGTGAAGGTTGGACCACTTTACAAACAACAACTGGTGGCATGTGCAAATAATTCCACATGGTCTAGGTGCCGGTACTGTTTCCAATCTGCTTTCACATTTCACTTCACCTTTTAAACCAAAAATGTGAAATAACTGATTGAATGGAGTGACATAAAACGGAATAGTTAAATACTGTGGAAAACCGAGGTTTGGGTGCAACTGCGTAACCATGCTTGGTCAGGAAGATTCTAGCCTTCAACGAAGTGGATTTAGCCAGACCCGAGTCCCTCAATTTTACTTCTTACTTGTTCAACTTTACTAAAGCTAGCTGAATAATGTACACAAGTCTGTCTGTTGAATCACTGTTTAAGGACTCTAAAACCACATTTGTTTTAAAGCACTGAATCGTTGTTTAGGAAAATCAGCGTATGAATTATTTTGTAAATAGACAGTATTCACCAATCCATATTTTGTTCGAACACGTTTGTTCTCGTTGTATTCTTGATTCAAGAAAGTACAAAACTATCAATATCATCTATTTAAGAAACGATTCATGTCGGTCATAACAAGAAAAATCTGAACAACAAATCTCCAAGACGTGCTACCTACGATCAGATTGTGTTGACCCATCGATGATGTACCAGACATTGATCTCATCTTAATCACTCTGTCCTTATAATTAGGCGCAATGAAAGGGTTGCCCTCATTTTGTATTCTACTGTTTTCACTTTGTATTCTTGAAGTTCAACCATGAATCCAATTTAAGTTCAGTTCATTCTTGATAATAATTTGATTTGAGCTTAATGTTGAGACGATTAGCAAATATGTTGGTCCTTTTCTCAGTTCTCTCAAGCGAGTTTTGGACGTCCGAGTATGATTTTTGCGAGATCCTCTAATGAATACAGATGAGTGCTATAATAGTCGAACGTTAGTGGTTAAATATGTCTATCAAAAATGGCACACATAATCCGTGAAAAGGCATTGGAAGCCCCATTTATCACATTTATAGTATCGGGTAATGTAGACTTAACGCACAGTGGTGTGACTATCTTTCATATATATATGCATATATATATATATAAATATATATATATATATATATATATATATATATATTATATATATACGTGTGTGTTTGTGTGGAATAAGTCTGTATTTTCAGCCTTAGTCGAAACCCATTAGTGTTTCCATTACCTGTGTGCGTGGACTAATCTGTGACATGTATGATTACGAAAAATGGGTGAGTGGTCGGGGAATAAAGGAAGGTGGTTTAGAAAAACATAGGTTGGGTAATTTGGCTGTAAATATAAGGAGAATAAACATATTGAGAAAATAAACTGGAATCTACGAAGACTGTGCGCTCAAACATTGGGCAAAACCGCATTTCAGCCTCAAGGAAATAGATCATCCTGGTCTTGGCACTTCTATTAAGTCACACTGGATTAAAACAAATAAGGGTGTTATTGACATAAAGAGCTGTTGGTGCTCAAATTTAACATGATTTGCCTAACTATTTGATGTGAACGTTCAAACCATTGAAAACCATTCAGGCACTGTACAGCTTTTCCATCTCGGTCAAGAATCACTCATAGTGCACAACCACCGAGCCCTATTGGGGACTCAAATACCTCGTGAGCGGCTGAGAGTCAAACACCCTAATCGCGAGGCTATCGGGGCTAGCTCTCCAAGGCTTGTCGAACGTATACACTGTATACTGAAACAATATATGTAGAAAAAATCTAATCTGCTACTAATCACGTTTAGACACTTAAAAGTTGAAGCTAGGCATTGGCAAACAATGAGAAGTGACGCGGACGTATTTGTTGTTGTAGTCGAATCAATATATCACCTCAGTATCCTGTGTTCATATATACACCAGTCACTTTGTTTCTCATCACTGAATTTTGTCACACAATTTATTTCCTTCTGTGTAATCATACAGTTCATAAAATGTTTTTTGACACCACCAGTGCAATCGCAAACATCATTCAGCAAAATGTCAACGCCCTAATCTGTGGCACAATTCTTCACTTTCTCTCAATCTCTCGACAATCGGTCAAACGATACTACCATCCACGTGTGTTTCACATGAATATGGTGGATTACTTTTCAACTTGAGGTATGCGTAATCATGCAATGGCTAGGCAAATTTCACGTTAGAACTTGCTTTCTTGCGGTGGAGTTATCTCAATTCACTCTCGTTAACCAATCGAACCAAATGTGAAAAATTGAAGATCACGACGGGATCGGAATTTACGCAAAGACGCCAACCACGCTTGAGTACCGCGTGTGCTGTACGAGATCAGCTAAATGGCCACGAATAATAGGTTGAACATATCGCTCACGTACCATAAGATTTATCCACCCGAACTTCGTCAGTACACGGCATCCGCTACTGTGAACTAACTTGTCATTTGGCTGTCTAGAGCGTGATTTCCACATGAATCAACTATTGTGGACCAGATGAATACGTGGGCATATATGAATATGAGATATGACGATCAATCGTGAGTGCTGACATCAACAATTTTCCACATCTGGACCAGTTGGGTACTTGTTATGTCTGCCCTACCTTAGTTCACTCAGTTTCACTCCATATTTTCCATTTCATACGGTTGCGTGTGGTTCTTGTGTGATGGTTTTCATGAATTAATTTGCTAAGTTCTAATACCGCTCAGTTTGCCACTGTGAATTCATCGAAACACTGATTGTACTGTAGATTCATCTGGATTCATTGAAATAATCCTCACTAGCTCATGATTACTCGAGGTCAGCTGATTCCGAACAGCGATATACAGGAATGGGATAGTTCTGCATTGCCATTTGACTTTCCGAGTAAGCTTGAGGTCTCCACTATGTAACATTCTGTAAATTTCACAGCTTCTCATATACTTTCGTTTTTACAGATTTCCACTCACTATATGATTGAATGTTCTAACGATATTACTTTTGATGGCCTTGGGTATGCGGTGAACAATCGCATCGTAGTGGGCACAGCTCTTGCTGCTGATAATTATTCTTATTCAAATGGAAAACGTTATGCAGGTAAAAGTTTCGCCGTCGCCAGTTAATTGAGGCTTTGAGCCGGTACTGCTTTCTGTCGATTGTCAAACAAAAGTGAATAGGTGATTCCGTAGAAAATGGCATCACATCATATTCGAGACTGGTTTCAGGCCCATGTATGGTGTCTGGGCTATATTATTTATTTTTATCACTACCAACTCTACTAGTTGCAAGCTTCATTTTATACACATATGCAACCTTTGTTATTTTCCGGATGTCCACTCTGGAGATGAATTAGCATTCGCTGTGAAACGTTCAGATTGCCATGCCCATTTTACAGTGGTAAGGGCTGATGCTTGCTTGTGCGCTTACCCAGTCACGGTTCGTCGAGATTTATTTCTGGCCTTGCACATGCTGCATAATAATAGAAATAGGTTTCAATGTACCCTGTCCCGCTGACTTAGTGGCATTTTGCACGAAAGCCTAGCCAACGAATTTTGGATCGAGTTGAAGTTCATGGGGAAACGGATAGATAATGGATAGTCCTCGGGAGGAGTGATTCACCATATCTGACCGTGGCATAGTGGTTGTTAGAGACCGTCGAACGTGTACTAGGAGTTAGGTAATGTATTAGGGATTTCGTGATTCATTGAGTCCGTTCAGGCGCTTAACAAATAGATGTCCTCAAATGGTCTATCTTCTTTGTTTACTGGGGTAATCTCATTGGAAAACTGAAAAGAGTTCTTGAATTATTAGTAAACGAACTTCAGTGGTAGTCGAATGTTACTGTTATTTTCTGGTAATATTATTACACTGATTTGAGTGTGGTCGCACGATGCCTTGCAGCTTCCAGAAAATACGAGATAATATAAGATAAGTACAACACAGATTAGTAGTCTAGGACATAGTACCTAAATTTCGTGCACCAACTACTCGGTTGACGTCCACTTGACAAGAGTTTCCGTTGTTGAGAGACTTCCTAAATCGATAATAGAAATACCGTGTGCCACAAACACGCAAGGCACTGAGACAAACACAATGGAAATGAAACAATGAAAAATGTGCAATGAATACGCGGAAGCAACATTTACCCATTTTTCTAATTATTCCACATACTCTGTTGTATTTCTCTCTCCTCATTATCAGGTTTTGCTTTGTTGCCTAGGTCGTGGGCATGTAGCTGCACGTATCTCGATCGTATTCACATGAAAACTTGCAAAAGCAATGTGATGGGTATAGGTTGACAGCATAGTATCTGATTCTCATGCATACCCAGGGAATTCATAATGACACTAACTATCCCGTAGATCTACCAAATCACACATTGGTTGACTACGTCCATGATTATGTAAGAGAATTCATGCTGCACATCTATTGCCATAGATGGTGCTCCTCTATATTCCGGAGCATCAATTCTATGGTTTTGCTTGGTGACTCAGCATTTCGTTTTGCAAAGTAATGTGCCTTCAAAGGAGAAATGATACTAAATTATGTAGCAGATAACGTAATCGGGAAATATTGTAGTCACGAGAGTTTGGAGGCAATTGTTATACTGCTCAAAGGGTAAGCAGCCCCTAATTGCCAGTTCCTGAGGAACACGATTTTAACTCTTTCTAAGTATAGAACTCTCAGATAAGCTAAGCTCGTTAGGCCATATAATTCATTATCAGCACCAGGGACCTCATGCTATAGTCAGAAGAAAACGCATTATCAATGAAATACAGAGATTTGGGGTAAATAATTAACCAAAATATTCTAATTCAACACCCAATGAGTGTCGTTTATTCGTGTACATTTCACTGCACTGGGACATGACCAGCAAGTCTAGTGATTTGCGCATCATTGAACATTTAACTTCCGTATTCACACCAGAATGGTGGTTCCGCGGTTATTCAGTTTATAGCGTAAATGTTCCGTGAACGAAAGCTCGTCGGTTTGAATGTGGCACGCTGGGTAAACGTTCTCTTAGGTAAATGTCGATGGGTCGTCCATTATCTATTAGGTTATGCTCTACGGACAATTCGAACATTCATTCACTCCCCTGGTTCGTCATTATTTTAAACGGATTTATTCTGACGCATAAAAGGACTGTTGGAGTAAAAAATTGAAGTACTTCATCATTTGAAAATATTTATGAAATCGTATCTTTCAAAGCACGTTTGTTCTCGTTTTATTCCCAAATTCAAGAAAGTACGAAATTATCAATATCATCTTTGAAAGAAACAAATCTAGTCGGTCATAAGGTGAACACCTTGGAAACCAAATCTCCAGCGATCGTACTGTGTTGATCCACCGGTGGCGGGGCAAGTATGAGCATGTTTCAAATGATTCTGTCCTTCTAATTATTACAATAAAACTTTTGTACTTTGTTCTATTTACGCTTTCCAGTTCTGTTGTATCTTTCAAGTAAAATCGTGAAATAACGTTTGTTTCAGTTCTTTTTTGTAAGATTGTAATTTAAGCTTAGTTCTGATAATACTGGCCATTTCATCGGACACCTCCAGACGTTCCCCATAATCTTTCGAGTTGCAAGATACCGTGTTCACACAAAGCGTACATAAAAGTGTTTAAAATGCGAAAGGACCTCACTGTTCTGGGCATAATACACACGATGCCGAATTTCTCTAATATTGCAGTCGATGGTTACAGGATGAATTGTAGAACATGGGGAACGTTTTCTTTCTAATTAACAATCAAATCAGTTACTCTAGTTTTCTGACAACTTGACAGTTGATGTACAATCGAGAGAAACTGAGGAAGAACTTCGAAAAATCTGGTGTATGAGATGCCAGTTAGAAATCACCATACGCAATACTCTCTCTCTCTCTCTCTCTATGAACGAACCTATTTGCGAAATACGGAATCGCAGGAGAAAATATTACAAAATTGAAAAATGCAGAAAGAAATATTCAACAGTGCTTCTGTACACATCAACTATATGAAAACCATTTTGCAGAGCTGGTCATTGACATCCTTTTTTCTTAAAAATATCCAGTTTGTAAGAGTTCGTAAGGAATAAAGTGGTCCTCAACTTTATATGATGCACGAATATGAGTATTGTTTAGAACAATACCATTCACTGTTTATTAATCCGAGATTACTACAGATGATTGCTTTCGATTTCAGGGGATCTATACAAACGGAGTGGAGTGTTTCCTTGAAATCGCTGTTTTTCTACAACGAATCTTTTGTGCATGCTTGCTTATCTTCGTCACTCAAGCTTAGCTCTCAAACCACACTGCTTTCCGTGACAAATGCGTTTAGTGTCCACATCATGGCTTGTTGTTGTTGATTGAAAATGGAAACTAATTACGTTAAATCCCATTCACTTCACAGTCCTCCTGATTATTCTAGTCTGTAATCCAAGATTTTTCCGAGTTTCACGAAAATAATTCCATTCGATAGACAGCCTTTGTAATAGTCACCGAATTATTCATGCCGGAGTATTTCGATCAATGTAGATGTTATTATGTCATAAAAAGAAATATTGACAAGCATGTTATAATCCAGCCAACACATTGCATGTATTTTCCTATACAATGATGGAAGTAGTAAGCCATTAAGTTAGTTGACTGGTATATGGGTTAGCTGATCAGTAGTGGTGAGCCTACGGAACAGTCAGTTTGCGCATTCATTCCCCTAATCTGTATCAGATTCGAGTATGATATTATCAGCCCACATCCATGACGTTTCTTGAACCAGTTTCTGTTGTGATTCCGATCGGTGTACGTGAAGCTTTGTACTAATCGTTGAGAGCCTAACTGATGTCTGACTTCCGTTTTTTCGGTAATCATCATGAGCGTCTAAGTGAACTGAGGCAGTGCATTCAACAAATGCTACTTTCCGTGTCCAAATTCCATGGAGTAATAATAATTAGACAATCTCTGGTCGCATCAAGCGACTAACGTAACAAACTTGTGAATCATTTTGCAGCGCACAAAATCAGCATTAAAAGCAAGGAGAAGAGATGAAATCTGTGGAATGCAGTACAGTCGAATCAGAGAATAAATGTGAGCAGGATGAATGACACCCCAAAGAAAATGGGCGTTGGGAAGAATAGATGGAAGCGAAGTAAGCAAGGATGGCCTTGTGCGCACTGTGACCGTTCGCAGCAGCTGCGGAGTGATAAGACGAGTTGTCCGCAATATTTGTAGGCTAGAGGGGCATCTCCGATGAAGCGCGGAATATAGGTCATGGAGAATGGCCTGTGTTCCGCATGTGTTACCCTCTCTCCGCTGGCAAGAAAGAACGAGCATAGGGCCTTGGAAGCGACTAGGTAGGAGAACCATGGCTGAACGGTGTTTGAGGCGACGATATTACGTGAGAGTTTCGGGGGCCGGTGTAATGGTAAATCAGTACAATGTGTGTAATTAGCATGCAGTTTACTTCTCTAACTCACGTGACTCTAATCATCTCGTTACCCGGAACTTCCTAACCATTCCAACCAAAACGTCTTCCCTTTCTTTCAAATGGTGAGCCGGTTACCTTGCCTCAGTTCACTTACCGTCCTCCTACTAGTGTACTTTTACAGCAAAGTGATTTTCCCTTGTGGTTAATCCAGGGGCCTACGACCTTCAAGTCTTGTTCGTCATAGGTGCCCGACCTTGCGTGTCATGCTTGCACCCGTTCTTTATTCGCTTTCTTACCCGCACCGCATGGATGATCTTCGTACTTTCCTTCCATGCTGGAGCTCACTCCGCGCCTGCCCGAATGTCTAGGTCAAGCGTGAGTGTGATTCTTCTGGTCCTTGTCTGATCAGATTGCATGGTCATACCTGCCCCTCAATCTCATGTGCACTTACCACTCTTTCCCTGATTGATCAATTGTTCTTCCTAAAGAAGATGGATTTCACCCTATTCCAAGAACTCGGTCCCGTATTGCTTGGTGTACTTTCCCCGACAGACCTTTCCTAAGATTTCAAGTATATTCCCGGACCTTTGTGACTGGATTGCCCCACAAATTGAGTACCGTAACCGAACCGCTGTCCGATGAATGAGTGAGACGTAGTTCACCCACTCGCCTTGTTCGATTTAGGTTTCGGGTTCGCGTTCTACGAGTCACTCATTCACTGGACAGCGGTTCAGTTACAATCCATCTTGTTACCTGACCACTTGACGAAGCTCATCCTATCAGTATTGATGTGGTTTTGATACGTGGCATACTGAGAAATGTTGGCATTACCAATCTGTGCAGGACATCGAAGGATTCAGAGACTAATTGTGGTAAGGCGGCTATCCAAGCTCGTTACTTCGCCGAACAGAAGGTGGAAACCGTTTTCTCTCCTTCGAAGTGATATTGCACGTGAATTTGCCTCACCCTACTCGTGGATCCTCTGTTAAATAATAGCATCAAACCACCGTACGGAAATCATGAAAGATGGTTGTGTTAGCTGCAGCATATTGAATTGACACGTGGTATCAAATACTATTATATTCAATGCCTAAATAACTATAAAACTATCCGTGAAATTTGAAAATAACTATAGATCAAACTTACTACTCACCGATCTATTTATCTCCCCACAAAAATATCTACCTATCGAGCTATCCATCAATCTATCTGCCAGCTTATCTATCTATCCATCCACCTATTTACCAATCTAGCTATTTTTCTAGGTATATATATATATATGTATATATACATAAATCAGTTTTCTATATATCCATCTAATTACTTATCTATCTATCTGTTTGTCGACATAAACATCTATCTGTCTATCAAACTATTTATCCACCTATCCATTATTCTTTCAATTTTCCTATCAGTCAATCTAAATATCTTTCTACTTATCTAGCTATTTATCTCTCTATCTACTTATCCATTATATATATGCTGTCTAACTACCCAAAACCAAATCTATATATCTGACGATATATCAATCAACAAATCTATATATATATATATATATATATATATATATATATATATATATATATATATATATATATATATATATATATATATACATATACATATACATCAATCTATCTACTTAAATATCTTTGTATCCCTATATCAATCTATCAAACGATCTACACGTGAAATATCAAAATATCTATCGAACAAACTTGCTATCCATCGACCTGTCTTCGTATATCCTTATAAACATTTATGTAACCATCTCTAAATCCATAAAAACATCTGATTCTAAAACTCTATGCATGTATAACGGTCACTCCTTCTACATATATTACCCTCTATATATTTAAATCAAAAGATACATCTCTCAATGAACCCATTATTTTATCGGTGGATTGGTCAACCTATGTACCAAAATATAAGTTAAGTGAATACACATCCATCTATCCATCAATAAAACTATCTACTCGATTACACACGCCCCTATCAAATAACCTCTCAATCTATATGTCCATCTATTAAATTAGATAAAGAAATAAACATTTATCAACATATATATCTATCGAAATTTATGTTTATGTATATTTACCTATATAAGTATCTATCTACCTATCTTTTGATCTACCTAATTATCGATCAATCAATCAATCAATCAATCAACCAATCAATCAATTTATCTATCAATCAATCAGTCTATCTATCTATCTATCTATCTATCTATCTATTTATCTATCTATCAATCTATCCATCTATCTATCTATCTATCCATCCATCTATCTATCTATGCGCGTAAAAACTCCGTTTAGAAGTTTCGAATCTTTTTTCATAGTAAGCAAAAATTTAATCTCACAGCTAGCCTAGATAAGCAAGTGTATAAAAAAATAGGAAACAATAACTGGGTCTCGTCTGTCTACGGAAACTAACCAAATTCAGCGCCGAGATTCGGTATTATAAAATTTAAGTAAGAAACTGAGATTTATTGAGAAATTATTCAACAGGTTGTTTACAATGTCCAATAGCCAGCTGATGAATCTGAATTTGCCATTCCACTTACATTCAGCTCTAACGTTTGAAGGTTTCTTGGAAAATGGCATTCTATTATTTGACGGATTCACGAAGCTTAAAATCTAGAAATCGTTATCTGAAAATGTTAAGGCTCAACTTGTGTGGTCCAGAATTCGCTCTAGAGTGAACCCAGTGGCCACAGAGTCGCTGACATTCAATCGTATTGATCAGTTCAATTCTGTGTGTCGGTTGATATTTCTTTCACCCCCTTGTATACTGGACTTCCAATCGGGACAGCCTTGTCTTTAGCGTATCCTGAACCTGACCGTCAAAGCCGAAGGTAACATCATGACCTTATGTTTCAATTTCCAGCCTCAACATCACACGTTTTCCCATCAAGATTCAGCCAAAATTCACAACTCTTTAGCTGAGAACTAATATAATTCAGCTTCGACCTATCATTATCCAGTCGCAAACCACATTATTTTAGCCTCGGTGCATAGCCTCCAGCTATACAGCCGTCAGCCAGTTAGGCCAACAGTATCGAAATATTATGACACCAAGAGAATTTGGGGAAACTCAGTTTTTGTAAATGGTTTGTGTTCGAAACTTGGTTGAACAAATGATGGGGTATGACGATCAGATGCTGCACAGTTTATCGTGGTAATGATATCAAATGCCACACGACAAAAGGATCGGAAATGGTTTGAGCGATGTGCCCGTATCGACCAATCATTTGGCCCAAACCGTGCTACTGTTTTAATTTCACTGATTGAAATTGTGTCAAATATTGCAACAGAAATGAACTGTTGACAATTGTGGGGTGTACTTATGCCAACTGTGTGTATAATACACGGACTGTCGATGTTTCCACCTACCTAAACGTATAAGTCACCAATGCTAAATTTTTCCATTATTTCAGGACTTGATCTTTATCAACGACTTTTGGTGAATAAGAAGGTACCATGTGTTAAATGATGAATTTTCCCTAACAGAAATGATTGTGAAATTTAACATTTTCATGGGGATACTCGTTCTCATTTTGGGTAATATTTCCTTTGGAGTCAGTCAGGCGATGTAACTACACCGCAACTGTTAGTAGTGGTATCCGTCGTACTTTACCTGACACTTTATGTATGAACATTTGACAATATTGAGAACTTTGGTATGGATACGACAAAAAGATCCTATCATTTCACCGACGGTTGAGATCGACAAGGAGGAATCGAATGTGCACGAATGAGGGGTGGTTTTGAGGACGTTACCAAACATCTGAACATCGAAAACGAAACATGTCGTGCTAATACAGCTGCGGATACGAGTGGCAACAAACACGAAACCGGTCGTATGCTTCCGGGGAAATTTCTTCTTGTCATCCAGACACATTAACATGCTACTTATGTGACTGGTCATCCTTCTCCGTACGTTCCACATATATATGATTGTCTGCTTGCGTGTTGGCCAACTTTGCTCTTGACCCTCGTTTGACAGATGACTCGATCTCCATTGTCTGACCTGCACATTGTGGCCCGATTGCTCGCAAAATGAGGTATGGATTCACTAGCGCTTGGCTGTTATTCTTCCACGGCGCATGTAGTTTGTCGACCTCGCTTTCTCTGACTAAAGACTCTGGGTTTGTTTTCTTTGAGTCAGTCAACCACTATAACGGACCCCGGTACAGTATTACCGGCAAAAGTTACCCGAATCTTATGAATAGTATAGTATCCACTTGCTCTTTCCGCATCGTGAGTTTCAGTGCCCTGAGTTCGAACCAAATCTGCGATATCCCGTTGATTTCGGAATATCAGCGGTTCGATTTCAAACCAAAGGATCAAAGTCCGAGTTGTCTGAACGAAAGACTAAGTAATAATAGACTAGCGGTAATCGATATCCGTTTCATAGAATTGCGTCAGTCAATCAGAACTAATGCGGATTTTGCCCTAACTGCACTGTCAGAGGATGACCAACACGAAATATCAGATGCCGATTATGAACCACTTTCGAGGTGCCAAGAAACAACGGTAGTTCTTCGACAATCTCCTGCTATGTCACACTTGTGGGAAGTCGCATTTTCTAATAGCTTACCAGTTCGTAGCAAACCCAAACCAACCGTATGTTTAATAGTTTGAAAGGTGAACATAGAATGTCCGTCCGGCAATGTCGCATCTCCTGTTACTTTCTCATCCTATCGTTTACCGATCTACTGCTCAGTCGTTGACCAACGAACCCGCAATGTCGCATTCCGCTAATGATGTCACAGCTATGATGAAGCACATGATGCAGTTTTCGGATAGGATACAGATAATGATAAAGGTTCATTGAAATCGGGAGTGAGATTCGGAGCCATGTGACGTGACAATGATCAATCGATTGTCAACCAGAGGGTAGAATTTGTTGGGCATGCCTAGTCAGCCTTGTCAATGCACAACTCAGTGACCAAGTCACCTGATATTTCAAGGAAGATTGTTTACCATGTCATATCCAATGGAACTGTTATGGAAGATTTTCTGTACAATGCGATTTCTTAATAGAAGTTGCCCCTTCAAAACTAATGAAAAATTCCAAGCAGTAAGCGAGGGCATTTTGGCATGATTTACAGCTACGAGGGAAAGCATTCTGGAGAGCATTGTTTGCAAGAAAACCATCAGGATAAAGCAAATCTCATACCTGGACGACTTTATAGCTCCCAAAGATTGGTGTCACTCTCAGTAGGATGGAATAAGCATCCAGTTCTGTGAAGCAAGAGACAGACAATGCCTCACGTACGGTATTCTTTACATTTCAGTGAGAGTCTGAGGGAACTGCATGATGCAGTGAATGGATTTCGAGTGCGGTTATCGGCGATGGTCCATGAATTTGCCGATTGTGATATTTTCAGTGTGAGTGAAGCAACCTTGTAGTACGAGCAGCTGCTGGAAGGGAGACTAAATGTCAAAAGAGGAAGTTCTGGAGCTAATAAGTCCAACGAAAGAGTGATGCTACTGTCGTGTCGGACTGGAGAGAAATTATTGTAGCTAATTATTGCAATATTCACAATGTGAGGCTATAAATGAACCAAAAAGCATCTCAATCCGAGAAGCACAAAAGTTACTGGATCAATGAAGGTTGTTTACCTTCGCGAATGCTCGCGTTTCTGGTCGATTACTAGAGTGTACGATTGATGTAAACAGATCGTTTGTAGCTTTCCAGTGGAAAGTAAAACTGCAACAAACGACGGTTCATGATTTGGCTACAAGTAAAATTTTGTAATTCACTCGAGTTCCTGCAAAATTGTGGACTACCTAACACTGAAACGCTGCCGGGTCTTGTTAGCGACGACTATCTGCGGTAATTCGAGCTGGTGAGAGCAAAATTCAATTGATCATTTTATATTGATCACGGACGACGATCACTACACCACGGAAACGACTACAAAGATGACGGCGATTCGACACTCAGCCACGCCAGATGTGTGCTGGGCCCCGTGCTCTTTCGTGAGGGTTGCACGTGTATGATGTGCAAGGACAAAGGAATATAACTCGATGAGCCAAAGCTCAGTAAGCGTATAAACAACAGGCACTGATATTTAAATTAGAGAATATGGCAACGGCTGCCTATGTTCAAGCATTACAGCTTGATTCGGTCACTTCGACTAGCCTGTGCATGCGAGTTGAAGGTGAGTGGGACTGACCTCCTTTTACGTAACATAAACGAGGATTCATGTGGTTTTTCTCGGTCACTAAAGATAGCTCAGTGTAGCTCGTTCGATCGACCAAACTTCAAGTCGCTCCGGTTTTTTTCACGAGGTGACGTAACCCTGACCAATAGGTCTGTGAGCAACAAGCATACCAGGTCAACTTTGTGCCACTTTTAGTTTGGTGTATGTACACAAATGATTTTGGTCAGAGGGTTTGTGGGCGGACAACAAACGACCTCCCTATGTTCCAACTGGACGGGATGAGTGATCGTTAGCCGAACGTGTGGAATCTATAACCATGCGGAGAGGTCAAAATTCAACGGGACCAAACGGACAACATGGTTAGAATTTCAGTGAACTGTCTTGAAAAGCAAAAAAGAACGGATTTTACCAAGGATGAGCTTGTGATATAGTTATCGGGGGTGGCTGCATTGGAAGGTTTTACGAACTGGCTGATTTTCTGCAGTTGATCTGCTTCACGAGCACCTGTCGGTCACTCGGAATTGACGGTTACTGACAAGGAGGAGTACCGCTGATCGCGAGGAGCTTGATAACCCAGAAGAGGCTAATCCAGAAGCGTAATGGAATAGTGTACCGTGTTTCGTTGCACTGGTTCTTGTATAAAATACATTCCTCCGGACTATCCTGTTTTCTCCCTTTCGACTGAGCTTGGCGCGTATGAAGATGACTGTGGAGTCGCTTATGTTTTCGTTCCCAGATAACCGATCCGTGACCGAATTCTGAAGACAGGAGTCGTTCCAAGTCATTGCTCGAGCTGCCTGGTTCATTCGCTCCGGAGGCGATTGAGCATGAACTAATGCCCAGCAGAAGTCGGGAGACCTGTCACCCGATATTGGATAAATTATCTCTGGAAGATGATGTTAGTGAATAAGAGTTGCAAACAAATCTGTACATCCGACGTTTTACTACCGATGATCGGGTGGATCCAGTAATAACTCTAATGTCGAAGGAAGTATTCGGCAAACTCCCCACCCTTGATGTTTCGGAGAGCATGAATACTCTGTTTGCCTTGATTCGGAAAATTGCTGGCAGTCCGGTGGTTAAGGTTGATCACCTGGACGAATTCTATGTGTCGACCCAAGCGGAAGGAGAAAGGTTGGTAGACTACTTGTCCACACTGCACCCTCTAGATCGGTTTGGATTCCCTGAAGATTTGGGGGAGGACAGGGAATGTCGGATTCGGAGCCAATATTGGGCCCATTGACGAAGGTCTTCCTCGAGCTGCAATCCCTGAATGATCTGGTTAGTTTGAAATCCACGAGTACCACGCTGGACCAGACCGGCAGTAGAATAAATACAACAACCTCTAAAATTATCTCGGTTTCAGGAAGGACAGAGCGGTGGCCGGCACTTCGAGGAGACAAACTCTGACATTACTGCCGGAGACCCGGACACATCATTCGATATTGTAAAGGTGAGATACACGCCGAATGTGGTTTGCCTTCCATTCGTGTAATATCAGTGGTTTTGAATATGAGAAGCTTGTCGGTGCCTTGCCTATGATTGAGAATACGACTGGCCGCCACCAAACTAGGGCTCTGATTGAATCCGGGTCTGTCTATAACCTGGTTAGCGAACATTTCCTAAGTAAAGTACCGCGAAAACTGCTAGCCGAATGCCCAATGCTGCTTCAGGCTGTGACCTTCACTCCGCTGGAGGAGCTAGGCAGTATAACAATAGAAGTGAAATTAAGAGCCCATAACTATCTGCATAGCTTCATCGTGGTTTGAAATCTGCCATCCCCTCCAATTTAGGGATTTGGCTTTTTAAGGTCGATGGGATGCACACTCAGTCTCCAAGATAACTGGCTTTAGGCAAAGCGGAGTGATATCCATATAGAAACACAGGCTGCAGTTGTGATTTCCATGATCAGTATAGAGAACGAGTCAGTAGCTAAACGAAGAATCCATCGGGCAATGCAACTCGAGGTGGAAAGTCAGGAACCGGCTGACCGGACACAATTCGAACAGTCAATCAGTGAATAAGGGTGAATTTTCTCGTAGGATGGCGAGCAGTTCGGTAGAACGAATGTAGAACAACATTCAATCGAGAACTGGTGATGTCCGACTGAGGAGACAGGCGCTGCGGAAATGTTTTGTTCATCGTTGATATTCTTTTATGGAAGCTGTGGAAGAAGTGCCAAACCTGAGGAGGGGTAATCAAACCGTCGACCATTAATAAGTTGACAGGTTGAGAATTTTTGAGAACCCTGAGATGCAGATGACACGTTGGCAAGAAAGGCTAAATGATTATGATTTTGAATGCAAACATCGGGTCGGCAGAAAACACACGAACTCCGACGCACTGTCCAGATGATCTCAGTGTGACCATGGAAATTGTCCCAGTTGTATCAAAGAGTGGACAACGGCGATATTTCTGCAACACCAAGAGAGCGAGAAGTGGGGCGATTTACAAACCAGGACACTGATATGCAGATAATTTACACCCGTCTGAAGGATGGGAAGTAAAGGCCACCTATTGAGATGAAGAGTGGTTGCAGTTGAGGAACGAGATGTCTATGGCCCCTATGACATAGCTTGCGATTCACTGACAGTGTCATTTATTTCCACTTTGGACCGAACTACTTCTGCCACCTGGTGGTTACGGAAACGCAGATGGGCAAGATACTACTAGAGATACACAAGGAGTTGGGACACGGAGGAGTCAGAACAAATTGCAAAATGCAGTAAGGTGTCGATTCTGGTGACCACATCAACGGCTGGATGTCCGCAACATTTGTTTCGAAAGTAGGTTTTGCGTTTCGATCGGGAGATATTTTCGATGTCGGCCTCTAAATATACACTGATTGGACTGCTGCCACGATCGATGTTGGTGTTGGCATGACCGGGAGTGCGGCGAGAAAGGAAGGGATGAAAGCGGACATCTCGGGCAAAGAAATGGATTTGGTTAGGAGTAGTGGATAGATCATTACTAAATAAAATAAATCTGGTTTGAACAAGTGTTGAACCTTGGGGAACGCAAACATTCACAGGTAATGGATGAGACAGAATCCCATCAACTGGGATGGAGATGATTCGATTACTGAGAAATGTCGATGCTTAGGACAGGAGAGCGGAGGGGAACCCGAAAGTGGGTAGTTTCGCAAGAAGACGTATGTGTCGAATTCGGTCAATGGCCTTCGAGATATCAAGGAAGAACATGTGTGTTTCTCCGTGATAGTCGAATGCCGTCAATAGGGAGTGTGAGACGAGTTCCAAGGTATCACCGGTGGGACGGCGAGGCCGGAATCCGTATTGGGGTCACTCGATGGTCCTTTGCGTTCGAGAAACGCAAGCATTTGTTCAAGGATGACAGCCTAGAAAACTCTCGAAATAATAGATTAAGGGGAAATAGGATGATAGTTGTTTGGGTCAAAAAGAACACCCCGTTGAGGAAATGGGAAAAATCATGACCTATTTCTGGAGGATCGGAAAGTGAAAGGTTGGAGATAGAGATAGAAAGAGATGACTTAGACAATGGGCCTATTCAGGGTCATACATTTAACTGACGATGGGTGATGCACCTTCCAGACCGGGTAGTTTGTATACCTCGGGATAAGGCAGCACTTTTCAGATCCAACGAGTGCTTGTATGAGATGTAAACTGAAGACAGAGGGAAGAGAATTAAGTGAATGTGAAGATTCGGAGTATAAAGTGGAGTTGGAGGCGAACTGTGAAACAAAAGCCTCAACTATCTCGTGTTGTTCACAATCGAAATGACCAGATAAATTATAGATGGGAGGGTGAATAAAAGGCAAAATTTGCGGACGAAAGTTGTGGCAAATGAGCAAAATTTTCGGCTGCTGGTGGCAGATAAAAGTAAGCGTTCAGCTTTCAAGCGGACGTAGGTTAGTTTGTCTCTCTTGCTTGGTGGACCAGCGTCTGTTACTGGCTTGCACGAAGTGGCAGTAGGAGTTGGGAATGCTAGATGTTTTAGGCGTACAGTATGATCAGATGCGTGGTTGAATCACTCAGGGAAATCAAGTTTTTCAAGTTAGACGTGCACATCATGAAGAACCGTTCCAGCGGAAATAAAAAAAGAAGTGGAAATGTCTGAAGCAAATCAACAAGCTTTTCAAGGATATGAAGCTAGAAAACTGCGGAATCCATCCCAGTTGGATGAACTGCAACGCCAAAATGCATGTCTCGAGTTGGGTGGA
Source organism: Fasciola hepatica (assembly GCA_948099385.1). Classification (NCBI taxonomy): domain Eukaryota; kingdom Metazoa; phylum Platyhelminthes; class Trematoda; order Plagiorchiida; family Fasciolidae; genus Fasciola; species Fasciola hepatica. The sequence goes on from CANUEZ040000131.1 coordinate 43,460, forward strand.
GGATTGGATGAGTAAAACCTTTGGAACAGGAAATATAACGGTGGTCAGATGAGCCAAACGGTGGAAGAACAGAGATGCCTGAGAACAGAAAGAGAACAAAAAATGGGAATAAGATCAAGGGTATGAGCACAATCGCCAGCTCTATCGGAGAAACCTGTGTGGAGGTTAACATGCTGGTAGAGGTTGTTGACCACGGAAAAATGTTCGGCTTCTCGTCGCAAAGCCGAAGTGTCCGATGAGTGAACCAACCAATGTTGATTGTGAACACCGAAGTCTCCTAAGACGTTGATCTGGCAGTTGGGATGCGTACCAAACAAATGTACCGTGGTAAAAGATAAGAAATCAAAGATGGACGAGTTGTTGCTGTTATTGGGACGCTAAATAACAAAAAGATGATGAATAGAATAAGGAAATCAGAGCTTCACTCCTATTAGCTGAATTTCGCAGTCGGAAATGCCAAGATTCTGGATTCTGGAGGTGGCTACTGACTGATGGACAAAAACACATACACTAGCTTTAGGTGAAAGGAAGAGTGAAGGGTATAGTTGAAAAATTAGAGGTGGGTGGTGTCTGATGAAGTGAGATTCGAGCTTGAGTCAAAAGTAACCCAGGAATGGGAAAAGATTGGAGATATTGATTTACAGGATCGATATTATGGTTCAATCCGCGGATTACGCTGAGAGTGATGAGTTCATGCTTGTTATCCGAGTGAGCAGAGCGAGCAAGAGAGTGGGCATGTGTATGACTATGTATTTTCATGACTTGGTTTGAAGTCCCTTTGTAGTTTTGTATTCTAGGCTCAAAATCAAGTGCTCTGCTTTTGCTCCTAATTCAACCTACTTCGAATCACACTGAATGGAACACTGGCCTGGAAGTGACAAGACGAAAAGACTAAAAACAATAAAGAACCAAGCAGACAGCGAATGAGTTCGCATGCTTCTTCTCAGAGAGTATTTCAGTTACGCTGTTTTCTGATATCCCACATGCCTGTCTCGTAGGCCTGCATTTATAGGAATACATTCGTGTATTTGTTTTGAATTAGTATAAAAATTGTTCTCCAAGTGGCCGGCTAAGACTGCACAAGACTGCTTGTTTTAGGGAGTCAACACAGAATTATTCGAACTGCAATATGATACCAAATGACCTGAAAGTAGATTGCACCGAGTGTGGGCTCGACTCGACGGATCCGTTGTTGTGTGCGTAGACAAATCGGGATTTCGGCTTGAAATCAGCAATATATAATTGACCTTTATAGAGGGACTAAACCGAGTAACAAAGCTGTGTAGGTTTCATTGTTCTTTTTTATTTTGTCCCAAATATTCCACGAAATCCACCACTCTAACTACAAAAGTATGCACTAATATCTGTAGTTCCTGGAATATACCCACATTTTCGGAAACCCGAGGAGAGCTACACGGCAGGAGGCTAACTGACCGTTCCCCGTGCCTCCGACATGACAGTCAATAACTCGCCTTACCTCCCCTGAGGCTGACAACACCGTAGCTGTGGACGTGCAACTACTGTTGGCTGACGTCACTTTCATCGTTTGTTTGTTATCCCATCTATCATTCTCAGTTCGAGAGAGGCACTGCATGTTGCATTTAGCCACTTGTGAAGCACCAAAAACAAGTGTGTTTGCCATTGAGGTTTTTCGTAGCTTTTGGTTCTTGGCGTGTGGTCGAACAGAAACGAGAGACCTCTAGTTTTCGTTTCGTGTTATCGGAATTTCTGCCCCATTTCCACTATTCAGTATATGTCCACCAGAAGGACCAGAATAATCGACAAGATCAAAGCACAGAGGGAGCTAGAAAATAAACTGGTAATAAGTGTGTGAATGAAATTGATCATCAGTGCTGACTGCTTCTGCAGTCGTCCCTTACTGTGATCAGCTTGAGTTAGTCGACAACTTTGGGTACATTTGGAGATTGATAACAGCTGGAAGTGTTGATGGGGAGATCAGTTCATGCACAATGAGACAGCTAAAGAAGCTTTCGCAAACCTGAGACGCACGCCGCGTCGCCGTGACATCCGTCTGCCTCTCTCTCCAGGGAAGAGTGCACCTTAACTCCGCTCATACTGTTTTACTTTACGGTTGAGAGACCTAGCCACCTCAACCTGAGAAGGCTCGACATCTTTCCGTGTTCGACAAGTGATGTCTCCGAAGGACTGCTCGCGTGCTGTGGGAGAATCGAGTGAGTAGTGACGAAGTGCGCCCTCATGTGTAAAGCACGGATGGCAGCCCCTTGAAAAAGTGATCACTCTACACTGCTTCCAGTGTCTTGGTCATGTTATATGCGTATCTGTCCATCGTCTACCTTTCCGTGTTCTATGTGCACATGCTGGATAGGGCTGGAAGAAGTGGCACGGTGGTTAGGCCATAACTCAAAGTAGGGGTATAAAGAAGCCAGCATTGGCTGTGGTTTCGGTTGGCTCTTCCCATGTCTCTCTTTGCGGTCCCAGAGACGAGCATCATAATTGGTTTGAGATGGTGAGAAACATGACTGAGAATAGAAGTCAGTGGCGCGAATGATGTGCAGGTTGTCAGTCGAACTATTGTGCCGAGTAATCATAAAAATATTCTTCAAGATGAACTAAATTACAAGTGGGAACATCAAAAGGTGTCAAGTGAAAAGCAAAAATAAATCATTGTATTTTTCTTTGACTAACTCTCAGTTTTACCGTATTATATATATATATATATATATATATATATATATATATATAAGGCTTGTAACAAGACTAAGTTTGTTTTCGATATATCGCTTCAAATATTCACGTATATAATACTGGGTAAATGAGAGTATATGTGCAACTATGAATAGCAAAGAGTGAGTACGTGTGCAACAAATCCAATAACGTGAGGACATGTTTCAGCCTGATGAACCTTGTCCATTGTGCGAACCATAATAAGTGTGAAATGTGTAACCAAATGGCGTGGAATGACAGGTGTAAAAAAGAGGCGCGGGGTTGGGGAGAATTCGCACATGGGAACCATAATAGAATCACTTGTTACAGCCAGGAGATTACTTTTCTTATACCTTTCCGGCTTTATTAATTGAACTGCTATGGCATCTGTCGTCTTCAGTAACCACCTACATAATCCTTTCGCGTGAACTCTGGGAGATGTCAGGACTGGTTTGAATGCTGTCACTGTGTCGATTTGATGTCCGCTATCCACCAAATTTTGTAGGATTGTGCTGTTGATAGTCCAAACGGTTTCTCTGCCTAAAGAAGCCTGGACGTGTTCTAATATCCTTTTCGGCAAACCTCTTGTAGTATGTCCAATTTACTGTGCACTACAAGAGCGCGTAAACTCATATAAAATAAAGGATTGAGAATGATGAGGCAACCTATCCTTGGATTGTTAAACAATGAAAGGCCTGGTATTTGTTAAGATTCAGGCATGTGCAGTGAGAAAGGACTTCCCGAGGGCCTCAGATAATTGTAGCTACAGTGTTTCTAAGATTTTGTCACCTTTGAACGGGATAGTTAGGAAAACATCCTTCTTCTTAACCACTTGCACTTTCGCTGTGTTTCACCCCTCCCCCATATGCTGACGAATAGAAGATTCTGGATAGACCTTTTTTAATAATATGTCCGATGTATGTTCAAGTTTTTGGGCAGGCTTGTCAGGACTATAGATATTTCTTACTCTGTAGGTCAGACAACTCACTGGGTTTCTTTTTTATCGTAGGGGGACAAAACTTAGGAAATGTGTGTATTGCCCCAACCATGTAAATTTCCATACACCCTCCTTTCAATAAGTCCGTCCCCCATTCTACGTAATACCACATCAAGAAAAGCGAGGAAATTGTCCGTCTTTATCTCTACTTTAAACATGGTCGGTGCTTGAGCATCGTTGAATGTCTACAGTAGTTCGGTAAAGTTTTTTGTGATAGCAGATTATGAAAGTGTCGTCCATATATCTGGTGTACATATATAGACTGTGGATGGTGCTGCGTAGTGGTCCACTTTAGAGTTTGGCTAAGAATATATCTGCCAGAAGGGGTTCAACCGGTGATCCCATTCCTACCCCGTCCTTCAGCCTCATGGTAATTTACTAAGCGTCACAGAAGAATGGTTGTGGATTTACTTTTCACGTACTTCCGGTGACCTGTACGGTGGTACTCTCGTTTCCAGGCTGCTGAGGAACTTCCCTCTCTTCTCTTCCCGAGCATTTCGACAGATTGGATCCACGAAATCCCGAAATTCTTTTCGATGACATTCTGGCAGTTCTCCAACATTCGTTTCGTATGTACTCACCAGATGCCTCATGTCGTCTCAACTGGATTTGGCCGCGTCAAGTTGATTGAGCGCATGAAGTTTGAGCAATCGGACATCGGATATCACATGGCACCTGTGCAGTGCTTTTCAGTAGGTTTTAGGGTGCCGATGGTTTCTGAAACATTCTTCAATAAACTCGGTTGTTTCTTTCGTCTCAACGAACCTGCTGCAAATATACCCTTATTTACCTAGCACGATATATGTTTTGCCTGAAGTGATATGTCGAAAAGACATTTCTCAGCATTGCTAGCTTTTTCGTGAATCGACCAGCATATTCTTGAATACACAAACATATATATATATATATATATATATATATATATATATATATGTATATATATATATATATATATATATATATATATATATGACTTCACTTCGCTACCGTTGGACTACCACATAGACACGAAAGGTTGGTCCCGAGCACATCACTTTTGGCAGGGCTTCTGAAAACCGGCCGCGCTTCTCCATCTTTTGTGATTCGCCAAGGAACCCTTTTTCTGAACCCAAAACTGGACTTTTTTTCTGGATCAAATGTTACCTCACGATGGCTTCTTTTTGAATTCCTCACGGATTCTTCTGCTTGCAAACGAGTTTCGAAAGCAGTGAGAAATCGCGTAAAACTTCTTTTCCGTGGGCACTCAAGAAAATGTCGTACTGATTGGAGAGCTGTTCTATAGCAAACTGCTTCCAAAATGCTCATGCCGTCAATATTATCTTCAAACTTCAGTTCTATCCTATGGAAATTTGGAGTATCCCATATGACATTGCAAAATGATTCAAAAACCTCGGTGTAATATTTCTTTTGGAAACTTAGTTGCACAAACAAGCTAATGTTCATGTTGTCCATATTGACGGCTTTGAAGTTTATAGGGGTGATCTGCCTGTGAAGTAGTCATATTTATCTGTCGCAATTGATACTAGTCTTCCTACCTTTCCCTTCATTGAACGCGATGAAGATCAAATACATTTCAGATAGTTGTAAACCACCTTTTCCAAGCTACTTTCAACATTTTCTATTGTTTCTTTACAGAATGTGTCCCCATATTGGTAACACTCAACAAGCTACTTGAGATTTGTCTTGGCTCGTGTTGCCTCGTGCAAACCAATGTGTTTGGCCCGGTCGGTTCATCTTCCCGCGCTTGAATAGGCTCCATAGAGCTAAGGAAATGGCGTACAAATCGAGCAGGCATCACTCATTAGAACTAAAATACGAAGTCTGAGTAACCAGTATAAGGACACGGCGCTGGCTAACAAGAAGTACCGGACGGCTTTGGTCTCTAGTTCATCGTTAATTCCGATACATCCTCTCTCCCCTTCCTATTTACTGAATCTCATAAACTCAAAACCGGTACACCTAACTCTGATCTTGGAGTCCTGCAACAAGTCAAGTGTCATAAGTCTGGTGGCCCCAACTTGCAGCCATCAGTGTTAGAAATAGCGTGCTCTTTCGAACTCACATTTCTTCTGACCGATCTAGTCATTCGCAGTAGTGATTCCGTGGTAATTCACTACTGTTGAAGATCTGTTTGTATGACACCGTGATCCATAAATGATCAAACAAATGTCGTCCAATAGTATACACATCTGTTTTGCTGGAAGTATTTGAGAATGTCCTCTTCCGCCGCATAATACCTCAAGTTCACTCTCTTGACCTGAAATGATTTGCCTACAAACCCTCCGTTGGCTAAATTGTTAATTCTAGTCTTCCTACTCTTAATCACAGTGGACGCACTATCAAGCTAATTTTTCCTGACTCTGTGCATGCTTCTGGTTCCCTTCATAGCAGTACTATCCCCTATATTCCATATGATAATTGGGTCGACATTGGTACTTTGAACATGATTTGAGGTTAGTTTGCTAATCAAACACAGCTGACTTTCTACAGTAGCCAACATTCTTCCTCTCTTCGGGGCAAAGATGGGTATTTTTCAAGGTGGCATTCTGTCCCCGTTCCTATTCTCCCTTTATGATAACGAATTCCCCAACTCATATTATCTCTCGGGCTTCAAATATACCGATGACATTGCACTTAGATGCTTCCTTTACGGAAATGGGCGTTGGGTTTTTCTTCAAAACAGTCTGAATGAACTTGGCTACTGGTCTACTTCCCATTCTCTTCATATCAACGTTCTAAAATGCGTTGACATCCCCTTCAGTCCTAATTGTTGATCACGCTACCAAACTGTTTTCAATGACATTCCGCATCCTTCTCTTGGCTTCACAGATGTCCAATAATTTTCCCTGTTAGGGAGGGAAATATTCTGGCCTTATCACCCAAATCTCTGGTACTGCTCTCCCGTTGTAGCAAGTTAACAGGGATATTCTCACTGTTCCTCTTATTAGCAAGCATTTTGATGCTGGTGACAAATTCACAAGTAGGTTACTTTCCGACACAAATCATTCTCTTCACTCCACACATTCTAAATTTGTCTCATTTTTTCCCACAACTCTCGACAAAATAAAAGTGGTTCATTCACGTACATTCACACGTAGAAACGGCCTCACCCCTTATTTCGTTCTCTTACTCGTAGACTGAGACCATATAATCAGCGATCTGGCCACACACTTTCGCGTGTACCTTTTGTACGCTTCCACGCACTTATCTGTACATTCCATTCATGTATGTGCTGAACATTCACTATACATCGGGTGTATGAAACCCCTAATTGGCTTGCCTGAACTTGGGAATCTTCCTGTTCGCGTAAGGCTAGCCGTCAGAGTATTTGAATCCCCAGGCAGTGGATCTTACGGAATTACCGAATGAAGTGTGATGATTAGCTAGTGAAGTTGATTGCCTAATTTTGGGTGAATTCAGCTAGCTCCACGGCGATTGGGTATACTATTGATATCTTTCGGGTGTTGATCACCTCTGAAGGGCTTGAAATCTCACTATGCACAAACTAGCCAGGACACTCATCAGAACCAAAGATACTCAAGCTCAAATTCTGCGTTTGGAAATTCCTCCCATCTGCTAAGATGTGGAAAATGTTGAGTATCCATCTCCATTTAGCTGAAGTGTTCACGCGGTTCTGATATCCTGTAGAAGTGAGGAGAGTCATTCGTACGCAGACTACAGGGCGGACTAAACATTTGGTGAATGCGGTACTGTGTTCCCGCGTTGATGCATCACCGCCCGCCAGGTATTGCAGTGTATGTTGTCTCTATGTCGTTTCAGGAGATTACTGAGGAAGGTGTGACTGCTGCATGGAGTACTAGCAATATCAAACAATCCCCAGGACTGGATGGTGTGCATGCCTTAGTAGTAGGGGAGTAGGTTGATATACTGTCTCAGCCAGTCAGAATACTGTTCATTGCGTCGGTATCGGCGAGAAAGCTACTGCGGGTGAAGAAGGAAGCTGTTGTATCTTCACTGTTCAAATGAGGGGTATAGGTCGGGGTGGTCAACCATTGATCTGTGAGTATAACAACTGTTGTCGGAAGGTCTGTGAACCGGCCAATGTCTATTAAACTCTGGGCACATATCGGTAGAAAAATCTACTGCGCAGACAGCAACACATGCTACTTGCACGGGAACACAACGAACTACAAGATCGCAGGACTCTCTGCGAAACTGGTTTTTGTGAACTCCAGTAAGGCTTTCGACTAAGTACTGCAAATCAGTCTAATATGTAACCTCAAGGTTCTTGGTGCAGTGGACCCGTTGATTTTATGGATCAAGAATTCATTTGTGGGGAAAAGATTCGCAAATCGAGTACCGCAATCAATGTACCATGACAAGTGGGCATGAGAGGTGTGACTCATGGATCGGTTCTAGGAGGACTGCTCTTCCTGGTTTATGTGAATGATCGTCGGAAATTTTCCAATAGCCATGTTTCATTTATGCCGACGACCTTGATATCTGGTGTGGCTTCACATTTATAACAGCAGAACTCCCTCTGCAAATCACGTTTAGGCGCTTGAACTGTATTCTGATATGTGGATCATGCCAACCAACATCCACAGATGTGAACACGTGTACGTTGAGAAACAGTGCGATGATGCTACATAATCTGTGTCGAGACTCCTCTAGTCTGTTCGTGAGAAAGACTTAAGGGTGACCAAAATTAACGCGGACATACTGGTCATATCCTCTCGGAATATACTTGGAACCACTCAACGATCATTTCACCATTTGTCACTCGAAGCTTTCAAAGTACTGCATGCCTCCTATGTACTAACTACATTGAGATTTGATGGCTCACAGCGATCCCATCTAGGGCTGGCAAATCTTTGACGAGTGCAATGAAACACAACCCGCCTTGTTGATGTACTACGCGGGATTAGTTGCAAATTTCATTGGCAGATTTACGGGATTTTTCCAGTGTAATAACAGAATGTCCTAGGAGGCCTGATCTGCACCAGATGCAATTGTCGTGGTGAATTTGGAAAAGAACTACGTGTAAGATTCTCTGCGCACAGGCAGATTCAACCACTCAATTTGAAAGGGCAACATAGAATGGTCCATCTATCCTGAAGGCGAATAATCTGGAGAAAGTGGTGCTAACTACGAGGTAGACAAGCCCAACGACCAAGTGTTGAATGAAAACTCGACGTCTTTCTGAAGAGATGATGACCGGTACCTCATGCCTCAGTCAAAGCTATGGTGATAAGGCTTACAAAGGGGAGAGGTCCTCTGTATCAGTACTGAGGAATGACGAAGAATAATCAAACTATGGCAACGGAGGCGATAGCCACTAGCCTACCAAGCCTTGAAATGAGCGTTAAAAGCAAATATTCATCAGCCGATTGTCATGCTGAGCAGAGCTGCTCGTGAAGTGAAATAAGCCCCGGGAAAACCCGCTATTTCCAGTGGATTCGGAGGCCGACTGAACCCCAGTCAACACGTTTTATCTAGAAAACCCCACATACCCCGTTATATTTAAAAATGAGTTTAAGCCCATTCAATGGCTATTCACTGTAGTGATCCGTTAAAGCTAGAATAAAGCTCATTGAAAACTACTGCATATTATTCAGCATTGATGTTCTCGTGTGCACATTCGGATCAAGAGTAAATCAGATCCTGAGATAACTGTTTGTCTGTGCACAGGGAAATGTGGACAGCATACTGCTTGTCTGAATAAAAAAAAACCTGCGTTTTACCGGACAAAATAAAATTTGCTTAGCAATACACTATCGTTTTCTAGGTGAAGATAAGCTTTCAAAAGGAAACACACACAAGCAACTCAGAACTCGAGGTATTGATCTTATTTTCAGCCTTGGCGATCAGATTTGGAATACACTAAGAACAGGGGTGTCCAGTTGAAACCTGTAGCAGACTTCGGGTGAATACAATACCAGAAGGTAAATTAAAATGATGGATTAGCGATGGTTTTGTGGCTACCCTTTTGAACTTGTTTTGGATACTGTTTCAAACCGGTTCACCTTTCACTTTTTTGAAGAAAATTTTCTACCTGTGTTTTTCTTCATTATATTTAACAATTGTCAAGGCATCCGATGCGATGCCGTTCAATATCACTGTTTCAAATCTGTCAGATTTAAATACTTGTGATAAACTATTTATTCACCTAGTAATTTGCGGGCTATTTATGCCATACTTTCACAAGTTGAACAATATATTGTTATGTAATAGCAACCAGGGGCTGAACTGGATAGCCAAAAGAACGATGCAGAAATCGAATGAGCCCCAGCGCCAGTTCCCGTTAGAATTTGAAACCATGTGTGAAAGCGGTAAAGAAAATGATTGCCATGAACCTAAGTGAATTTACGGCACAATCAGTAATTCCATAAAATTGCAGTAGAAAGCCATGTAATAATATTGAACAATGACGAAAATCTCTTGGATCTCTCACCCACAAATCAGAGACAACCGTAGATAAAGAAGAACACGGAAGGTGGATGAAATGTGGTTTAGCAAATTGGACAAATGTTCAATTGATCCAAATGTGAAATTTCGTTGACCCAGACAGGGTTCGAACACACATTCAGACATCTCATGCTTCAGTTGATTATTGCAAAATTTGAATGGAATGCCAAGTAATGTGAAAAATTGGAAGATTCATAGACATATTTCACCCCATATGAATTATTGAATTTGCAATCTCTATGAACACGGTGAAGAGAATCAGATGTGTGACATAATATAGTGCTAACAATGGGGTTACTGGGCCAATATGTGCATCGAACAATGAGGCCATTTTTGATATGACTATGGCACCCACTACCTCTTATCAAATTTTTGCCGTTTCAGGAGAGCAAGAAGAAGCATCATTAAAGAACTTTTGGACGACAGGTGGATTCAGTCGAAATTCGAACAGCATCCAGTTTTATTTCCATTCACATCCTTTACTGATTCTTATGTATGTGTTTCACTCCACTTTCTTCACTTACCAAATCACTCGGGGGAGGCTGACCCATGTTAGGTGTTTGAGCGGTGGTTTTATCACTCAATACGTTTGATTCTTCTCACGTAAACGTTTGTATCAGTTTTGCATGCTTGATTTGCAAACCATTGCTTAGATTGCTTTGCTTTTGACGACTCTCGTACGCGAAACCATCATCGGTGAAGTCTATCTTGGATTGTAGTAATATTCGTAAATATTTACTCCAAGGCCAGTACTTGGGTACAGTCTAGTGTTCGCCGTTTTCGGGATTATCGCACGTAAGGCTCGGTAGGCAGTTCAGCGTTGCTTACACGATAGGCTGGATTCAACTGTCTTGCACAATCTTCTCATATATTTGTGCAAAATCAGGTGAATTTTGGGACAGAAGAATGATAAATACGTACACACCGACAAACACTCCACTAAAGAAAATCAATACGAAGGTCAAAGATCGCCGGTCACGCACGGATTGGATAGGTGAGCAACGGTGATTTCCATTTTTGGTTTTATCAGTTGAGTATCTATGGCTTTCGTTTTGATGGGCAGTCACATTTGTGTCACTTCGAACTGATTTCTCATAGATGACAGGAATGGTTTTCTGGCTTCTCCAGTCATTCTAGTGCCAACTCTTGGCCTTTAGTGTGGGGCTGCACTATGATTAGCGTGAACTACTTCCTTGAGGCCGAAATGGATTCTGCCTATTTTATAAGCAGATAACACTCATTGATTTCGGTTCATTTCTCAATAGGTCTGTCTTGGATATATATATATATATATATATATATATATATATATATATATCAATAGTTTTAAATATTTGTGTTGGTTGTAGCTCAGGTTGTTGGTTGCTATGATGTTCTGATCGCTGAGCTTGGCGTTTAGATCGCAAACGTTTCATCACCAGTCGAGGTGACATCGTCAGTGCATATATATATATATATATATATATATATGATAGTTATCTAACCAATATATTGCTTACTACTTCGTTTCCTCAGTTATTCCACTGTTATTCAGATTCACACAGACCAAAATTGTATTCGTTTACGCGCGTAGCACAAAGGTAAGTTCGTTCTAAAACCTGTCGAAGAAAACAAATTTACTGAACAAGTATTCACATATCAACCGTAAATCGGTAAATCTGTTCTCAATTACCCAGTACTATAAATGCAATTGTATGACGACTTTCAAGAGCTATCAGTCTGAAATCAACTTACTAATTACTCTGACCGGGTCAGACCGAGTCAACTATTCAGCACGAGCCAACCACGCACCTAGCTGAACTATCAGAGTAAACATTGAAAAGCCAGTCCGACGTGCCTAAAGAACTACGAAGAAAATTTCTTTCAGCCGTGTCCGCCAAGGAAAATTTCGAGACTTTTCCAGTTCTGCTCTAAATAGCATATCACTCTCTCACTGTAACCAGTTTTTAGCGCGTTGTGCTATCGTCTCCGGTTTTTCATTAGCATGTTAAAGCGATCGGAGTTGCAAGCAAGGGCCGCGTGGGTGGGGGGTTCCAACAGACAACCAGACCTTTTCCCAGACTGCGCGGCACCAAAATTGCTATTGCTGCTGCTTTCGCGCTTCGGCTGCTTTCAGGCCAGTTGCCCGTGGCCGCTAGCTTGCTTCTCTTGGGCGTCATTCTTCTTCGATTGGTCCAACTGTCTTGATTGACGACTTAATCAACAACCCTCATCTGGGCTATCTTGTCGGTTTCCAGAGATCCCGCTCTGGTGGTCCATATGCTTCTTTTTGTCTGCTTTGGGCCGCCTCCGGCATATTTGCCGTCTGTTTTTTCGTCTGTGGCCCTCGTTTGGTTCGTCCTTTCAACTTGATATTCACATCGTTCCCTCGCCTTAGCCTTCCCCGGTACAATAGGAATACAAACTCATGTTTACTGGTTTGGTTGTACTAATCTCGATCAGAGCTGCATGGTATCGGTCTCGTCATCAGGTCGCGGATAGGGGCGCAACCACCAAACTGGTGTTTGGTCTTGAATAAGGCGAGTTAGGGGTCACCGTTTAGGCCGCCGTGATATACCAACAGCGGTACCCGATGCTGTGGTGTGTCTTCGCTTGGCTAGAGTTTTTTTCTGAAATACAACAAAAATGCGCTCACTGCACTGTGACGTGTCGCACGTTTTCCATCACCAAATGAGAACGTTCGCCTCTGATGTCTCACAGGTTGCACTTGGATGTGCAAAGTTTAAATGTGCACCTTCAGACAAAACAGGCTTGCGTGGGCTGCCGATTTCATGAAGGTTCCAAACGGTGCTGAGGACACTGGTTAGTATAACTATTCCCAAGGGTTTCCACGAGTTATTGTGAAATGACGCACTCTCATCGTGCTATGTCGTACCCGGTAAGCAACGCGCTTCGTGTCCCAGCTGTCGAGGTGACAAGACACCGGGCCCAATCCCTCGCTAGAAAACAGACACACAGCTTTTTGGAATGTGAGGACGCTGCTAGATGGAGATAGCCAATGCTTCCCAAAGTAAATGGTGGATGGCTTTGCCTAACTTTCGGAAGTTCGAGTACTCTGCTCCGGCAATTGGTGTGTAAAGAATGTGGGAAGGGAAGCTGTTTATTGGTTCTATCACAGGGGGTCAGCGGATAGTTTCAGATACCATGGTATCACGTTCGTCCTGAGCAAAAGAGAAGCAGCACCATAATTTCTTGAGAATTGATTTCTTTGACGTTGAATCCAGCGAGCTTCAACGACATTTGTTTGAAGTTAACGGGGCAGGTATCGTGTCTTACTTCGAAGCTATCGGGCGTTTCTGGTTTTCATAGTGATCAACGTTTGAACAAGTTTACCTTGGTGATTTGGATCAGCCCGGACGGAAGCTGGATGTCGCAGAGGAACACTCACGTCTTCGAGGTGCAAAGGCCTGGGTTCATACTTTGGATCCAAACGAAGATAGGCACCATTGATCAGCTCTAACAAGAGCGATGATCGAGTCTGATGACTCCAAGTACGGGGTTGGTCGGATAACTTGATATTCGTGCGTGAAAGGTGGAGTTCAATGGAAAGTCAGCAGTACAGAAACTTCATTGTATCACAACTCTTCGTAAGAAGGAAACTTTATTGACAAGCTTTGTCACCAACCCAGCCTCACCTTCTGAAGCTTATTTACTTGACAAGCTCAGTCCAAATGTTGTATCTATCAGCCGATCTTGCGGCAAAATACAAATGACACCTGCATCTTGATCAATGGATCGTCTAACCAAAGCATTCGCCTCACTTTTCACACTCGTTACTCTGCAAATAAAGAAATATTGCCAACCTTCACCACCTTTTGTCGACCGAGAGGTAGCAGACTCAAAGATCCCAATATTCTGATTCCTGTCATTTTTTTCTGAATAGATATATCCGATTGTAGTTGTAGGAAGGCGAAAAAACCTAATTGGAAAGTGCACCAACTTTTCTACTGGCCTCATTTCGGGACTAGAATCTGAACGGTGACCACTTCCAGTTCCAGATGACATATTGAAGATGCTAAACAGCGAAACTTGATAAGACGGAAAACAAGAAATCATCCCACAGTCCCATCCACTCCTGGCACTCAAGATGCTTGTAGGTCTTAACAATGTCACTCGACTACTGTGGGTTGTGAAATCAGCTACGGCTATATTACAGTGGGTGACGGATACCACGTTACTTGGACTTCATGGGACAGCTGCATATCTTGACTACGTCACAGTAACAAAGTAGTCTCCGGAAGAATTCAACAGACTTCTGGTCGACCTCCTGAAATGCAGTCATAATTTTGCTTTACACATTCGACCAGAAAATGCCGATTAGTCGTGATATCTATGAAATATTTCGGATTAATTTGCGATATAAGTGGATGACACCCAGATCCTGCAAACTTAAGCTTGATGCTACATATGCTCTCGCCGATGAAGGATTTACCCCCAGGATTGTTCTTGGGTTTCTTCAAGTACTTCACTGCGTTCTCATCTGGACTGCACTGAGTACGCGCACCACTCAACCACTTGCTGCCTAAAGAAACCTCCTGTATTTGGTTAAAATCGTGTCACACATACCATGAACACATGAAAGAAATGCTGATATCCGACTTACGTCTGGAGGAATACAACCCGAAACTGCCAATCACGGTGGCTACTGATGAGTCTACCTACGATATCGGTGCCGTCCTCTCTCACACATTTTCTAAATAGTTCGAAAATGCTGTGCGCATACTTCTCGCACTCTAATGCTGGCCGAGGAAAATTACTCGATGGTAGAAAAAAGGGAGCTTGCCGTTTTGTTTTCAATCAGAAAAACTCAAATTCCTTCAAGATCCTCACTTTGCTTAGATCAAGGATCACAAACCACTTTTATCCATTTCTGGATCCAAAATGGACATACCCGTGTAATCTGCCAATCTTCTGAAAGGCTGGCCCACAGTAATACTAGAATACAATTTCGAAACCCTGTATGGCAAATTACTGACCATTTGAGAAAATTCTGAAACAAACGAATACTGAGAAGCTACAAGATTGTGGGGCAACAAAATGTGACCAGGCAGAACACAAATATTCAATGATGAAGCTTTATCCGCACCCAGTGAACTCGGTCGAAGATGTTCTGGTTACCGAGAGAAACTGAAGTTTATGAAACGAAACAGAAATGTCATGAGATTGAACGGATTGTTTGGTAGATGAGTGTGACAAAGATCAAACATATTTCATAAATTCAAAACCGTTCCTTTCATGCCTGCTTTCCGAGCACTATCGAACATAAAAACTGCATGTAGACCAACATGGACTGAGGCAGTGACAACCTCTCAAAGCATCAAGCAGAGCTAGGCACATGCTTTAATCAAATGGAGTTGTATTCCCACAGATATTTTGATGATAAGCTGAGGAAAAATAAAGATACCTAACGAGAATGAATGGATAACAATGGGTAAATTGAATAGGACTTTAGAAGGAAAGATTCCCCACTCACAACCCTGAAAGTAGTGACATTCGCAGGCATGGAGGCCAACTCCAATTTGGGCTGTGAAGGAGGAGGGGAAGAGTTAGTTAAACAACTTTTGATGTGCTACACGCAAAATAAGAAAAGCTTGTTCCTTTGTCACGTGATACGGCAGTTGGTGAAGAAATTCGAAGAAAGTAGAGAGCTCTACCAAGGTTGGGTCAGACCACTTATACGAATAAGTGCAAATCGTGGTACAAGCAGAATGCACTGAATATATTTTTTACTGAGAAAAGATTATGTGATATGTGGTCTCCGTATTGATGTAAGATGACATCGGTTAGCTTTATCAGAAGCTTGGAGTGAAAACCACGTACACACCCTTCTCTCGTAAAATTTGGTAACAAAGAATTCAGAATTGTCGCTTTGCTTGTAAACAAAATAAAACACACTTGCATTCGTCACCGACAAAGGTACTGAAGGTAAAAGATGCATTCAGATCCAGCAGGAATCACAGAACGGTGTCCATGATGCAATGAAAAGTATGTTGTGATTTCAGCTGCTTGTTTAATGTGAAACCTGAGAAAGTAGCCTTTTCCTGTAGATAGTAATAATGAATGGTACTTTGATAGCCCAGGTAAATAACTACAAAAGTGTTTAACCATCGATTGTGTGCAGTACTTTTTAAGTGGTTTGGAAATTCAAGAAGCTTGAGTCTTTGCGTGATGCTCTGAAAGTCAATCTTGTCCTCCGCATGAATTGGAACGCTTAAGGGAATTAAAAAGCAGCGGACATTGGGATAATGTCAAATATGCTGTATAGGTAAGTGAACGCAGTATGCAGCTTTTGCGCAAATGCCTAGTTTGTAAATCACTCCAGTTTACAGGACACGCCAATGTGATGAAGACGGTTCTAATTACGAAGTTTTTATTCTTCGCACGACTTCCAAATAACTCCACTTCCACAGTCAGGAATTCGCTCTACCTCCTGCTTTATTTCACCTCGAAGTTATGCCCCAAACTTATTCTTCTACTGTAGCAAAACAGCAACTCAGTTTGATCAGAAAAACGGAAATCGCTATAAAGAAGACCTAGATTATATTGGATGTGATGTGATGGTACCATTGCAGTACTGAGATATCTTTCATTTCAAAGCTGATCATTGATCTGTTGATTGATCATGTTTCCATAGATCTATCACCTTTCATATTGTTTGTTGTGAGAAGTTACACACTATCTATATTATGATCTAATGAACCAATAAGTGGATGGGACAATTTTATTTGTATTTTACCTTTTTTACATTTCTCAGTAAGTTATTGGATCAAAGAGGCAACTACCCAGGATAAAACCTCCATGCTTTTTAACTATTTTTAATTTTTATGGGACAACGTATCCGATCCTTCTTTTATTTTATTGTAGGTAATGACTGATGAAAATGTTGGGAGCACGTATTAAAGTGATGTATGATCAAAAGTTTTTCTAAAGTAACATTTCTAAGCATCGAGTGTATATCGACAGGAATTTTCCCACAATTTGCAAACCGAGACAAGTAGACACAGGTTCGAATGGGAACAATGATTTTTAGGAATTTATTTTCCAGTAGTTAGAAATTATATAGTAGCATTCAACTCACCTCACAGGTCTGACGCGTTCACTGTCCATTCGACTATCCAATTCACGAATAACGAAGAAGGACTTGGGACCAGGGTAGTCAGATGACAAGTTCGTTCATCTGCGTTTTGTAAAGCAACCTACTCTGGCCAAAATGCAAGACAGTTATCACAATACAATAAAAACAACAGTATCCGAAAACTTTGGATGTTCATCAAACAATTGTGTGGTATCTTCTGAAGACAATCATCCCTAAAAGCGAATGTCGAAGATCTGAAACGCGGCTTCAACGAGCAATCACGTCCCTTGTTATTCAGTGGTAGCAACGTACTCTGTCGTTCCAGCTTTAACAGCTCCATCTCCTACAGTATATCTCTTTACACCGTTTAAAAATAGCAGCCAAACTTGGAGTGTCACAAAACTCAAGGACGTGAAAATCTTTCCTTAGTTTTACTTAAGAAATGTGCGCAAGTACTCACACCAGCAAATACGTGGTTATTCATCCATTGACTGGTTTGCAAACAAAATTACGACTGTTCATGATAAGCTTCCGTCACACCTGTGCCCGAGAAAGGAAAGGCAAAGTTCCGTGCAGTTGCCTGCCCCATCCATAGCAACAGGGGTTACTAGGAAGTTATTACTCCCGGGACTGTCCAGTGATTCGACACGAGGAAACATGGAACAGTTTGCCCACCACCACTCTT
The DNA here is from genome assembly GCA_948099385.1 of Fasciola hepatica. Classification (NCBI taxonomy): domain Eukaryota; kingdom Metazoa; phylum Platyhelminthes; class Trematoda; order Plagiorchiida; family Fasciolidae; genus Fasciola; species Fasciola hepatica. The sequence goes on from CANUEZ040000131.1 coordinate 61,331, forward strand.
GCTCTATCTTGGAGGCTGTTGCTTCCTTGAGTCATACTGTGTTGTCTTCGTTGGCCAAGAGATCAAAAGCTGTGCGTACCTGCTTCCTAGATTAAAATGAACCTTTCAGCAGTGTTTATGAACAAAATCTTCTGGACATCCTCTCAAATGAAGGACAACAACCCTCACTCGTTGGACTACTATTTTATCATTTATTCAATGGGCAAAAGTCCACGAAATACGTAGGAAGAACCTGCGTCATCTTTGTTTCAGCCCAAGGCAATATACAAGGCGCAATCCCCGCCCCTTCTCTACTCTCCGTCAACACGCACTCCGTGCATGTGAGCGACTGTTCCTTCACCTAAACAGCAAAGAGATGGTCTCATTTGAATGGATTGAGGCGTGTATGGATGGAGCGTACATTTTGAGAATAACACGGTGATTCTGCCAAAGTGAATTCGTCGGCTAATAAGGCTAACCATCAGAACGAGGACACATGACCCATGGTATGGATTTTCGATGTGAGTATCATGGCACTGTATCTGGTTGGGAGGACAAAATTTTTCCCGGAATCATATGAACGAAGATTCGCCCTGTTATCCGGATGCAGTGTCATGCTAATCAAATCTAAAATCCGTACAGTGGGTCACGTGTCCTCGTCCTGATGGTTAGCCTTATTAGCCGACAAATTCACTTTGAAGGAATCACCGTGTTATTCTAAAAACTTACCCTCCTTCCACGCACCCTGCACTCCATTCAAATTATATAACAATTGTAAACCAACTGTGGAATGCTCAAGTGTAAGGACGATTTGGTGGAAAAGTACCGGGTACGTATACCTGAAGAGCGACAACCACCGCGAAAATGGCCGTGAGCTTCCCGGGGAAAAGGTGGCCTTATCATCCAGACACAGTGCCACACTGCTCATATCTAACACGTAGATGATTTTGCTATCGATTTACTCGAATTCGTTGCATCAGCTGCACTGAAACTCCCATCGTGTTTCTTAGATATTTTCCATTTTTACAAAGTGCTCAATCTATCCTTATATGCTTGTTATTGCTCAGATGTTTTTTCTCTTCTCAGCGGCCATTAGTATGTGGATCTTTTAAAATCCTGGTCGGACAATTTAGCGGGAAATATCCGCATTTGTCGGTAATTTCTATAAGATACCTTGAAAAAACCACCACCCAATTTTATTAGACTGAACAAGTAGCCTGTGTTTTCACAAAAGTGAAGAGATTAACCTACAACGTTTTGCACCTGACAGCCATGTCTGTTTGATTTCACCTCACTCAGAGCCTTTTCCTTGCGTATATGCTACTTGATAGGTTGTACTCTGCACTCATCGTCTTCTCTGGACAGCCAGCTAAAGATTTCATCGGAATGAAAAGATCTCTCAAACAATTATGGTATGCATGTGTTATATCTCTTAAAGATCTTACAAATGCTATCATATGACAAAATCGAAAAATGTGCAGAAGATTCGCGGGAGGATTTTGATTAACTCACTTCACCCACTTCACCGTTACCTGAGCATGTGCGATTCTTTCTCAGCAACAATCATAATGTGATTTATGCGCACGCAACTGCCTACCAGGTCCCTTGTTGTCCCTTACCTTGCTCGTTTCTTATTGCAATCCTGATGAAATCGACGCTCAAGATGGACAACGCCTGGTTTCTTAATCCACAAATCACCCATGATTATGGTATTTTTTCGTTACGAAAGCAGCTTTCATTTTTGTGTAGTTGCCTTGAGCACTATCGAATATTCACTTTCCGGGTGTATACAGCGAATATTTAATCCACTTCACTTGAATAATGGTAGTGAAAATAATAACCATGAATCAACAATAACTACTGTTGCCTCAGAAATGATCGTCCGAACACCGTTTGTTGTTAGGAATCTTAGCAGTTCTTGATCTTTTTCCACATCTCTTGAAGCATACGTTCTTCTGATAAGTTTAAGGAGTCGGTATGGTAATATTGTCTTAGTCATCGGGCTACCGAAACTGTGTTGATTTTAGGCATTAGTAGGTGCATAATTTCTAGGACGGGTAGTGTTTAAGGTTACCTTGAGATCAACCATTTTATTGACAACTTTCGGACAGTTGGTGCGATTCAAAACTAACCGAAGTAAGCAACTAGGGTCACACCGGAGCATTCACCAGCTACATACTTTTCCTCGTCGAGCATTACTCACAGTGGGAAAGGTAGACCCAATTTTGCAAAGCTAATAATACGAAAAGACAAGAACGGCATATTTTGCGAGAACATCGCTGAAACCGAAGTTCGTCTTTTTTTGTTGAATGCAAATAGGTCCTGGAACTTCCTTGAATATCCGGTTGAAAGCCGACCTGTTGGGCACGTCCGAAACAAATTGAGTTCAAGTAGGCACGGAGTGGACAGTATTCCCTACTCATGCATTCCACGTAGATTATCCGTTAACAGATGTTTTTGTTGTGAACAGCTCTCCGTCTCGTTAAAGAACCCAAAGCGTTTGACTCAGTATTCAAGAACACAACTTTGATCTCTGTCTGTAATGTGGAGGTACGTCCAAGAAAGTGGAAAACCCTTCTCCATCATCAAACCGGAATGACTACACATGGAAATTTTTCCCCGGATCATTTTGAATGCAAGCTGTTGATCAGAGTGTGTAAGCAAGAGTCACGCATACGGGAATTATTCAATAAGGGGCTCCGTGGATAAGCTTCACAGTATTCGATATCTATAGCAAGGATGAGTTGGATTTTGACAACTTCAATTTCCCGCTTTTCCAAATAAGCTGTTTCTCTCGCTATCTTAAAAGAGTAAGCTATTTTTGAACCTAGCCTTATCAATTACTGGTTTAGTTCATATATAAAGTGACCTTTGTATTTCATAAAAAGCATCAGCTTCTTCATTTTGCGTCTTCAATGACGTGTTATTGGTAAATTCCCTCGACAAGACAGCTCGAACCGCAAGAGCGTATGGTCCTTTCTTATAAACCACAGATCTGGCACTCTTAAAATATATTTGTTTTGAGGCTGTAGGTACTTTTTTAAAGAAAAGAGTTTTAAATTGCTTTACAAAGTGAACATAACCACAAATTTATATTCTGTATAACCAAGTTCGTCTTCGTTGTATTCCAGTTTACTGAGAGTACGAAACGATTGGAATAATCTTCGTCAGAAATGAGATTTCTCAGTCAAAAGTTGAAATCGTGAAAAACAAACCTCTTACACAAATCATTAGCATCTAGATTGTATTAACTCACTGACGGTGCTTTACAAGATGACCTATTCTGAATCAGTGTGCTCATCTAATTAACTGTAACAACATTTTTGCAATGTGATTTTTTCAGTTCTCTCCATTTTCTATTCTCTTCTCAATATGATCATAGATTGTGTGTTGATTTTGATAAAAGTTTATTTGATTTATTGTTGAAAAGACTGAAAATTCTGTTGAATTCCTCCCGACTTCCCTTATGCCCTGGGAAAATAACTCGTCTTCATGAGAAACTTGTGGCTGGAGTCATCAGAATCAAACAGCTTCTTGAATCCAAATGATTATCATTGAAAATCTCCATGCATTTTAGTCCTATGGACCGAGTAACCGAGGGTAGATATGTAGTCGCATGGACAATGTGTGAGTATTGAGTGGCGATTCAGTCTACTTCGGCTGATGTTCAAACCTACTAGTTTTTTTCTAACCGCGTGGACGGACGTATCTGCGGCCTGTGTGATTACAAAAAAACATTTGCGCCAAGAGAGCTACAGGATGTTAACGGTTTATCTAAGAATATACAACCCATGTACATTGTGGATGCAGGTACACTGTGGGATGAAATCAGGTCAAGTCAAGCAAGTGCTTTATGTACTACTTGACGTGGACATTCAGCCGTCACATAATCACGTAACATATTGACAATGATCATGTAGGAAATAAATTCAAGGAATCATGGCCTTTAACTGAGAAATGGTTTCGTCCGTCTTGTTAAGCAATCGCGTAATATAGGGGGGATAACGGTGCACTTATAAGCCTCTGTACGGGGGAGAAAGTGTTTGCCACTTGCTCGAGTGGAATAACTTGAAACACTTTCGACAAGATCGCTTAGAAGTGGATGGGCGGCGTCAGCTAATATTTTCTGGGTAGTTTGTGACAAACATTAGAATGTTACTTTATCGAACACTGAAAAACGTTTTCTCACAGGGAGCCCACTGCGTCCTGAAATGTGATTAGGCGGCCTGGCTATAAGTTTACAATCCTTGTTAAGCAATCCGAGAAGGAAACCAGGGGATTCATGAACCAACGTTATTAGGATATTGAAATACACAAAATGTTCAAATAAACAGAGCGGTACTGAGAATGTTTTCAGACGTAGCCCATAAAAGTTTATCTTCCTAATTCTCATAAAATCGGCGGAAATGTAGTCAGACAACAACCGCTTTCGTGTTAGGATCTTGCCAATATACTGTGCCGACGTAGCTAGGAAAATATTGTTTTTGTTAATAAGCTTAGGTGGAGTATATCCTACTATGTTTTACAAGAGAGAAAAATGAATCGGCCCATTTAAAAGAGTTACCATTCAGGTTGTGGTTTGACGACCACTCAGCTGCGCATTGTGTTGGCTGCGAAGACCCCAAATCTACGGAAAGCTCGTCATTTCAGACATCCAGTTCGGCAATTTACCGTTGTTCTACTTGTCAGCCAAAGTTAACTGAATTGGCAGCTCAGGAAATAATACCACTAATATTTTTGAGCATCCTTTATGCTTTAGCTTGGTGATAATTTGCACAAAAAACGATGGTGTGCAGAAGCCACCTTGACATTTTTCAACATAAAATACAAAATTTCTCTTCTGCCAGCTGGATTTCTTTGTTGAAGACACACTCGCAACCCCTCACTTATCTTTTGTAATAAAATCCAGTAAATGATCCTTTGTAATGCTGTCATTAGCATCACTGGAAGTTGTTGCGTTGTTTGCGTGTGGTTGGTAACTACGTCACATTAACGCGCTTCTATGACTGGAGTATTGTGGAAGAGATTTCACTGGTTATCATCGAGTGTATGTCGTATCAAACAAACGGAGTCGTACAGTCAATTCGAAATAGAGTCTTTTTGGACAGTGTGCGCATTCGATGGCATCTAGGAATTATTTGTGGAAGAGTGTAAGATAAATCTGTTAAAAACTTCGTGAATATTCACTATCTAGTCTAATTGAAGGAATCGACTAAGTGCGATCTACGCTAGCCGGTATACACGAACAGGTAACTAGACTCAAATATGCTACTGTATTTTCCGTCCAATCAGATAAACCAAGCGTTTTCCATTCGGCCAAAATAAAAGCATTCTTGTTGATCGGCCAGCTGCTCTTGTGTAAACCACTTCATCAAATGTATAAGTCGCTTTACTTCTCAGCACCAATATTAGTTCTCTCTCATGCAAAACGTCACATCTACCTCCGGTTCATCTTTCTTTCTTTCGTGTTCAGATTTTTGCTGTTTGCAACAAGATTTTCAGCTAAACCCTCATGTTGTTCTCTCATTCGAGTTGAAGGATGGCTTTAACTTGTACCAGCAAGACTCGTACCAAGAAGAAGAATGGAAGTGGAGTGATCACGTACGTCAACCACACCTGGTGGGACAGGTCTGAGGCCATTTATACATACGCAACGAGTGGTATTTACTGATTAGTCATACATTGTCATCGTCAATTTTCCTGCCATTGGAACATTAATTAATGAAAAGTATACTTGTCTCCTCTATGTAAACGAAACACTGTGTTGTCTTTCTGTGGATCTCTGTTTACTCCTTGATATTTTTTATTAGATGGCTATTTGCATATCCTTGTAGACAATTTCAATTTCGCTTCCACCAAAACCTTCACTGCTTCTGATGTAAATGACATTTATGTCAATCCAAAAGAAGCCCATTGTTTTGGGCTGGAATGTCATCAATACTTCTGATCTTTTCTTTCATACTCTGTGTGCTTTTTTCTCAACCACTTACCACTGTTTCTTTACGGTTAGGCTTGAGATACACTCCTGGTCTGTTTTTCGTTCTTTCAAGCTAACCAGCTTAACCAAGAGGTAGAGCCGAGATTTTCGCTCTGGAAGATTCTTCCTTAACATGCATCACCCTGCTTTTGCTACGATTGATCTTTACTTGGCAATGTCAAAGGGTCATGCAAAGACTGTCATGTTAATTTTCGGCTTGGGCTGCCCCTTGGATGAACTCTTCAACCGTAAAAGCTGTGCCACCACTACTTTGTTGACAATTTTACCAAGACGGGAGGAATATTCTTGCAAACCTCGGGTTGAGTCAAAAGCAAGATATATTCCCTGTGTATTACAGGAAGAAGTCAAATACAGTAACTTGTAGTATGGTAATGAACCCTTGTGTAATCTCAACAATAACGGTCATTGTAAGACATTCCGCTTCAGTATGGCAAGACGACGAATTACTGGAGCTCTGCTGTGGAATTTTTCAGCATTATCAGTCAATTCATCTATCCAATGAACAACTCATCAACTGAAATGACTAATGAAGATGGCTTGTATGTAGCCTCGTTCTCAAAGGAAAGTGGTTAAGCTTCGTTTGACGTCCACAATGAGCACACGTACTGGATCCCATGGCCTACCATCATCAACTTTGAAATAAAACACTTATTCTGCCTGGATTTTTGTTTCACTTTTAAAGTAACCTTTTTGTTTTTAATAACTTCCGAGTACTGAAGGTCCAGCACCATTATTTTAGTACCGAAACCCCGTGAGTCTACTGCCTTGGCTAAATGCTTTTGTCCCGCTGCTCTAACTTCGTCTGATATGGCACTGACAGAGCCTTTCATTCCTGAATGCTTGAATTTTACTTTAAATACTCCCGATGACCTCTTGAAGCGCGTTTTTAAATTAAACGGGTCCAATTTTTAAGCAATCACTTTCTTGGTCTATCATATGACAAAATCCTTGGACGAATCAGCGAAGTTGGTACGATGTCTTTTTTCTAGATAATTCATCCTCTTTCGATTGTATTCCACATCCCTCATCATTTATAAACTGGAAGCTTCATGCTCGTATTCTCATTATTTTTTGAGTATTTTACAAAAAAATCTAAACACCTCACCGGGTTTTCAGGCACCCGAAAGTTTTTCGAGTCATTTGGTTGTATTGCAGGTAGATGGTACTTCCCCCTATTTATGTTCCGTCCACACTAGAAATCTGTCAACCAATTATGTTGCTCTTCCCTAAGCAGTTAAAGCAATCACCGCATTCAGGTAGTTTTCAGTGTTCCATCGCTCTCATATTTGAGGTTTTTCTTCTCATTCCTGCTCAAACTTATTTTTTCAATTGCATTTTCTTGCATTTTTACCCTTTCCGATGGGGTTATCCTTCTCATCCATTTGTCGTTTCCACAGAACCACTAGCTAGAGTAGGTTCTGTCACCTATTTAAAAACGGCCGCTCATCGAATCTGAAAGGGTCATATCAAATTTCAAACTGCTTGATGCTATGCCTGCTACCCTGGCCAGTCCGCAAGCCCAGGCTTTCTAAAAATGAACCAAGTACTATTTTGCTTTTTGCTTATCTGCGTGCTCATCGAATTTCGTCTTCTATCGTCTTTCTTTCCTTTGGACTGTCGGAATAAGGATTTTGAGGCCCTTCTTCGAAGTCTATCTATTCTCAATCGGGTATAGTTCACACCTTTGACACTACTTTATCCTCAGTTGTGCCAAGTATGCCTGGTCGTATGTGGAAAAACCGCCTATTCACAGTTTATGCGGCAAAGTTTTCAAGTGCAACCCTCACGCCTCGCATTACCATTTGTAGAATCTTCACTGTTCCTCGTCTGGTCCGAATCCGCACAAACTGGGCAGGAGTGTCAACCGAATTTCTCGACGGTTATTAAAACGTATTAATTTTTTCATGCTCATGATTGATAAATCTTGGACTAAGAAACGGACTTCTGTCTTTTCAAGATGTGACCAACACAAATAGAAGTATAATTATAACGTGATAATGTGCGCTAACAGCATTTCAAAAAAAAATGTTTTCCCCATGAAACACGTCAAGTGTGATGAAATTGTTGTTCTTCATATTCCGTGTTATCTATCTGTTCAAGATGATTTCGTTGAATGTGGATAACCCTGATTTTACCGTGAATGACAGAAAAGACCAAACACAAGACTGAATAAATAGATCAGTCTTCAAAACTCACTTGAAGGGAGTTGACCACGTAATACAAGTAGACCACGGATTAATGGTTCAACTGAAGTAGGTAGGTAAACGGAAAACTCACACACACAGTTCTATACATGACCAATTTTCCGTATCATGCCCAAGTAATGTGGTGAACTGAGCCACTCAAATGCTTGCGAACAACAATATAGCATTATTGGGATTAAACGATTCGTTTGACTTTGGAGGAGGCATCCAGACTGTCAAAGCGTCAAACCGAATTCCGACCCATATCCATGTGTATTCTTTGTTTACAAAAAAATACCTTTAAAAGACAATATGGAATACGATATCAACTGCATTTTGAAATCGGTACCATCCATTAAAATATAATTAGATGAACTCCAACAATTCCTCTACATTATTAGTAATATTAGTACTGATAATATTACTAATGCAATGGCCTGAGTATGGTTGTACAATGCTTTTAAGCTTCCGCAAAAATGTTCATAAGTCCTGACAGTGCCTTGTCCTTACCTGGGAACACACGAGCAGGAAAGTTGCTTACCAACGTTTTGCACAACGATAATCTAATGAGTAGAAGTGGATGCTTCTAAAAGGTCAGTGGATGGATTTGATAACAAAAGATGATCATGCAATAGACGTGATAAGCTAGCAGAGATATATCTTGTTAATCTGGCATGAGGAGTTTTCGGGATACATGAGACTCACAAAACGTGTTGTGTTCCACACAATTTGTCGCTCTGGATTGAGCTAATAAGTTCGATGTTACTTAAATGATACTGTTGTTTTTCAGCACGTATTTTCCACACAAACTAGCTAGATGTTTTGCTGCTTTTCTAAATACCTGGTGGATCTGTTTCTTTCCCCGCTCATCTAATGATCCTTTTTAGCGCTAATCCAGAATTTTGTTACCAGTTCGAAAGAGGTTATTATCTGGAAAGTATTGGAGTTGGTAGTAATAAATACCAAGTTGTGAATCTGATTACCATGATGCAAGAAACTACCTATTTGTTGTTTACATAGTTAAGGATTCACATGCAACGGAAGACCTGGGATATACTAATGACTACAAGGTCGGTTTCACGCGGGCTTCCTCAACTCTTCGGGACTAATGTTTTTAATCGAGGTTTATTAAAAATCGTAAGGTTGTCGGATACAGTCATATATACAAAAGCATACAAATGGGATATACTGAAGATATAGGAAACTTCTCCCTGATATTCTCAAATCTTTCAGATGATGAATTCACCGTGAGCAATCACCATGTCTAAAGCCGCACACACCGGTATGTCTTTCTTGTGAATTTCCAGTTTGCCATAAATACGAAAATTTTTGAGAGGATCAATAAATGTTTCTTTTACCAATATTATGGCTAAATAATCTTTCTTGCTTCGATATTTGATGTAGTCAGAAATTTGACAGTCATCTTAACTTTCGGTTATAACGGGTACAGTTTTTAAAGCTCGGCTTACGGTTGAATAAGCCGGGGTCACATGAAAATACTGTTTTGAAAATGACCGAAATATGCCAGTAGGTGTCTTCCTGGATAAAAAATCTAGTTACCAAAAATTTGTTTCGTCATATGGTGAGCACCATCGAAGGACTATTCTCTCCCGAGAGATTTTACGTCATGTGGATCGAAAATATCAGATCGAGGAATTTTACTTATACATTTATGGTGACAAATGACTGTCACTCGGGCTCCACTATCCACGTTATTCTTCAGATCAATCGATCAACCCTGTACTCAGGAAGCTCTAGAAGTGGTTTCACTCTTGTTGGAGCTCACCAATGGTGCATATCTATCATCGCGCCCAAGGTCTGAACCTTGGTCTTCTCACCTGGAAGGCGTGTGTTACCTCTGTACCAACCCATCCCGATCTGGGTTGTTACGAATTACCAGGTTTAGTTTGTTCAAATGTCGTCCTCTATAAAAACCATGAGTGCTCGACAGCCTCCGAAGGGTGACAGAGACACTGTACTGTTAACTTTAAAGGAATGTTTCCCACCAAGTCAGGTATTTTCAGCAGGATTGAGGCAGTGTAAAAGCTGTGCTAAATCTCATGAAGAATGACATTCAAAAAGCTGAATTCCTTAATTCGGACCCACCCGAACTGGAGTGAGATGGTTCAGTGGTAACACACTCGTTTCAGGTTAGAAAGCTTGTATTTAAGCTCTGGGTACGGCTATGGATGCGCAATAAAGATGAGGTCTGACAAGGGCTAAGCCGCATTCTTGTACTTTCTGGGTGCAAGGTTAATCAGACGTGAAATGTGGCGTCCCGAGGACGGTCAGCCAAACCAACAGTATCATCAATTTTCCAAATTACTCGAAAGTAATTGTGGGATACACGATTTATACTTACTTTTAAATGACTTTTCTGTTCCAGTATTCTTCAAAGGTTTTCAGGGCGGCTTGAAGGCTAGCAGATTAGTATTTGGTTATCAGATTATTCGCAAACATTGCATCAGTTATCAAAAGTACACCGACAGATCTACGGAAAACGAAAAGTAACACAACAAGATCATCCCATGATTGTTGAAAGAGAGCAGTATTTCAAACTACTACTGAGGCTTGTACCACGGAAAACATAAGTTGACTACACATTTGTATTCAATACTAATAAAGGCGTACTGAAAGATTTGCCCTTGGGGAAGAAAGCTCATTACCTCAGTATCGTTATTGGCACTCCCAAATGAACTATCGAAATCTAACCGTGGTGCATTCTGTCACTGCTGCAGAATCCAGAATTTTCCTACTTCGTTTACTCAACTCCAACATTTGCTGCTCACTCGGTTCTCACGACCAATACATAAAAAAACTTAAGTTACACTCTGTGTTCTGTGTGCATTGATGCAGCCGATATACACGATCCCATTTCTATCAAAAGCTGTTCCATCTTTGTTTGGGATGTAATTGCAGTGGCTCAAAGATTGGTTCAAAATTCGAATAACTATTAGATGTTGCATGTCACATCAATGTTTTTTACAGACTGCATCACTGTTAGTGTCCCATCTGATTTCTTTGATGAGATTTTCTCACTTGAAGAAACGGCAACTTCATCAAGAGGATTCATCAATATCTCATAAATATCTGATGCTTGAAACACAAAAGCATTCAGACCTAACCCTAATGACACCTGCTATCCAGGAACCGTTCTATTCCATTGGCTGTAATGGATAAAGCTCACAAAATTTTACCCGTTTTATTGCGTTGAAAATGATCTGTCAAGGTATCCGACTTACCTGGATCAAGGTTGGATAATTTGTTGGAACGGGTCTCCTTTTTTGCACAGACCTTCCAGATGTCTTCTAGACACTTTGTTCTTAGAAAAAAAGTCAACCGTAAAACAAATGAAACGAAACTGGGCATATCCTAATCGTATCCATAGAAAATTCTCTCAAGCATTGTTCCGTGTATATTTCGATCTACGGTCATAAAATTCTACATATATTGGGAGCAAGATGCTGGCGAATGAACAGTTGTTTTAAATGAATCCTATAAGTTTTGTCACAACCCGTATGAGTGACGTGATGTTAGAATTTGTTGGCTATTGGTCCGGGTAGAGTCAGTGTGCTGACGTTAAAAATGGGGATTGAAGTGGGACTGTTCCTGTTGTGCTTGTTGTGGCGAAAGTTTCGCTCTTGCCATCACGAGTCGTAGTTGATAGTAGGTTTTCGGGGTTCGGTCGGCGACCCGTGGTTTCTGGTGTTGATCAGAGCAGCTGCAGAGCCTGGTTTAGTGACCTGGGTGCACAAAGATCGGGTTTCATTAGGAGAATGGCGATTGCCTATGTCCTGGCCAGGACTGGTTGATCTGGTGGAACCTGATTTATGACTTCGAATGCATTTTCTGGGTTGATCTTCTGACTAATACTCACCCAACATGCTCAGTCAACTGAGCTATCGCGGCACGGTAAATCGGATATGAATACCACACTCACTGGAATAACTGATAGTCACTCTAGGGGAGATGGCTGAATTCTGATTCCAAACCAACCAGTAGTGGCGTATAAAACGTACAACGGTATACTCACCGGCTTTCGTGGCGGATGGGTGCACTGGGCATCCAGGATATCTGGTTCTACTCAAAGGGCGTATGAACTGAGCAATCTGTCACCGACTCCGAGGAGTCTACGACACTCTCATATCGTCCTACTGCCTTGTAGGCTAGGCTTTACCATCAAAGGCGCGGGGTAGAGCCCCTCAAGTCAACCCTCCATTCGATCTGAACAATCAGCTTGTATTCAGCTCACTTGCTTGCCTGGAATGGAAATTACAACGAGGAGGCAAGATTCTAACATGGCGCCGTGTCTATCAAAGCAATAAAACGAAGTTCTGCTTAGTGGTGCTTATGCTGTGTCAAGTTGCGTTCCAACTTCAGAGGGATTTCCTCTGTGAGACCACGTTTGTTTTTCAGTTTCCTGTTTTTACACAGCAGAATGCTTCTGTACTTCGTACCGGGTTACCGTTGAACAAAAGTGTATACGTCTAGCGTCGTCTGTCACTTCTCAATGGGACGAACAGCAAGCGACTGAAGATAACTAATTCAGAAGGCAATAAAGAATAATTCATTATTTGCACGAGAAGCCTGCATTTATTAGATAAAAGATTTCCCAGTATCCATGTGATCCAAGCGCTACATGAATGTGTTAAACCTGCAAGCCGTGATAAATCTATTTGTCAGGAACTGGCGACTGTGTTGTGGGTCCCCGGATAAGGTATGGTTAATGGTTCCGATTGCACTTTGACTTTTTGGTCCAAAAAGGCTTACGTCACCACTATCTGCCATTCCCAATCTTTTACCATAAGAATGAGTAATTTTTAGTGAAACGGTGCGAGAAGTTACCATTTAAGCCAGGTGATGGATGAGTTGGATTTTCGGTCGAAAATGTCGAACTAAGTGGGACGACCATTGAAAATGATACCAATAATTAAACTGCAAAAGGCTATCTGTGAATACGGTCTACTGCTTGAAAATCTAGTTTCGAAGCGAAATAATAAGAATTCTATTTTTGGGGCTAGGAATATTGAAGTGAATGCTAAAAAAAGCTTATTCAAAGGGCTTCTCAGTTTTTGCAAATTAATCATCTTGTCCAGTGCACTTTCATGCGAATATGATAGGTATCGAAGCTGTGGTACAACTAATAGGGTCGTCAGTGATAAAATGACAATCTGCTCTATTTTGGACAAAATCAAGCAAATTCATAACTGAAAGAAATACGTCGTCGTCTAAACAAGTACACAGATTTGATTTCAATTACACTCCTAAACCATGTTGGTTTCAAAGGTCAGAGCTGCACTTCAGGGTGTCCGCATGGGAAACATACGCCTGTTGCACGCTTGGAGTAAAAAAGACTGGGAAAACAAGGTTTTTCGACAGAAATATAAACGAAGGGACAAATCACTAAAAACAAGCATGCAGCGCTGTTCTTCTTTTGTACGCAGTCTGTCATGATTGTATAACTGAAGTATACGGACGTAATAGAGTACACATCCGAAAGATGTAAAAGCCAGTTCGGTGAGCCCAAATATAAATCCCAGTGCTGCTGAACACTGTGAAATCATTTTTTTCACGGAATTCGTCTGTGTTTTCAATACAACGTAGAACAACGAATCGTTGGAGTAAAAGGTGGCTAGGTTGCAATAGTTCGTCCAATCGATACCGAGGTAAATGACATTGTGCTTCCCAGGCAATAGCAGGGTAATTACTCAAGAAAATCGCCCATTCTGTCACACTGGAAAAATATTTTTGCCTCAGTTTCAGTAATGTTTCCATCTTTATTGGAAACATTACTGAAGATGTAATTATCAATGCAAGTGGTTTTTCTACAGTTCATTTAAATGGGTTTATGTGAGCATTTTTACAAAAACGTCATGCTTTTTGACTCCTACGAATCTCGTCGTATGTGGCATAAAACAAATATTAAATACATTAGAAGACTGAATAAATGATAATTTAGAAAAAGTGATTTATCTGACACTGCATATTCGTAAAAATGTTTGATCACGACTCCATCAATCTAATACAAAATCATCCTGGGCGTTTGTGAACTCAATGTTAGCAGCCGCAAAACTCACATATATTTCATCCTAATCAACAGTGATGGATTTGTAAGTGATAGTTAGGCTGAGCGAGTCGACCTGATTGACATATTTTATTCCTTCAGTTGTGCTTGTGATGCACTAGGTACCATCAATGGGTGATTACTTTATTGAAGTACCTATGCCACGGAAACATAGGCCGAAATGCCCTTTCTACATCCAGTCAAAGATAATATAGTGGTCATTATCAGTCATTCAATGCTATCCTCCCACCACCGGAGGAATGGCTTTGCAACTATGGACAACGGAGTTTTCTAAGCTCTTATCTGTGTCCTGAGAAGAAGCTAGTCCAGGCAATTCATTCGTCAGAAACGCAATTCGCAGAGTGAAAAATGACCCCCCAAACACGGTAATCCGTAGCCGAACCAGAGGTGAAGTGATCCCTCATCTTCAAACATCATCTGAAGAATCCATTAACATCACGCTGATTTAAAAATAGCTTCATCGCGTCCAAGGGCCAATCCAACCACTCGCATGATCTCTAGGAGCAAAATTAGGACTCAACGCAAAACAACGGCGTACCCCGAAGAGTTGATATTTTGTATGCTTATTCGGATGGTAAACAAGTCCGCTGCCGGTGGTCAGCTTTTTGTTTGTACAAAAGGAAACCCGACCAGCACTCTCCATGGGAAAATATAGAATCATGGAACAAAAAATAGTCAAGTACATTTTATAATTTCGAGCAACATAATTCGGAAATATTTGAATATTATCTTGGAAAGAAATGAGTGTTTAATCTAAGGGACGAAATTTAATTGACTTTCATTCAGGTTAAGTATTAGCCTTCAGGGGACAAGCACAATCAACTCAGAACATAACATGACAGTTTCGCTTCCGGCAAGAACGGTCATTTTTAGGGTATGCTGACAACAAGGACATCTACTTTAGAGCCGGAGTAGACTATAGTTGATTATTGAAAAGATGTTCACGAGGAATTGAATAAACCGCAGTGATTTATTAGAAAAAACTTCATGACAAATACCTCTGCATTGTGATTGAGGTCTGAATCAAAGTTGTCCAGCCTTCTCTATTTTAGCGAAATTTTTTAACTGATTTTGCTTTAACTTTAAGTCACAAAATTAAGTATCAATATTACTAAAGGAAAAACTTCCAGAATGCAGTAGAAAATGCTAGTTGCCGATAGAATTCAGATAAACTAACTAGCCGTTGCATTCCAAGAACAATATGTTGGTCACTCTCTCAATGGAATGCAGTGTATGAACGTGAACCAGTGAATATCTATTTTACAAATGACTCCAATTTGTCAGTATTCGTTGGCACAAAAGATACAATAGATAAAGATGTGGAACTACTTCCATTTGCCGTTTTATTCGGACAGTTGACAGGAAGGGTTTTTGAAACTAACAGTGCCTGAAAATGGTTGAGTGAAGTTTTCAAAATATGCCGCACTCCTAAAGGGTTTCAGTCAGGCCACTTTCCGGGGTGAATTGTAGCCAGTCATGAACCTTTTTCAAGGAGCCACAGTTTGCATATGGTCTTACACTTCCGGGAAGCCAGTATAATTGTACTCGGTGGAAAAGGCACATCGAAGTGCAATTTTTATATGAAGTCGTGAAATGAAATAAATTCTTAGTTTATTTATATTAGGCTGCATCATCCAGTATAACGTGAATCGGTATTAAAAGGTTTATATTGAACAAACTGACTATGATCCTGTTGATTCTGCTCGATAGAAACCGTTGGTTCTGCAGCATACGAATGGGTCTAAAACCCAGCGGTTGGATTGTGAGAGCCGTATTGTCATGATGGGCTGATACTGATGTGTTTGGTGCCCCAGATGGATGACATGAATGCCGAAATAGCAGAAACCCATCACCACAATAGCTCTTGGCATCTTTCTCAATATATATATATATATATATATATATATATATATATATATATATATATGCATTGATATTGTCAGCTTGGTTTACATGAAAACACGCACTTCAGTCTCTTTTTATAGTAACACTTTTGATAAATTTGGCTGCTAACGAAGCTTCCTGGGGATTATGGCATAATAATATGTCAAAAATCGGCCAGGTTAAGTGCTCATTGTATGCAGAGAGTTACAAACAGAGAAAGTATGCATCCTTGTAATTATGCTGGGTAACCAAAGATAACCACTGCCGAAACTCATTTCCAATTTTGAAGGCATACTTACTGTAGAACCAGGCATTTTCGTTTGAACAGCTACCAGCAGGCTGACAATCTCCTCAGGGTCGTTAAAATATCTTAATGAAACAAGGCTAGGATACTTTCTAACCTGCTCTGGGCCAAAATAATTGTTTCGGGAAGGACTTTGATTTGTTGTTGCACGGAATCTTAGTCAATCCAACGTTATGCGGTGATATATATTTGAACAGTAAGAACTTACATTCTCTCAGCATGCTATTGAGGGCTATCCGCGCGAGGGCAGCTGGTAGATGTCAAATTTATTTGACTGTTAAGAACGTATAACGCAAGGTTGTGTGAAAATGAACGGATGGTGCTGCTTCCACAGTTCATGGCCAGACGGTCGTTTATTTCCTAACAACAATGAAATACACCTAGCTATCTTCATGGAATGAATAGGACAACCAATGTACATCTAGAAACTCTACACTTGGGTATTTCAGAGAACCTGGTTGTATTGAAGGTAGATGGTACTTCCCCCTATTTATGTTCCGTCCACACTAGAAATCTGTCAACCAATTATGTTGCTCTTCCCTAAGCAGTTGAAGCAATCACCGCATTCAGGTAGTTTTCAGTGTTTCATCGCTCTCATATTTGAGGTTTTTCTTCTCATTCCTGCTCAAACTTATTTTTTCAATTGCATTTTCTTGCATTTTTACCCTTTCCGATGGGGTTATCCTTCTCATCCATTTGTCGTTTCCACAGAACCACTAGCTAGAGTAGGTTCTGTCACCTTTTTAAAAACGGCCGCTCATCGAATCTGAAAGGGTCATATCAAATTTCAAACTGCTTGATGCTATGCCTGCTACCCTGGCCAGTCCGCAAGCCCAGGCTTTCTAAAAATGAACCAAGTACTATTTTGCTTTTTGCTTATCTGCGTGCTCTTCGAATTTCGTCTTCTATCGTCTTTCTTTCCTTTGGACTGTCGGAATAAGGATTTTGAGGCCTTTCTTCGAAGTCTATCTGTTCTCAATCGGGTATAGTTCACACCTTTGACACTACTTTATCCTCAGTTGTGCCAAGTATGCCTGGTCGTATGTGGAAAAACCGCCTATTCACAGTTTATGCGGCAAAGTTTTCAAGTGCAACCCTCACGCCTCGCATTACCATTTGTAGAATCTTTACTGTTCCTCGTCTGGTCCGAATCCGCACAAACTGGGCAGGAGTGTCAACCGAATTTCTCGACGGTTATTAAAACGTATTAATTTTTTCATGCTCATGATTGATAAATCTTGGACTAAGAAACGGACTTCTGTCTTTTCAAGATGTGACCAACACAAATAGGAGTATAATTATAACGTGATAAAGTGCGCTAACAGCATTTCAAAAAAATGTTTTCCCCATGAAACACGTCAAGTGTGATGAAATTGTTGTTCTTCATATTCCGTGTTATCTATCTGTTCAAGATGATTTCGTTGAATGTGGATAACCCTGATTTTACCGTGAATGACAGAAAAGACCAAACACAAGACTGAATAAATAGATCAGTCTTCAAAACTCACTTGAAGGGAGTTGACCACTTAATACAAGTAGACCACGGATTAATGGTTCAACTGAAGTAGGTAGGTAAACGGAAAACTCACACACACAGTTCTATACATGACCAATTTTCCGTATCAGGCCCAAGTAATGTGGTGAACTGAGCCACTCAAATGCTTGCGAACAACAATATAGCATTATTGGGATTAAACGATTCGTTTGACTTTGGAGGAGACATCCAGACTGGCAAAGCGTCAAACCGAATTCCGACCCATATCCATGTGTATTCTTTGTTTACAAAAAAATACCTTTAAAAGACAATATGGAATACGATATCAACTGCATTTTGAAATCGGTACCATCCATTAAAATATAATTAGATGAACTCCAACAATTCCTCTACATTATTAGTAATATTAGTACTGATAATATTACTAATGCAATGGCCTGAGTATGGTTGTACAATGCTTTTAAGCTTCCGCAAAAATGTTCATAAGTCCTGACAGTGCCTTGTCCTTACCTGGGAACACACGAGCAGGAAAGTTGCTTACCAACGTTTTGCACAACGATAATCTAATGAGTAGAAGTGGATGCTTCTAAAAGGTCAGTGGATGGATTTGATAACAAAAGATGATCATGCAATAGACGTGATAAGCTAGCAGAGATATATCTTGGTAATCTGGCATGAGGAGTTTTCGGGATACATGAGACTCACAAAACGTGTTGTGTTCCACACAATTTGTCGCTCTGGATTGAGCTAATAAGTTCGATGTTACTTGAATGATACTGTTGTTTTTCAGCACGTATTTTCCACACAAACTAGCTAGATGTTTTGCTGCTTTTCTAAATACCTGGTGGATCTGTTTCTTTCCCCGCTCATCTAATGATCCTTTTTAGCGCTAATCCAGAATTTTGTTACCAGTTCGAAAGAGGTTATTATCTGGAAAGTATTGGAGTTGGTAGTAATAAATACCAAGTTGTGAATCTGATTACCATGATGCAAGAAACTACCTATTTGTTGTTTACATAGTTAAGGATTCACATGCAACGGAAGACCTGGGATATACTAATGACTACAAGGTCGGTTTCACGCGGGCTTCCTCAACTCTTCGGGACTAATGTTTTTAATCGAGGTTTATTATAAATCGTAAGGTTGTCGGATACAGTCATATATACAAAAGCATACAAATGGGATATACTGAAGATATAGGAAACTTCTCCCTGATATTCTCAAATCTTTCAGATGATGAATTCACCGTGAGCAATCACCATGTCTAAAGCCGCACACACCGGTATGTCTTTCTTGTGAATTTCCAGTTTGCCATAAATACGAAAATTTTTGAGAGGATCAATAAATGTTTCTTTTACCAATATTATGGCTAAATAATCTTTCTTGCTTCGATATTTGATGTAGTCAGAAATTTGACAGTCATCTTAACTTTCGGTTATAACGGGTACAGTTTTTAAAGCTCGGCTTACGGTTGAATAAGCCGGGGTCACATGAAAATACTGTTTTGAAAATGACCGAAATATGCCAGTAGGTGTCTTCCTGGATAAAAAATCTAGTTACCAAAAATTTGTTTCGTCATATGGTGAGCACCATCGAAGGACTATTCTCTCCCGAGAGATTTTACGTCATGTGGATCGAAAATATCAGATCGAGGAATTTTACTTATACATTTATGGTGACAAATGACTGTCACTCGGGCTCCACTATCCACGTTATTCTTCAGATCAACCGATCAACCCTGTACTCAGGAAGCTCTAGAAGTGGTTTCACTCTTGTTGGAGCTCACCAATGGTGCATATCTATCATCGCGCCCAAGGTCTGAACCTTGGTCTTCTCACCTGGAAGGCGTGTGTTACCTCTGTACCAACCCATCCCGATCTGGGTTGTTACGAATTACGAGGTTTGGTTTGTTCAAATGTCGTCCTCTATAAAAACCATGAGTGCTCGACAGCCTCCGAAGGGTGACAGAGACACTGTACTGTTAACTTTAAAGGAATGTTTCCCACCAAGTCAGGTATTTTCAGCAGGATTGAGGCAGTGTAAAAGCTGTGCTAAATCTCATGAAGAATGACATTAAAAAAGCAGAATTCCTTAATTCGGACCCACCCGAACTGGAGTGAGATGGTTCAGTGGTAACACACTCGTTTCAGGTTAGAAAGCTTGTATTTAAGCTCTGGGTACGGCTATGGATGCGCAATAAAGATGAGGTCTGACAAGGGCTAAGCCGCATTCTAGTACTTTCTGGGTGCAAGGTTATTCAGACGTGAAATGTGGCGTCCCGAGGACGGTCAGCCAAACCAACAGTATCATCAATTTTCCAAATTACTCGAAAGTAATTGTGGGATACACGATTTATACTTACTTTTAAATGACTTTTCTGTTCCAGTATTCTTCAAAGGTTTTCAGGGCGGCTTGAAGGCTAGCAGATTAGTATTTGGTTATCAGATTATTCGCAAACATTGCATCAGTTATCAAAAGTACACCGACAGATCTACGGAAAACGAAAAGTAACACAACAAGATCATCCCATGATTGTTGAAAGAGAGCAGTATTTCAAACTACTACTGAGGTTTGTACCACGGAAAACATAAGTTGACTACACATTTGTATTCAATACTAATAAAGGCGTACTGAAAGATTTGCCCTTGGGGAAGAAAGCTCATTACTTCAGTATCGTTATTGGCACTCCCAAATGAACTATCGAAATCTAACCGTGGTGCATTCTGTCACTGCTGCAGAATCCAGAATTTTCCTACTTCGTTTACTCAACTCCAACATTTGCTGCTCACTCGGTTCTCACGACCAATACATAAAAAACTTAAGTTACACTCTGTGTTCTGTGTGCATTGATGCAGCCGATATACACGATCCCATTTCTATCAAAAGCTGTTCCATCTTTTTTTGGGATGTAATTGCAGTGGCTCAAAGATTGGTTCAAAATTCGAATAACTATTAGATGTTGCATGTCACATCAATGTTTTTTACAGACTGCATCACTGTTAGTGTCCCATCTGATTTCTTTGATGAGATTTTCTCACTTGAAGAAACGGCAACTTCATCAAGAGGATTCATCAATATCTCATAAATATCTGATGCTTGAAACACAAAAGCATTCAGACCTAACCCTAATGACACCTGCTATCCAGGAACCGTTCTATTCCATTGGCTGTAATGGATAAAGCTCACAAAATTTTACCCGTTTTATTGCGTTGAAAATGATCAGGCGAAGTATCCGACTTACCTGGATCAAGGTTTGATAATTTGTTGGAACGGGTCTCCTTTTTTGCACAGACCTTCCAGATGTCTTCTAGACACTTTGTTCTTAGAAAAAAAGCCAACCGTAAAACAAATGAAACGAAACTGGGCATATCCTAATCGTATCCATAGAAAATTCTCTCAAGCATTGTTCCGTGTATATTTCGATCTACGGTCATAAAATTCTACATATATTGGGAGCAAGATGCTGGCGAATGAACAGTTGTTTTAAATGAATCCTATAAGTTTTGTCACAACCCGTATGAGTGACGTGATGTTAGAATTTGTTGGCTATTGGTCCGGGTAGAGTCAGTGTGCTGACGTTAAAAATGGGGATTGAAGTGGGTTTGTTAATGTTGTGCTTGTTGTGGCGAAAGTTTCGCTCTTGCCATCACGAGTCGTAGTTGATAGTAGGTTTTCGGGGTTCGGTCGGCGACCCGTGGTTTCTGGTGTTGACCAGAGCAGCTGCAGAGCCTGGTTTAGTGACCTGGGTGCACAAAGATCGGGTTTCATTAGGAGAATGGCGATTGCCTATGTCCTGGCCAGGACTGGTTGATCTGGTGGAACCTGATTTATGACTTTGAATGCATTTTCTGGGTTGATCTTCTGACTAATACTCACCCAACATGCTCAGTCAACTGAGCTATCGCGGCACGGTAAATCGGATATGAATACCACACTCACTGGAATAACTGATAGTCACTCTAGGGGAGATGGCTGAATTCTGATTCCAAACCAACCAGTAGTGGCGTATAAAACGTACAACGGTATACTCACCGGCTTTCGTGGCGGATGGGTGCACTGGGCATCCAGGATATCTGGTTCCACTCAAAGGGCGTATGAACTGAGCAATCTGTCACCGACTCCGAGGAGTCTACGACACTCTCATATCGTCCTACTGCCTTGTAGGCTAGGCTTTACCATCAAAGGCGCGGGGTAGAGCCCCTCAAGTCAACCCTCTATTCGATCTGAACAATCAGCTTGTATTCAGCTCACTTGCTTGCCTGGAATGGAAATTACAACGAGGAGGCAAGATTCTAACATGGCGCCGTGTCTATCAAAGCAATAAAACGAAGTTCTGCTTAGTGGTGCTTATGCTGTGTCAAGTTGCGTTCCAACTTCAGAGGGATTTCCTCTGTGAGACCACGTTTGTTTTTCAGTTTCCTGTTTTTACACAGCAGAATGCTTCTGTACTTCGTACCGGGTTACCGTTGAACAAAAGTGTATACGTCTAGCGTCGTCTGTCACTTCTCAATGGGACGAACAGCAAGCGACTGAAGATAACTAATTCAGAAGGCAATAAAGAATAATTCATTATTTGCACGAGAAGCCTGCATTTATTAGATAAAAGATTTCCCAGTATCCATGTGATCCAAGCGCTACATGAATGTGTTAAACCTGCAAGCCGTGATAAATCTATTTGTCAGGAACTGGCGACTGTGTTGTGGGTCCCCGGATAAGGTATGGTTAATGGTTCCGATTGCACTTTGACTTTTTGGTCCAAAAAGGCTTACGTCACCACTATCTGCCATTCCCAATCTTTTACCATAAGAATGAGTAATTTTTAGTGAAACGGTGCGAGAAGTTACCATTTAACCCAGGTGATTGATGAGTTGGATTTTCGGTCGAAAATGTCGAACTAAATGGGACGACCATTGAAAATGATACCAATAATTAAACTGCAAAAGGCTATCTGTGAATACGGTTTACTGCTTGAAAATCTAGTTTCGAAGCGAAATAATAAGAATTCTATTTTTGGGGCTAGGAATATTGAAGTGAATGCTAAAAAAAGCTTATTCAAAGGGCTTCTCAGTTTTTGCAAATTAATCATCTTGTCCAGTGCACTTTCATGCGAATATGATAGGTATCGAAGCTTTGGTACAATTAATGGGGTCGTCAGTGATAAAATGACAATCTGCTCTATTTTGGACAAAATCAAGCAAATTCATAACTGAAAGAAATACGTCGTCGTCTAAACAAGTACACAGATTTGATTTCAATTACACTCCTAAACCATGTTGGTTTCAAAGGTCAGAGCTGCACTTCAGGGTGGCCGCATGGGAAACATACGCCTGTTGCACGCTTGGAGTAAAAAAGACTGGGAAAACAAGGTTTTTCGACAGAAATATAAACGAAGGGACAAATCACTAAAAACAAGCATGCAGCGCTGTTCTTCTTTTGTACGCAGTCTGTCATGATTGTATAACTGAAGTATACGGACGTAATAGAGTACACATCCGAAAGATGTAAAAGCCAGTTCGGTGAGCCCAAATATAAATCCCAGTGCTGCTGAACACTGTGAAATCATTTTTTTCACGGAATTCGTCTGTGTTCTCAATACAACGTAGAACAACGAATCGTTGGAGTAAAAGGTGGCTAGGTTGCAATAGTTCGTCCAATCGATACCGAGGTAAATGACATTGTGCTTCCAGGCAATAGCAGGGTAATTACTCAAGAAAATCGCCCATTCTGTCACACTGGAAAAATATTTTTGCCTCAGTTTCAGTAATGTTTCCATCTTTATTGGAAACATTACTGAAGATGTAATTATCAATGCAAGTGGTTTTTCTACAGTTCATTTAAATGGGTTTATGTGAGCATTTTTACAAAAACGTCATGCTTTTTGACTCCTACGAATCTCGTCGTATGTGGCATAAAACAAATATTAAATACATTAGAAGACTGAATAAATGATAATTTAGAAAAAGTGATTTATCTGACACTGCATATTCGTAAAAATTTTTGATCACGACTCCATCAATCTAATACAAAATCATCCTGGGCGTTTGTGAACTCAATGTTAGCAGCCGCAAAACTCACATATATTTCATCCTAATCAACAGTGATGGATTTTTAAGTGATAGTTAGGCTGAGCGAGTCGACCTGATTGACATATTTTATTCCTTCAGTTGTGCTTGTGATGCACTAGGTACCATCAATGGGTGATTACTTTATTGAAGTACCTATGCCACGGAAACATAGGCCGAAATGCCCTTTCTACATCCAGTCAAAGATAATATAGTGGTCATTATCAGTCATTCAATGCTATCCTCCCACCACCGGAGGAATGGCTTTGCAACTATGGACAACGGAGTTTTCTAAGCTCTTATCTGTGTCCAGAGAAGAAGCTAGTCCAGGCAATTCATTCGTCAGAAACGCAATTCGCAGAGTGAAAAATGACCCCCCAAACACGGTAATCCGTAGCCGAACCAGAGGTGAAGTGATCCCTCATCTTCAAACATCATCTGAAGAATCCATTAACATCACGCTGATTTAAAAATAGCTTCATCGCGTCCAAGGGCCAATCCAACCACTCGCATGATCTCTAGGAGCAAAATTAGGACTCAACGCAAAACAACGGCTTACCCCGAAGAGTTGATATTTTGTATGCTTATTCGGATGGTAAACAAGTCCGCTGCCGGTGGTCAGCTTTTTGTTTGTACAAAAGGAAACCCGACCAGCACTCTCCATGGGAAAATATAGAATCATGGAACAAAAAATAGTCAAGTACCTTTTATAATTTCGAGCAACATAATTCGGAAATATTTGAATATTATCTTGGAAAGAAATGAGTGTTTAATCTAAGGGACGAAATTTAATTGACTTTCATTCAGGTTAAGTATTAGCCTTCAGGGGACAAGCACAATCAACTCAGAACATAACATGACAGTTTCGCTTCCGGCAAGAACGGTCATTTTTAGGGTATGCTGACAACAAGGACATCTACTTTAGAGCCGGAGTAGACTATAGTTGATTATTGAAAAGATGTTCACGAGGAATTGAATAAACCGCAGTGATTTATAAGAAAAAACTTCATGACAAATACCTCTGCATTGTGATTGAGGTCTGAATCAAAGTTGTCCAGCCTTCTCTATTTTAGCGAAATTTTTTAACTGATTTTGCTTTAACTTTAAGTCACAAAATTAAGTATCAATATTACTAAAGGAAAAACTTCCAGAATGCAGTAGAAAATGCTAGTTGCCGATAGAATTCAGATAAACTAACTAGCCGTTGCATTCCAAGAACAATATGTTGGTCACTCTCTCAATGGAATGCAGTGTATGAACGTGAACCAGTGAATATCTATTTTACAAATGACTCCAATTTGTCAGTATTCGTTGGCACAAAAGATACAATAGATAAAGATGTGGAACTACTTCCATTTGCCGTTTTATTCGGACAGTTGACAGGAAGGGTTTTTGAAACTAACAGTGCCTGAAAATGGTTGAGTGAAGTTTTCAAAATATGCCGCACTCCTAAAGGGTTTCAGTCAGGCCACTTTCCGGGGTGAATTGTAGCCAGTCATGAACCTTTTTCAAGGAGCCACAGTTTGCATATGGTCTTACACTTCCGGGAAGCCAGTATAATTGTACTCGGTGGAAAAGGCACATCGAAGTGCAATTTTTATATGAAGTCGTGAAATGAAATAAATTCTTAGTTTATTTATATTAGGCTGCATCATCCAGTATAACGTGAATCGGTATTAAAAGGTTTATATTGAACAAACTGACTATGATCCTGTTGATTCTGCTCGATAGAAACCGTTGGTTCTGCAGCATACGAATGGGTCTAAAACCCAGCGGTTGGATTGTGAGAGCCGTATTGTCATGATGGGCTGATACTGATGTGTTTGGTGCCCCAGATGGATGACATGAATGCCGAAATAGCAGAAACCCATCACCACAATAGCTCTTGGCATCTTTCTCAATATATATATATATATATATATATATATATATATATATATATATGCATTGATATTGTCAGCTTGGTTTACATGAAAACACGCACTTCAGTCTCTTTTTATAGTAACACTTTTGATAAATTTGGCTGCTAACGAAGCTTCCTGGGGATTATGGCATAATAATATGTCAAAAATCGGCCAGGTTAAGTGCTCATTGTATGCAGAGAGTTACAAACAGAGAAAGTATGCATCCTTGTAATTATGCTGGGTAACCAAAGATAACCACTGCCGAAACTCATTTCCAATTTTGAAGGCATACTTACTGTAGAACCAGGCATTTTCGTTTGAACAGCTACCAGCAGGCTGACAATCTCCTCAGGGTCGTTAAAATATCTTAAAGAAACAAGGCTAGGATACTTTCTAACCTGCTCTGGGCCAAAATAATTGTTTCGGGAAGGACTTTGATTTGTTGTTGCACGGAATCTTAGTCAATCCAACGTTATGCGGTGATATATATTTGAACAGTAAGAACTTACATTCTCTCAGCATGCTATTGAGGGCTATCCGCGCGAGGGCAGCTGGTAGATGTCAAATTTATTTGACTGTTAAGAACGTATAACGCAAGGTTGTGTGAAAATGAACGGATGGTGCTGCTTCCACAGTTCATGGCCAGACGGTCGTTTATTTCCTAACAACAATGAAATACACCTAGCTATCTTCATGGAATGAATAGGACAACCAATGTACATCTAGAAACTCTACACTTGGGTATTTCGGAGAACCTTTTAGGCAGTTAGCAAAATCGAAATTGTTGGAACCTGACATCGCAAAAGCGATATAATCTGTATTTTCTGTGAGCACTTATTCACAATTACCAGACATGAATGATGCACATGAAAAGAAGAACAGTCAGAGAACAATACCGAGAAGAACTCACATTATTACAAGTGGTGACTCACAACCTAAGTATAAATATATTGATTATTACTTGCCTTTGCAAAGGAATCATGGTAGAGCTCCGGTGGATGCTACTTTACCACTTGCAGCTTTTATACATAGCAATGATTTTGCTTTACATAATCCCGTGTATCACTTTAATCTCGAAAACAAACACTGACGGATTTACACTTTCTACCTGGTGAATAGTGAGACAGATTAGGTCAGCGATTCAGTGGCAACTAGTAACACCTTTGAAACTGACTGGATTCAACAATTCTGACCCCGAGACATTCAAGGAGGATAAACAGTTCTTTTAAATAGAGTGAATGTGATTACTGAGCACCATATACAGATACTGCAGCAATACCAATGAGTAAATATATGACTTTCGTGATGAGCTTCACGTTCGCGACTTCCTCGTATTAGACTGAACCAAGCTTTAAAGTATACGGTTATTGATTGCTGAATGCTGTTCAAGTTAGCGAACAGAAATTGTCTGACTGCGATTAACCTGGTCTGTTTGACTGAGGATTGCCAGATTAAAAACTGAATGAACGGTCGGTGTTGAATAATTTGTCAAAGCTTAGCAATTTAATTCATCGTATGTGGTTTTCACTACGGTGGCAGAAATACTGATCCTTCTTGGAGCATTTCTATTTGTGCAGGTATCTATTATATTTCTGCTTAGCATAGGGAAGCTATTGAAATTAAAACTCATTGGGGGAATGAAAAACATGTCGATAATGGATGATTACTTCGTCCTTGCCTTGGCAATATGTTTCTATTTACTGTCTTTTCCTGCTCAAGATATTGTGTACCTTCGCTTTTTGTCTTTTGAGAACGTTTAATTACCCAATGGCAAGTGCATTTGGAAGAAGCTGTGTATTATGATTGTTTGTAATTATTTCGTGGGTAATGATAGCCCCAGGAAAAGACAGGACCTTAGAATTAGGGTCACATGAGCGTGATCCTTTAAGTGTTCCGTTCATCGTCGCGACAATACACAACTGCTCAATTTTGACAGGAATGTTTTAACCCCGGGGACAAATGAATGGCGATATAATGGTGATAACGGACAGTACAGTATAGTGTCTCAAGAAGACACTGTGAGCAAAAAAGCCAAAATAGCGGGCTCGCATGAGGGCGTATCATGGGTTTGAAATAAAAAGCTGTGAAGGTGCGATAAGTACGTCCGAGCAGCATCACAAAAAAGGATCGCACCATGTGAGCCACCTGAACAAAATACAGCAGTACGAGACCAATAAGGCTGGCCGCATGTTACAAATAATGTTTAACCGTGAGTTTCCTGGACATTCAAATTATTTCCCGTAATCAGTATTGTAACATGAGGGCTATTAGGAACGGTGTCTATCGTAAGGACTTCAGGAGGAACTCTACAGTAACCTTTGATTGGAAGACTTATTACAGAGGTTGATAGTAAGTAGAATGAATTGAAAAATACATTTTTCCTAGTCAGTTTGTTTGTGAGTTTTCCTAGGACGACTGCCTTGTAGTCAGGTAAAGCATCGGGTTATGCCTTCAGATGGGATATTTTTGGTATTGCTATGGACGTATCCATCATTTGGTAAACACTTTTACAACAATCAACGCGGGAGACATTGGAGCTTGTAACTAGGACGATTATTACCACAGAAGTCGGAGTGTTTTCTAAAGCCTGACGAAATGTGTTGTTACTAATTCTACAAAGTGACGTAAACAGTTGCATCCGGTTCTAACATTTTCGTCGGGGGATATTAATTCCAAAAACAAACGACTTCATTCGAAGTTCAACCATACCCATATATATATATATACATATATATATATATATATATATATATATATATATATATATATATATATATAAACTGTGGGGAACATCCCTTAGGCCCAAAAACTAGAAGACTACATGGAAATATAGGGGAGAGATTTAGAGTTTTCTGAACAGAGCAATAATGTACAGCCAGGAAACACCTTTCAGCAACTGTTCGACAGAATCAGATTATTACAATAAGTCTAAGGAAGTTTTCGTGCTAGGTACATTCTTCGGAGATTGTCGGTACGGAAAGTCAGATGTCGAACCTAAGCCGACTACAAAGCGACTGCGATTTGCCCGAACATTCCGCGTCTATGCGCCCAAAAACATGCAATCTTGAGATTTTACCCTGTTATTGACGTAGGAGGTTTCGATGCCATGATGAATTATGCCTCAAACTGGACAGTTATTATATTGCATTGCCTTTTTGTGACGCAGATAACACCAGCTGATAAAATCATGTTCATCGATATCTCGATTGTCTTTCGATCATTCGTACGCCAGTACAAGTGAAATTCACTGTAGTTGGTCACTTGTGGAAACCGACAGCATTCTCGTTTGCTACCAAGTGTTCTGAAGCCCCTCCACTTCGTGTTGTATAAACTAACCGGAAGGCTTTGCTTCTATACATTTGGTTCTGCCCTTCCAAAAGAAGACGGTTTATTTTTGACTTCTTTCTGAAATTCGTTATCTGTTAAATAGAAGGATCCATTCAGTTGGTCAAGCCACTGGAAAATTAAAAGAAATATCAAGCCCATGGAAATTCTAAATCGCTAGGTTATACAACTACGTTCTGTGCTCTCAAACTGATCACTGAGCTTTCATTTCAACCACAACGTCTGGAGATCAGTATATACTGTAGATCAACAAAACAAATTAGGCGAATAATGATAGTACTAGAAATATAAAAGCGTGACCGATTGTGCATTTAAATTCTATCAGACGATAGATGGTAATTCTGAAGGTAACCCACGGCCAATCCAATGTTGCCCAGTGTGTGAGTGACTGGTGGTTGCAAATGTTAGACATGGGGCTTTTATGTGAGTATTCAATGATGACCGATTTTGATCAGCGTCGAATCGCCTGGGTTAGACCTGACAGAATTTATGGTCTCCGTGGGGGGTATCCCACCGTGTGAACTCGTTTATGTGAATTCTGGGCTTTTATAGCTTAACGGAAGAGTCGTACCAATCACTGTTATCACTCCTTGCTGCTTCGCGGACAAATCAGTGAAAAACATGTCTCAATTTGCACCGCCGGTGAGGGAACTGTTAACCTTTGTACCAAATCAATGTACCTCTACTGAAGCTACTTGTGATGCTCATGATTCCGATTCTTGTGCAGGACATGGAGGCAGTGGCCACACGGAACGGTAAAAGACAATCTGGTTTGGATAGCGAAACCGATCTGAGACAATTTAACATCAACTAATTCATCATACGAACCTGCTCCCTGAAGCCAGGCATTGAACAAAAATTTGGGAAAATGAATAAGGTATCCGATTTGGAGAAGCCTTTCAAATCTGCTTTTTGAAGAATATCAACAAAATATTTTTTATCTTCTTCAGTAATACTTTTCCTGGTTGTGTATTTTTCGGCCCGTTTAGAATCAAATCATTCTACCCATGTAAATCATTCGCGTGAATCTTTTGTGGATATGTAAAGATGCAATACAAACTTCCTTGATTTCTTGTGCCAAACGGTGCTTTGGTTTTTCTTTTGTTTACAGAACGGCCAGAATGCGGAGAACATAAGATCTAGTCTTAGAAATCTTTTGCCTCAAGACAAGGCTTAATCAGTTCTTGTGCGTACTAATTGCTGATTTTCATAAGACTAACTTGTAAGTTTTACCTGTTTTAGATTCCGTAAGTAGTGTATACTTCCTAACATGCTAAGGTGCTGTCTTGTATTTAGAACTGGTTTACTGTCCAGGCATTTTCACCACGTATAAATGTGCCCATATTATAACATCTGATCACCGTACCTTACTTCCCTATCCTCAAGTGTTATATGACTTCCCAAATGACTGGTCATTACTAGTCATAACTAGTTATTCAGCCAACCAAGACAGTGATTGTGTAATTCATTCATCAGCTACCATCCACGGCAAATGTGTGACTGGATACTCAGGCATCCCAATCAGATATCTTGGTGCAAAATCAGTTTATAACTTGCCCATAGAAATAACACCTCATAATAACGGGGATTAAATCCAGCGCGGTCGTCCAAAAATCAGTTTCTTACACGTGTGATATAAAATCACAAGGTGTGATGCAAAAACATCAATGAGCCAAGTTCAACATAAACACCATTAAGTAGCAGCTATTTCGTTGTCCCATTCCATGAAGATAATTGACATGCATCAGGGGATAACGGGACATGTATTTGCGTTGGCAAGCTTGAATTATCAATCAGGAAGCCCCTGTACTATGAAGTTCACAACTTTGACAAGACGAGTCGCCAACAGCCATCATTGAATGACTTGACAGTCGCTTACAAAGCCGTACTGCAACTCCTCCTGTTGTCGCCAAGTATGTTGTTAGCAAAGCACTTTGGACGCATTCTTTATCCGGTCGTAAGCCCGGAAACTTGTGGCATTTGTGAAATCTGGTCCCATTAATGGCAGCTCGTGGTCAGTCATCCTTGGCCATAACAGTCTTGTAGTGCTAAATAAATGGCTTAATCAACGTGAGGAAAGAAAGTGGTAAATAATCACGGATAAAGTTAGAACAGTTTGATGGCTATCATCCACCAGCTGAAGAAGTTTAGACAGTGTGAAACGGAACATGTATATTAGAGACGCTATAGAAAACGGGGTTAGTACACATATGGCCGTAGAAAGGGAGTGACTATAGTTCGAAATCAATCTTCCATTTTGCACTTATCTGCAGTCATCAAAACCCCCAAGTTTTCTTTGAGACAGATTTTAGATACAACGGGGAGGTCCAGTCTGATTAGTCATTTCACACATGCAACATAGTAGCCACAGTGGCAATAAAAATCTTACAATCACCAGTGCAATAGACCTTAAGGAAAGTCAGGTTGTGTTCATTATTTTGAGAGCTTTGCATACAGCTACGTGTGAGAGCAGCTCATAAAAAAAATTCCATATGCCGGGCTCATACAAAACCATATGAGAATAGTACATGATAGTGTTCATCTAATTGAAGAGGGTACGTTACTGGGAATTCTGAAACAAATATCGAAAGCTAAATGAAAATTAGCGGAAAATTGTACTCAAAATCCTCTACTACAAAGTAGAAACGAGAGCACCACTTGGCTTCCTTATAAAACTATGAGTAGTTGGATATACAGCGGTATGGAGTAGGATCAGTTCTCTTTTCTGTTAGAAACTAAAAAGTTAGTGAGGCAGAAGTTAGATACTGTGCGAGCTTTTGACTCGTTTCTACTGTAAAGAGAGTTAGAATTTCAGAATCGAAAACCCAAGTAGAGGCAGAGGTGACATTTGCACCTCGGACTTTTGGACACCACTCAAAAAGCGCAATGTTTTCTCAGATAATTACCAAAAGCCTTCTTCCCCCATAGTCTGGCAGATTTGTAAACCGCCTAATTGACCCAAAAAACTGAAACCCATCGATCAAGAAGAGATTCAAACTAGAGTAAGAACACCTTCGTGACGCTTGCGTGCCAAGTTTCCTTTAGCTAGTAGAACCACCCTCAGCATGCAAATGGTTTTGGACTCAAATTTACATCAGCACATGTAACCTGAGTGAATAAATGGGGAAAGGAGCTGGAAAACTGATGGATATATTTTGTTCACGATTCGGCTGGAAAATCCCACTGTGGCAAGTATCAGCACTCATGAATACATTGTGCATTAGCGTCCCTTCAGTGACTAGTCAACTTGTCCTGATCCGTTTGTGGACGACAGATTGATTTCTGTAGAAAAGATCTTACGATGTGTTTCACTCTTCAGAAATTCTACCATCAAATGGAAAAGCGAATCCGAATCTGTAGACACCAAGAAAAATCAATAGTTTCAACACACAGTCGGTCAGAAGGTGCTCATGTACGCCAGAGAGCCGTTCTTATTGATTTTCTCATAACTGTTAGATTAAGTTCCGTTCTAAAAGATGAACACCCCTATCGAAATTGAGTGCTGAACACGCGTATCCTGAGGTTAGAGGTGAGCGGAACTCATGGTTTGGCGCTCTCAGTCTTTCGCGTGCGTGTGTTTGCTTGTATGTGTATGTACGTGCACACCCTGAAGCGTACAAACGATTTACGGTCAATTCACTGCATGAACTAAACGAAATCACTGTGTACCAACAGTTTGCTTTTTTACTATTCTTCAGATTTCAATTTATTCCGTCTATACCTTTGGATAAGCGAGCAGTACGGTGATTACCCGCTTGTAATTGTTTTCAAGTATCGGGAAGATTATTGCAAACGATAAGCTGTGTTTTGACGTAAATTCCTTCCGAATTCTATAATACTCGTCACCTTTGTTCACGTATCCTTAAACTAGAACCGTGGCAGAGGTGCAGCGAGAAAATAAGATAAATGATACAAACACCAGATTAGCCAAACACATTGGATGAGATCTGTGTGAAGATAACTTGATAGACTTATCTCAATCATTCAGAATGTTCAGTGGTTTCCAGATCTAATTTCTATTGTTGAGAGGAAAAAACTGCACAGTTTAATTTTGAAGAAGTGGCGCTTTGTTTTTAAAAAACCACTCACTACACTTGGTTAAAAGTACCAAAGAATGTGGAGATTGAATGAAATTCGTACGTTTGTTTGCATTATTGATACCTATTGGAAATTTGTAAAGTTCTCCGATGCAGGTCCATATCCGTAATTCCCTTTCGATGTTTTCCATCCTGACCGCTTCGATTAGCCAAGGACGCATCTCAAACTGAGGACCTATTATTATAGGCTTTAGAAAGAATACGTGGGTAGCAATCAAATCAGTCAGCATTGATTATCAAAATACTTTTCCCTGCTTTACCTTGTTTATGAATGCAACCAGATGACGGAAAACATTGCCACAATAGTTGAAAACTCTACCACCGAAAAATGGCAGATAGTAGTTTAGAAATTAACATAGGCATTCATATCAACTGACTGTGTATTAGGTATGGTGATGGCTCAGATAATTGTAGAGAGATATCTATTGCGAAGCTAAATAACGGCTTTCTCATAATTGATAGTCGTCATTTTAATTCGTTCTACCAGACTCAAAGTCGCAACAATTGTGCGAATGAATTTCCCAACTTGTAGCCTTCAGTGCAAAGCTGAAAATGGTTTTCAACAAAAATTGATACTTCGCTGACTTATTTTCTACATTCAAAAAACAACATTATGGTACGGATAATAGTTTAAAATAAATTTAATCACGCTTTTACATGAAAACCATGAAGATCTGCTAAAACCACAAGGCTTTGACCAAGACGTGGTCGCAGTTTACAGTGTCTGTTTGTGTTTTGTGTGTGTGTGTAATCAAAATTGCACTGTCTCAGTCCATTTTGACCCTCGATAAAATTCCTTTCACAGTATGCACATTTCGTACCCATCTGACTTTACCAATTCCTAAACGTGTTATTCCTATGCACATAAGTCGACGTTGTACTGTGAATACTACTGGACTCGTTATGGCCAGTTTGCGGAGTCAGGTACTGTGTAATCCGTTGCAGAAGGAGGACCGGATTCACCACACAAGATGCCTTATTGGGACGAAAAATTATCATTAGACAATTTTCAACATTGAAAATCTCCCTATAGAACTCCCGAAATAACTGGAACATATTCGTAACCCAGGATATGCACGAAAGGCAACTAATGAACTTTGAAAAATACCTATCTTATG
This sequence comes from Fasciola hepatica, assembly GCA_948099385.1. NCBI lineage: Eukaryota > Metazoa > Platyhelminthes > Trematoda > Plagiorchiida > Fasciolidae > Fasciola > Fasciola hepatica. The sequence continues at coordinate 95,785 of CANUEZ040000131.1, forward strand.
GCCACTTCCAAGGTTGTTATATGTTAATTCGTATGAGCAGAAATATTTCGGAACTGAAATATAAAAACTAATTATATTAGTCGACGCCGTCAAGATGAACACGTAACAGACGGCAGATGAAGGATATATTTTGTTTCATGATCATCTTTGTTAGGAAGGGTAGCACTTTGGACGCCTCCTTAAAAATGCCTAAATAACTGCGTTATTGATCACATACAGAGAAATAATGGTCGTTTAGGGATTAAACCTTTCATACAGTTCATTGGGTATTTGTGAAGAAAGGAAAGAAATAATCAACGTATTACATTTAGAAACATAACGCCAATAAATCATATACTTATGGCTATTTAAATAAAGAATTTCCCATAACCTACAACATTTTGTCCCTTGTGCTTTTGATCAGCGGACTGTTCCTCAGACCGGTTCGGCCCCCTGTATTTATTCCACCAGAAAGTTACCTACGAGGCTGATTCAATAAATTAAATCAGAACACTTAGTCAGTATCATGAGAACAGTTGTTGTGCACCATAGATTATTCGCTTTCGTTATAAGCATCCAGCCGGCTGTACCGTGATTTCTCAACTGGCAGAGTAACCCATCGGTTTAATTCCAGGATAGTGGTCAGCACCGTTGAATGCAACAACTGCAAGTTGATTCTGCAATCTCCCAAATACAAATGTGCCAGATTCCTAATATGGTACAGTAATTTTCGCCTACTCTAGCTTTCGGATAATGGAAACCGGTACCTGGGGAAAAGTTTATACGGCTTCATTAGAACAATATAGAAAATCATGGTCTGCAGAGGCCCGCAAACGTTCGTAAATAGGTTCTAGATGACGGTAATTTAGGGTAATTATTCATCACTGGCATTGACAACCAGCAAACCATTCTTGCCGGTCAAATTCCTGAGCTCGATCAAATCTTGGCTACCTCTCCACTTATTCGGGCTTCCATTTACGTTGCACTGCCGCTACGTCAACATGAAAACCTTTGAGAGATAATGTTAACCTGCTTTATGGATCTTCCCACATTATTTGACTCGTTATAATCAGAGTCAAATAAATAACATGGCCGGAAAATATTTGCATTCCCAATCAAGTGCGTTTCATTTCTTAATTATTTTTTTGTGAACCCTTCCACCAAAACAGTCGAATAAAATAGTCATGACCGGCTCAACTCAGTTAGGGTTCTGTTTAAATGGTCCTATTTGACAATACTCAGTGCTTGCACACTAACAGATCTTAAGTAAACTCCCACCCACAAACGTACCACATATTTTGTTGCATATCTAACCGTACAAAATGTACTAATAAAGCCTTGTTGCATCCCTTGTTAGTGTACCTCAGATTTCATTAGAATAATTAAACTTTTTCCTCTGAACAAGGGCAAATCCACCTAGGAATCGGAAGGAAGTTAGGATTGGTTCAAAGAAAACCATTATTACTGAACCGTGATGGCGACATTGCAACCGGGTACCCAAAGGTTATAAGTCCTGCATGACAAGAGCTTGATTAACAAGAAAGACAACCCAATCAAATGCTATTACAGCTACTACTTATGCAGCTACTACTACTGATACCGTCACAGGTACTTCTACTACTGGCACAGCTGCCAGCACAACCACTACGGCAACTACTACTAATTCTTCTACGGTCACAAAACTACAAGAACAACATCCACTACTACTACTCTTGATGATATTATTAATCCCACTATTGGTAGTACCGCAAAGACTACCGGTACTACTATCACTTCTGGAACGACGACAACAACAGCAACAAAAACTACCACTACTACCTTTGTGGCTTGGTGCACATACCACTTACTGATTAGGTGAATAGTCGATTGCCCAGAAAGCAATTATGAACGGTTGTGGATTAACACCGAAAGCAGCTGTCAGAGGAACAAACGCAATAAGGCAAAAGTAAGCGTGTGAACCATTCGTGACGTGCCAACGCTAAATATGGAGCATGTCAAGGATCCAAGGGTGAACAACGAACTCTTGGAGAGAATCTATGGACCGAAAATTCTTGACCCGGAAGATGGAACAACGAATGCCAAATAGTTGCACAAAATCCGGTGTTCTTGTAGTGGAAATATGGAACACCTCTTATGTGGACAATCTGAAACCGCGAAGGATATTGGAGGAAGTATACCGGAAATATTTCTACTGGAGAATTCAACCACTACTGAGCCATACCGGCGAAAACGTGGGAAAGTGTCACCGTGATGGTCTGGAAAGTTAATACGATAATAGTGAAAATGAAGACACGTCATCTGATGCAATCGCCATTAGAGCGAAAGACTGTGAGTCAGGTCTGGCACAAGCTGAAACTAATGAGCCTCTCAGGGTTGACACAGAAGGCACAGGTGCCCAGGCCGAGAAGTTTCCAGGCATTAAATTGCAACCAGGTACAACTCGGATGGACACAACGGACAGCCATATATGGAGTGATGATGAAACGGCCCAGCCCGTGGTTCTTAGTAGAGCCGGAGTGGTCACGCTCGATTTTGTGGTGATGTGCGGGAAAATCAGTGATCACGTATGCACTATGTTCGATAATCACTTTTCACTGTTGCCATCTAGAATCAAGTCTAGTGTTGATGCTTATCGCGGATCGGACAAAGCACATCACCGGAGGAACTGCGGCACTGATGACAACACCGCCACGAAGGAAGTCTGCAGAAATAGTTTCGTACTGAGTCAGGGACAGGAGTGCTCTGAAATACGTACGCTACTTTCGGAGTAAGTCAGTAGCCGATTGCTCAGAACATTATTATAAATAGTTGTGAGGTGGTATAAAATACCGCACCCACAACGGAGAAACCTCAAGCAATGAAGTCAACGACAAAGTTCAAACTATACGATCGCATCCTCTCTCTGGATATCGACAATCTCCAAGTAGACCGGACAGTAATTTTGCAAAGCAGCATTATTGTACCGTTTGGGTAATTTTGTTGATGCTCGAACGGAATACCAACCGTTTCTCGAAAACCCCATGAAGAATGACAACCACCATCTCTGATACTGGTGTAACTGGCTGTACCAACTACTTTTTACTACTACGGGTCATAATATTTCTCTTACTGCAACGACTGCCTCCAAGTGCCGCTTTATGTTTGGGGATGGTTTTCTCAGACTCGGAGACGACTTGTGGCCCTAAATGCCCCTTAAAGGCCGCGAGTCTTAAACATTCTCTGCTGACAGAGTCCTGCTCACTGCCTTCTCATAGCAGAGGTGTTATCGGAAAAGTGTGGGCGCGAAGCCAAACGCCCGGCTCTCTCGACCTTGCTGATCGGTATTCAGTCCAGAGGAGATGGCTGAATCCTGATTCCTAACGAACAGCAGGCACCGTATGACGCATACAACACTATACTCACAGACGTCCGTAGCGGCATTGCCTGTCAAGTGTGCGGCCTTTTTGGTTGCAGATTGGAAGGACGTTTTTCGAAACCAAAGTCACTGACGGGAGTGTACTCACTTGTGTAATAGTCATCAAACGCGATGAAAAACAGAACGAACAAATGCCCTGTTTTTTCTCTTCCTATTTTCAGTCTAACTTCATTTACTTATCCTTGTCTGGTTGTACTGCGGTTTCTTTGGAGCATAACCTAAAAAAGGACAAGTAAGAATATATATATATATATATATATATATATATATATATATATATATATATATATAGCTACTGTCACAATAACTATTGCTACTGATCGGTGAACCTTTCACTCAGTTAAAATAATTAACAATAGTATTAGACATTCTGATTGCATTTGACACCCCAAGCTAACAGGACTTGAAAAAACACTCATTATAACAATGTGTGGTTTAAAAACCTCAAATAAACAGTTGTTACTCAAATGGATAACCTAAGTAGCTACGCCTTGACTGTCTCAAGCGTGAATCGATTGATCCTTTTGTCCCTGCTCTGATAAAATGGTAGTGCTGTTTCTAGCAATACCACTACGGAAAGAAAGGACTACTAATCGGTTCATCATACGAGAACAAAGGAACATATTTGTGATTCGAATAACCACCAGCAGGTCGAATAATTGGACAAGTTTTGGTGTCACTTGGTTCATGCACCGTCCTCTTGAGGAAAGCTTAAAAGTTGGGTGTACCCATTCTACAACACCTACAATCCGGGACCCCGAACACAATGTCTCCAAGTGCTAAACATCGATGGCTTTCAGTGTGCCACGAAATTGTTCACCATCAAACTCGGTCCACCATGAACAAATATTTTGCTCACGGAATCAACCAAAATTCTCATGCAATTATTCTGGTTTGTTCTCTGGATCGAGATTTTTCCGAAAAATTATTTGAATATTCATCTGGTGCGTTCAAATTGCATGATAAATTGAATCACAGTGGATACTGAGTGATTAGCATGCAGAAAACCTACCGAGAATCAATAATATCGTGGAGTCGCGCAGACTGTTGTCACCTCGGATTTCACACCTCACAATGGTTATTTTGTAACGAATAGATAGCTGTCGGTTGTATCTTTGTTCCTAATGTTAAAGGCCAAAATAACAGTTGCTTTTTGTGCTATTGACCCGAAAATCATTCTTTACGGTATGGATACATTTGGATCTCATATTGGTGATAAAGAGTGAGCATTCAACCACGGACTCTCAACTTTACGGACCTCATTGTGAGTCCAGTTACCAAAGTATGCTCTACATCTAACGGCTTTTGTTCAGTCCCAAATTATCTGCCGATGTTTTGTGTCACTGTTATATGATGATTACGAAAATCGAAATCTGTTCATTTATTGTTCGTTAATCAGTATATTCTTCGGATTGTGGAAGTAAAATAAACGCTATTTTATAAACTTACTAATCACATTCCTGGATCACAAAGAAGATTTGAGCAGAATACATTGAAAGCATGTAACAAAGTCAAACGAGACGGCTTCATTGAAGTAATCGTCTAATTTCCATAAGACGTGACATGAGCCACAGGGATGTTCGCTCGAGGAGAAAATTCATTGTGGGATGCAGCCAATTTATTACTCACCAAAAACTGGTAATCCTATCCCTTCTACGTACATCTGGAAGTGGGATGGCCAAGTATGTTACCCTCAAACAGCCGTTTCTGAAAACCCGGATGTACTGGTCGCTTAGTGTGAAAGCCTTATCACCTCTGTAGCCAAGAGAACTAAGTTATAATAAATATTTTACTTATAATTCACACACTTTTGGAGCCATGAAACTATTGTTGTTTCAACAGTGCATCGAGTCTTATTTGCAATGCAGCAGGGTACTATTTCGTAAAGTGAGCATAGTCTATTCCAGCTGTACGTCATGAACCCTAAAACAAAAGATAATAAAACAACATTAAACAGAACGCAATAATTCACCTACGCTTGTACTGCATCCTAATTCCACGTGATATTATTTCACCGGTGAAACAAAGGTGTTTCCCAGTCTACAACTCGCCATATTTCCTTCATGCAAATTGGTAGTAACTCTCATCAGGCTTGCGTATCGGTCTCTCTCCCGCCCAATGATTCCTAGCCTTGAGCACTCCATATCGGGTTATTCACCTCAATCTCATTTTCATCGTGAAGGGCGTGCATTGAAAAAGAGTTTGTTCGTAGAATCCCAAGGTAATTTTTCGAAAGTTTATTCGTCGGTCAGTCAGAGGGAACTATCAGAATGAGGACAAGTGACGTAAGCAGTATTTTATTGATTTTTATCTGCCAAGGCTCCGTTAGTTATAAAATACATTTGACGTGCAATGCCAGTAAGTATCAGTGGTAAAATGAGACGGGCGAAAACCTATTGCTGTCCATTTCCAGAGTTGAACTTTTACAGTAGTATCAAGACCGCCTAAGCATACAGTTTGACAAGTTTTGACTGAACCTTAGGTTGAATGTTCGGTGACATAATCGGTTTTATTTAAATCAAATATAAACCGTATGTTTACAAAAACCTAATACAGAGCGTTCAACACCATTACCGTCTCTCAAACGTGTCCTGAACAGTCACAAATTGTGTCTACAACACACAAAATCACTGGACTAACTGGTAGTAAGCATTTTATCCAATGAAAGGAGCGCAGAAGAATAAGTGTGGATGGACACGTACGGATCGGAGAATATATAAACGGTGAATCAGTGCTACCATTCACTATTATCAAAAAAGCAAGATGAAGTTTTCCAGAAACTGTTTGTGCATGACCATTCTGATCTCTGTACTGACGATCCAAACAAACGCTGGTAAGTGTGTAACAGTTGAATGAAACCACTGTGATGGGAAAACTCCTGTTTTCGTAAATACATCTTTAATTTAAAAAATGGACTTTACACGGCCTAGTATTATCACACGAAAGATAATTTTTTATTGATTTACATTCACTCATGAAATATTTACGCTTACAGTGTATAAATAATTAACTATGAGAAAAATAGCTGATTAGAATAGCACCCTAACTGAAATGAAACAAGTAGCGGTGTTTATGGTATGTGTGCAAAACTCGTTGCACACCATGGCTGATTTCAGTCCACGTTTAATTTCAGGACCAGGATTTTCAAGTGAGATTGTTGAACCAATTATTATTCACTGACTATTTGTAAGGGTTTGCGAGGAATTCAGTCGTTCACAGTCGATTCGTCATACCGGACGCTTTTTAATGTTATAATTCGTTTCATCCTGCTCACTGATGTATAGAATATATCGTTTGTCTATAAAATAGAAAGTATTTGAGAAGTATGAACAACGCAGACGGGCATGATGATAGCACGTGGGGCGATAGGCGATGGTGGCCGTTCGAGTTGAAGGAACGAATGCTACCATGATTGCAATATTACGTGGTGAGATTAGATTTCATGCTATTTTGGGGCACTCAGTAGGATTGGTACTAAACACAGTTCTTACCTGCAAAACAAATCTGCCCAATTAGTATATAAAGTCCATCTTCTGATGTCGATGGGCGATATGAATATCTGCCCCACAATAAAGTCTCGCTTACTAACAAATGACTGTACCACCTCATTGTTTGATGAGGCCGTATAGTGAATTGCTCTGACGATCTATGCCCATGTGAGAAAACTGTGTTTCTGACGAGATACAAATACTGACGGAGTTGTAATCACATTCAATTTCAGGATACTTTGGCCGAAGTAAGATTGGAAAAGCAATACATACAGGCTGCTAATAAGTGCAATTTTTTGAGCACTCACTCGTCCGTTTTCACGCGAAAGCCCGTATGCCTTGGGGTTTTAGAGTCGAAATACTAATGAATCTATCGGCGGATGGAATCATAATGCTGGAAAGATTTTGTATTCACAATATTCATTTAGTTATTTGAATCGATTGTTCAGTATAATAGGTCACGTGTACGTCATGTATAAATGACAAAGTTTGTGTAAAATGTGATCGCACTCCCAAGTGGTAACCTGTGCAGCGCACGTTGTACTTGAGTGACCAGTACGATTCTGCAAGTCTTGACGGCAACTTTGTCTAGATAGATGTTATTTTGATTCTGAATTTAATCTGGTCATCCGCATATCAGTTCCAGTTGCAATGAACCACGAGCTCTTCCGCTTAAACAATCACCGTCTAATCTCTTATTCATGGAGCTTTTTGACTTGCGATGGTACAACTGCAGCCCACAAAACATTCTAGCTTAGCTTTGGGTTGGAACTTAAAGTAGCAGGTAAAACGTACACTTCTATCAGTAACTGTTCTGAAAAATACAATGTAAAACAGTTCATAGAAGTGGATCCTTTGACAGCAGTTACTCATGCTGAAATGGGCTGGTGCAACTGAATAGACCGTCACCGCAAGGAAGCCGAGGAAGTTATCACTTCCGTGTAGGCAAAATGCAAGTACCTCTTTCACTTGCATCATATCAACTAAGGCTATTTCATACCGCTTTTTGATTTCACAAAGCTTATGGTAACCATAACATATTGTGTTATTATTGGCCCAATTTTTTCTCGCAAGTTGAAATAACGGACAGTGAAGATCGATAGATAAGTTGTACATATTGGAAACCAAGATTGCTTCTCAAATCCAAAGCGAGAACTCCAACTTACTCACGAAATTTGACGGAATGAGTTTTCATATGGTACGCAGTTGGTAACTCGAACTAAGGACTCACTGAGAATTGACTCAGTTCACTTTTGCAACACTATGGAATGCTACTTCTGAAGACATATTCCACATTTCCTAAAAAATATTTCCCAGAATTTCATTGGAAAAACAGACCGATTTAAGCTGAGATTACTAAAGCCGATGCACATTGGATGGCATACATTGGAAGTGGTCCTTTACCAGTACGAATCACAAAACTCCATGGCTATAATAATACCAGAAACCAACCTTCCGTTCTGCGGTAGTCTTGTTTTATAACATCACTAATGTCTCTCAATTTATGAAATATTTTCAAACGTCGTTTAGCAGTATTTTTTATTTCTTTTAACTGAGAGTATACGTTCGAGGTTAATGTGTTGCGCATCATGACTGAAGCAACTCATTATTCATTACTAGGAAACGTTTTACCAAGTAAGACTGTTCAGCAAAACATTTAACCCGGCGTATTTTTTGCAATGTGTGATCGTGTGACGTCTTAAATCGCAGATACACTGGTTTGAACTAATCAGACTCAACACTTTCGGTTATCGACTGAAACTACTAGTAACTTAAACTGCAGTTTCCAGAGCGATCTGTAAAGTCATTTATTCTGCGAATTATTTTTTTGCATCTTATTAAGTGATGGATATGCGCAGACGTGATATTTTATAACTGTTGCAAATGACAGATAAAAAGGGGCTTGATAACCGTGACATTTTTCTGACCAGTGTTGCATTCGAAAAAAAAATTGTGACTAAATCAAGACAGCCACTGAAAAATAGCTGGATAGTCATTGTCAGTAAAATACGTAGTAATGTTGGTAATAGACACAACATTCAACTTATAGAGCTTATTCATTCAAGTAAAACCGGGCTATACATTCCGGTAAATATTTCAGATAGGCTCATATCTCTCATTCGGGATGTTTTTTTTTGAGTATTATTCTCAAGAATCCTAGGTACCAACGGATATTCTATTACGAATGTACACGTTTTCACTGAAAGGGTTATACACACATGCGCTAGTAGTCCACTGCAATGTTCAGTCCAACTGATGATCTGAGCCTCATAATCGGAGTACAGGATCAGAACGGAAATGTTATTAGCAAAAAATAACACGTGACCACCGAATGAGAATATATTTTCATTTAAATTTGAGTCGAATGTAGTCATTTAATTTATTTTTGGTAGAGGGACTTTGGTGTTTTGTCGTACAAAAACATTAAATCTACCGCCCGAAAGAAAAAATCGACTTTATGATTTACTTTCCTCTGGCATGAGTTTCGACATAACGAGCCGTTGTTTAAACAAATATGATCAACAGATGAGGCGTGCATGTACAGTCAACGTTTTGGTATATTATTTGAAGCATGAGTGTATGAAGTTCCCCTAGACTGCTGGGAGATTGTTTTTCTGACAACTTTTCCTTGCAAACCAAAACCACAAACTGTTTATGTTGTTATCGTAAAACGTTCCGGAGCTTAGGATTCACGGTGAAAGACGGAAAATTCTATTTCTTACTGATAATTCTTTTGCGTGCGAATATGGGTTTTGCGGTAAAAATATCTATTTGATAGTACATTTCCAAGAATATATATCACCACTGGTAACATTTACCACAGTTTTAGTTAGGTTGCATGTTTTACAAAGTAACTGTCTGAAAGTTATCTTTCTAATGTCTTTCGGACAAGACATACGGTTAACCAACACAATTTATCGCTTTTTTAAAAACCAATAGGGCAGATGACTCACAGAATATTTCTCGTCGCATTGGTTGGTAGTATCCGTTTGATATACAAGACAGATTCGGTATGCACCCAGGTTCCAGTTTAGCAAATGATTCTAGAAAACCTGTTAAGGTTCTCAGATTCAAGCTGTTTGGTATTGATACTGCTCATCGATAAGGCAGTGCTCTTAGGTATCGGATAGAATATTGACCTAAAGATGCCGGCTATCTGTTCGCGTATGGGGTGGTTTACGGAAAGAATATAGGCGGTAAATATGGAAACCTACGAGAGAATTTGCGACAGGTCGTTAATATATCAGAATTGGATACCACTGAGATCAGCCTATCTATTTCATTATATTACTCATATCTTGCTGCACACGAAATTAATTTGCAATGGATTGAAACGTAATTAACCCTGTAGACGATGTTATGGAATTGGGTCCCCTATTGTAACTAGTTATGAAACTAGTCTGTTTCCAAATGGTTTTGTCACGAATAAGTTTGCACTTTGTGTTCACGTGTTATTGAATGAAATGCATCAAAGCAATATGTTTACACAATAATAATTGTGCTACTAATGAAATAGCTCCATTGTGGATAGTGCGCGTCAAGCACAGTGCAAAACATAACCTTGAAATACTGCTTCAACTAGGTTTTATGTATGCACATGGATTCATTGTAATATTTGGACTATAGTAGGGTAATTTGCTCTCATTAAAGGCAGCCTTACTTGATTATTCCATATAAATTGTGCAGTTTATCATTTGTGTGTGGTTCGTCCATATAATTCTTTCAGTGTTCGTACAGTGCACTAGAAAATAAATTTTTAAAACCAAACGAAATAACAATTTTGTGGTATTATTACTTTATATTAGAAAGTGACGTTAATGGTAAGCTTGATTTAGAGAATCTTTCCTTAGAACGTGAACCACTTTGCACCTTTCACAATGTTGAAGAGTTCTGATATTGTGATCTTGTTAACTCATTCAAACACAATAAAGTTCATTTCGATTACACTTTCAAACAGAACCCAAAGCAGCTCCGAATACAAATGGAATTATTGGTATATCTTTTATATATATATGTGTGTATACTGATTGCGGAATCGTATAATTAAAATTTTATTCCCCATTACATCTAAGCATAAATGTCTATGGAAATCGAATACCTTGATAACTGGTTGTTCGCCTACCGTCGACCGAAGAATGAGAGTTCTCCAGCCGTTACTTCAACTGTGAACCCACACACATGTTTTCCTGAAAGGGTGTTCCACTGTTACCAAATCTGTAGTGAGCTCCGGTTACACATAACTACCAAAACAGGGATAACCTCTAAATTCCGGTGACAGGGCGATGTCATGGATTTTGAAAATGCTTCCAAGCTATATACTAAATTGTACCTTTGTTCTGTTCACCTCGAATATCTTTCACTTCTGACTAATGGAAAACTAATTCCTATGGAAACAATCATAACAGCCATTTCACGTGCACTGCTGATCTGATCTGTTTTGCTTTACCTATTGTTTAGATAACTACGATGTCGGTGAGTGCAACTTTAACTGCGAGGACAGTGCGTTTTCTAATCTGTTATTATCAGTATCTTTGATAATATCACATCCAGAAAGCATTTTTCTGTCAAAATAATGAATAATTCTGCATCAAGGATGTACGTAGAAAGATGACGGCCTACGCTTTGTAGACTAACTTATTTTTCATTTTATATTCGCATAACAAAAATCACCTCGAACAAGAGGTTGCAAAGAAAATCACTGTGAAAAGATACACCCTTCCTTTTCCCTCCTCGGAAGCCCGCGTATTAACTCCGCATGAAAGAACTACGATATTAAACATGTTGAATAAATAAAGCAGTTTCATAGTATTTGAAGTCGAGCTTGTGTCTGTGTTTGTGCGTGCGTACGTATACGTGTGACTACATGGGATTGGCAAAAGCTGATTTGTACGCACGCAAATTATGCGAGTGTCCAAAAGGAATTCTTCTCGCAGTGTTCATCTTGTGAATTGATCCGTCAAATTCATTACGGAATCTAAATGTTTCAGTTTCCGGAGAACCCACTGCAATCAAGTCGCCTGCTTACTAATGTGCTACGAAACAATTGAGAATCACTTATTTTTAAACAACAGCCCTTGTTTCAAAAAAAGACCGAGGTTCTGTGAAGAACAGGTTTTCCGAAGAGAAATGTGTTCAGGTTCAGCAACAAAAGCTTTTACTGATACTGAGCGCTAAAGTTACCAAGAGCATTTTGTGACTTGCTTGTCTGAGGCCAGGAACTCCCTACAGGTTAGAATGGCTTTCTTTTACATGTTAGAATTTTGTGCGATCCAAGAACAGTAGAAGAGCATATATACTTTGCTAACAGACAGAAAAACAATTTTCGAAAGCGGCAGTCCGTAGAAGAAATATCACTCAACGAATTTCGAGCAGTCTGAAGGTACATGGAACGCGTGCCGCTTCTAGCGTAGTATGTCGTAATATATTACTTATTGCACACGAGCAGTACTTTGGCATAACCGGGTTTGTGTCTTTTCAGCTTGTGTTTTTTAGAAAATGTGCATTCTGTTATCGTTTCTTTACGAAATCTGTCACAAATCATTTTACGCCCAACCCTTTTTCAATCACAGTTCACGGTCTGGGGGGTAAGCCATATCGTCTTTGTGCTTGATTATTGTTTCTCGAACTGCCTCCCGTAGCCAATTCACTAGTTTAACTGGTACAATACCTTCAATTTATCAGGGAATCACAAGTTATACAAAACAGCAGAAAGTGTTATGCACGAGTAGTCACATATTGGGCCCGGAACTTTATCCATGATCTGCTGGTGGTAATATGGACGTATAGCAAAGTTTATCTGACTCACGTTCACTTGTAGATCTCCATGTCGTTCCAACTTCAGTATCTATGGATTATAATATAGTGTGTAGTCCATGTATACTAAGCAATCACACGGAGCTCCAACTAGTGACTTAGTTCTGTGTTACGAGACAGGTTCTTCTTTCAACATAGTTGAAATATAAACTGGTTCTTTGTAAATTTGCTGTGCAACAGTGTATATCACCGTTGCTTGTGATTTATTGCCAGTTTGGACTCTCTTCAAGGGAAATATTTGTGGCTTTTTTATTATTTAGCCTTTTATTCGGAACTTTCCATTCATCCGTGCCCACAATTCACGCAACACCGTGATTCGAAACTGCTACAATGCTTATGAGAACCGTCCATAGCCCTAGCTGCCTTATTTTTAGCCATAAACTCCTTATTTAAAAGGTATCTATGACCAAACTATAACTGCACATTCTGAAGAGTATTATTATGACACAGGAAATTATTTTTCAAACGCATGTTCAATCGATGTTATTTCCCGGGGGAAGAATGCATACTAGTCACCACTTTGTATGACACGTAGTATAAAAGGAAAGATTCGAAAAATTCGAGGATCATTTTATCCAAAAGAGATAGATCAGTACTGGTAGAATTAGTTGTACCCAGTCTCTCACTAGTGCGAGTTTTTTTCCGACGAACTCTTGGGGCCAATAACTATGAGACAAAAGTGGCTTTTTCAGTAAGGTTCCAAACAACCGTCTCATAGGTAACTCCCATTGCATGCGGGTTATGTTTACAGCGTCCCTTCGATTGAAGCAAATTTCGTTATTACCGGAATTTTCACTAGATGGGCTCACGGAAGGCATTAGATGTTTTACAGTCGGACAGCTTGATAATTCTTTGTAATACATACTTTTCCTGGGAGGAGGGGGGGGGGGGTTTCCGCACTTATCACATAGAAGTTGTTAACCAAATATTATGTTCCCTGAGTCTGACCTCCATCATGTCCTCATTATGACTGTCGTTGTTCTCATCCATAATATCAGTGGTTTATTTCATATTAGCTGAAGCTCACATTCGTGTAAAATACGTGTGCACGAAGTTGCTGAGACAGCGAACGCGAGCACCAGAATTCGAAGAGATAACCAATAAGGGGAACTCTGAGAATCAATTTACGGTAACTAATCAGGTCTGACGGATCGGGGTTGGGAGGAGTGGAATTGACACAAACAAAAAATCAAATAACAGTTGTTTATCCGGAAAAGCACTCCAAATAATATGATTCGCTTGGATTTCACTTTGCTGTATGCCCATAAAATCTACCTCAGGCGGTGCCAAAGTTAGTGAGTTCAATTTACTGCTGATGGAACACAATTATTCCGAGTGCGATCAATCTGTTGCGTGGAAAAAGGTAGCCATTCATAACAAAAGTACTTGACAAATTCAAAACAAGGCATAATGTTTCTGTTTTTTGTAAAAAGCATTCACTTGCTTGTTCGATTTGAGAGTGTGCCTAAGTTACTCTGCTGTTCTGAATGTTATCCCAATAAACGTTTTCGACGCAAATGGGATTCGCCCTTTTTGGGGAAATTCATATTGTATCCATGTACTCATTTTATCTAATACCTTTGAGAATTTCTCCACTGAACATTTAACTGTCATTTCTGGTAGATAATGACCCTGTAAGCACAAGTGCTTCGTTTCAATGGCACAGTCAATGAACAATTCATTCCCTCGTAGGAGAACATCGTTTTACATTGTTGGTGACAACGCACTTTCGAGTTATAATTTAGCGTGATACTTCGTCCTACAATTTTAGTGTACGCTAATTCAGGTTGGTTTATTCTGGAATAATCAATCTTTTGTATCTCAAAGATGTAATACTACGATGATGAAATGCTTCCCATCTACTTTTCTCAGAACATACAACTCCCATCAGCCTGCCAGCATTCAATACTTGTTAGGCTAGAAATAGTTGAAAGATAAGCCGGAAGACAATATATTGTTACACCTAACAAACAATTCGGAGCACTTCATTCCTATTCCAATAATTCATTTGCCACACATTTTTAACTGTTAAGAGCTCAGTAGTGACTATCGCCGAGAGATAGCCCTATCGAAAACGCTGTAATCAAGCCCAGATTTCGAAAATCCTGGCTTGTTCTGCTATTTCTGACCAGGAAAGTTAACCACATTGATAACTATTTCATAAATAAAGTCATTGTCAATAAGTAAAACTTAGTCATATTCTTCAGCTTCACGATAAAAGTCGGGAATGAAACCCTTGTTAAGATATCATCAAAAGCATAACGCTATGATTTGAGATTTTTATCAAGTAACCCGTAATTTGCTGAATAAAACTGTTTGGCCTTAGGACAGGATCAAGTTATTTTCTGAATTTTTTTAAATTGTGACACCTTACCAAAGCTGTGTTTGCAACGCCACATGAAGCAATGAATAGAAACCGTTTGACGGGATTTCTTTATATACAAAACCCAGTTACCCAAAAAAACAGCCTCCAACCAAAACTCGAGTCTCACTTGGGTTCATCTTCTGGTTATGGTAATTGATTCACATCATTTCCGATGAAACTCTCACATGGTGCTTTCCTCTTCTTCAGCAAGGAATTGTGCATCAAATATATCTGACAGTACCCGATGAACTAGGCGTTGTAGCATTTTCTCATTCATGCATTCGTGTCATTTATATAGTGTACCGCTTAATGAAGAGTTTCGTAATGTAATCAATCGACGCAATTCAATTTAGATAAAAAAGTTCAGGAACTTCGTGAGTTGATTTCTACTACCGTGATTTTGTCCACTTCGGAATGAATTATACGGCCCCCCACGGGGAAAAGCGAATTGTTCGGTGTGATCTGCATGCGTCTAGAAGCCATATCAAGGATGCCTTCGCCACAAAAGAACAAATTTCAAATAACGAGTAGATGAAAATATTTTTCCCGTCAATTGTTATGATATTCGGTTTAGCTAATTAATATAATTTGATTCAGTACTTCCGTTTGTGATACTCAGTTATTTACTTTATTTGTCCGTCTCCGTTTTTGTGCTGCTGCCCTGTGCAGAAATAAATGTCATATAAGTAATCACAATCGGAGTCAGATCGACGTAAAATCGCGAAATTTGAAACAGCTAGGTAGAGTAACGAGTAGTATAAAGGTGGTTGTTGTTAATTCTTTGAGTACTTTTTGTTAATTACCCATTTAGGTGATTTTCTTGAAGAATTTACGTGCATATCTGACTGTTTGCTTTCTGATCCAGGCCGGGGCTCTTTCAGTGAGTTTACATATCTGTTCTGGGGTCGAGTATTTGTTATGCTCCATGAAGTTCAAGTCATGGATTCTGATCCTGTAGATCTGCTGATTAGGAAATCTGAAATTCATTCAGCATAATCAGCGTGGTTTGAACACCAGCTACCAAGAACTCTGAAATAAAAGTAAACACTAATAAGCCTAATGTTGGCAAACGGCCTTAGTATTCTCAATCCTGGATCAATCAGATATGATAGAAATAGGCCAGCCAAAGGGTAGGGCATTTGATCGTTATAAAAACAATTTCAATAAATCATCACCACAATAAATGTCAAGCAGACAAGCAAGGAAGGAAATAATTTACCATGGTATCTAACAGATGGTTTAACAAGTTCATTGCCTCGGGAACTAATCGATGGGCTTGTTTCGTATTGGTTTACCCACGTGTACCATCAGATGCAGGTCCTGGAAAAAAGTCAGCACAGTGGGTAAATCGACAGAAACCATGGTTAAAGGCTTTGCCTCAGGCTGCTGATAAAGACATGGTTTCCCGTTGAGAGTGATATCCAAGCACACGCATACGTGTGTACGATATAAACAGGTCCTCAACAGCAATGGAGAAAATAAATAACATAATCAAACTATAGCATTCCAACTGCATGTGTATCCGTGCTTCATTTCATTAGGCGTACGTGTAATCAACCTCATCTGGATTTTAAGTGGGGTGATAAATTCTCACTGATGGATACTAATTTGGCTTGGCCCAAAAATGTGGTTCTGGGAGCATTTCACTCTAGGAAATTACTTCAGGTAAAATGAGTCCACAATCAAAACAATGGGACGGTAGCTCATGGAATTATGGGTGTTACCATTTTTACACTTATAATAAGCCGCTTGGAATTATAAGAGTTTTTCAACCGTACGTCTTGTGTTTTGGGTCGTTAATCGTTCATAACCAAGCTTAGACATGCTGGGCCAACCACGTGAGATTTGTTTTCATCAAATTATATTTCTCTGTTACATACAAGGTACATACTTTGAAAGTTACAGACACTAGTCACATTGACAGCGGATAAGTTTCACATTCGTTCGTCCCACTTCAATCTCTGACTCAACAGTTCCGCATAAGGCAATCTAAAGGTGGTGCTATTAGTGAGGCCGATTATCCGTAATTTACTCAGTGTAAGAAACTATGACGTATGGCAATTCCGAAATTTGCATGCTCAAACTTAACTTGACAAAGACTAGCAACCGGTTAACCGGGGGGCTGTCCATATGTATGTGGTTTACTCCATCAATATTGGAATGGCACTGGAAAATTGCTGATTGAATAACGAAAATAACTACAATGGAGGTGAAAGCACTTGTATTGACGTACCTTGTTTAAACTTTTCTTGAGCAAAAGACATCTTTCTTTATGGCTTGTTCTTTTATTTGAATATGAATAGAAAATAGTGCAAATTGACCAACTGGGGACAGTAACGTATGGCAGACAATAACCGCTGTTACTGAGAAGGAGAAAGAAAGGCTTTGTTTCGGAATGTCTTATCAACCTTCCTGCAACCTAATTGGTCGATATCTCGTTCCAGGGGGTCCCACGGTTGGTAAGTTGACAATGTTTTGGAACGATAGAAGTTTCCTTGGAGATTCCGTGATCAATTTCATTGTTTCATCTCCCTGACCTACTCATTCGCACTCTCTCGTTTGCAGAACAGGAGTAATATAAACATGTGCATGTTCTATATATCAGTTATACATGATGAATGATAGTTGGCGGTGTTTGGGAATGATTGATAACTCACTTATACCGAGATGCACATTATTTTATCCACCTACAAAGAAAATTATGGCCTGACTTAGATGGTGAAATATTTATCACCTAATGTGCAAACTAAACAGTGGATATCTTGTTATCAGTGGTGTTGAGTTTGGTGGGTAGAAATGGCTTTTTCTACGTAGTCCCACTGGTGTATTTTATTCCCGTCCCACATTCAACAACTGCAAGACCCGAGGTGGGTATTTAGGAACTACAAAGAATATAAGCACTCCTTATAACATAGTAATTCACCCGCCTACCATTTCGCACATGAATGTAGTGCCCCGGGGATATTCTCCAGAGAATAACTGAACAATCATTCTCTATTCAGGGGCAATCAATATTGTGAAATCCGTCATGGAATAAGCCATGGACTGGGTCGCAATAGCATAGTGTAAAGCTGCTCAGAAAATATTTCTGCCCTACCCTGTAAAAGTTCTTCAGTGTAGCGTTTTGGATTTCCATATATTGGGGGGTGTAGCCCAAATTGGGTGATTTATGCGTCAAGAGATTGAAAAGCTCTCATTATTATTAAACGCGACGTTTTGCAGGAAACTTGACGACGATACTCGAGTCCAGAAAAGCGATACCTGGACTCGCCCTCCAGTTTGTGAAGAGCAATAACATACGCAAGGACAGATGCACTTCAGGAGTCAAAATAACTATTACATGGAAATTCTACCACAGAATATATTTCAGTTTGTTGTTGAAATACCATGTATGGGAGTAAGTTATTTATGCCCGGGTTCTATATTGATACTAGCTGTATCAACTGTAATATTTTCAAGATTCTGTAGTTTAGTTCACTACAAGAGCACTGAAAACAGGGGACAAATTCAAAAATATATGGTTGTGTAATCTATAATTTGAGATGAACGTAAAGTCATCATACGTTTGCATTCGTATTTGGACATATTATCTATTTCACTAAATATGTGTTTTGATGGTGTATATTTTATGTCAGTTACCATTTAACATCCATCTTTTTATTGTTCTGTTCTACCAGGTAGATCAGCTAAAGAAGGTGGGTTACATCGAAATAGTTAGTACATTTTTTCGAAAACAAATTCGAATTATTAGCTTGCAATCAAACTCAGTTGGCACTTGCGCTTTGCATATATGTATTCTACAAAACAAGAACTGTTTTACCTTTTTGGGTTACAAAAGAAACCATGAAAATTATTTTGAATAACCAGTTCAGATTTATCGCTAGATTTTGTCACAAATGAATGAAGCTGGTTCTTCTATTTCGTGGCACTCCTTGGTTCATCGGTTTCAAGTTATGAAGTGACTGAAGTAAAAACGTGTCTCTTTTCTAATATGCCACTGAAAACAGTAAAACAAGTCATGGAAAAATGATCGTCTAATGAACATGTTCGTCGATCAAATCGAGAGCTATTAGCAGAAAACGTTTGTTATATGTAGATCGCATTTCATTGATCATGCCCAAAATTCTTTTTCAATTACACCGACTCCCTTACTGCTAAGTAACTCATTTATTTACCAAACTACCAAATATATCCAACTTGTATAATCAGATTTATAATGTAGTTCCGACCTTTAACTCACCATCCGAAGACACAGCGAAACTGTACAGCTATTTCATCCTTGTTAGAAATCGTCAACACCACACATACACCGAGTCCCCATGGGAACTGTAACCCAAGGTGGACAACTGCGAGTTAAACACCCTAAAAACAATGCTATCCGAGCTGGCTCAAAATGGCTTGTTGAACAAGCACTTCTGAAGATACCCCACCCCCCCGTCACTGGCTTCCAATTTGGATGAATGCATATATATATATATATATATATATATATATATATATATATGGTCAGTTACTAAACAAATAACACGACACTTCTTCTTACAGAGATTCTAAGCTGTAAGTTATTTCATTCAATGCTTACGCACGAGTTTAATAGAAGGGCTACATACTACATTACCACGGAAGCCCTAAGACTTGGAGTATATATAACCATATAAGGTTTCAGTAGTTCTGGGTGGTAACGGGCCGGAAGACAGTGGAGAATACTGTTCACCACTGATTCGGAATGTTTTCCTGTATTGTGAATTCCAAGTCCTATGAAATACCACTTAAGTTCTTTTTTGACTGAGGTAAAACTGTGACATGTTGTTTTATTTATCCTATCAATAAATATATCTGGCACTTCGGTCAGTATTTGAGAGCTCGGTAGTGTTTTATAAAACTTATTTATGGGCCGTTTGGGGGAAGAATGTAATATTTCTGTGAAATCAAAAAAGGTTAAAATCCGATCAACAAATTCCGTACTTCAGACGTCAAAATAAACACTTCTAAAGAAAACTTCACTTCTGTATATCATAAACAAATATAATTTTAGACATCTAGTGCCATGTTTGGCTGAAAAACCTCATTGACTATCAACATATATAAATATGCATATATGAATAAATACGCTATTCTGGTTTGAACTGAGGCGGTAGCATCACAAAATTGTACTATGATATCCAGGACACGTTTACATAAACACCATGGACATAGATTGATTGATAATTTAAAAAATGCAACTGCAAGTGAAACAGTATTCGTCAAAAGTGCTTTAAAGCTATTTAGTCCACAATTTTGTCAACTATCATCTTTTATTTCCTCTTTAGTGAGTAGAAGAGCGTGTCGTTAGCATAACACGAAGGCTGTTAGGGAGGGGTTCTGAGCAATATGGCACTAGTTATTTGCATGTGGGATATATATACACGAATTCGAATTCAACCTAAAGATTCCAGTTTGATTCAGACTAGTGGTGAACTGAATCACCGACTTCATGGTTGATCGTGTAGACACCACAGGTAGTCAATAAATATTCAACTTCGAATTAACATGTTTTTCAATTGTTGTTTTGCGGTTTCCCCGTTCTGAAAATTTTTGTATTTCATTTAGAATGAGTGATATCGTTTGAAAGTTGTCCAAAGTACATCGTAATGATAAAGTGCATACACTCGGTAAACTGAAAGTTGCAAAATAATGATTCTTTCAAAAGACTACGCGGAGGCTATTGTTCCCGTGCTGAACCGCAAGACGACATGATTGTAATCTAGAAATTTTTGAATTTATATATTTTAGTACTTCAACTTGCTGCAAAAGGAAGTGAGAAACTTGAAGAAGATGATGTGTATTGCTTTCCGTTTATTTTTGACGGCAATTTTTTGTTGAATCATTTTTGAAGAACTTCAACAAAACACAAGGGTGCCCTGACTGATCAGTTTATTTGAAATACAGAAAATCTACGAGTAGCATAACAAAAAACACCAACATACAGCCTTGCATTTTCCATACTACTCGGGATTGTGAGGCGAGCAATCAGGGCCAATCTTCTTGCTGTATCTGAACCTTTTACGAGTTAGATAAGCTAACTTCTGGCTGACAGTTGACGAAACTTACGATACGCATAGATACCTTCGATCTAGCGATTGCTCACAATCATTTTTGAAATTAAGGATATATATGCTTCTCTTTTGGAATACCGTTTATCCTTGAAAACCCACGTACGCATAACTAGCTCTAGAACGCATCATAAACGGGAGTCTGCCACACACAGTTCGAGTCTTTTGTAGTGTTTTTCTCTGTAACATTCGTTTTGCAAGCAAAGATGCAAACTAGTTTGCTAACGGCTACCGGCATAATTGAAAATCGAAGCCGGGCATGAGACAAAGCTTCCTCTGCGAGCTTTCTTTGAAAAACAACTATGGCTATTCAGTTCCATCAAAAGCGATTGTCAGTCCATGGCACGGTGGATAATGCTGATGGAAATAATTTGTGGTTTCGATATTCTGCGCACTCGATCTTCGGTAACTCTGCAAGTCCTTCACTTAGGTTTTATCTTGATGAGCAAGGAACCCTCTCTTTGCTGACTGTATTAGATTATTTCCAGGAAAAGGAAGTTGCAAAACAGCCATGTATGCATAACTCGGTTATCATGATCCGCAGAAGGAAACACAATCTCATCTAAACATGGACGTGATCAGCTCTTAAATTCAGCGAGGATCCAGTTTACACTGCGCATACCGATTTTCGTATGTCCCAGTGTTTGTCACTATATTGTTTGAGTTGTATGAGAATGTTAGTTGAAGAATTGTTGATTACTTGTCTACCTGCATTGCATATTATTCACAGATTTTATCATGATTCGGCAAGCAGTTTAATGAGGATTACCTTTTACAATTCTTATGTAGAGAATAAGGGGGCCATGCGCACATATCTCACGCAAGGTATGGCAAAGTGAACATTTGTAACAGTTTTCAAATGAGAAATATATAATTGTTAGTTTTGAAGTTGGATATTCAATGTTTCCATGTACCTCATAGTGTTCTGTTAACGAAACCCTGTAGGTAATATGTCCCTGTTTGACATTCAGCTTTTTTGGTTTGATGATAGTTAGAATCACACTTTCTAACAGAGGACAAGTTTAGGGCACCACTACTTTAAGCCTCAGAATGGCATGCATATTATTTTGTCATTATTGCCTTTTGAGACTTGATGTTAATAGAATGCTTCTGTAAAGATTGTATCCGTTAACTATACAGTAAATATCTTCATAGAGCACCACTTTACTTAGTCCGTTTGTTGATGGTCATCAATACTCATAGACAATGGCTCGTTCGTTTTAATGAATGTTGAACCCATATTGTGCTTCACCAAAGATGTCTACAAAGAAAGGCCACATACATGTGGATAAATAAGAAATCTAATCAGCTAGTTGGTATACAATTAAGTTCAATTTCAAGGTGTTCTAATTGGGCGATCGAATTACGCCCCTTTATAGTAAACACTACATCGTTATTCTTTACTCGGTTAACATTAGGAACAGTTCATTCTTCTTCACAGCTTGAATCAATTGTTTTGTTCAGAATGAAATCAAGAGGTGAAAGAAGTTGCAGTTCCTAATGTGTCATCCATTTATACATTCTGAATACTCTTTTATTCTGACCGTTCGAACAGTCTTGACACCACTTTAGAAAGACATAAGGAGCACACAAATCCAATATTGACCATCTTGGTCCTTTAAATCGATCTCAAAAACACATTCTTTTAAAAGACTTATCATAGAACTGAATATTTTGTCCATTTTTCGGTGGCTTATCCTACTCGGTTGGAGCACTTTATGGAGTTGAGAGAATCACCTGACCGTGTGGCTTGTATTAGGAGACCCACAGGTATATATATATATATATATATATATATATATATATATATATATATATATATATATATATATATATATAACCTGTCTGTGGCTTGTATTCAAAAAACTGGTAAGTTTCGTAGTTAATACTGTGGAGTTCACAGCCATTGCCAGTCTTTCATTCATGTGCCCCCTTTTACTGACACCTCCGAAAAATGTTTCATCTTTGGTTCTCAAGCAAATTTCTTGAAAAAACAGCCAGTTTCAAATCCTGCCCAGTGAAATTCAGAATTTAACTTCAGTTTGCTTCGCGAAAGTGAACACGAATATCACTACTTATTTCATTATTCAATGTACTTCATTTATAAACACGGTGGTTAATGAATTTAGATAAAACAGAGGAACATATTCAAACAGAATTTCTAGGTCAGTCGTCCAAGGCACGCTTAGTTCAACAACTGTTTTTGAACTGAACGAGATAAGTTCATCACGTCTTGTATCTTGGATCTTTGTTTGATATTTACTTCAAAACCTGTTTTATTCAGCCAAGGAAAAAATGATGGAAGAAGGTGAGTTATACTTATTAACGACTGAAACATGTCTTTCCAGCGAAAATCCAGAAGAAGAATGCCGAAATCACGGCGTAGGAGGATTTAGGCCTCCAGGCGATTTCCAGCGCCCCATAGTGGTGCACACTACAGTTAAAAACATTTAAAAAGTGTCTAGGCATGACAACAACGTTCATAAAACTGGGATTGTAGTGTCCTAGTCAACTTGATGGTGCATCATTATTTGCTGACGAGATCTGGATGATAATGAAGACCTTTAGTTATACCGTTGTAATCATGCTTCTAAGCCAACATTGATTGTGTAGAAGAGTGCTGAATCAAGTCCAAAATAGGCTCAGTCACCCAGTTGCGTAACTATCGCTCTGTTCGTGCGATCGAACAGGTAAAATCACTGCATCCAAAAGAAAGACTGTGACATGTGTTTTCGTGGTGAAAAAACCGTGTTTGTTATGGTCACCTGGTTGTTGTGTTTAATATTGAACAACCTAGAAAATGCATTCATTGCTAGAGTCTCTCGTATCTGTTGCAGCTCTTAGTTTGTTGTGTCTTTGACGGAAAGCTCTTGATTCTTGCTGGAAAATGTTTGTACCAGATGGCGTTTTTGGTTCAGAGGGACACTGTTTTGAAAGCAAATAAATTAGCCAGTCCACGTCTTTTTCGATAGATGCATCCGGCTATTGTGCCATCTTTGCCTCGGGGCTTACTGATATCTAGAAAGTTTTGTTTCGTTAGGTTACAAATGCTTGTCTGTAACTTATTTAGTTTGTCCATTGTAGGGACTGCTGCTTTGAGAGGAATATTGCGTGCATGAATAAAATATTTAGGATTTTGAACTTGAAAGAAACGAAGTTCACAAAATATTTATTTTTCCTTGACACAAAGCCTTGGAAAATGGAAACAATAGTGAGTTGCTCTGCATCGTTTACATTCCTATTTTTCGGTTTCTTTTCTTTTACGTTGGTTCTAGCAAAAAAATACTACTTTACCTTCTTTTTTAGACTGGAATGAACATTACCGAAGTAATTTTGAATTTTGAAATGAATATTCTGTTTGAATTTGGTTCCTTAACTGTAACTATCCGGATTGATTGTGGTTTTTACAAGGAACGAATTGACGATCATCCTCTCCAGCTTGTTTGTTTATGATAACACGCGATTGTACAATGCTAAAATGCGAGTAAGTTTTCGAAGTCAACCGATCATTCGTAGGATTCTCGAATTTGCCTTTATTATGGTGGTGCTTTATCTTGGTATTCATATGCATTGATATGCATGAAATTGCCAATCACTTCACTTTTGTGCAATAACCACCAGCATTTTCATGACACTTCGCTTTTTCCACTGTTACATCACGAATAAAGCAACTGAATGTTTCACTGTTCTCGTCCCTCTAAGCAATCGAAAGTATCAACAGTAAGAATTTCTTCCTAATAAATTTAGTTTTCTGGCGTGCTACTGGGACTGTGTCTCATAAAAAAGCGTGCTAACTTACAGTATCTTTGTTATTGTCTATTTGTTTCACGTGTAGATTACATTGCTAAGTGTTTCATAGTGTGGAAAATGGAAACGTTCTTGCACAAAGGCTAACCCTGTTTCTTGTGTTTTCAGGATTGTCGAAGAAACGTGAGATAGCTCGTGAGTGATTCTAATTAGTGGCTTATGTATCTCTGTCACATAATACTGTTTAACTCAACATTTATTCACAAACAACGCCCGTGAGTGCATTTAAATCTGTTTAGTCAGGAGTATGAATAATTCGTGTCTTGTTGACCTCATTCACGATACCAAGTGAAGTCAACCGGGTTATGTTCACGTTCTCCACATAGTACCAAGTCTCAACCACCACATCAAGATGTATTTTGGGGTCATTTTCAAATAGCCAATATATGAAATGTTGGTAGTCACCACTGGCAATTTGAAGCCAGTAATCAAATCTCACCTCACCCCGATACAGCTGGCTGTAGTGAGACAACACCTGAGCTAATCAAGCAGCATCTTGTGTTTTCCGAAATGATTGGCCAATTTAAAATGAAGAAGTGGACGCTTAAGCAAAAACTATCACGTGGAAACCTTAACATTTTTTTTCCTGTGCTAACGAAACGGGAACCACCGTCAAATCAATTTTGAAAATTGTTAGCAATGAAGCTAATTGCTTTTGGCTAATCTTTACAACAAGCCAACGGGAATCAAGATCAACAGCGTATCTGATAAATATGACAACTAAAAACCGACATCTGGTATACACCAAATTAGAATTTATGATTCCGCGTACATCTTCGCTCAAGTGTTCTTCACATTTTCCAACCAATAGGTCAAATCAGATCACGTAAGTATCTTCAATTTCATATGAACTTCAACTAAATAAGCAGCTTTACAAAACATTTGACGTCTTTTATCCTCACACATTCAGTCTATCACGTACTAATCATTCTAATTCAACTCACTAACTCTGGTGAGAAGACGTTGCTGCCCTCGAATTATCTCGATTGATAAGCACAGAAAAGACAGTTAATCACGATGAATTTTGGCCACGACTAAGTCTTGTCCCGCACACGTATATATTCACTTGTTATTCTCAGTCGGCTCTTCTGAGTGGTTAGTCGGGGAACAAACCCAGTTGGTTTATTCGGTTCAGACGACCCTTGGCAGTTAATTCGTTCTTCGATCCGCTCCGTTCACTCGAACTTTGTCGTCGACTTAAGGAAGGTCAATATATGCGGGCTGTTCGCCAATCCATCTTACCGTCTATGAAACAAACCAAGCCACCTGTTAACTCTGTGCAAACCCACTCCCCTACACTCATATTTTGTATAGACCTATTCTAGTTTTCTTGTATCCGGGAACCAAAACATCTCATGAAGCTTGAGCATGTTTGAAAGTGCAAATATGTGTATAAAAAGTTCGAAAGCTTTTTCCTGATATCCCTTAATATAAACTGTGCTCGTTACGGATCGCGGAGGCCCAGTTCCAACGCAGTCCTATCTAACGAATTTGACATGAACAAGTTTCTATTTACTTGAAAATTGTAGTGATGGAAACCATTACTGCGGGTAAGTAACCACGCGCATACTGCTGGCCTATTTACCGAAAGTAGATTGAATAGTGCAAATATCATTTATTTCGGGTAGTGACGGTATTTGATGTCAATAGAACGAAATGAATTTTATAGTCCACCATGGTAGCTGTCACAGCAGTTCAGTTCATCTGAACAAAGGGATGAAGTATATCAACGCACTTGTGAATAAAGAACGGCCATCCAAATCTATCTGTTTATTCGTACGTTAGAAAAGGTTTGTTACCCAGTGGGACCACAGAGCGGAGGAAAGCAGAAGGTCTTCTTCATGGTCCTTTTTGGAAATATCTATCTTTGGGAAAGACTGAAAAGTCAACTAATAACAACTTTAGTTAAGTGAAAAGAATTGGCCCGTATCAGCAGATACTATCAGAGGCATTGTCTGCCAATCAAAAATGGATGACTTGCCTTATCAGTCACTTCCCGGGCACCATTTCTGCTCAGCAAGAAGGAAATCAGGCTCTTGTTTACGATGATATTTGAGCATATTCAGCGGTCGATTCACAAAGATACTAGACAAAATACCCAGAGCTATCAGGTAGCATTTCAGTTACAGTGAACACGAACTCAAACCGAGCATAGTTTCGTTGGAGATTGTTTGAACAACCAGGCTTATTTTCAAGGGGTTACTAAGTATACCTCTCAGCACATCTGAGGCCCCCAAAAAAGTCCTGTTGTGGTCTGAATTCGGTAAGCAATGAAACATAGTGCAATGGATCCGGTGCTGTGATCATTTGTATCTTTTTTAATAAACACCGTGACACTGAGAACAGCGGTATGATAGTTGCACATTTACCACAACTACTTCATGAGTAAGTGTCCTTCGTCCTCCGCTCATAGCAACTGGTAACACTGCCAGCGGAAACGATTTATTAAGAGCTTGTTACATTGCATTGGTTATCTATGTGTTGTTCAAATTTCGAATAACGGTGCGCATGTGGATACGGGAATGTGTGGAGCTTTTATGTCACATATTTCTGGATAGGCAATTTTGCTTCATCATAACAACGTAAGGTTCAAC
This sequence comes from Fasciola hepatica, assembly GCA_948099385.1. Classification (NCBI taxonomy): domain Eukaryota; kingdom Metazoa; phylum Platyhelminthes; class Trematoda; order Plagiorchiida; family Fasciolidae; genus Fasciola; species Fasciola hepatica. Next base: position 123,339 of record CANUEZ040000131.1, read on the forward strand.
GCTATCAAAGGTTCTTACCATTCATTGTTCTTGTTTGCTTAAATAGACAGCTCAGTCTGAGTGACTCATGAATGGTAAGATTGGAAAAAATTATATTACGAAACAACGTTTAACTAATACACAGCGCAATGTCGACACTGAAAATTGCCATCGACTTGTCTTAGAAGAGCTGCGCATTTAAACTAGCAACGAACCACGACCAAGTCCTGGTTATTTATTGTATCTTGCAAGATTGATCATAAGTCTGCTCTATGGAGTGGGGATAAGAGCTTATAAGGCAGGGATCACTGAACGTCCCTTTTGATTCCATAGAAAACGATGATGCTTCCTTGCAGGCAAATGAAAAGCGGTAATGCTACTGTACTGTGAAATTACACTGTTAGGTCTGATTCACCTCTGCTTGGTTTTCGTAAAATGTATTTTTTGTGACTTACTCTGAATAGATCTTCAGCGCAGGAGTCGATGGCCTTGCAGTTGACTAATAATTTGCATCGGGACAGTAGGACCTTGTGCATCCATAAACAATGACATTAGAAATGAACCCTAGAGGATAACAAAATTATCATGGTGCAGAAATCCTACCCGCTCACCTCCGATACGCTTAGCCAGCGGAACGATTCCAAACATATGAGGTCAAGTGTGTTTGCAATGTGTGTACGGTTGTACCTTGATAATAACGGATGACTGGTGCAGAAGCGATCATTTTGAACAGTTTCATCTAGGTACGTGATAAAGAAAATCAGACGAATATTTCAAATTAAATTTTTCTTGTATGTGATAAACCAATATTGAAATGCGGTGGCTGTCAAACGACCGTCGTGATGGATTTTAGACCTTTCCGTTCCCGAATGGAGCCCGTGCTCCGTAGCTGAATACTCTCAAATTGACATCCTCGAATAGGCTACGGACGTCGTATTGAAAATCTCTGTGGAATAAAAACGATGCCCCAGACCGAAGACCAGAGTATAAACATCACATACCCCTGACTACCATGGGATTAGGCTGATATATCATGAAACTCGGTAGCGCTGTGAATGGGAATAAAAATATATCTTGGTACGTAGGCATGGGCGCCTCTTTGAAAATCTAGAAGGTATGTCACTTACGCTTGAGATTCTTCTCCACCGGGACACTCACTTTATTCACGTAGGTTTATCAAAAACCGAACTTGATTTCCTACCAATTATTTTGCACAAGGCAATGCGAACGTGTAGAGTTTTGTTTCCCTTTTCGGTATTCACATAAATCAACCACCATTAACGTAGGCTGGAGAGCCATCTTAGAATACTCCTCCAAATGAACATTCTTTTATGGTACAATAATTCAGCCTAAGGGATCCAGTTTCAAAAGTCATTTTAACTCAGTGTTCAAATTACTTTCAAAACCAAGCATACTGGTAGCCGAATACCGGTACTGGGTAATGTGCATAACATCCACGCAGGGTCATACAGTTTAAATACCGCTAATGTGGATCTTGGTTTTGCACCGAAATAGCACTTGTTTCTCATGTCAAAACCACTAAATTACGAAAAGTATGCACAGAATATTTTCGTTACATGATTGACCTGGTATTATTATCTACGATACCGATTTGTATGAATGCTTTACTCTACACAGTTTCTTTAGTGATTCAACTGACTTCCTTCTCAAAACTGACAAACAAGCCTTTCAATTTTATTGCACGTTTTCCCTTGGAAACAGGAGAAAATATACCGAGATTGGGGACAAGTGGATTTCGTGTCCTTGGCTTTATTGTGAGGTTAACAGTGCATTGACAATTCAACTCAATAAAATTTGTGTTGAACTCACGACTTTGTTTTTCATTCGCAGTAGAAAAAAAGCCTTTTAGGTGCATCTGGTTCGAGTACACAAAAAGCTTTTGTACAGCAAAACTAGCAACCCAAGCTCAATAATATTTTGGTCCGTTGATGGACCCTAGTTCGGAAAATAACTTTTGTCAATACTTTCACCCTTAAACACTGAGGGACACAGAGATCGCTAAATTTTTCCTAACCACAGAGGTTGAGGGATTTCAAGAAGCCGGGCTATCGTTCTCTGAGGTTCATAGAAGTTTGCCTTTACCCCATGAACACAAGCACGACAGGCTTGACATCTAATGCTGAACCAATTTTGTGATCGACGAAATGTCGGTGGGCATTTCCAGAATGTATGAACATTATCCGTAAATCGGGCGTTATTGGCACACCGGTATAGTTGTTTGTCCAGCTGGGGAAAAAATATCACGTTCCTGATAACCGTTACTGGTAACAACATCATCGAATATTATCCGATTTGAAATGCTCTACAAAGCACTCATTCTATGATATACATTTAAAATTAGACTAACTTAAGTTGTTTCCGCAGAAAAACTATGGTTCTGTTAAATTAAAGTGGAACGGGATCAACGTCGGATATCACCATTTAGGTGCAGTTAACGTGTCTCTCTGTTTAGCCAGAAAGAAACGATTTCATCGCTGGATAAAATGTGCTAGGGATTCTGGTGTGTAAGCCACATACACATGCGGTTTCACATAGCAAAAAATTGGCTTCGGTGTGGGATGCTGAAACGATATTCATGTTTAAATTTTGCAACATTGTGTCCCCTTGATTAGGTACATCAAAACAGATAGAAGACATAAACTACGAGATGGAAGCATTTCTTTTAATCTTCTCAATCACGTCGTAAAACATGCGAATTCGTATTCGAATGGAGCACAGAGCAAAACAATGGAATAGATAGTGTCAAGCAAAATTAGGAAACGATTCGGTAAACCTGATTGGTTACCGCCATGGCAGGCACACATTGTGGGTCAAAAGTTTCTGCGCACACAGGGGAGGCCTAAGTCTACCTATCAACACAGCCTCACAAAAAGCTAGGAGCTTTGGGTTCCGATTCCATGCAATCACTCGGAACGCTTGACCCGGATCAATCCGATGACGAAAGATCACAAGGTGTTTCGCGATAGATGAGGCCGGGTCTCTAGTCGTCGTCTGTTGTCCGGGTGGGGGATGGCTCATCTACTGCACTAACCACTTCGCTACGTGCTCCCCCATTCTTTGACTGAGGCAACGATCCGTTCTGCCAATGTATGCGTCACCGCAGCTACAGGTGAACTGATAAATGACGTGAGGCATTCAGGTTCGCGACACTGTTTGGATGTGCTTGGAGGTTTAGTCGTTTGGTGGTTTGCGAAATCTGCAATTCAGCCGCCAAGTAGGTGCGCTTTAGCGCACACTTTAGATTTTGGCTAATCCGATTGAACAGATGATCCCCTTCAAATGGTAACACTAGAGTTACTCGTTTTTTCTCGATCGTGTCGACTTGTACGGTCTTAGGCCTTTCTCTTTTGTGGGTCTCAATGAACTTATCAGGGTATCCATTGGCACAAAGAGTTTTGGATAAGAACTCTTCTTCTTTTTGCAGTTGGTCTACACTGCAGATTTTACGCGCTCTGTGGAACAGGGTTTTGACCAAACCCCTTTTTGTAGACAACTGGAGCAAAACTGGAGAACTGAATGTATTGTCCTTTTTATGTTGCTTTACGATGGATAGTCTTCTGAATTGTCCCATCTGCACATTTTGTAATCATGATATCCAAAAAGCGAGACCGCTACTACTCTCTATTTCACATGTGACTGATAGGTTGGGATGTGTGGTGTTCATTCGGTTGAATAACTTAGCAAACCGTTCTTCCTCAGTAAAAATCAAAATATCATCGACATAACCCTTGTACAGGGTAAACCGGATGAAATTCGGATGTACATTTTTCTCAATCATTCCCAAAAAGATATCTGCCAAAGTAGGTCCGAGAGGGCTACCCACTGCCTCAACATCAATCTGTCTGTGCGACTGTCCTTCAAAATCAAAACGTATATTTTCTATACGTAAGAGAATGAGGTCCTGGGTGTATGTTCCAGGAATCGGTAACGTGGGTTTGAGTGTTGCTACTGTGTCGCACAAATACTCCACCTTTTCTCTTAGGGGTACACTGGTGAATAGTGAGTCAACATCAACGGATATTCGCTCCAAGATATCTGGTAGTTCAAATGATTCCTTTCGACAGTGTGATGTCATGTGAATTTTCGGAGACTCTCTCATTTTGGCGTTTGGGTGCCTATCGGTTTCAGTTTCCTATTTAGGTCCTCAGAGATAAATGCATGCAAGCGTAATATCTGGAGGTGTCGCGTGAACTTTTTCTCTACGAGCAAGTTGTTCTATGGGATCGAATCCGGAATAAATCGTCATTTGTCCCCCAAAGTGATTTCTGGTACATACATCCGGGACCTCATTCTCTTACGTATAGAAAATATACGTTTTGATTTTGAAGGACGGTCGGCAGTAGATGAGCCATCCTCCACCCGGACAACAGACGACGACTGGAGACCCGGCTTCATCTATCGCGAAACACCTTGTGATCTTTCGTCATCGGATTGATCCGGGTCAAGCGTTCCGAGTGATTGCATGGAATCGGAACCCAAAGCTCCTAGCTTTTTGTGAGGCTGTGTTGATAGGTAGACTTAGGCCTCCCCTGTGTGCGCAGAAACTTTTGACCCACAATGTGTGCCTGCCATGGCGGTAACCAATCAGGTTTACCGAATCGTTTCCTAATTTTGCTTGACACTATCTATTCCATTGTTTTGCTCTGTGCTCCATTCGAATACGAATTCGCATGTTTTACGACGTGATTGAGAAGATTAAAAGAAATGCTTCCATCTCGCAAATTGTGTCTTTATATTTTCGACCTGTCTCTTGGATTTTAAAACTCGTAATCTGCTACCCTTTGTCAATGCAATATCGCCGTTCGACTGTGCTAAGTCCATTGATCTCGTATCCTAGTCATCACATATATTGGTCTTGCTTTTGAGAAAATGTGCAGTAATAGGCAACCACCACGCGGTCGTTTATCCTGAAATGCTATCCTAGCTGAAGTGCCCCATGTGCAACTATGCTTCTGCTTCTTAGCTCTTCATTCATGCTTTGTTTTTCACTTTTTGAATTGCAGTACTTCATCAAACTGCTCTACCCCACTCGGAGCAAAAGTTCGTTTACCCTGAGAATAGTGTTGATGCGCCGGGATGTGACCATTAAAACACCATAAGTGCACATTTTTGAACTTTTGCCCAAAAAATAACGAGCCAACACAATAGTTTTCATGAGTGTGGAAATGCATCATCCAATTCTCCAGAGCAGTACACATTTGGAAGGAGGCTATCAACAAACCGGTAATATAGTAGAAGCAAAATCTAAAGTTTAGGATGGAGAATTGCAATGAGTAGCCAACTCTCATGTCTTACGCCCGAGGTCATGGGCACAACCTGACAGAATAGATGATGCATAAACAAAGGTACCGGAAACAGTTGACAAACCGATCGATGAAAACAGTCTATATGCAAAAGGAACATACCAAACATACTAGAAATCAGGCAAACCTGCGTAAGTCATGGAAACAATGTTCAGCGAACAAAAGCAAATAACAAATATAACCGTCGGTAACAAAATACAAAAGGCTTGAGGAAACATGTGTGTACGTGTATATGCCAGTCAGTTGCAACAAAACAATTCACTGATGATTCCAAGGGACGGAATTTATCGGAGCGTGTGCAATACAAACGCATTTTTGAGACAGATAAGTTAATTATTTTATATTGAATTTCATCGAAACTTATTTGGACTGAAACAACAAGATCTTGTCATCTACTGAGTCCTAGCAACGATCGCTGACCTTCACGGAAGATGAATCGGCTCATTTTGTTTTTTGCTGACGTGAAGGAAACATATCGTCGAAGTTGTGACCCATCTTCAAGAGTTTTTCTACGAGATTTTTGTTTGACTTGTGGTCGATTTGAATCTTCGTTTACCTACCACAGGGATAGATATTGCAGAGCTACAGTGCAAGTCCACTTCGAGGAATTATCTTCCACTAGGTGCGTAGTCTATCTCTGTGGCACAATATTGCGACCACTATAATTAACCGTCATCCATTAGCACAACAACCACCTCACTACGCAACACATTTCAAGGTCATCTCGACCGTAATCTCGATGTTCAGCAGGCAATTCTTACGCCCCATATGGCTTTAATTCGCGGCTTCGATCTGGTAGAAAAAGCGCAAAGCGAGTTGTAAATAAATAAATATATCGATATCTCTGCAACTGTACGCTGAACCGTTTAACTTTCTTTGTACAAGTAAATGTACAGTTAACAAAATATCCCAACAAACAATCAAGCACTTTCAAACACAGCAGGATTTATTTGATGGACCGCAACATCTCAGGGATTGCAGAGATTGGATTAAGGGAGTTGTTTGCAGAAATGTTCATGATAGTTTATTGCTGCATTTTAACCTATCATTTTCCGGAGCCTCGTTTACGATGGAGCACTTGAGTTAATCAAGTAAATGAACAGAGCACTGACTGGTTATGTCAGTGGGGATCAGTTTTTAGATGCTCTTAACCTATCCAAGAAAAAGCTTGTCATTATTTATTGAAAAGTTCACTGAATATCATTTTTTCAGACAACACTTTTTTACCGACTAATCAAAACTGATGTGTGATCTAAAATCCCGTGAAGCTGGTGGACCCATGTTATAGGTTGCTCACCCTAACGTTTATAGCAATTACAGGGAGAACACATCCTTGAATGTTCCTATGTCATGGAAACGTTACGTTTATTGCCTCGAGTTTTCTTTGGTACTCAAAGGCTTGCACGGAATAAAGCTGTTGGCCGTCGTTTCACTGAGACAAAACTTTAGTAATTGGTTTGTTCATGACCCTACAATGAGCAAATCGTCCAGCTACTCCTTTGTGCGTCCCTTCGATGGACGCCCTATGTATTCTTTGTTCACTGCCACTTTGGGCTGTATTACTCATATCTTTGATGAATCAACTGTACGTATCTTGCTTATTTGACCAACAGCTTAACGTGAACCATTCAGTAACAATGGTTGTTCTAAAACTGGCTACAACCCACTCATTAAACACCATGCGTAACATGGTCCTACACATTCCGCTAAGAAAATAAACCCTACCCTTGGAAGCAGTGTACATTAGTGAAATGCTTTAAAGAGATCAAAATGTCTGGTTGTTATTAGACTAGTGTCGTCATTTTCAAACGGTTAGTCAATAGTACATGGCGCAACCAACTTTAGGCTTTTAATTTTCGGGTCATGCTCGCTACCAGCCATCTGATAGCATCCATTGGCATACGGTCCTATTCCTGCACAAGACAGTCTTCGTCTCTCCTATACAAACTTATTTCCGTCCCTGATCTACTTTTGCATCCAAGCTGATCCCAAGACATTCCATTTGATTGAGATCAGATGGTCCAGGTGAGCACGGAAACCTCTTTGTAGAACACCCCATCATGAACTCGAATACGACAAGGGAAAGCTCGTAGTCTACCTGATAAATCGCTATAAATGATTTTTGCTCATATGTGGTAAAATGTGTCCAATCAGGACTTTTGGGTCACCTTGCCCATAGACAGTGCTGCTCAGAAAGGCCTTCTCTCCCTGACCTTCCCACCAGGTGACTCCCCAGACAGGCACTAAACCTCTACTGTACTGCATCATTGCTGTAATCATATCACTTGTTTCCAAACACAGCAGCGACGAACTTGTTTAAACAGAAAAATGCGGGCTCGTAAGACCAAAATGATTGGTCTTCCTTGATCCGGACAACAATTCTGCTCTTTGGCGCTGTTGAAAGACCGAAGTATTTGGTTATTTAGCGGTATAAATTCCCTGGTCCCTATCTTCCAATTGCATGCCAACCGACTTTCGCCTTGTGTGTGTCACTTAAGCTCAAAAGGGCAGGGGGATGCTTTAGCTCACAGGATGAAAAATACTGAAAACGGTGTGTATCCGACATTCATAGTAAATCGTATGCAGCGATAGACTGTGTGACGTAAAGGTACATGTGTGCTGGGCTTGTTTGACATATACTGAACATGGTGAACCAACGTTTTGATAATGGTGCATATTATTCTTTGTAGCTGATGTAGCTCCACATTTATAATTCAGCTCCCATTAACATCCCACACAGGTCCTGACCTTAACTCTATTTTCCGACTGGGCAGCCTCCTTCTTCGGTGGCCTGAGTTGTCAGTTTAAACCTAGTTAACATCCCTCCGGGTGGCAATCTGTTTTTCTAGGCGGATGAAATCGTATTCTCTTGCCTCGGCTGTTTGGTTTTGGATTTTCGTTCCCTGGTAATCTTCCATCATTTTTGTTGGTAATATGTATCATCTCTATGACATTCATTGTACAATGAACTTCTTGAAAAATACCACTGCTGTTATCTCTTAGTCATAATTTGCGAGTATTACTACAAAGGAATCCTATTCTGGGTTCGACTTTGCTTTTTGACGCTGGACATGTTAGCCAATCACGGAAGCTTCATATCTGCACATGGTTCGTAGGAACGAGAGAAAATAATACCCCTCAAGAATAAAAGAATCCTAACTGGGTCACCAGTAGCTTGTGCATTTCCTAACGCAACGAGAATTGTAAGCGAGGCAGTAGGCAGTCGGCTTTCATTTGTATTTGTCGTCCCAAGATGTCTATGCCCTTATTGAATGGCCCTGCAAAAACGCACACTCTTTGCAACAGAAAATTTGGCTCCTCCGCTATTTGTTAACACTACCAAAGTTCATAGATCTTGTCAGCATTATATAGGGATTATTTTCATGTGCTTCAAACAGATGTTGATACATTTGACGGAACACTCGCCCAACGACTCATGTGAACAAATAGCCTTAGGTGTTTGCATAATAGAATCAAGCTACTGTGTACACAGGAATATGACTTAGAAACAAAATGCTGATGTTAATGTACCCAAAGCTTCACAGGTTTATTTGCGGTTGAATTAGTATTCCTTATGCGGCCCACCATTTACGTGGAGAAAACCACAGGATGCGGTTGTGCCCGTAGTCCTTTCGTGAGAGGAATATTGATCGGTTGTCCGGGTAGTGGGAGTGACTTTAACCAGACACAACCGAAACCGAGTCAGTTTGCAACTTGCATTTCGAGGGCTAGCTAACAGACAAGTGTCGTTGGAACTTGTGCACGAGCATGTTGGATTTTTATGTTTTTTGCGTTTAGGTGTGTGTGTGTATGTGTGTGTGAGCATGCAAGACGTTTTACCTGCACGTGTGATTGCTTCAGCTGGATACCACAGGGTAAATTCACAAATGACTCTTTGGGCAATCTGTAAGTGCATAGTCTGACGTGGTTGTGATCATATTGATCGTCCGTCATAGATGGAAAAAAGGGGTTTATTAATTTTAAAAAAGAAATAATTGAGATTCTAGGAAAGCCAATGTCTATAATATACATTCTTCGACCGATGTATAAATCACTTATCTATCTATTACGATCGTTGCAGTCCGGATGCTCTTCTGTGAAGAGTTATTTTAACTTCTACTGGCCGACAAAGTATACTCTACAACGGTGACCACATTCCTTAAATGCGGAGTCGTTATATTTGCTGCGTCTATCGTATATTTTGTGAAGGTGACTCAACAAAAGTACAAGTATTATGAATACTCAGGCATACGGGGTTCCAACAATCACACTTTGTTACCACACATGGTGTTATCACCTCAGAACAGCATAACAATACATATGCGATAACTAGTATGTAATAATGAGGTTTTGGGACAAAATTTCTTGTGTGAAAGCTTATTTTTGCCACGGCCAGTTGATCACGACAATGACCGCATATGAGCTTTGGTGCGAAACGTAACCCTATTTGATTTAAATAAAAGTAACCTTAACGTAAACAAGATCGTTCGATCTACATTGATTTCCTCGTGAGTTTTCAGTCCATTTTGGAACAAAGCCTATCCAGTTATTTAGGAAATCATTTTTATCCAATAGGTTTTGCCAAAATATGTCAGGTCATACAAATAGTGAGAAAGCAAAAATGTGATCGTTTTAAAAAATTAATATACTCTAGTGGTAATGAGGATTTAAGAGGATCCACGACCCAAATATATGTAAATTAAGAATGGTTCTTGAAACCGTCTCATAAATTACTGGGAAGCATTGTGAATATCCATTGCCGATATAAAGAGATAGTAAACGTTCGTTTTTTCGCAAATCAGAGGCATGTTCATAATCCGGTAAACTGACGGGAATGATTTTGCTTGTCTGATGAATTGCTGACGCTACGGGATGAAAGAGAGAGCCGGAATAGCTCAGAGTAGAGCACTATTCCGGTAGGCAAAATAGTTTGCATCCGATTCATTACCAGTTGGTGCATAATTATCAATAATAATCCGCTGGGAAGAATTTACTAGGACTGAAATGGATGAATTGGGACGAAATTTACCTTTTTTCTCTCTTTGGTATTAAATTCATGCGATTTTGATTTCGTGAGTTGGTGAGTTTGACTTCAGGCGGCCATCGAATGAGGATGAAGGAGAACACAGGATTCAAGTCGGCAGCAATTTTTCAGAATAACAGAACTGAGACCATCGAATTCGGAGACTTTATTGATATGATTTAGTTTAGGCTCCTCGGAAGCACTTTCCGAATAAAGATGCTGAAAATTTTCCAGTTTGCTCGGGTTTCCAGGTAACATGTTTACTGAATCGATCGAATTAATTTTTGATTACGAAATACCTGTTAAGATGGTCAAAAATTTCCAACATGCCACCACAGAGAATTTTTAGTGATTTCTATAAGTGTCAGGAGTGGCCGTCTTTGGATACGGTACTCACGTATAAACCGTCGATAAAAACGATTCATTCTATTGTGTACAGCCTTGACAATTTTACTGCGGACCTTTTGTGAAAAAGATATGCTATTCGTATATTGCCCGCAACTGAACATTCTCCGAATCAAAAAAGTCTGTACGCATCACAATCTTTGTTACTGGACAGCTATTTCCGCAACTGATCTTTAAAAAGTTCATACTAATACCTGTGTATATGCATTTATATAATTCGCAGTCCTAAAATAATTACAAGTTAGGAGAGGTCAACAAGCAACCCAAAAAAGGAATATTGAGCTCGTCATTCTGTCGAAAACGCCATTCCTAGGCGACGACCTTATTGAATTTTGCAGTTACAAGTACCAATAACCTTGGCAGAAAATTTGATACACACAATGACTGGAGTTTTCCACGGGGGCACGAGTCAGAGCACGAAAGAAAGGTGATTCATTTAAAATGAAGCCGTCTAGACAAGCACTATCTCTGGTGGTAAAATTAGCATTGTTATGAGGAAGCACTGGACTGTGAAAAGTCAACTCGGATCTATAACAATATAAGCGTGATGCCAATCTAATCTATCAGTAATGAACAGAGTTATTCCAAGAAATTTGCTTTTTACGTGGGACTAAAATGTGGAGTTGTTGAACGCATTGGACACAACTGCGGAAGATCTTCTGGGGATAAAGAGCGTCTTACATTGATTTGTCTGACAACAAATATTTTGTGTAGCTTCATTTAGAATTTCTTACACCCCATCTGCAACAGGTGGTAAGAAAGCCCTGGAATTTTGTGACCCCAGACACAGGACACAGAATAACGTAAGCCCGTTGTGCTCGATGCGTAAAAGAATCGTCCTCTTCTTCCCATACGTTGGATCTACTGCCTCTGATAAGTGTGTTTGTGGGCGTTTTTCTTCGAACTCGGAAAGATCGGTTGCACAAAATTCAATTTTACGAGACTCCGAAACTCCGCTTCGATTCTCTTTACATAGTCGCCAAGAAAGAACAGTTGCACTAGCTCTTCTTTTCAATATGGGGATAACAACATGGACGATAAAAGAGGTGCACGAAAGTGACCTTGATGTGACGGCCGATGTTGACGGAAACTGGGATTTGCCTTTCACGATTTACCGGACAGTAATCAACAGGAGGCATTATCAGAGTAAGTAGCGCTTGACGTTTCCAAATTATAGAAGAAATTCTCTGGACATTTATTTTCAGGCTGTTAAATCTGCTTTCCCCTTTTTCGACCCTAATTATTTAGCAACCTCGAAATATGCCAAGTTCGAACCTATTTCTAAATGATCACAACCTACTGGACTTTGATCAAATTCGTTTGCATGCATATCAGTTCACAATACTCTTTATTTCTCAAGCACTGACCGTTCGCTACGCACGGGAAAACTGAACCGCCACTCGCTTGGTCTGGCACGATCTGACAACAGTAATCGATTAGGGCAATGTATTCGGATTCTGTGTGGAAAACAATGAAAAAGTGAACTTAGCCACGAACTTTGACAGTATCAACATTCCATTTATTCATCCATCAGAAGACTCTTTAATTGCATTCGTTTCAGATGGTTTGCACGTAATCCCATTCTCCACTAAAGAAGTATATGAGCTTTTTCGTATTTCCCAAATAACCTTGGGCTTTAGTCTAGATGGCATTTGGTCATCAATTTTGAGACATGATGCTCTGGCCCCTAGCCTATACATTTACTTCTCCTTTAAACACATCTTGTTCTCCTATTCTATTCCAGGCTGCTGATGACCGATCATTATTGTTCCTGTACCCAAACCTTCTAATTCTGATGTCGCGGCTAAACACTTCCGTCCCACAGCTCTGACTTCATCTGGTCTCAGACTTACAGAACGTGATGTTCTTAAACATTTGGATCCTTCTATAAACCTTCCCGACGACCCCTCAAAGTTTGTTTGTAAACAAAAATGGTCCACTGCGGATTTTACCGCTTCATTAGTCCACTATGCAGCCAAATCCTTAGGTGTATCAGCGAAGTCCTCAAGATGCGATTTTCGAGACCAGTCATCCGCCCTATTTCTATTCCACTGTCTCTTCTCTTACGTAAACAGGAAGTTTTCGTCCATCCCACACCTCCAATAGCATGTTGGTTTGATTGTTCAACCAACAGAACTCAAAGCACACAACTAGGTTTTGAAATATCACAACCTTTGATGAACAAATCAGAAGTGCTTCAGAAAACTCTTCTTTAACCTTATTCATTTTCGACCTATATCGATTATCTTTCATCCACTTCTCCGGCACATTTGTTTCAGCATATGGCCTTTTGTCAAACTGTTTCCAACAAATTTTCCATTAGTCAGTTTCACAGTAATGCTCTCTCTGTTCGATCCGGCTTTACTTTAAATTTTTCCAAACACTTTGAATGTATGTTTACCTTTTTCTTGATCGGCTTTTTTTGCGATCCACCTGGCATTCCAACATAACTACTAGCTAGAGTAGGTTCTGTCAAATGCTTTGGAATCATCATCGATGACAACTTTCGAAGTGGTCATCTCATATTTCACACTGTGTGCAGAAGCTACGCCTGCCGTCTTACTTAGTCCTCACAAATCGGGCACGAGTGTCGGTCGAATTTCTCTGCAATTTTAATATGTAATTCTTTTTTAATCCTCTAAATTCAAAGAGCTGCGGAATTTACGTCGTTTCGACCCGAAATGCAGGAGTTTCTTCACCTAAAACTCTGAATTATTGTAATGACATATACAATCTGGACTAGCCTGCCTACTTGTGTATTGAGTTCTGATCGGCTGCATTCGGCAAGCATTTATGAACACTTACACGCGAAAACACGCTTGATTCTGTGAGACTTTTGACCGTGAGACTAAACTTTCCTTATCGAGCCTGAGTGAATCCCTTTCGTGCTAGCCGGTTGTTCAGACCCATTGATCGATGCTGACTTGTTTGCTTTCTCCTTCATGCAAGTTCCATAAACTCAAGTCCCTTCTCCTTGTCTGACATTGCTGTGCTCGTTCGATAACCAGCTTGATGACTCGTGTTTCTCTGCCAGTAACCCCTGGTTTGTGCCGTCCTTTCTGAACTATACGGAAAGTGAATGAACGATGATTCTTCTGAGAAAGCCACGTTCACAAATTTTTACACTTAACAACCTGATTAACTATTGCGTCATAGCACCGCCAATGAGCCTTAAATGTCTGATTTCGTTTCTGAGGATTGCGCGTCACTCCCCATTGGCCTACACACCAGACATACTTGCCAGTAGTTCACGAATCGGGAGGCACCTATTTAACATAGATCTACTGTGAAAATATTTTAGTGAAAGTGCGGCTTCTGCCAAGCTGTTTATATAGCAAACACATCTGAATTTGCTTGAGATAATGTGTTTATCTTCACATCACATTTCTATACCCTGGGATATTCTAGTTTACTTTGCTCAGAGCAGTGTACCTTGGCAACCAAGGTCACTCCCGCCCTTATGGCTGAGAAGAATCAAAACGTATGATAGGAAAGGTCGGACAAATCAAGCCTTTACCCGAATCTCTGATCTACTGACAAAAGTGTATGGCGCTTTCCAATCGACTTTAGCTGTACTTGTATGGCTGCCTGACTGCTATATTGAAATTATGCACCAGTTGAGGCAGTAGATGTTCCCATCACTCGTATCATCGTATTCGGGGTTCTCAGATGGAGTCCCCTAGAAGGTTTTCATTTTGTGTACAACGCATATGCTTCCACTATGCCAATGTAGACGTATGTGAAAGGTTAATGTTCCTACTCAGTTGGTTATGTACCTAGACTGGTCTGAACTTCCTCGGTTTATCATTTTTATCCACTTGGAACCTTCATTGCAGGCGAAATGACCCTATCAACTTTCAGACGATTCAGGACGTAACTGATTCCTTCTACATATATCCATCAGTAAATGTGTCTCACAATCTCGCTCTATCGCTTCGTATCGACTTCCCTGCCTTGAGAAAAAATCTTGAAAGTCTTTCCCAGTTTCACGATAAACAGTTATCTCTTCATGAATCCTATCAAAACTTTGTTGTTTGTGTCTATCGATGTAAACGTTGGTGTGGTCAAAAATATATCCCAAGAGATTTCATGTGCGCTCGCAATACTAATCATTAGTGTGATACTCCCCTCCGAAAAATATGACAAATGATCTGTGTAAATAATTTTCCATTGCCAGTCAAGTGGATTCCCTGTCCAATATACATTCCTCATCATAAGAGATATCATACTTTTTCGAAAGTGAGACCTTGGCCGAAAATAATATATACATCTAGAATAAAAGACCTACTGAAAGTGGCATCCATGGAACTTTCTCAGAGAAGAGATCTCATAATCTCGGATGACCCATGCTATGTCCTGGATTCGGTAGGCAGAAGAAAAGCCTACGTGTGCGAATGAGCGTGTAATCAATACCAGCGTACAGCAGTAAGTGTAGATACACGCATACAAGTGAAAAATGTAAACAAGTAAACAAGTGTGTCAGTCGCAGTTGTAATCAGACGAAAGTTTAAGTCAAGCTTGCAATCGAATTGGGCCATGCAAGGTCATTCAACACGTGATGGAATCTGATGGTCAATGCTGTCCTGAATGAAGCGCGGCTAACATCAGCCATGTACTTGTACGACTGTAGGCGTGCATCTATGAGTCCGAGGGATTCGGCTTAAAAGTGCTTTGTACGCGAGTACATGCGACTATGTCTGTCTGAGCACATACCTGTTGAAACCGATTTTAACTACCCATGTTTCGAGAATTCGGCGAGAAGATTGCCCAATTTATCACACTTACCAAGCTTGAAAACATATGTATATTCCTTATTCGGTGTCACAATGTTCCACCTCTCAGAAACCAAATTATGATATTGGTATAATACTGACTCTGTTATAGCATGGAATGTGCGAAAATGAATCACGGCTATATATACGCCATTTTTCGCATCCAGTAATGGAAGATTCATGAACAAGATAATTGGACAAAAACGTTCTTTTGAATGAATTTCTGCTACTAAACGTAAGAGATAATGGTCCATGATTTTACAACCAATGTGGGTTTTGCAAGAAATGTGGTATGGTTTCCTGGTTTCTTAATTTACAAGGAAGTGCTAGAATGGGACCAAGTGACTGTTGGAAAGGTAAACCAGTCTGTTAGTGAAATTCCTATGTAGGACCTTCCAGTTTTCCCTCTCAAATGTTTTCTTCAACGTATTTCTTCTCCTTTGAGATCACATCTCGATCTCCATCTTCTCTGCTTTTCTTTCCACTTCGAATAAATATAATTAGATCCTCCTCCGTCTTCCGTTTGCCCAAGTGTACACCTTCATGCTGAACAGGTTTTCCACCTCAGTCAATCCAGAGACCCACTACCGTCACATTCTTATGTGAATAGTCAGTCTACCCTGCTTTGTACCTTGTTTGCCACTTGAGTGCTCTCTCTGTTTCCACACGATATCTCCTACCAAATTTCTCTCCGGTTTCTTTTCAGTGACCTTCAGCCTTACATCTCCTGCGAAGATCAAGCCACGTCTACTTGTGTGTCCAAGCTTCCGAGCAATCCTTTTACGTGACTGTTTGAATTCACTACCCGTCCGTCTGATCTGTGAGCACCCCATGCTCCTTCTTTGTCTCTTCACTTGTTCCCCATGGCAGAAACCGATTTTCACCTTATACTGAATACTTGGTCCCCTATGGCTCAGTGTACCACCTCTGGTGCCCATTCGGGTGATCTGGTTTTCGTTCACTCGCTCGTGTAAGTGATAGTGAATACAAGAATACAAAAAATGTTGATGGTAAACACGTGGTTTCTTATTGAAAATTAGCTTCTTTTGTTCGAGAACCTGAAACTTTCTGTCTTTGAAGATTTTATTCCGAACAAAAGCATGATATCTCCGAAATTCGGACACAAAGCGTTTTCTTGTACTAACTTTCTTACAACAACTTCGTCTATGGCATCCTCTGGAAATTCACACATCACTGATTTCGCCAATTTATAGTAGAACATATAGCAGTATTGTATTTAATGGTTGATAATCCCAACCTTCCCGCAAGGAAAAATTACAATAAAACCCAATGAACCTAATAAATATAATGTTACGTGAAATTAAAGAATGCCTTTACTCTTGGTGAGCCTAATCCTCCGCCAGGTGTTCTGTACTCTCATTGGTAATTTTATTTTTCTTACTTCAGGTACGAAGAAAAATTGTCGAATGCTCATCAAACCCTCTCGTCTCTGAAGGTAACACGTTAGTGACAGTCATTATTGACAAAAGTCACCCGTCTAAATATAATATGAAGAATGTGAAAAGTATTCATGGTAATTGTTTTAAAATTTCTTGACATTTAATACCCACCTTTATTGAACATGTGAACTAAGGTTGCACGATTGCAGCTGTATACAGATCAGCACCGTAATACGATGGCGAGTAAGGTTTTTTATCCTTATATTTAGAACCATTTTACTTCTACAACCGAACATTGAGGAGAGACTTTCTCCAAAAAGAAATTGCATCGTAACTTGTTTTGACATGGCCAATACAATAAAGGCCTCCGAACTTTGGGTGGAAAACATGTCCAAGCTATCAGATTTGGTAAAGAAAGATTTCGTTGGCCGTGCACGTCCAATACAAGATGATGAATCTGATTGTCGATCTTGGTGTGATCCCACGCTAACAGCGGAAGTGGAATACGCAAATCATTAGCGGTTAAGTGGCTACCCGACGAAGTGTGCTAGATGAAATGGCTCGTGCCCGGACAACGAGCACTAGGAGACGAGAAGACCAGAGGAGAATAGCAGGCATGTATTCTGGCAGATTCGGCAGGCTCAAACTCGTTTATACACATGTGTAACAAAACGTTCGTGCTATTCCATTTCCTGTGTTTTCCTGCCGACCATTATTTAAGTAGTAAAACTTCACGTCCGGTTCACCTCGTTCGCCCATCCCATTGGTCATATCTTCTGTTTTTTCTCCCTGGTCCACGAGCCATCTAGAATTGGGTCACTTTTCCACCTGGGGCCATTAAGTGCCCGCTGGGAATTCACATCGAATGTAGGTTTTGCTTCTGTCACCCATTTTCCTTGTTTATGAGGACATGCGTTAGAGATATGAATGGGAACAAACAGCGCGACAAACAAGCCCGTTTTTAGTTATTCGTACTCATACCTGTTCATAACAATAAATATGACTCAAAACAACGAAGGGGTATGATCATCCAAATCTGTTTGTGCACGCGTTCTTGCACATAAGAAACTGATCAAAGTCCGGAGAGTTCAAGTGGCTGCACACGTGGTCGGGAGCAATTTTTAGACCAAGTGAGTTTATGTGTATACACAAATTGCTGCTTAGCACACATTGGCGAATTTTGAGGCCGATACTCACAGCTTCAGCTGTGATTAGGAAGTGACACATGGTCAGTCTTGGCTCCTTATCCCGAAAGTAGTAAATATTGCGGAAGGCATTGATCACCTCTACTGAGTGGTTCGACACAACAAAGTGTGAGCACAGAGCAACTCTAACTGTACTAATTGCTCCTGTATTCCGCCAAGCCAGGTGGCTTTCACAAACTTGTTTGGATAAGCGCCGAGTTGTACGACCAATGTATCTGGTTTTACAGGACCAGGTAAATGAACATACACTAAGAGTCTGAAGAATCTCGCACTAAATCCTTCAACTGATAACACACGACCGATCTCAAAAAGGAAAGATCTTGCAACTCTAAGGCGTGAATCCTCGTTTACTACTCCTGAAAATCTTCGTTCAATAATTTTGGCTTTTGTTTCGTCCCCGAATGACACCGTCACATATAACGGCCTCTAATCTGGTTTGAATATGTATGATCTCTCTTCCTTTTCGTCTATCGAGTGGTCAGTATATCGTTCAGGATTGCCGTTTTGTGAGAACACACTGGGAGGAAAAAGCGGTACATTTCTCATTGTCTTCAACGCTGATTTTTCCTGTTCCATTGATCAAAACACTTCCCTTCCACGTGAGGGATGCAGAACTAAGAAAGTGGATGTATTGCCCGTCCCACATAATCTTTCTATACACAGATAATTGAACTGGACAATCATTCCGATGGGCTCCACTTTGATCTAAATACGACATTCTGTATCCATTTTTTTCTTTCAAAGTTAATTTGACATCCAGTTGGAGAGCTTTACAATAATGAAGCAGTACGTTTGTGTCCACAAGGGTTTTATTCACGTATATGATATTCTCCCCATATCGTTTGTACACGGTGAAATCTCGGACTAAGGACATGAGTTGACCATGTCCTTGTTTTACTGTGAAAATATCTGCAGGCAAGGTTCTCAAAGATGATTCCATTGTCACTCTGGTTCTTTGACGATAAGTGTTTGATATGATTATTTTATGGCCGAGAAGTATTTAGCGTAGGTCAAAAGCAATGGATCTGCTTTCCACAACTTTATTCAATGGTTGTCTCAAATTTCTTCAAGCGAAAATTACAGAATGTGACCGAGCCTTTCTTAGTTTTGAATCTTCCTCATTCATAAAAACATTCGCGTACAGGTTTGCAAACCTCAGTTAACCAAATGAAACACGATCTAGGTGAACTACACCCAGAACTTTCAGGACTGTGCATATCAGAACTTGAAAAGTGCATCGAACAGCGAAAGGTGACATGTAAAATAAGCTACTCAGAGAAACCGCATGGTAATCACAAATGTGACCTAACCTGTGTCGTTGCTGGCAATTGAATTGACTATCTATTGTGCAAAAGTGAATATTTCCTGGACATTCCAAAACTTGTGATCCTCCAACTCGACGATAATTCCAAAAGGTTTCACTCTTTCTTGAAAGGATTTCATTCAGTTATCGAAAGAAAACCAAGAAAAATACTACACAACTCATTTATTCACTTCGATACTGTGAAGGCAAAGGGAACGACGTCATGCCGAATTGTGCGCAAGAGAAAGAAAGATTGACGACTGCCAAATGAATACAATGAACAGGTTTCACAGAATTATCTGGTAGCAAGTGCATTCGTTTATCCTTGACGGATGGCCCAAAGCTCAACTCAGATAACAAAGAAGCCTTCATTCTTGTGAGTTGGAAGATACAAGACCCTTTGCGAATGTTGAAATAACCCAATTGTACATCCGGCTTGAGTTCTATTTGGAACTTAGAAGCGGTTTAGAGGACGTCAATTTCTCAGATGAGAGTTATATAGACTGAAATCGAAGCCACATTCATGTATCTAGATAGAGTTTATACTGTTTGTACCAGATTTGGTGAACTAACCATCATTCCGAGAGGCAACCGTGGCACGCAGAGGACCAGCATTCCGTAACGGGAACCACCCCATCGTCGCCGAAAGTTCACGCTTCAAACAGTACGGAGTAGAGCCAATATCTGAATAATCAACATCGATGTTCGGTTTGTGGTGGCAGCTAAAACTCAGTGTAATTCCCAATGTTCTCAGTCTATGGCCCTGAAAAAAGATGGAAAACAGTCACACTAACGAAACTTTGTCATCTTCCATTAAAAGCGAACCACATATCCAGGGATTTCAGGTTTCTTCATGGAAGCACATTTAAAGATGTAGTGGACTGTATGTGACCACCACATGTTACAGCACTCAGACAAAGAAGTTGCCAATCAAAAGACAACTTCAGATCATCAGGTAGCACAAAACAAAGGAAACGTTATCCCAAAGCTTGCTCCGGCACTTGTACTAGTCATTATTCGAAATAGTAAGAGTATGACAGGTACATTGGCATTGTTAGTTAACGGCTACGACTCGGCCTCCATTTGCGTGAGTCTGGTGTCAAGTCTTGAAACTGAATGCAATAGCGAGAACCTCATCTTACCGACACTGAAAAAGGTATAACTTTTTCAGTCATCGAACTGGAATTCGATGTCGAATTCAATGGTACCCAACATGTGATCCATAATAAGGGGACAAACTCTGTGACGTTTCTACCTCCAGTGACTAGTATTTTACCAAGCTATCGATCGGCTACGCGAGTCACACGAGAATATAGAGAATGATCTACTTTTGTGGTGTGACTTACCTGAAGCTCATTAAGTACAGAATCAGCACCGTCGGAACGGCTCTGAAACGGATGACATTAGGACACACTTCGGTAGGTTCAGTGTGAATCAAGAGTATTCATTGTTTTAGGATAGCTAAACTCGAATGAGTATTGGAGAGGAATCCTACCAGAGGGACTTGCTAGGCGAGGGTCCAAAGAAAGAAAAGGTTATGTACATAAAAGTCGGTGAAGCCTCAAAAACATGAAAGATTTGTCCCTTCGAGAGGGACATAACGGGTTAGATATATTGTGAAGAGTAAATTCAGTAACTCTAAAGAACAATGAAACCCGTGACTTACAATGGTTATCTCAGATTGGCAAAAGCCTCCACAGTTCAGAAGCCAGATTGGTGGACGAATATCCAGAACTAGGTCATTGGAAAAGAGTGCCAACCGGGGAACTGTTGCGATGTTGGAGATTCCCTCATCATCCGGTTGTTCATTCATCCAAGTCACACAAAGTACTAGTGATGTCCTGCTGCGCACCCAAATTAAGTGTGTATTCCAAATGAACAGCCACTATCTGAAAAGGTATAATAAACGCCTCATTGGGATTATTTCTACAAAAGAAGGTTGTCTTGGTAGCTGTTGCTGAATCTGTGTTTACGCAAGTGCATGTTCCGGAGAAGGATCGTGATGTTTTACGATGTTTAGGTGACCGAATGCGGATCTCCCTCGCCAACCAAAAGAATATCGAATAACAGCACATCATTTCAGAGTGACATCTTCCAAAAGGTGTGCTAATTTACCACCCAAACGATCCATTAAATATAGAGCTAACAATAAGGACCCGGATAATCTTGAACAGACGAAGCCATGTTTACACGTAGACGACTCTCTCATCCGAGTTAGCGATGAAAATACTGCCATTCCGTTTGCAAGACAACTGAAAACCGTGTTGAGCAAAGAAGGCTTCGCACTGACTAAGTGAAAGGGTAACAAGATCTACTGAGCAAGATCAACGCTGGAACCGAAAATGACCGTATCTGCAATGCAGCTGCTTTGCCATAATGGATCTATTCAGCCGGCTTTTGGTGCAGAATAAGAGGTGAATAATGACCAATATTGTTTTCACGTTATCAGAATGACCAAAATGTTTACCAGAAGGAGCATTATATTTTACAAATCTTTTTTCTTATCCCATTGGCTGCGTTGATTTTATCATAATACTCGGGTGAATGGCTGGACAGAATTTATGTGAAAGCAAGATGAAAAGGAACGAAGAAGTTTCAGGGGTATAATTTAGATCGTGAAATAAACGGTTGAAGCGATAACAAGAACTGAAATGCTATTCTGTTTACTCAAGCATTTATCCCTCAGAAGTAATAAAGAGCTTCGGATTTCAGCTTCATATCATCTTTGACACATCAGAGGTGGCTCACGGAACTGCATCTTATATGATGACAAAGTCCGGCAATGATAGAAAAAAATGATAGTTAGTACCCACATGGGCCGGGTCTATAGGCACTCCACGCCTGGAGTTGGTGACTTACGTGACAGCAGTGAAAACGGTACACCTAATCCGTATGGAAGTGCTCGTTATGATCTCTGCCAACTTCTTCGGGACAGATTCTTCAGTCGTGTTCCAAAGCATTTTCAACACGTGAAGACAATTATCCATTTTCTTCGTCCATCGTATCTCGTCGGAACGTGCACTATCTCATCTTGATGAATGCAACTAAACAGAATCCAGGACAAATCGGGCAGACAAGTAACCTCAGAGACTATCAACTGATAACACAACAGGAATGCAAATCTAGAGAGACGGTTCGACTTTTCCACTCGGACCGATAAAATATCTATTTCATACGTTTCATACGTTTTCATATTTCAGTACTTTCCTCACTGGATGCTACTGGCAGCCCGCCACTTACAGTAATACCCACGTTGATATCACGCAGTTTACATCTGTCCTCATAGAACAAGCTCCAAAGAAAAGTGGCTTGGATCATATGAAACATATGATATAAAAGAATTGAATGTGGTCCTCAAAAGAAGACCGAAGCCACAGAAAGCAAAAACGGCATCGATTGAAATAAGGAAGCTCATGCATGGAACAGCTTTTTTCTCGATATGAAATTCCCTAGCCATCGTGATGATCAAGCCGAAGAATGTGGACAAAAGTACTTTCAGGAAAGAACCCTTGGTAAGGTGGCCTGTGAGCTAAGGAACCTTACCTAACTTCTCATAGACTGTGGGTTATGAACGTGCGTTTATCGCCATATTGCATGTTTGTCGTTTAAAAAGAAACGTCGAATTATATTTCTGTTAAGATATCCCTGTGCTCACCTTCTGATAGCCCGCTAACACTAAATAGTCACGCGGGCTCATCCTAGTTTATCGCCAAAATGAGGTTTTGCTTCTTTCTACTGAAAGCAAACAAAACAATCAAGTCATTATTAGGAAAATGCTATAGATTTAAAAAATGATTGCCCCAGCTGTACAGGCAAGCGGTTCTTCCGGTTCTCATTGAAGGGATCATTGAACCTTGTGATGCAATGACCAGTTTGTGAGATGATCATTTCGAAATCATATTCGTGTAGTGAGGGAACATGGCAGAGAAGCGGCATGGATGTCAGTTTACTTTTATTTCTAGTGCAAGGCACCTAGAAGCAGAGCACTCACAAAACACTGACCTACCACTGTGCTCTCTCAATCGGTTTGTTGCTGAAAGACGACACTCGCAATGTTTATACCCTGAACAGGGGAGTGACTTCAAAGCGTCGAAAATGATATAAAACATGCTGCAAGAAAATGTTGCGAAGTCCATACTGGTTCAAGAATGTGACAGAAACGTCTGTCCTCCGAAAGCAAATCACGGATGAGTTCTATGAGAAATATTGATCCTGAAGGCGAAAAGCATTCTTGTGGTTGTACTATGTTTATGCCCTGACTCTGAGAGTAACTTCAAAGGTGCCGAAAGGGATATAAAACATATATTGCAATCTTGATATAAAGATAAGATTGCGAAGTCATTTCTGTTTCAAGAATGTGTCCTCCAAAAGCAAACCACGGATGAGGTCTTGTTGAAACAATGATTCTGAAGGTGAAAGGAATTCTCGGGGTTGTATCAAAGAACAACATTTGACAGAAAAATGAGAGAAGTATAAAGTATATTAAACGACAGGCAATTTGTGCTGCAAACTGACGGTCTAGAAGGTGACTATGCAAAGTCGGTTCAGTATATTTACGTAATTCCCGCGCAGTTCTCTATTCTCAGTTCTCTCACTCAAATCATTCTTCGTCCTTCTCATTTTCATGGACCTACACATCTTCCATTTATTTTCCTAAGTTGAACACATTTATCTTGTCTCCGTTCACTTACCGTTTCTCCATGAGTGCATTTTTACGTTGATATATTTTTCACTGCGGTCAATCTACAGAACGACGAACATGAAAGTTTTCATGTGTCATGCATGCATTCCATTGGGTCAGTCAGTTTTGTTTGTAGGCTTTCTCACCGCTCTGTATGATTGAGCTTCCTACTCTAATCCCATGGTAGCTTGCGTCTAGCCCTCTTGGCCACTGTCTGAACTAAGTTCGTGGTCATATCTTTAACCATCTGTCCTTTATATTTACCACACTCACTCTCTGACTGGTCCTTTTTTGCTATAGTGCTTAATTTGACCCCTTGCTGGTAACCCGATCTCGTGTGGCTTGACGTAAGTTGTTTGAGACCACTTGAACAGATTTGATATCTATTCACAGAAACTTGTGCTTGAAATGCCCCACGAAATTGAGGTACTTTGCTAGTAATTTTAATAGTTAGTCCTTAGAGTACACGTAGATTAACTACCCACCTCATTTGACGTTAGGTTTCGGGTTCATGCTCTACTAGTCGCCGAATAACTGGACAGCATTTCAGTTACGACGATAGGCTAACTCCATGCAAACCGTTTACGTTGAGATGTAAATCCCCCCAGCCAGCCCTATACAAAATACTGCCGAACCAGGTTGTAGGTTATGCTGACAATCTCAATTAGTATCTAACATATTCTAAAAAACAGTTTTGGTCATACTTTCCAGCTCTGGCCTCTTGTTGAAAATGGTTAACTCATCAACCGAGTCCAAAAATCAGTCAGTTCGTTTTGTCACTGAAGAATGACAAACTGCGCGGCCACTGGACAAAGGTAGTTACTGAGGCTACACACCCAAGATCAGATGGTTCTATCACTGAAGTCACTATGATAACAGCAAAATACAGTAGACAAAGAGAAGTATGTCAGTTGTATCAATTAGAAGGCGAACTCACTTTCCCAGATCCGCAAAGACAGTGATTGCTTTTGGGAGCCCTGATCCAGGTGGACATAAAGCTATGTTCACGTTTTACCGTTTTCTGTGTTTTTCTACCGACTATCATTTCAGTAGTGAGACTTCATGTACGCATCACTCTCGACCTTCAATCTCGTTAGCCAGTTCTTCTGATCTTTGGTTTGACCAGTCAGTCATCTTGGATTTGATTATTCATTTCTCGGATCACTGAGTGACAGTTTCACCCACTGGAGACTTCTGGTGATTTGCCTTGAAGGTGGTTTTGGCTTTTGTCACCCATTTTTCGTGTTTATCACGGTATATGCCACTGAAATAATTTTTTATTTATTTATCAATGAACCATTATTTTACGGATAATTTACTGTCTTCTGGTTTTATATCGTCCTCGGGTGCGTCTACTCAGGTGGAAAGCCAATGTAGACCGCGAACAATGGATTCGCAGTATACAAGCTGTATGCTCTTTATGGATGGATAACACACTGACCAATAACAAAAGGACTCATCTTTATGAATAAGATCTGACTGTCAGGGATCGAATTCATCTGATTGGTTTGATTCTAGGAACGAACCTAAAGCGTACTGTATTTCTTGTGAAGGTGTTAAATGCACAGCACATATGAACCGTTCCAAGCTGTGAGCCGTTAGGATTAGAAGCATTTCTGCGCAGTGTGGCATTGCAGATCTGCAACTTCAAAGATCGAATAATTTTTGAGGGCTCCACAGGCAAGCAATCTTACGAAAATCAGTCCGTTTTCGGTTGTTCACTTTTTGACAGTATCTCCAGTAATACTTACAGATATTGACTGATTCTAAATGGTCAAAAAAATGGTGGACTTAGGGACATATGCCTGTCAGTCTTGCAGTATCATTTTGTCCTCAGGTGGAGAAAGGCTCACAGCGTACCTCGAAACTTCAATCATTTTTGTTCAAAAAGAAAGTGCATTACATACGCGGTGTTGCCTCAAAAGAAGTTATCATCGGCGCATTGTAAATTCCAAATTTTGGTTCGAGGGAGAAGTTCAACTGTAAGGTCTAGTGGAACAGCACGGCTATCTTTATTACACCTTTCATGCAAAATTTCAAACCGAATGAGATGTCGGACGACCTGGTCTTTCTCAGCTGGGGACGACAAAGCTTGAAAAATGCTGTACTTAGGCTAGAAGCCTACCAGAGGTTCCGACGGCTTGCTTCTTATAGGAAAGACATTCATCCAGTAATCCACATAACGAAATGCAGTTCGAAAGTCGATCCCTATTGCAAAACAGGGAAGGACAAGAGATGATCTAGGAACTCAGTTATCGTTAGTCCCTATAAGTTACCATTAGTTTTCAAGCCACTCACCTAGAGTGAAGATATGATCGATGAATTCACGGTTGGTGCAAAATTTAACATACTTCGTGAGACTCCGCCGTTCTTGTATGGGGTACTGAACAGCGAAGTGAAGCAGACCCTAGTAGCATGGACGATATCGTTGATGCAGATACTACGCTGATATTCTCTGAAGATGGGGATGGAAGTCGGAAGTCCTCACAGCAAGGAGCCTACTTAGAATTATAAACCTTGGGAACAGATATGAGGTTAATAAATAGCTTCTCTCCATCATATTCCTAAAGGGATAGTGGGGAGCCTTCAAATCTATCTATCTTTTGAGTTCTCTGATTCGAAGGAACCCTTCACATGGACGGCGGATGACGATCTTCACTCAAGAAGTGCAAAAACATGTAAAATCTGTGTGCCACTGTGATATATTCTATTGTATACCAAAGTCATTCGATCCGAGCTCCTAAACTAAAATAGAGACGGATCACGATATTTTGCCGTTAAAAGCTTTCATGTGCCTAAAATGCCGAGATATTTCCGATTATCCTAACAATTGGACATACAAATACTATTTAAACTGTATAAATCTGGTTAAAAAATGTTAACAGACGCTAGTGCGTGGATATAGAAAACAGCGATTCAAAACATCTCTTTAGGAGCAAAGCTGAGAGTAGATTTGCCATTACCCACCTTTTCCAAACTAATTAAATGGTTTGATATTATTATTCATCCGAAAACGCTCAAGACCGGATCTACGATTGACGTCTCACATTTGTTGGAGAAATTCGTACGGGCGAAGAGCTTCTGGTGTACAAAAAAATAAATTTATTGAAAACCCATGTTTGAATGATGAATTGTCTAGGCAAATAGGTCTCATGCACAAACAGAAAAAATCACCTAAAGTTTGAAGGACATATGCAGGAAGTCCAAACAGTTAAGTTCCATTGGGGCTTTGGACGCTGTATATAATGCCAAATCAGAGGAGCGTTTCCAAATTAGGGCTGCAGCTCGACAAATACTTGCTGATCACAACATCTGACAATCCCAAATATAATGTTCGCGTTCTTCAGTTGAAGTGTAAGTCCAACTTATAAGCACTAAGATGGCCTTGCAGCGACATGCTTTTATGCAGCATCTGAGGGTGTTACAGACGAACGGCTGATACGGTAATGCTAGTAGAGATAAATACCCCGAACTTGGGCCTCCAAAACGAGATTGAAATAGAACATTGTGTCAGCTGTGCATGTTCCACTGTTCAGTCTCAGTATTGATGCATCATTTCTCTGTCATTATCTCTCGTGATAGTCATTCTTATGACGTCTTGTAGTGGAAGCCCACGCTCCCCAATTGTGAAACTATTCTCAGCCACAGGTATCCCTATTCGGACTTAGCCCTACTTAATTTTTTTTCAAATATTTAGTACATTGAGCTTTAAATCAAATGAACCCCAATGGGACTATGTATAGCCTAACTACAGGTATGATTGAACAAAAGAGTACCGGGTCCGAATATCCGATGAGTGGTTGCAACCGCGAAATCGTGCGTGTTTTTTTCGGGACACTGAAGTCCCGACATTCAGATATAAAGCAATCCCACATAGATCAAAGACCTAACATGACAGTGAATGCATTCTCTTTCCATAAGATTTTTGAGAGAATAGGTTAGGCCACAAACAGTTTGAAATATATCCGATGACAGTTGCTTATCTACAAGTCGTTATGCCCCACAAAAGCATGTTACTGCAGGGCCATCCTGGTGTTCAAAATCTATAGTTTCATTTTAACTAAACTCCCGTGGATACGAGGAAAGAGCACATCATATTCGGGAATGTCAGATGTCGAGCTGTAGCCCTAATTTGGAAACGCTCCTTGGATATGACATCGTATACAGCGTCAAAAGAGTCAACGGAACTTAACTGGTCAAATTCACTGCAAATGTCCCTCGTGAAGTCAGTTTTGTGTATGTATGTATATTCGGTAAATACTGTATTCCTTTTTATTTATACACTCTGCTGTGCAGGGAGGCTTGCGTGATGCACTCACATTCCATTATTTCTCCATCTATTTTACTGAACAGGGTTCAGTGAATCTACCTAGTATCGAACAGGTTATTTTCGGTGTATTTCATATTTAGAGATACACTCGGCTAATAAGAACCTTCAAATGTACACTTTGAGTGGATGGGACATTCTTCTTTTGTCGCATTCACCCACAGGTCTTCGATGAGTCTGTATTCATAAGAAATAAACTCTCTTTGATTTGAAATAACGTGTATGCTGAAGAAATCCTTCATTGCGTTATCTCCATGTGTCTTCGGATCATTCGATTGCAAACTGATTTTGGGTCACGATACCCATGGAAATTGGAATGTTAGTTGATTTTAGTAATTTGCGACAATTCCATTATCGAAAAATGGAAAGCTTTCATGTATCACATTCGCAGCCACTGGTTGTACTACATTTACGAAATCGTTGCACGTTGAACAGCAAATAACAAACGGAACGTTAAATACTCCTGTTTCCACTCGTGAGAGAAAGACAAGCTTGACCGACGGTAGGACAAATTAGGATTGAGTAATTTCACCTGCATATGTTTGGGATACGTAAGCCTTCGTGAGATTTACCTGTCGCAGGGGCAAGCGGAACTCACCCGGGAATCCTTTGGGATGATGTTTTACGTGGTTTGCTTAGTTCTTCGGACGGAATTCCTGGTAAAAACGGAATCAAAATCACCATGCGCGAGGCACGGCGAACGATTATTCAAGCTGTACTGTATTGACCCGAACTCGTATGTTGATTGGCACGAAAGCAAGCCAGCTTTTTTGTTAGATGCATCTCAACTATATAAAAGTGTCTCATTTTACAAGCATTAGAATGTGAATGATTGGAAAATCAAATAGTACACAATGGTAGAACTGATAGCTGTCACTTTGATTGCATACGGCGGACGATCTAGGTGTAGGGGTTCATGTTTCTTGTCAGGGAAGTCCAGAAAATGGAACACGTAGCGCACGAAATGCTCTCAGCCTGTACTTATTATTTTAAGCTTTCTCAAAGGGCCTTTACTTAAGACCACGACAACCCGATGAAATGTGCCCTGTCCCATCGCTACATTGAGCTCGTATACGGAAATTGAATTTTATTTGTGAGAATTTTGTTTTGTCCCAGATCCTTTTCGTGCGGGGTAAAAAGTGCTTTCAATGCACCTCCAACTCATTCGTAAAAATACCCACCGGCTGATCGTGTGCGAAGACCTTTATTTCTCAGAACGAAGAATATCACTCAAACATATCAGCCAAATTATTTTGGGTTGCCTCAGTCTTGAATTAAAAATACGAGGCCTATTTCATGAAAGTCGTTGAAGCCTTTTCCATTCGCATTGACTCCCCTCGCTTTAGGACCCCGAAAGACTTCAGTGGGGTAAGACTTGGGAATGTGAGTGATCAAATCGATGATTTTGCTGTTTTGACGCAGTGGCTACATTTACTGACGTGAGCTATATGTATGGCCGCGTTGTCTTGAAAGACAAACACGCGTCCCCTTCAGGCTTATGGAATGAGCTTTTTCTTCTGAGATGCATGACTGTTTGGATCCTTTGGAGCTTTGAAGCTGAATTTCTCTGACTTGAGAATTATCTTGGCAAGTCATGTTTACATTACTTTACGAATCTTTTTTAACAAATCAGTTTCCGTGTACCAACCAAAATAGCTGTCATCCGTCCGACATTATTTTATTTCTGTGAATGAACTACTATAGTATTAACCACGGTTATTGAAATCTCAAGAAGCCCCACGCAAGACAACGGATATATGTGTGACTCATTCTCCCTGTTGAAGGTGCTATGACTGGCAGTTTATCGACGGTAATCACGGTCAGCGCCGAAGAAATTTCACATCTTTCGGGCACAATAATAGGGAAGAAA
This sequence comes from Fasciola hepatica, assembly GCA_948099385.1. NCBI lineage: Eukaryota > Metazoa > Platyhelminthes > Trematoda > Plagiorchiida > Fasciolidae > Fasciola > Fasciola hepatica. Next base: position 153,628 of record CANUEZ040000131.1, read on the forward strand.
TCGATTTTACTAAATCGAAATTCAAGTCCGAATGCGATTTTTATAAGGTGGTAAGACAAGACATTTACAGACAATTTCATTATCCCAGGTGCACGCATTCGCGTGAAATCGTAAACGACGGGGGATGCGCCGATAGCATTTCATGCGCCTTGATGGTAGCTCCGAACAGATTGGTTCATTAGGGCAAGCTTAATCAATAACTCCTTGAAGGTGTACTATGCCTGACAAAAAGAAAGACAACATATCGTACAGTAAAACAAGTCCCTCAGGTAACCAGGTGACTGAAAAGAAACAGATAATCCAGCCACCTTCCTTTGACTGGAGTCGGATAACTGATCACCAACGTATACTTCAGATGGTCTAAGGGAAGTGAAGTTGATAGAAAATTGTGTGCACCCAATAAAATTTAAATTTTCAATACACATTATGGCTAGAAAGAAAAATAATATAAGGACTAAATGGAGAGGAGGGAATGAGAACGCAGTCTGCGAGTGACCTTGGAAAACAAGAGATGAGGTCAGTTCTTTTTGTAGACTTGTGTGAAGGAGACATTTGCTACTTCGAGCACGCCGAAATAAAACAGGTCGACTGCTTAGAGTGTGGACGGAAGCCAACTTTTGGCGTTAAAACATAAGTGACTGCTAAATTTCGTCGCACAAGTCAAAATGTGTTCTGGAGAAATATTTTGTGAGAAATTTCTCAACTGATATTGTAACAATGGCACAGCCATTTTAAAGACTTGGTTACGAGACCAAATTCGTTCCTTTTAAAAGGTGAAGTTAACGGCCGGGATTCTAAGAGATTGCAAACTGAAGCACAGAGTAATGAGGCGTTTTGCGCTTTCTTCGTGATACACAATGACGAACAAGAGTCACATCAATGGATTTCACCGAAAGAGCACCCAGGAACTTACCATTGGCGTATTCGTAGCCGAAGCAACTGAGTGAATGGGAAGGTCACTATTAATAATGGAGTAAATGAACGTGATAGAATGGCATCCTGAAAGCACCAGTTTCCTCCTGAAGAGAAAGCAAGTGCATATTGCCAAAGAAGTTAACTGTGTCCTTTTCAAGTACGACAGTGGACTTCATTATCCAGCAGAATACGCAGGAGAATAAATATCACTGCGAAAAGAAGTTAGGTAATCAATTTTGTAAATAGGAATTATTATATCAGTATGGACACATTTATCGAGAGGAAAAGCAATACAGTTACCGAAAGACTCAACTGCATCAATCGTTAGCGAAGGTTTAGGGGCATATTGTGTCGGGTCATAAGAATGAATCTGAGGAACCATGTAGCGGAGGGGTGCACTCTCAACAAGCATACATACAGGCTATCAAACGATATTTCTTGGATCCTTTATTTGGTGCTTGTGTGATATGCACGAATTCCAACTAATAAGAACCGCTTCAGGATCAAACCAATTATTGAACAGAATAATCAAAAGGGAATTGAATTAGAGAGAGAGCCGGCTGTTTACACCAGTGGCGATATAAAGTCCGGAGCACCAGACTTATGGTGCTTAAGTTGTTACGTAACTCCAAGGCGTGAGATAAGTGTTCTTGGAAGAAAACATGTATTCAGGGGAATATTGGGATGCTTCGGGGTGTACGGTAACCTGATGACTGAGATCTTCGAAGTAAAGCTTAATCCTGAACTTGACGTAACACACCTGCTTCAGGACATTCCGTGCCTAGAGACAGCTATTAGTACCTGGCATTTTGTCCAAATACAATCTGTTCAGGTGGAATTGTGCAGTTTTGATGATTGTGGACGAGTTCTCGCATTATGATACCCTCCGGAATTGTATGCTCACACACACTACGGAGCCTTTAACAACCGAGAGGAGGGGAACCTAGCCAGTCGAAAACGTTAAATTTCAATAAAGCAAAATTAGATGCAGAAAATGTTTGGCTAATCACTTAACTGTTCACATTTTAAGGACGCACAGTCAAAAGGAAACATAAAGATCAGTGAAGCGAACAACTGGTCTAAGGTTTTCTGAATTACCAAGTGGGCAATCACATTTTCAGACAGTCATTGTGAAGTACCGGGAATCGGCCAACATTTGGGCTTTCAAAAAACCCGTGGAATAAAAAGGTAAAATGTAATCATTAGGAAAGTCAGAGATGGTAAAAATACCTGATTGTTAACTAATATAGAGTCCAAAATGGGCACCTCGTCATGCTGGATGGTGTAAAAGAATAAAACAAACAAGTCTCCTGAAAAGGATGATTCAGGTCTGTCGAAATTGCTTGCTTTTGTGCCTGAAGACTCATGAAAGTGTAATGAGGTGTTTAAAAAGTCTATCAATGAACTGTACGTTGACATCGATGAGAGTATCAGGTGAAACATAGGAACCGGGACAAATGGCAATCCTGGTGATTTTTATCGTGTGAGCTGAGAAGTAATGGACCAATTGTAATGGATACAAGTGGATACTACGCCGTCACAATTTCCTAGGTTTGCCAGCTGACCGCACCGAAAAATGCCATGCAGAAAGGTATGGATAAAATCATCTTTAAGTTGTTTGTCCAGCCCATTTTCTTGGGGAAAAACTGCCTCGAACTGTTTAATTTTTTTGGTAGGAGATTTTTCGTCATTCCTCTCCAGAGTGATACGAACCTTCCAGGATAATATCGGAATTATGGGCTTTTTCAAAATGTTTGATCTCTCAAAGCATCTCTCCAACCGGGGGGTTTCTCAGTGAGTACTCACAAATCTTCCGAAACAGGCTTTTTTCTCGGTTTCCGGCTGCATTCGAAAAAGCAAGAAACGCATTTCTAATCGCGAGTGAATATACGGAATTCGAAATAGCCTGATTTAGGGCAAAATCAGACCTCGTAAAGCAAGTGAACTCCGGGATCCGTAAATCACGAATGATTGTTAATCGTAAACACACTGTGTTACTGGTAGTTATAAGCACGGCCGGTAGTTGAAGACCCTGAAAGAAAAGCCAACCAAAAGTTTTCAACTAAAAGGATACAATTGCGTCTGGTTTTTGATGTGGTAATTATCAAAAATGAAGTCATCACTTGATACCTGTGGTCAAATCAGACAAACGTTTTCAATAATGGGAATGTTCCACTCGTACGAATTCAATTGATTGTCTCTAATCGTGTAAGGCTCTTCAGCTCAAAGCTGGGGCGTGAACTTGGATATACCTGTCCTGCCACCATCTCTTCAGAAAAATGTCTAGAAGTCGCTTGAATGTGTGCATTTTCCTTTCCGACCTATGCTGGCAATGCTTCGCATAGGCTGGTCACCCTCCTTGAGAGGCTGTATACCAGCGGCAGGTCAATTGACTGTTGTTTCATAAGCGTCCCCGAATGACCCCGGGTACGGTTATGAACTTATTGGAGGGCACACTCCCTCAGCTTCTACGATCGCGTTCGTTGAGGAGGTCAACGAGAAATGACGGTGAAGTGCCACCCGATGGTATCCTCACAGAGCCTGAGTACAGAGACCGCATGCTGGCTGAGGAAGTGTGTCGGAAGTAGAGCTTGCGGTTGCCGAGTACGCGAAGCGTACAATAAAACAGGCGATAGACGGGGTGTGATTGGCTGATCACTGTAAACCTACAAGAGGAAGTTATGCCATCAACTGTGGCCCTAAATCGCCACGAAGAATGCGTCTGGTGTAGATGAGTTCACCGCGAATTCTACGATATGCCTCTGGGAGCAGTCCGGTGGCTTGGAGACGACCTTCATAACGGATCCCACGTAATCCAACGACGAGACGAGTTGCAGCCCACTGTACTCGTTCTAGCTTTGCAAGCAAAAGTGAAGTAATCCCCAGCCACACAAAACCAGAATAACAATCAGTAGAGAAAAAACATTTTCTGCTTCGTCGATGAAGCCGTAACCAAACAGGTACTTTATAATTAATCACTTCCGTCAAATGTGTAACTTTTTTGTTATTTTTCAATCCAACTAAATCAATTTTTTAACAAATATGCTCCATTTGGCCAGTTGTGAGGAGCCGACTATAAGAATAATTAGACGTGAACAGATCCAATGACCCTTGAAGAAAAAGCCGCAACCATCTCGCTAGTCTGTGCTAAAGTTATTGCGAATACGTAAAGGTACCCTGAAAAATACCTCGACTGAGTATTAAAAATTACTAGCTTTTCAATAAATGCATATCACCAGTTTATTCACATTATGTTATTTACTTCGCACACCAAAACCAGGTAGACTGAATTTTGGAGAATCATTCAGGATGTCAGCTATTAGGTAAACGAATGGAAAATTTGCCATAATCATCAAGTACGGTCCTAATTCTGATCTACTATCAACTCATCTGGTGTCTAGGCCAACGCGCGGCGACGCGCGATCCTCAGAAACGGAATCCGCTAGCCTGGGCTTATTTTGCGGTACAATAATACAGTAGTCAATCAAGTTGTTAAAATTTACAAACAAAGTGGCGTCCCTAGATGAATCACCTTTCACTCACTTTCTGTACAGTTCAGAAAGGATGACACGTACTAGGGCCAATGGGCCGAGGAACACAGTTCACCCAGCTGATTAGTGGAACGAGTAAAAAGATGCCAGACTAGAAAGGAACGCGCGTCAAGGGGCGAACATGCTGCCATCGATCAGTAGGTTTGACCAACCATTTTTTAGGGGAGGGATTCGATCAGGCCCACAAATGCACGCTTAGTCCAGGTCGAGAAAGTCGGAGTATTGGGTGGGGCGTGTGTGCGTGTATGTATATGTGCTGGTTTATACACACCCGCCCAGTGAAACCGATCAGAATTCGGTATTCTAATCAATCAGTCTAGCCCAGATCAAGTCAAATCAAGCGGGTGGTCGTTCATATGCGTTCGTGACGAGCCGTCAATGCTTGAGAGAGAGGAGGAATATCGTGAACTGATACGAGTCCAAAAAACGTGGTGAACGTCTAATGAGTTGCGAACATTTCGAAGTAGATTCAAATATGGCATATGTTGGTGTTGGTGAATGAGCAGAGTTAGAAACAGGCAAAACAGATTCAACAATGATGAAGTGAAGACCAGAGGGATTACAAAAAAGATAGGAACTTTTTAATCGGTTCGCTAAACAACCAAAGAGCACAGTTTTAGAGACAGCAACCGACTCCAAAATACAATAATTAATATAATTTTTTACAAGCAAACTTAATATTTTCGTAACAATGTGAATGCTCTGGTGGACAGAAGGATCACATTGTCTGAAAAAATTCATTTTCATGAACATGGATTCAACTTAGTCCGCTTGCGGCACAAAGAAGGACGTCATTTACAGAGTGCCTTTGGTGGGACAGAGACATGTCGACTAGTAGAAAGTTCAACCAGAGGAATTGTGAACTGAAGATTTGCAGTGGCAAAACTCAAACATGTGATCTACACCTCACTCATGCTTGGCACGTAAGTTAAACACAGGTCGTTCTAGCCGACCTGAACTGTGATCACTTTTAGTATATTTGTGCATCTGATATATATTAGACAGGTCGTACAGGCAGGTGATCGTCATGACAACAAGTGGCTGCGTCACGGGAAAAGAAAATAATTGCCAGTTCTATCTTATTCAACTAATCGATTATGTTCATAAGAAGAGCTTGCGTGGCTCATTCCATGTTCTTCCCATTTTGCTAACTGATCGAGAGTAATCACATAACACGTTGTTTGCACGGGAAACCTGGATCTTGTGGATGTGAAAAATGGAAGTGAACTTTCCATTGCATACAATTCAGGCTCCTGGTGCCAATTATTCATTCTATGAATATATTTCAATACTCATTAAATCGCGTTCGGCTAAATGCTATTCGTCCCAAAGGGGAGCGGCCGAAAAGCTAGTCCAGTAAATAAAACCAGGATGGTTCATATGTATCATTGGAAAGGTTGTTCCCGCACGCTTGGAAATTCGCTTAAGTTATTCACATGAGGCTAGCCGTACCACGACAGCGGGAAGTTTCCGGTACAATTTTGGCTTTGAAATTCTAGATGTGAAAGCAGCACGTCATCAAGGTCCGTCGTACTATGGGCAAGGATGCAGTTGCTATTAGTCCACTCAACCCTGACCTTAGAGCACAAAACTAACCAGCCCAAATACCTAAATAGTCCAGTCATAGAAGCTATCCGTGGGGCAAAAAAAGCATCTTGAAAGCCCGCTATACGTAGCCGCTTCGGTGACGGACCGAACCTACATCACCACACGTCATTTGAATAATCCAACCGCAACATAATCATTTTATGAACGAGCTGTGTCCCAGCCACTGACCAATCAGTTTACCAATACTCATCTAAATGCTACGAAGGAGCATGATCATGACTCTTTGAAAACTATTGAAGACTCATCAACGGCCATGTTCTGCTGTTCATATTAGGACTGAGTAAATCGGCTTGGGGGAAAAGAGGAAGAGGTCAGTGTTTTGGTCGTGCAAATGGAAATGGTACCCACCTTCGTCTGCAGAAAATATAAGAAGCATGACAAAAGAGATAATCAGGCTTATCACGTCCACTAAAACACCATACGTGAAAAATACTTACAATTGGTCTCAATAAGAATTACTTAGGTACTTTGTAGAACAAATTAAAATTGACACCTGAAAGCAGTAGAGTATTTCAGATGAACTCTAGCCTACAGAAAACACCCTCCGTGGTGCTAATTTTACACTTCAACCTTGATGGTCAAGTCCAGGCTACGCTAAGGACACGAGCATCCATATTAAAACTGTTCTAGACTACGGGTGAATAGAACGATATGCGGAAATTGACCAATAAATGAGATTGAACCTGAACAACTTTGTGGCTGTCCCGTTCACCTTTTGACTGACTTCTGAATCAAAAGGGTTCAATTTTAGCTTCAATAAAATTGATTTGTAGCTGTTTTTTATTGTCCCTTCAGCAAAATAATATTATTATCATGAGAACACTACCAGAAGACAACGATGGAAGTGAGCTGCCTAATAAATAGGAATTCGTTAACCGGCCTTTGAATACCACAAACAACTTGTTCATTGTTTTTACAGTATGCAGCCGTCTGTTACGTTAATCAGTGAATATTCTTTAGTATCTAAACACACTACTCAGTTAGGTCAGTTTTCTTGGACACAAGAGAAGCAATTGGTGAGATTGGGAAACAAGAACCGTTTCCTGTTTCATGATTTCGTTTGTTTTTGTTTGTTTTCAGAGAGCATCGCAAAACTAATATTTCCTCAAATGTGGCAAGTAAATTCACCTTACCGAGTGTATTCTCGCTCTTCTGAGACACTTCTGAAAGGTTTTGGCTACAGTTCATTCGAGCTATCCGGGTGTTATCTAGTCTGATGGGAACCACCCTCGATCAGTTTTTTAATTCACACTAGCGCATAAATGCAATGCTCATGGTATGTGCTTCTTTGCCACAAAAAGGCCTATTGTACTGTTGGGGACGACCGGCTGCCAGACCGTGGAACTTGGAGCGGATAACCACATAAGTTCCCAGTAGGTCAGGAGTTGGTCTCCGTACTTAGTCCTGGATATCCAGGAAGCCAGTGAACTTTTCGGAAAGGAATCAAGCATAAAAGTCCAGTACCTATTGAAATCGCACGACAGAAACGATTGCGTCGTTTTCTGGCGTTATTAGGCTTCAGCATCACTCAATATGAATAGCTCTAAAATGGTTTCCGATAAGTACATACATTCAATGGATGCAACCCCTATGTACGGATTTCCTCATTACGTTTTCTATAAATTACCATCTACAGTGCATATCTATCAGCCCACAGCTAGTGCTAGAACCTGAGAGTTTAGATTACCATCAATCAACTTAACTCCGGGTCATCAGAGCTGACTCATGTTGTTTTGCAAAGTGCCAGCACTGCATGACACGACGCCATTCCATCAGTTGATGTTGAACAGGCAACCACCCGTCACGAGCACAGCGATGGGCTCCTGTGATATAAACCTCAAGTGAAACAGGGAATTTCTTTTTAAACAACTTAGAAATTGATGTACGTACCGATATATTTAGCAGGTCATTTTTCCCTAACCTAGCCCTAATCAATACTGGTTATCTTCTGACTGAGTGAGAGTTTCAATACTGTTTCCAGGCGTTTACATAAGCGCAGAAGTTCTCCCTATGAAACTCGAATTCTCTTTCAAAAATATGCTACTTAGTGTGCCATCCAGCAGTAGTGACCCAATGATGACAAGTGAATAGCGCTTGCCACTCTGCGGGAACCTGTTGTGGAGCTCCTTTTCGTTCACTCCTTTCTACGCACAAAATATCTGTTGGTGAAGCCCATTGAACCACCTCGCAAAGAGGATCAAAATGTGGCAGCCAACCATAATAAACGACGGTCTTCCTACGTGAATTAGCAAAACGGTATTTAAAGCGAAAATGGAACATTCTCGAGCTCGGGCGTCCCGTCAAGGCTAAGGCTTGACGGGTTGGCCGCAAGCCAGACATTTTAAACTAACGGTTGTTGACCCAACTTCTTCCGGACTGCATACAACTGTTGGGCATGCCACGGGGTTGAGTCTTACGCCATTTGACGGCTTATTAATTATAGACTAGTTCATTCGGCGGGTTGTGCTCGACCTGGTTTGTGACTCGTTCCTTGAAAGGTTTATATTATGCCCTCTTGAGAGAACCTTTGCTAAAGTTCATATGTTATGTGCATTTTATTTCCCGTGGGATGACACAATGAACGTTGCTTCATCGTCAATATTTATTTAAGTGAAGGATGTCCGATGGGGACCGCCATGCTAGTAGTCCTAACAAAGGTCAAATGTGGAGCGGCCAATCAGCAATGGGAATAAATTTGACAATACCTAGTCTGTTCTTCAGGACAAAGGAGCACTTTTGTCCTATTCACAAGAAATACCCATGATCGGAACTGAACACAGGCTGAGGTGATCTCGATTCGACTGAATGATCCCGTCTACTCCCCTAACAAAAAATGTAAGATTTCTGAACCTAGCCCAGAAGTTAATTCACGATACCGTGGTGTGATGAAAAACTCATGTTTCCGATATGAAAATAAAACAGTAGCTACGTGACATGAAATAGAAAGTTAATTATAACGTTTTTCACGTTTGATGTTTTTTGATATTTTACACAAGAACGTCTTGTATCTATTCAGCTGCGAAGCGCAGAAAGAAAATATTCTCTACCGAGTGTTTTGAAGCCTTTCCTTTAAAGGTTTTAGTCAGACCCGAAAAGCTTTCGCTTCTGCATAGCTAATTACTCATCTTCAATTTACTGCATCAGTTAGAGTATTCAATAAATATGCATCCGACTGGTCGGTTTTGTCGGTTATATTGAACTTAGGCGTTACTCGAAATTCAGAATGACGTCAAGCTCATGAGAAAACTGCTAGCATCAGTCCTGCCTAAGGAGACCTCTGCTTATCAAAATTTTGCCAGTGTTCCCGTTGCCACTATGATATACAGAACCCAAAGTATATTGATAATAATAAATTTATCAGTCAAAATTATTAATCTTTATACAATGAATAAATATATGTTCGATTTTTGACTAGTTATATGACTAGATATTAAGTTTGAATCTAAGCCACTACATAGTGAAGGTTGCCGAAGTACGTGACAGGCTGTGACCAGAATTGAACATGGGCCATTGAGTTCTGAATTCGTTGAGAACGGTTTTGTTTGACTAGCGGTGTGCACCCCATCATTTTAAATCATGAACAAGCATAAACGAGCATCTATTATTATGCTAAAGTGTTATATTGTCTGCCGCTGTTAGGCGTCCTTGAAGTACTACAAACTCAGCCGAACCATTCATAAGGCTGCACTGATGGTGAACTAGTCACTGTCCATTTGCATCAACATCGATCGCGACTGCCGTGCTCTTGCAGCATTGTTTCGAAGCTTGGACAGATCTGTTTTTGGAGCTTTCGAAATCGGGTTCTTTAGGTTCTTATAGATAAGTGCTCACAGTTTTCCACCGACACCACTCCATTACACTAACCTCATTTTTGATTTTTTTCTTCCAAACCGAAGCCTTTTCTGAATATTATGATCGTCTCCTTTCTCTCCTGATCTTTATAAATGTTCTCTATTTTCTCGTGTTGAGTTCACGACTGGTTTCTTATTACGCACCAGAGGTTTCTCTAAACCATCCCAACTCCTCTCATATTAGGAAGCTCAAGTTCGTTCTTCAATTGAATGTTGTTGACTTCGTGGAGCGGAGCTTCGTCTCCTTCTTCATCTCCTCTCCGTCGGGTCCAACGTAATAGCATTCGTCAGGTAGATGACCCGATTTTACTACCCATTTTGACGTAGCTTGCCGATTGCCAGTTATTTACTCCATTGCCCTCTTCCAGCGATATTTGTTCCTCCGAACTTGCCTCAACTGTTCCTATATCCAATAATTGTCACCGCCAACCTCAGTACATGCAGCCTATCACCACTACTAGATTTCTGTTGTGTGTTCTCAAACCTTTCAGTCCCCTGGATGGCCGAATTGTTCAAAACCCCTCCCCCTCTGTCTTTACCATTCCACTTTTTCAAATACTTATCAACAGTCTGAATCCGACTTTAATGTGTCTCACAAAAGCCTAATGATATGTTTTCAAACTACGGAGTTAGTCTCTTTTACTCTAATGCACTTTGTATGTAGTACAAATATATAAGTCTTACTAAACTAAATTTATTGCTCTTCTTTCTGTATTGATTGAACATAGGGGTGCCAGTCTTTTCCTCTATCCAAACATCCCGGTTGTTACACGGAAACACGACCTAATCTCCCAATAAAGTATTCATCAGCTGAGTGCGTCCCCGAATTTAGCGATTACTCAAGAATTTTGGGGGAAAAATTAGTGGTACCCACTCAGGAACATCACTCCAAATTGAATTTACCAATGTGAGCTACCTCAAATAGCACGTTCCTCTGAAGGTTGTGTTCCCGAGTAGTGCGCTGTTGCGCACCCAGTATGGAGTAGTACTATTAGCACGATAGTAATGACGGCAGTAGCAGCAGTATGAAGTACAGGTGTAGTAAAATATTCCCGGATACATTTGTTCGATAACGAAGACCACAGTGTCTATACTGTAGATAAATTCTAAATTTACGGGCAAGCCAAGGGAGCTACAAAAGCATGCGACTGGAATTTATAAAAGCTCATACTGCCAAAAGTATTGGTATACAATAAAACAACGGCTAAAATTCTAAATGTGAAAAATAAACCTGAAAACAGAATTAATACCCTCTACAAACGGATTTGACCGCATGTTTTAGAATCCAAATATCCATACCGACGAAAGAACTCTGACTGTGTGCTTGTTTGCACGATCAGCTGTATAACTGATTTGCTTAGAATACAACTTTTTACTATGTGAAACCATCATTAACTGGAGTGTTACCTTACGGCAGTACATATTATTGACCCATCCCGCTCATCTGATTTCAAACACGTCTTAACCTGTCAAAAAACGTTTTCTTTATGTCGAATCATTGGACCAATTGGTGTTAGGCTTTTAGTCCGATAACTGTAGAGTAATAAATGCAACGTGTGCGGACACGTACCGACCGGTATAAAAACAAACGATGCAGTGATACTGCAACCAGATAATATCAACAACGCAAGATGAAGGGAACAAGGAGCGGTTTATATGTGGTGATTTTTGTCACTGCATTGCAGATTCAAACAAGTACTGGTAAGTGATTGTACTACGAATGACATCACTGTGATAAAACGTTCCCATTTTGAGATCAAAATCGTCTTACTGTAACCCAGTGGCTTCTCTTTATATATTTTGCATGTATGAATGAAATAATCTTTTGTAGGAATATACCAACAAAGAATTTTTGATGGTAAAACATATATTCTCCTCCGCCAATTACATGAATTTTCTTGAAGTAGATGTAGGCATTTGAAGTTAATACGGGTAGGTAATCTGCCTTCTAACTGGTTTGTAATCCCTTTAAAATTAGGATCGGGAAATTCAAGTGAGATCGTTATATCAATCATAATTCGGTGCACTTTGTTTGCGTTTTCTGTACTGTGGATGCTTACAGACAGTTCCTATATTGAAATTAATTTTCGATCACAGTGTTTTGGTCTACCTATCTAACTGGTTACCGTTTCCTAGTGTATTCGAAGAAACGTGGGCAAGCAAAATGTGAACAACGAAGATCGCGATTCATAGAAGTAAATTTTAATGTACAACACCTAATCTCGCATGTATCAGCACTCCCCCCCCCCTCCCCCAATAGGTGTTCAAAGGTAGGGAACTGAGGGAATTCTCCCGCACGGGTATATAGAACATAAAAAGCACTCATTTTTTTCATATCAACCACGGCCATATCACGCAAGTTTATTGAACTGAGATAATCGGCAGTAAGCTTTACGAGCGTGATCAACAAATCGGGTTCATTTAAAAATGCAAACTAGTCCTAAAATTTCTCAAATGAATGAACATTATGATCAATTGAATTTGAACAGATTTTATCGGTTGATGATTTTTGCGAGCAGAAAATGGATTAGAGAACTTATCTCGATTCCTTGGGTTGTCCGTTTAGCAGAATGGCAGTCACACTAGCTTTAATAACGCTTTGGACTGCACACTGCTAAGGACAGCAGTAAAATTCCAATTGAATGATCATGTTTACCGTAATTTCACTGTTCTATTTACTACAGCTAACAGGGCAATCAAGAACAGCAATAGAGAAAACTACCCGGTACATCGGGACTTAGCAACGGAGGACGGCCTAATCAGCAAGTAGTCAAATAAAACTGAGGGCAGCTCGGTCAAGGCTGATAGAGTAAATCAAGATTTGGTGGACACAGTTTGGCGAACAAACTCGTTTTCAGTAATTCATAATCTTTCCATTACATCACAGTATATTACGACAAAGCAAAGGATTGAACTAATTAGATAAGGGGGAAGTGAATAAAGTTAGTAATGAAAGGGGGTGGGGGAGGAAGATAATTTTAATCCGGGCTTTAATCAAAACCGAATGTGTGTTGTTTTTCTCGTGTGTTTTCAGGTTGTATCTCGACTATGGCCTGTTGTAGGGTGCAGGGAGGGCCAGGGTAGCTTGAGTGCGCATACAAATTGTTTTGAGCACATAGAGGGGGGTTGTGGAGGCGGATGCTCACGGCCTCAGCTGTGGTCAGTACGCTACACTTTGCCGGTATTGAGTGCCGACCCCGAACCTTATACAGCGCACGGAAGGCCTCAACCACGTTTGCTGCGTGATTAGTCTGGGCAAGGTGTGAAACGACAGCGTTATTGAGCGACTTTACTGCTCCAGAGTTCAACCGTGCACGGTGGTGTTCGCGGATTCTTTCAGACAAACGCGTGGTTGTGCCGCTGATATACCTTGTTCCACAGGAACAGGTGAATGAATAAACACAAAATGAGGCTGCAGAATCAGGCACTTTGTCTTTCAACCGCCAAAGCACTACCGGCCGGGATTTGAACAAAACCCGGAGCCTAGCTGCACAGAACGTTTTTCTGATTATCCCTGACAATCTTCTCTGCACAATTTCTGCCATCGTATCACCCTTCAATGGCAAAGAGATGTATAGCGGCTTTCTTTCCAACCCAAACTTCCTTGAGGTTTCCACTTTAACTCGTTGTATCTTCTCAACTAGCCGTGGAAACGCTATCGCTTCTGAAGCATCCCATGAGTTCTGCACGTGATTTGCTTAGTATCCTACACGGAATCACATTTATTCAAAGAAAGATCAACCAGCCGAGAAAAAGTGAAAATGGACCAATAGTATATTGACGGGTTTATTTTCTTGTCTATATTTTTATTTGGAAATGATTACCTCATGTAATTTAGCAGAGAGCAATAAAGCGACAGAATAACGCAGATGATAAAGTTATTTCATGCAATAATGGCGTGTTTCTGTGCATTGGGTACTCACAATGTGATCTACTACGGAAACCCATTCTTTCATACTTTAAAATCTACATTATCTGTACACTTGAGATTGAACTAATTGTGTTCTTCACATGATGTTTCTCTTGGCTGATTCGAATTCGCATTTATTTTTAGGAAATATCAGACCAAGTGAGACTTCCGGAAGTGGTGTTCAAGAGATTTGTTGATCTGTGTTGGGCTTCAGATAACCGCGATAAATGAAATGTTTTCTGATTAAAATTTCCGTTGAATACATTTTTACTGACCTTGTAAAGTTTTCCATTTGATAGCCAACATGACCCGTTGTTATTTTTACAAAACTTCAAATATCTTTCTATCTTGATTTTGCAAAGGCTTGTCCCTAATGAAAGCCATTTGAAATGTTCATCTAATTTGTGAGAGTTTGTGTAGCTTTTCTTTATTGGTTTCCTTCTTCGCCCGTTTTGTTGGACAAATATGGTGTCAATCAGTGAAACTAAAAGTTTTATGCGACGACAGTGCGTTTCTAATCTTCTTTTGGTGTTATTTTCAATACGATTACCCACAGTGTTCCGTTTACTACTGAAATCAGAGATTTTTCCGGTTCAGAGCGGTTTGTCATCGACGTTCGCTTATCCCTCGTGGATGTGATACCTGTCTGTATCATATTCTAGTTTGTCCTGTTCTACCAATCACATGCAACAAGCTCCACTCGAGATTGATGGTGGCTGACTGTTTTCGTCCTATTGACACAAATGTGCCCTTGCGCTTGCCGAACGTTGGTCTTGTAAACAAGTTCTCCCATGCATGCGTACTTTCGGTCTCTAGTTATTTCTGAGTATACCATTAGACTTTGTGGGCAGAACACCACAGAATTGGTCTTTCTCTGATACAGCCCATTGGACGGTGGTGACCTAAGAGCTGAGTTTTGCATTGTGTATGCATACTATTCATAACCCAATTAAATCAACCTTTCGCACTTTCTACCATACTACGATGACCACTCTTTGTGGTATCACAATCAAGTTTCAAAGCTAGAATCGATTTTCTGATGCTCACTAACGGACTCATCTTACTTTAAATTAAGGTGCTGTTCCACAGTAAAAACGACCAATGCCAATCGAGAGCATTGTATGGGATTTTGAAACTTGCTTTTCTTTTGATATGCAACTATTACAATACTGGTTGAATTTTTATACACAGCTGTCCCTCGGTTGGTTCTAGTTTAAAAATCATTAGATTCACATGAGTTAAAATGCCGTATGATCCCTCCATTTTGGGTAAACCGAATGCAACATTCACATTCTGAATTATCATCAGATCAGGACTTTGATGCGCAGACAAAAACGATATCAACAAATTTGGGTTCCAATTAGAAAAACTACACTTTGCAAATAATACAGTAGTACACGACGTCAACGATTGAGCTTTGAGTATTACAAAGCCGCAAAATTGGTATAAGTATTAGTAGAACACATTATTTTCGCAATTCAGTTGTTCAAATGAATGTAACTGCAACCTAAACTGGTGTTCCTTGTAAGCCGTGAGGAATCAAGTAGGCGAGCATTTTCGTGGGTAACCGAAAAGAAGATCTGGGCTACACGTACTCACTCGCTTCTACAAATGAGTCAAACAATGCATAGTAAGACTTATCAATCAGTACTGTCCAAGCAGATACATGAAAAGAGATCAGTGCCAATCGGAAGTAAGTCCATGGCTGAGGCGAATATTGATCGGTTGTCCGCGTAATATGCTTGACCTCACCCAGACACAAAGTCGTCGAGTGTAGTTTAAGCGAACTGCAAGTGACAAGTCTCCCGGTATGATAAACAATGAATAACAGAATAATGCGGTCCTAACTTAATTGGCTCCCATATGAAGAGTATTGTTTTGCTGACGTTCAACTTCTACAACTATCGAAAATAATCTGCGCATACTCATTTCTAACTGCAGCTCAAGATTTGGTCCGTGAGTTGTACCTTCGTTTTATTGAACTAGTATTACCGTACTATGACCGTGTTGTGTGAGGAATGAAATGGCAAAGGTGGAATTGGATAAGTTGTACAACACGCCATTATTTCATCAAGAGAACGGAGTGACTTTATACACTATTTCACGTTATTTATGCTTACCCGTTCAACTTACACGATAAACTCATAGCTCGAATTAGAAGTACCAGCTCACCTCAACATGCATGAGTGAACGGAATTCGACAAACCTGCCAAAGATAACATAATTCGAAAAATGTCGATGGCATTGATTTTATATAATTCCCGTTGAACTGATATACGAGGTAAACGTTTTTTTCGCGCGGAAAGCTAAGTGTATATTATGTACGTTAAACGCTATATTCTACTGTCAATCTGCATACTTCTGAACACGAAACCCTCGCAATCGATCGCGAAGCCAGACTGCCTAACAGCTATTCTAAGTAGCCCAAAGTACAATGCTCACAAATAATATTGCATTCTGTGCTGACCTAGCGACAGATTTTCGAAGCTTTCTAATGTGATCTTTGTAGTCAGCTGAAGGCCTCATATTATCGTACGTTTTGTTCGAATTCCATTAAGATGCCAGAAACCAAGCATTTCGTTTTATTCAGTCTCATCAAAATGGCTTTAGCTAACGCATACTGACCTGGGTTTTTTTTCCCGTTGGGAACATACCCCTTTCGAAATGAGTAAACTGTTGGCATAATCTCTTTCTAACAAATTATGAAATCTGTTCGTAATACTGAGCTCACATTTTACAAAGCATTTCATTTACCTTGGACTTGTGAAAGGTTATAAATTCAATTCCGATAAACTCCGTGCATCTGTCTGCATACTTTATAGCGGTATGCCTGGCATCTTCTGTCATTCGTATATAACTTTGTTATCGGCTCGATTATCATACTGATTGCTTTAGTGAGTATTCTCAAAAAATATTCACCACCCATCCCGCCAAGTACAACAAAACATTTTGCTAAAAAAATTAAATTTGGGAGAGAACTTTCAAAGTGGCCTAACTTCCGCGCAAAAATTTGTTGAAAATGTGCACACTGGCCATCACTTTGTCCAATGCACAACAGAGGAGAGTGCATTCTCAAAAAAAATTCCGTATGTGAATCAGGTATACCATGAAAGGAAGAACTCAATTCCTTAGAAACATTACGATTTTGGGGCAACAAGGTAATGCATTGCATCCATCGTTACTAAAAATGTAGAGCAAAGTAATATAGGATAAATGTGGGTAATATAGTAAGCTTTCAAATAATCACTGCGTTGCTGCACTTAATTTCATGCGGCTACATTTCGTTGGGAGAAACCTGCATATCATTCAAAAAGAAAAGCTTTCATTGTAATGTAGTTGTTCAGTAACAGATCTCTCTGAAGGTTTTTGTGTTTCACAGTATGATGGACCTACTCTAGTATCTATAACTGATTCATGTAGATTATTAATCAATGATCGGCACAAAACGGGTGACAATCAAAATGAGGTGGGTATGGCTGACACCTCCGTCCTTCCCCTTGATGTCACTTTGGTTTGACCAACATAGTCAGTGTATTGTATGGCATATTTGTCAAGGATGACGTTTTTCTGGTGCCAATGAGGGCACAAGATTTAGACTCGTACTGAGACCATACGGATTGGGAGATAAATGAAACGAGTGGAATCCGAATCCAGGTTTGCTGTCTCTTCTAAGCTATGACTGATCGAATGTTTAGCAGATAATATCAAGAGGTATATATTTATATTACCTTCAAAATTAGGTGAAATAAAGTGGTTTCATTTTGCTCCAAGCGGTAAATTTTCGTGATTGTACTTTGGAAAATCCCATTTACTCAGCGGAAGGGTAATATATATAGAAAGCAATTTCTCTTTTCACGGAGACAATCAACATAGATCGCCAGTCAAGCAGTGTGGTTACCTAATGATGTACCAATGACTGCTGTTCGTTTTTATTAAGATTTGATAAATTCAGGACAATGCAAAACTCATTCCCTTTTCGTACACACACGCAAATATATCGTTGCCAAGATAATTTGCCTAGAAAATACATTTTCTTATATTACCACGTTTGAACTGCAAACGGTTTTGTTCCTTAAACGAGAAATGATGTCAGTAAAACGATTTTGTCGGTGGGGTATTTTATAAGCCGACATTTTGGTTACCGTGGGTAAACTTCCTCAAAACAATTTTACAACCAAATGATTGATTTGAATAAATAATGATTGACTGAATGAATGATCTGATTATAAAACTGCCTTGAGTAAGGTTACCCAGGGTAACCGAAAAGTCGGCTTATAATTTTTCACTGACAAGTCCGTGTTACTGACGTTTTTCCCCTAGTTTTGTGTAGATAATTGTATGACGTGGTGAGACACCCATTCAAGCGGAAAAGAACCTCACTGAATAACCATAGTGTGTCTCCGTTATTGTTCGACAGCAACAGTTCATATCAAAACCCGTGTAATATAGAACAAACCATTTGTTTCGTTCCCATCTAGCTGAAATTAGCAAAGATTATTCGCTCCACCTATTTTAACACCAATTCGTTTGTACACGGATGGCACAATTTTCAAATGTCTGATTACCTTTTACTCCGTGCTACTTTTTCAGTGATGAGGACTAACGGTGGGTTTATTGCACTGTATGTTTTTCGGACCAGTATGACATTAGGATGATCGATTGTCCGGCATATACTTCACTCCAAGCGCACAATACTCATCAGCCGGGGACATTACCTACCTGTGTGAATTAAAACCGTTGACTTATTTTCTGGAAGCAAAATATGTCACAGCTGACAGTACCAAGCGGAAAATTGAAATAACAGTGACGTTATTTTCGCTTCGCAATTTAAAAACTGTTGCTATTTTTGAAAAATAAAATGTGATCCAATGGTGACTGTCTATCGGCAAATCAATATTCAAATTGATTTACTATATTGCATTTGATATATAATACACTCCCGACAAAAAATATCAAATGTCAAACATGACTACATATTCCTGGTAATTGAAACCTCTTTATCGTGTTAAACTATGCCAGATATTCATTTGCACCAATCTGTAGTTTGATTGTGTGCATGTCTACGGGTCTGAAGGATAAGTCTACCGCCTTTTTGTTTTCATTAAAAAAGGGGTGATCAGAATCATTTGAGTTTCAAACCGGACCCTTTTGTCAACGGCTTCCAGTCTGATTACCCGAAAAGAAAGCTATGTTGAACCTGTTTTATCAGAAATCTGATTCCTCTGTCCATCAAACCTCCAATTCCAAGCTGACTTCACAGTTGGTGTGTGTGTACTGAAGACTATTCAAACCAAAAGCTGGTAAAATCTCTGTCCATTGCTTCAGCCTAGTTTAGGTTTGCTCGAAATGACATTATCATTGTGGTCCTACTTCATACTTTCTCTAATATATCCTTGTTTTACTATGAGTGAGCACTATGTGTTCTATTCACAATGTTCAATTTAGAACGCCAGGACGACGAGCCTGGTGAGTTTAAATGGTAAAGTAGAAAGCTGCATAAATTGTACCGAATAATCCGAAGTATGACACCGGAAAATCCGAGTGGCACGGTGTGGTTTTCCAATAGCGTATGAAACTGAAAATTTATAAAATTTTCTCGGGTTGCCCGGAAACATATGCCTCCATTTTTAGTTTTTATTTATTGAAACTTATTTTTATATTCAATGGGGTCATGGATGAATATCATTTTTTCAGTTTTCGCCAAATATCTTTATGCGGGGATTTCATCTTTGAGGAACTCATATCAATCAAAAGGAAGCTGGCAAGCAGTACAAATAAAAATCACCTTTCGTGCTTAGGGTTTGAAAAAGTGCTAATTCCCATCACGACAGCTGGAACTGCACTCGTTTTTAATCGTGCTTTCTGATATATTGCTCAATATTAATAGGTTATCAAGGTAAAGCATGTTGAGACAACCACATACGAGACCAGTGTTGGTCAGAATACAAAGTGGTAAATGTGCACCCTGAATGCTGTCTGTGCTTGCCACTTTTGTGGTAGACAGTTTTCCTCTCGCTCGTGACGTTGCAACGTGCGATCTAATAAAAACATGCGAGTTATTCCAATCGTGGCGGAATTCAAGGCTACTGGCGACCTACGGTAATGTAATTCGTCGGAGAGGCTATCCCGTGGAATCACTCAGAAATATTTGCATGCGAAACCCTTGGTGGAGAAATATCCGCTTACCCTAATTTTATCTCTATTCATATCACGCATTCCTTAACGAATTGTAATTGGAAAATGAGAACCACTGAATGGATAAATACACCCATACAGATAAAAATGCAAACACTAGCAAAGAAGTACCTCCTAAAGCTGATTCATGAACGGAACAAATCTTTACCTAGGCATGCATACCAACTCCATTCTTGTTGTATATTTGTTTCTGTTTTGAGTCCGGGGCGTGCGTCGTTCGTGATGACAGAACGAACGACTGAGCGTAAGGAATTGCTTTCCTTTCAACCATCTTCGGTAGAACGAACATTGCGTTATGGTTGACAGGTTATTCATGAATTATTGATAATCCATTTTGGTTTACTTCTAGTTCGAGGTAGAAACCGAGCTGGTAAGTACAACGGCCTGTGAGTAGCACGATCTTCGGGTACAGTCACTGATCTGTTTTATCGTTGGACCTCATCCACTTACTCTTCTACTCAAATAAGCTAGACAAACATCTATACAGGAAATAGACATTAAACATCCCTCTCGTGATTTTTGTAGTGTTATTTGAGAATGAACCAGAACTTTTGAAAACCACGCTGTATGCAACGATTCAGTACACCGAGATGCCATCCCGTTTAGAGATATCGAAAAATGAGGAAAGATCTATGCACTGGGAGCGCGAAATTTCACAACATCTTCTGCTTGCAAACTTTTTTCGGAAAATCCAGAAGATAATCACTGAACTAGTAGTTCTTTGTTGCTACCGCCATTGTGTTCTGAAATTATTCCTGCACCAACTGTCTGGCTGTTATCAATACAGAAAAAATTAGACAAATAAGAAACTTCTAACTTCTACGATGAATGTGAAATTTAAACTAAGTAAAATTACTATATTTGATTTCCCGTCGACCTAACGTGAGGTATATATAACTGAAATGAGCACATATTATATAATCGATTCGTAAACATGCATCACCCTTCTTTTTTAATATCCTCAAGTATGTCAGCTAACAAGTGTAAAATAATTCAAATTCATCGTTGAAAATATTTTCGAAAGCAATTTTTCATTTGCCAATTGCAAACACAACCAACTGAGTTTTGAGATTTGAGCATGTATTTTATAAAACAAGATTTGTACCATGACTAATGTGGGGGGGGGAGGGTGTGATGAACAAGCGTTCCAAACCTGTTATATCACATCGGATAAATGATTGAATGAGTTTTCTTGTTCCAGAATGGTATCTAACTGTGCGCTTCATCCATTCCAATTAAAGATGACAATCTTCATTACGGAATGGGATAACAACGCACTTCATGTATTGTGTTCTTTATGTGCATTATATTTTTGCTCCTATGAATGGAAGTATATTGGTAGATAATCGCCTTAAACTGTTTGTCATATCACTGATGACTCTTGAATTCGGCACTATACAGTTAAACTCACTTCCTTTCCATTTAGTCACCTTCAACTTTGTTTCAATAATTCTGAATCTGTCTAATTTGAATGAAAACTGACATTCATTTTCAATTATCCGATGACGGCCATGATTTTTCTAGATATTTTGAGAAGTAAGTTATAACTCTTCGTGTGCCTGGGCTTAGGTTGATGTTACTTCACAGAGTGTTCGATGCTAACTTGAAATACCACTTATATTCTACTGAAAATGTCTGACTTATGATGTGATACTTTTTAATAACAGTTCAGTTAAAACTAAAATGCGAAATTGGTAGTCAGAAGGTGATGACATTGTTTCAAAACGGATTAAGCGTCCGTTGGGGAAAAATGGCAATGACCCTGGTGGAAACTGACATTCCTGATGGAAAGCGAGACTGGTTTAGATAAGTGGTGTTAATCGATACGGAGTTCGTAGTTCAGATGAGGTCGAAGCCATGGTAAAATTAAAAGTTATCAATTTCTTTTACTGAATAGTGCCACTTTACCTTGTGTAGCACTAATAACGCGCATTCATTTCTGATATTTAGTATGAGTAAATAATTCTGCCACCTTGCCTGTTCATCCGAAATCACAAATAACGAATTATTTCGGCCTAACAAGCAAAATAAATTGTTTCCATCGTTCAATAAAGGAATCAGATATGCCTGAAAGCTGAATGAGTCCTTTTTAAATAATATCTCGTTTGAATTTACAAATTGTAGCTCTTGAAAATGCTAGTCGTGCAAGTAAGATACGTTGAAACCTGTGTAAATAAAGAACCACCATCTGAGACTTTTCTAAATTACTACTCCCCTCGTTTCACTTGAGCACAACAATAACCCACATTCACAGAATAAACGGACGCTGACTTGAATGGCATTTTTGCAATATAGAATACTTATTGAAAACACAACCAAAAATGAAACAAAATACTATTTTTCGCTGTCCTTATTGCCAGAGATTGCTATGTGAGAATGAATGAGACAACCTTCTATTCGTAACGAAGCCCGTTTGCTGTTATAGAAACAATCGTTTATTTGTTATTTATTCACCACTGACGTGAGCATGTAAATCTTTGTTTTGGCTATTGCAAAATGAAAAGGTGAATCGTGGCCAATATTCTGTCTGTCACCCGTAGCAGACCAGCAGTGTAAAAGTAAACTAGCCCATTAGTGAGGCCAATGATTGGACCGATGGAACCACGAAACACGGGACAGTGTATCAATGCCATGAAGCCATAGGATTAAATGTACATCGAGTCCAGCCGTGCTTGGCCTGAACCCCAGTCAATTTGATGGTTGACCCCTTACATCAGTCGAAACGATACATTTTGAAAAACGAACAGAGACAAAGATCAATGCCTTGTAGTATAATTCTGCTTCAAGGTAATTAAAAAAGGAAATAGTTTGAAAAAAATGAAGTTCTCTTCGTAACTCGCATTGGTCATTGCTTTACAGTGATTTTCGATGATGAGAAAAACATTCTTTTTTGAACACTATTTCATCTCAGAAAAATCCTGCTTGCAAGAACATAGTTGTAACTTTTTGGATAAGAGAAACCGAAGAGCACAAGCTAGACTTTTGAGACGTACCAGAATATGCTGACACTGAAAACGAAGTAACTTTTTGCTTGGTACCGGTGTGTTTGGGTATTGGGAGGAAATTTAAGATCTGACATTTTCTTCCAACTCGAGAGGTAATTTCACTGTAGTCATGCACACCTAGCACTAAGTGGATCGTTAGTCTTATGAGTTGTAGCTACATAAATAATACCAGTCAACATGTTCTATTAACCCAAAGCATACCGATCTTATAACCTTGATCATATTTATCATGGAAACTAGCATTTATGGTGCACTTTCAATTATTTTTGAACACGATAAAGCCACCTCAAACAGAGTTCCGCTTAGAAGCAAAGACATAGATTTCATCTAAATGAAAAAGGTGCCAAAGTGGTAAATTCCTCACACGTTCCATCATCGCGTGCGCTATGAAACCACTTTTCAGTTATTTTTGATCATCAGGAAGATCTGATACAGACTGCTCATTGATTTCGTGAAGGTACACAGTATGTTATAAGGGTTGAAGACGTTGTTGTAATCTCTTACAGAGAAATTGAAATATTGTCTACTATTTCTTAAACAAGGTAGGCCACAGTAACTGTTTGGCTAATTTGGGAAATCAGAAACCATCCCATAATAATCACGATGTAGGTGTTGGAATGTTTTTATTTTCTTCAGAGTATTTTACTGATGAAATATGGGAGCAAGTTTTGTGATGGGAATTTCCCGGTTGGCAAATCCGCACCATTATTGTGGTGAGCTCGTGCGACGTATATTAATTTAAAACGGGAACATCTAAGAATACAGACTCCAGTATTTCCTTTGATACATATAGCTATTAATGGAGTCATTAAATGTACATCGTTAAATGTTTTCCTGGTCACTAATCAGATCGAACCCCTTTAGGGCGGGTAAATGACGGAAGCACCAAACTGGTCCGTACAATATTTAACGATTTTTACCGTAGTCCGAGTGAGTGACTACAAGTTCCATCTGTCTGATTACCAGCAAAACAGTTGTGACCATGTTGATCCACAGTAAAATCATGTTGTTCATTGTCATGGTTGTTATCATTGTCACTGTCCAATAAGACGGGATAGAGCGGTAACATTTGCGGTCGTACATGTGCCAAGCCCTTGAATCAAATAATTTGAACAATCTGAATGTCAGGTGAAAGCCAAAATTCGATAGCAGACGTATGTTCTAAATGATTCCTAGCTTTGTGCACGTAATTCACATGGATGGCACCGGTGCATCCTATCAGTTATCTGTGAAAATGAAGTATCTGGTTGATGTTAGGTTATTCCGGCAGTTTGTCGTGATGCGCATTCGGCTATTAACCACGTCGGTGGATGATAAAGGTGTTTCTGAACTCAAATCTTACACCGAATATACCCTGATTGCTACAACAGTCAAAATGCCGTGATTAGTAATCAGTGCTTGAATTACATATGATTATTATCTCTGGAATCATTAACAGAGTGTGGGACCAACATTTCTTAGAGAACTGAATAAACAAAAACACTGAAAATGTGATTCAGTAAATACTGAAATTCATATGGACCAATAGATCAGGGGAAAACTGACCACTGTACCTGTTTTCAGTTATTCATCCAATTCGGTTGATATTCTTTGATGCGTTGAGGCAAATGCCTGGCCACCTGACTTGGTTACGATGCATCACGCACGGACAGATCAACGAACACAATGACGGTTGAAGTCAACTCGAGTAACCTGCCCCGTGAATTTATAATTTCCAATTTGCATCATCGACACGTGGAGCAGCTTCCACTATCGAATTCACAACTACTGTCATTGACTTTCGTGAACAGCCTTTGTAATAAAAGTGTCTTCATGGGTACGGTTTACATACAGATTTTCGTGTACTCCAAAATGAGCTTTTCTGGGTAATTTTTCTCCTGCTTTACATGCTTCCTGATTTTAAATGCGTTCTCCATACTTTAAATGGAACATGTGCTACGTGCCCTGAAAACTGGATATCGAACTAAGGTCCGGTCATACGGTGAAACTACAATTTTTTGAAATAATTGGTACTGGACGTTTCACTGCATTATTTTGTAGTCCAGCCGTTTAGTGGGTCCATTTTTACGTCTGCTAATCGACGCATACATGGGATCTATTTTTGTCCCGACATTCATCTTCCTAGGTGAAAGAAAAAGGGCTAAGAGTTCAGCTTAAATAATCGTAAATATCTGATAGGTAACAATCACTGTGCAATATAGAGATTTGAGGCTCGTACCGGGTGCTTTGATTTAGGAGCGTATTTTTCTGTCTCAGGTTTCCAAATACTCACTATTAGATATAGTAAAGAAATAATTATTCAGTTCACAGTTTTGCCATTGCAATTTTGTTTTCCAAAACTACTATAAAATTATTTATTTTCTTTTTTGCTCCGACAAACTGGGCACAATTATTGCTGCCACTTCCTTCGCCGAATTGATGAATATGAATGATAAAAGATGATAGCATTTCAGTTCAAACACAATAAATGAACATTGTAAAATATGTCCTCTTGACTATTCATTGGAATGGAAATAACCAGACAGAGTTCGCCTGGTTTAGCAAATAATGTAGCTAAGCAAGATACTGACATCACTTTTTGTATGCTGGGGATATGTGTTCACGTTTTTGTCAAAATCTATTCCCCTCAGCCTCCGAGTTCGCACATGACAAAGGTGAGCAAGACTAATTACTGATTGACAGTTATATTTCTTCCTTTGTTGGATTATTGAACAAATAACTTTTTATTTGAAATCTGGTATGGGAAGAGAAAAAGAGGAATGCATACTGTTACTTCCGTTTTAGCTTTTAACCACGTGAACTCGAGTAAGTAGGTCTTCCTTGTTTCTACTCTCTGCTTTGAAGAATGCATTTGTAAATGAACTAGCAATACGACAGATTTCTGATACATTTCCCATCTTCCGTTTCTAGACTGGCTAAGTTATAAAAAAGGTAATATGGGCATTCTCAGTGCACATAATATCCGATGTTATTTATCCGGTTTGGTTTTATCTGATGGTAATAATTTTTATTGACGACAGTATGATGACTATCCGCTGTCGCATACTCTCTAAAAGTTTGCCTTATCAAAAGACCCTGAGACATGGCGGCACAATTCGAAGCACTCCTTTAAATCAATCGATTCATTACAAAATGATTAGATGTACCGTTCTATTTCACTGTGAATAAATTGTTTTAATCCTCTGTGGTGGAAAGAAGCTGCCAGAATCAGAGCCTTAATCAAATAACCATAACTTCTTTCTATAAACTTGTTTGGGAAAGTACTATGCTACCAAGGATACTTTCAATCCGAACTTTACGACCTGTGTTCCCTAAAGAAATCGACGAAATTATTCGTAAGTTAACCCTTTCTATTCACACAAGTATTTTGTTTTCATACCCGAAACTTCATCGGGGCTAGAATCCTAATAAAATGATTTACCGCTGTTTACTTGATAACATTGAATACTCGGTGCAGTGCAGTACGTCAGTTGTGCTGGGATGTAACAGGAAAGAATTGTTGCAGGTGAACTAATCAGATACCTCATACTTTCAGGGTGGGCCTATCCAGATGAGCCTTTTGGTGAGTTTTATCAAGGAAAAGAATGTTCAACCAGTCATGTATCCCCCGAGCAACGTCAGTGATTGCTGTTTGCAGCAAGAGTATACGGCTCTCCCTTCCCGTCCATATAACGCATTAGACCAACCGAAGCTCAAAACTGATTTCCATGTTCTCCGTAAGACAATAATTTTGAATTGCCCGCTGTTAATATTCTGTGATTTGTATTCTCGATGGGCTTGACGACCATGGTTCTAGTCACCTTCGAACAATTAAAGTCTTTGTGCACAGGTCATTGGAATCGGAGGTAGCTGGAGGTAATTAGTAAGAAATTACGACTGAACTGACCCACATATTACCCTTCTAAATGTTACGCCTTTTGTAAAACGAAAACGTTGTTCATCGAGGTAAGAAATAATTCCGTGGAAATGTTAATCGCTTTTACGTTTACACTTGCAACATAGACGAACGTGAGGAATATGTCGAGGACCACTTCCGTTAAGGCTAATGGCAAATATGTTTCTTTGTATCCGAATTTATCATCTTTTTACTTCCAGGGCAATGAAGCAACAACATTGGGGATGTGTTGCAGATGCATGAATTGTGGCTATGCAACACTTATATCCGGTTTCAATCTAGCTAAGTTTTTTGAGCGGTGCACGAAACTAATCCTGTACCCTTGCTTTGTCCAAATTTACCCTGAATTTTCCAATCACCAGTCAAGCAGAAAATGCGTAAGTAGTTCTAGTCCTCATATCAGCTGAATCGATAAAGGGACAGTGAAACGTGTTTAATTTTAGATTACATGACTTATGTATTTTCCACAGTTTCATTCCACCCGGTAGATATTTTGGGCAGTATTTGCCCAACAATTTTTCACTCCCGAAACTCTACTGTTTGTAAGGACATCGGCTATCTAACTATTGAAAACATGTACTTGGTGAATGAAGATTTTTATTCTGATTCTCCGTCAAAAGGAACTGTGGATGCAACCATACTAGCACATACTCTGATCCAGTCTTTCTCACTTCCAGAAATGTCACCAAAACGTAATGTAGTTGGTGAGTGTTGGAAACGAATGAGTCGATTATATCTTATGCATATTACTTGAAGGTGCCGCGTGTCTACGAGCAATGCCGGTGATAGCTTTCACGACTACATAGAAAGGAACTTGCCGAATTCGTATTTGGTTCAAGTCATCCGCTGGGTGCTAACAAGGACTAACCACTTTTGCCATAGGGAGACATTCAATAACTGCCACTCTTAGACCTTCTCTGAGTCCTTTTCCCGCTGCTATTACAGATCCTCGCTGCTATCGCTTTCAGAATATCTATTTATCTATATTGGAAAACAGGAATGATGAAAAGGAGATAATCCTTCGTGGTTGATTTCCCGGTTTTTCACTCAACGGTAGGATGAAACGATCGTCAGGTTTTTTCGAGACCACACACCATAAAGTTTAAGGCACTTTGATTTTCATTTAACCAAACTGATTAGTCACGTTTCTACCTTTCATGGCAAGGAAACCTTAGTAACTGGGTTGTGGATTACCCTTTGAAAATGTGATATTCAAACACCAATTTTCAGTTTTGATCTATTTGGGTTTTATGACTGATGCCTAATACCGATCCAGGACATTTCACCTGCTCACATTTCTCCTGAATTTCCCAAATGTTAGAATCAATTAAAGCAGGTCAGTTGCTGTATTTCGTTTCAAAGCTGTTGCAGACGAGTAACGGTGAAACGTGCCCATTTCAATTTAAGTGTTGTCTCGAATCCTCCCCAGAATTTCAGCCTATCAGGTACACATTTAGGGCGTGTTCATTTGTCCCTTATATTGATCGTAAGTTTCTTTGCATATTTAGTACGGCCATATCATGATATTTCTAGAAAAATAAATTCACACTTATTCACTTTTTTGTAGTGGAGAACACAATAAAGCTGGGTAAGTTACAATGCACACAGTAATTGCAAAAACATTCTGGAAACACCTAGTTGAAAGAACCATATGGCAACTATTTCCAGTAATTTTGATGCAGATTGGAAATGCAGTCATGTGAGTTGCTGAGCCAATTAGTCGAAGCACACTTGCTTTCCAAGCCACGGGAAAAAGAGGTGTGATTAAAATCAAGGGATTTAGAGGATCCAGACTAAAGTCGCATGGCTGAGTAGGGCATATTTATCATGGTTCCGTTAGAAGATGAGAACATTTTGAAAATTCTGTATCGATAACGATTAGTAAGAGACGAAGAAGGACAACTCTACTTACGATAGCCCATTTTCATAATCCTAGTCAGAGAATGTTCATCAAGTCAACGACAATGTGTCAGTTTGCGTACATAGTTTGTACTCTGTAAGTTGAATACAGTTCGATGCGCGTACTCAAGGTGAAGTTAGTACAAAACCCGCTCCCAGGTCGCAATGATATACTCCGTAGCTCAGTTACAGCCATCCACGTGTAGGATGCATCTTCAAAACCTAGGGTTCTCACCAAAGTATTACTAAGCAGAAGTCTTAACACATCTGCAGCCACAACGACTGAGGTCGTAAAATCAAAATTTCTCTAACCATGGTTACAGCAGGCCCTTTGACATAACCATCCGCTCATTGAACACCTAAATGGTAGCAGCGGGGTTTTTGCCATTACTCCGTTGGTTGTTATGCATATGTTTCTGTTATTAGTTGGTTCAATTTACTTGGCAAATTTATCTGATTAGTCTTTTGCCAATCCCCCAGATAAGCTGTAATCCTGATAACAGAATATGTTCACCTTTATGTTAATCCGGTTAACCACGAATATATATATATATATATATAACTAAAACAAATGGTCAGTGTAATGTACGACATGGGTAGTTACGTTATTTCACGAACATGTATTTCCCCGCGTATTCAAATGAATTTCTACACTGACTGATACAGCTCTCAGTGATATCAATTTAGAAGAGCTTGTTTAACCTCATTAGTTTTCGTCTCGTTACTCACATTTTAAGTAAACGGTTACCATGAAAGTTAAAAAGATATGATGCTTTCACACAACAAATTGCTTGATAGGTAATTTATGAAAGCACTGTATAGTCTAATGTAATTAAAGTTTGCTAACGTACTTCTTTTTTGGTCATTCCGACAGATCTGACCCTTTGAGTGGTGAACTACCGAATGGTAAGGAAATGAAAATTCATGTTAAAAAAACTTCACTGAAATAATACATAATGCCATATTGACACTCAGCAATTGCTACAGAAGTACAGCAGTTTTATCGACTCAGACTCAGAAAGCGTCATCGACAAATCTTGATCTTTATCTGAGCCTGGCATCAGTAATTGCAAGCCTCTCCATCAGAGAATCTGAAAGAAACCGAATGGTGACAACAGTTTGCAAAAAACAGAAAGTCCAACGTGCCCTATACTACTGGAGGGGAAGATACGATGCTTCCATGCAAGAGGAGTGAAAAATAATAGCGTTATTCTTCTGTGAAATTCCATTGTACAGTGCTAGCTCAAGTTAGCTGTTTGTTTAAAAGTTGTGTTCTAATGTGGTTCATCTGAAGTAGATTTTCTACGCAGGAGTCAATCACCGTTTGCGACATTTTCCCATCCCAAATTTGTGCCATCATGAAACTGGACATTACCAACTGACTCTGAAAGACAGAAAAACTATTTCTAGGTAGAACTGTGAACAGCTAGAGTCTGGTTGTTTAGCACAAAGAACTCCATATTTCTGAGTAGATAAAATCGAACTGTCTTGTGGCGACTGTGCGATGGTACAGCGTGGAATGATTTGAGGTGTGGTGTAACGGCGAAAATGTTTGCAAACGGCTTTATTTATCTACTTTTAACAGGATTCAGAAAAGATTTCTCAAAAGTGGCTGCTTTTTGTACGGCAATACCATATTCAGATATGGTCATGGTCGATCGGCTGTCATGGTGGACTATGGACACGTCGGTCCCGAAATAGTTTCATAACGTCTCCCAGCATTACAGTCCTCCATGAGCAGCCTATGTCTGATAATGACTAAGCTCCTAACATTGTTTAGTTCTGGTAGGAGATAAAGATATAATATTCAGGTGAAATAATAGACCATTCTGGAAACTAAATGTTAGGCCAAAGGTTCTTTGATATTACTCAAATATTTTTTGCGATGAAGTTTACTATTTCAATATTCGAGGAGAGCATTATGCTTGGGATCCTGATCAGATTGCTGCTGCACAGCTTTCGATTATCATGGTGCACTTATTTATTTTACTGATGTGGTTTTATCAGTTCACGGAACTATATTCGGAAGTTAGATTCGATGATTATTACAGCTCGCATTAGACGCATTTTCGAGCATGGTTGAATTTAGCATAATGCTCATCTAACTGCGCCATCGCTGAAATGTGCATAAAGATCCGATGAAATATCACTTCGTGCCACGTCATTTTTGCGGGAATGAATCAAATAAAGGGATTCATCTAATCAGGTAGATGAGATGACTTATCGGATACCAGTGCTGATTAAGATATATTAAGATCAGGTTGGATAACGTAATGTGGTCATCAACTTTCTTGATTATTTTTAGTCGGTGCACAAGGTTTTGTCTCATAATGATGTTCGGGGTGTGACATGCACGCACACTTTCGTATATTGTCAGAAGCACTGCATTCAAAAAGTTAAACAAAGAAGGCACCCGTTTTCAGATTATCTTTGTTGTAACCAGCCTCTTTAGATGTATTAATGAATATGTGCTGAATTCATCGGTTCTCCACTCATATCCGAAGAAAGATTGACTCATTTTCCTCCAATTATTCATCTTTGAAAACAACAGCAACGGTTTTGGAAAAAACGATACCCATATTTTTCAGTCTCTCTTTAATTTGTATGGTACTATGGATTTTTCACTCAGCCTAACAAATTTTATGTTGAATACTTGGATTCGTTTCTCACTTTCAACGGCATTGGTTCTCCGTAGGAAGCTTTTAAGTGCAGCTTGTTCATGCACACCAAAACCCTTTGTTTGGTAAAATCAATATGCCGCTGCCATTGAACACCGTAAACGTTTTTGGCTTCAATCGGTGAAAGACGAAATTGGCACACTACACATTTTATTGCGCACAGAGTAAGAAATTTCAAAAAGTCGAGCTATTTTATAAGGGCTTTATCACCGTTCAATATTTATCGTAAACAGAGGTGCAAGTTAGTTGACAGCTGACAGTCGATAGACTGATTGTGAGTTTTTCGAGGATTCACAAGCCCAAGCTGGTTACACAGTGGTAATGACAGATCGTTACACTTGTTAGGCAATCTGAAGGTTACAGAGCACATTCGTGAAAACGAAAATTAGCGAACAGTGGTATCACTGATTCTCCCATTGGGTGTATTCCAAACAAATCTTGTACTCAAAACTATGTTGTTTTTTAGACGTTAAGTCATGAAAGTAGTTTCCACAGTAAAACTGCAGTTCTGTCGATGTAAAGTGGCATTATTATAAAATCGGTCATTTGCGTCAAATATACCCGATTCCACCGAGCTACAAATCAGTCAGAGGGTCCCAAAGCGTAGTTGAGATACACTGTATCGTCTCGCTGTTTTCAATCAATATGGGGTAATGACGTTGATAGTAGCTGAGTATTTCAAGACCGTTCCTGATTGGTGAACTACTAATTACTAAAACTAGTAGAGTGCTTACTCCACCACTCTAGGAGGGCAAGAATACGGACACTAAATCAATGATTTAAGTTAATGAGGAAGAACCTCGGTGAAGTGCTATTAAATGAATGGGATCGTGTTAGGTAAAACCCATAGAAGCAGTGAGATGGAATACCTCCTGATAGACCCATAAAATTCATTCCAATATTCCGAATATAGGATAGCCTTTAAAGTGGACAGTGCATGACCTGTCCTTCCTCAAAACTTACTTTTCTTTCTAGTCTTTCTCCTCTCCCCTGCATCGACAAATACGGAGTTGGTGATAACGGTTTTTCGTAATAGTTTATCTTATGTGTCCTGAGAATAAATTCACCTTTTTACCGGAGACAGTGCTTGGGCTGGTAGTCAGACAATTACCGTGATTAGAGTGATACCGATGAGGAGGAAAAATGGACAAGTTTGCATACAACAACTTAACGCCAAACCAGCTAAGGTCAAGACGCATCTGAAACGACGACGGGGGAAGGCACTCTATTGGCTCGACACACGGATACAAAATACTGCTCTGTTCGTCGGATATGCGCTGCATGAAGCCGCCTTCCGTGGGAGGGCATGGGAGTACATGTGGAATAAAATGCGAAGTCATGAAAAGAATGAAAACCTGATGAGTCAAAGCTCAATAGGGACTTAGATAAGTCCCAACAGTTATATCAGCGAGTAAAACTGGAGGTCTGCGCCAAATCGTTGCAGCCCACAAATGCCTCACCTAAACACCGTTTTCAATTTCTGGCCAATCTGCATTATACATAATCCCATGATTTAGCGAAAGTAGGCAATCAAAAGTTCGCAAGAAAGAAATGTCGAATTATTGTTTCACTGAGCATTATTACTTGCCCACAGTCAATGCTGGATGTCATTATCTAGATAAACTGGTATGAAAATCAAATCAATCTACCAGGGATACTAGAACTTTGTTTCTTTTCAATTTTACGGTTTTCCGCCCCAGGCCACTGAAACGTTGTGTCAGGGATCTGCTTTCTGTTTAGGCATCTCATTACTGAGTACGGAAAATAGGTCCAGAAAGATATCTATTGACCTGATCCCCGAAGAGGCTTAGGTCGATAATCTTGTACGTCCTTGATGCTTTATTCACGGTGGTCGCTCAATCCTACTGCACTGTTTATCAGGTACAGTCCTTTGAGGTGACCATCCTGATAACAAACGTCTTGTAGAATGAGTTCGTCCACCCAGGTTGGGGAACCATTCTTAGTCTCAATCATTCAATTTATGGTTGAGCTTAATATAATCTAACTTCTACCCAGGTAATGCATAAGAATTTCCAACCCAAATTACTCGCTGTAGTAGGCAATACATTAAGCCCACTAGAGGTTCGAGAGAACAATGAAAGCCACAAATTGATAACAGTGTATTGGAATGCATTTTGTATCAGAGAGTGAGAAACCCCCTCTATTTCTAGCATGGAGTATTTTTAGCCGATAATACCGAAGCATAGTTGATAACCATATAACCTCGCTGAATCACGATGGTGGAAGCAGAGCTGACCCAAGGAGAACGGCGTTCCGGAGCGGCACAGAAGATTGTTTAACTTAACTGTGGTCATCGCTAATTCAGTCTGATAAACGAGTCAAAATATATTTTCAACGTGTTCTTACAATTCATATGGGTGAGATGATGTTAGAATGCGTTAGCTATTGGTCGGAGTTTAGGTGATAGTCGTGGCGTTAGAAAAAGGGGGGTTGGTGAGGAGTGTGTCACTATCGTGTGCTTGTTATGGTGAGAGTTTTGCTCCCTCTTTCACGAGTGATAATCGACAGTGGATTTTTGGGGTTCGGTCACCGATCCGTGGTTTCCGGCTCTGGTAATGGCAGCTGCAGAGCCTGGACTTGTCACTTTCGCGAACGTAGATCAGGACTTAGTAGGCGAAAGACGGTTGGTTCTGCCATGGCCTGGAACCGAAGTCGGACTGGTTTTGATTGATCAAGTGGAATTCGGTGTATGACTTTGAATGCTATCTCAGAGTCGGTGGTATGGCCACTTTCCACCAAATGACGAAGAATCGAACTAGTAAAGGTTTGAACTAAGAGCCCCTTATGATGCTCGTACGGGCTACCGAATGCTGATTAGTGGTCATAGACGTTTACATCGGTGTGATCATAGAAATTTCGAGAATGGGTATCTGTAAGTATGCGGCCTTCTTTTGTATTACCCACCAAAATATAGCTCCAATTCTGTGACTATGTTCCGAAGAATTTATAAGCATCTTCCTGTAGGCTTTATTATTATATTTGAATGAAGTTAGTGTAAAACTAACGGCTTGCTATGTTGTACTATCAAAAAGACAAGCGAAGGGTAGAGACTGGTTCCGAGTTTCTTCCGATGGGTGATGTTCGTTCCAGTGCATGTTATGCCCATCTGAGTTGAAACTCGAAATCAAAGAGCGAGTGAATCATGGTTGAAACGGCTTGGTTTATTGTGCAGTGTGGACAAATAATTTGTGGTGTCCTAGGGAGGTCGAATTCCGAAATGTACTACTCGCAAGTTTGCCAGTAGGTAAAACTTAGCAGCTATCTAAGATTGGCATCAGAACCAAGATCGGGTCGGAGTATATCGAAAAATCGATGCGACTTGTGAAATGGTGGGGTAAAATTTTATTGCTAATAACCGGTTGTAAAGCCAGTCTTGAAAAAGGTTACTTTTGGCGAAGAAAAAGTCGACAACCTGCCAACGATTTCGATCACGCTGTTTTACGAAACAGTACACTTTCGCCAACCACCTAAGAGTAAATAATAATGCCAGCTGGAAAAGGTTATATGAGAAGTAGATGATAGTAAAGCAAATTAGTGGACTTGCCCGAATTTCGTTGCTGAAAGTTCACCATCGGCTCCACACCAGCCATAGCCTGAGAGTTGATAGGTGGTATGTAGCTTCCAAGTCTATGGGATTCTAATAAAGTATGGGATGCCACCTACGGCGTAAACTGAATTTGCTCTCATTCCACCCTCAGATTTAACATGTTTATCCCATGGGACTATCCTATATTGTGCTATAGTGGTGTTCAACACTAGAAAACATGGTAACTGCCCGGAAGGTACTTAGATGACTCTAAAATCTCTCACTTCTACAGCATTACGCTAGGTTAGGGTGGCAGCAAAAAGCTCCAGAATATGTCGTGCAATCTGGTACTCCTGGCTTGTATTTTCAAAGACCTATTGCATAGAATGTCCTCTGAACTAAGAACAACTAGCCAGGTCAGTTTGACTATTGTCAAGAATGCGGCCTTTCGTTTTTAAACGAGAAATAACCGAATGAATGTTTGCACGCGGGTAAATCACGCGTTGATACCAACGAGGCTGATTACCTGCCCTTGTGGAAGTGCTAGCCAGAATAAGAATTTGGTGTGCAAATATGTGGAAGATTTGCAAAAGCTATACCGGAATTCCTTCAACCAAAGGGTGATGCTTGTGTGTAAGCTTGCTCCGTGTGTGTGGCTCACATATGGCACCAATCGAAGGGCAGTGTTAGTGAACACAAGGAAGTAGCTCAGAATAACGGATGAGTATTCTGTGAAACAGAATCGCATGACCATGTGTGGGTAGAAAATGACAAAAGTAAAACAGATAATCGAGAGAAAATTGCATTCTGGCGTTCAATTTTCGAGGTTAACGATCCGTGGAAATTCTGGAACAAAGTTGATCGAGTGCCACGGGAAGTATTCCAGCCCCTGTCAACAGTTGGATCTCATCCACCGCGGAGCTATTCATAGATCTGTAATTCGGTTACGATATTCCTGATAAGTGCAGCTCATTCGTTGCCGGGTGAACTTTACAATCTTGCAATGGAGCACATAAGACAATATCTATCCACCTCTGTTTTCTGGGTCCAAAACCTAACGGAATCCGTGAATGAAGGTTGCAGGAAAATGTATGAGTCGGTGGATGATTCATCATTTTTTACAGCTAATGATGTCCGCTAAGAAAGTGAAACTTGCAGCTAGTGTATGGTGTGCATATTTTGGTTCCAAACTTGTGCCTGTGCATGTATGTGCTGACAGCAATGCGATTATCTGAAGATTATTTAGATTCAATTATTCCTTGAAAGACCTAACTTTACCGGACAGTGCTGTTGAGTATGGCCAGGAAACCATTCCGGAGATTACAAGTGACCTAACATTGACCGATGCAACTACACCGGTAATGTGAACTAAGTCATTGGTTGAACGGTGAGCAGTAAATACAGGATACGCATGTTCACTGCGTTGCCCTCTAATACTGGAAGGATCTAAGAACATCTACCGTTACTGGTTTAGATTTGACATTTGGAGAGCATCATACTGGTGTTCTCAGTCTAGCGTAGCATCACGCCAAGGTAAACGTAACAAGGATCTTTGATGTAAGCAGTATGGTATTTTATCTGCAAAAAAGGACTACCTTTTCCTGGAACCACTAAGCTCCAGCTGTTCTCAAGCCCTACAGTGAATACCGCTCTTTGAGACGGGCACTTAATCAACTACGTGATTGAACGTTGAGGAAAGCGATTATAGTGGCAATCTACCCACTACCCGTTGAAGTACTTAAGAAGTTTAGTACTTGGAAACACTTGTTTGCTAGCTATACATTTTCAAGTCCTTATTGGATATCTTCGAGAGATTCATTGGTTTTGAAAAACCGATGTAAGATTTGCAATAAAAACTGATAGTTCCAGCGGCGGAGGTTTAAATGCTCATGACATCCATTCGTAGGGGATGAACGCCTCCCTCTGCCACTTTTATACGGAGACGAACGGACATGGACAGCGGCCTGTTCGGCAATGCTTTCAACTCACGATCTGTGACATCATACCTAAGGTTTTTTGTATATGTTGATATCCAGCAAGTTTAGTGAAATAGTCATACATAAATCTTGGCGCCCAAAGCCGTGTGACGGTAGCACTATTTCAGGACAATAAATCGCAGTTCGTTTGGAATGAATCCAAAAGAAATATACCAACGAATGCAACATTCTCCGAAGCTGGATAAACTGTTATTTATTTGTATTGATCGTGGACTTCTCCAATGACACGAATTGTATCCAGTGATAAACTAGACGGCGATGACCATGAACGCGGTAATTACAGTTGCAGTACAGTCTACCATAAATATCTAAAGCAGTTATCATTAGCTGTTTCATGGCTTGAGTGAAACTATTGTTAGGGTTCTGGGAATTATTACTAATATACAAGTATTAGTACTAGATGAAATACAACCAACAGATGTAACCCGTAGACGGATTGACGACGTCGATTTTATTAATTCATCAGGTACCACTTCTCAAACGCTACGTGAAACTTGATAGGGTAAGCTACGTTAAGTGAACAGTAAGTAATATGGTAGAAATACACAACGAGTCAAAACATTGCACTGGACCATTTATGGCCTGCCGAACTCCTTTGAGATACATCCCATTGATGATTATCAGAAAGGAAGATATGACTACGCAATATGACAATTAAGGCTTTTGCATTCACATAAACTATTCACCTTATTCATATCTTTTTTCAGTTACTTCCTTACTCCTCCATACTGGGGATTATTTTGACTTCCAAGTAAGGTTGTCAGAAGCAAGTAACGCTTAGAGAATCAAAGCAATTCATGAACAGTTACTGATCATTCCACCTGAGCCATATGTGGTTATGTCTCAAATTATGGAGTTCAGAGTCGGTGTGCAAAGGTACACCATAGGATGGTTCACAATAGACACTGTGGAGATGCATGATATAACTCGGAGCGAATTGAGTCTTAAATCCAAAAGCCTAGTCCCGAATAGTAGTCACCTCCTCCGTGGAACACACTGTCCGGATCCCTAATGATTTTACCAATAAAACCCCTCAAGAGTGAATACACCCTCCCAGTGAAAGCAGTCTTCTGGTTGCACATTCAAATACCGATAGAAAACAATATATGATCCTGTAATATAGAATGCTCTGTCGTGAAAGGGGTCAGGAGCGGCACTTGAATATTTATGCTAAACCATTGTATGCTCTTCAGAAAGTTCGGGAAGGGTCACTGAAATTATCTGACAAGAAGCCAGTGGATGTTCAGAAATTCCGCGTACGCTGTGTGCTTTGTTGTGCGAGCTCACTTTCTTTGCGACACCTGTATCCCTGGCTGCTGAAAATGTAATTTCAGCATCATTTAGGAAGATGAAGAAAGAGTGAACTTTTTTGCTCGCAAGCTTTACTACCGGGGGAATAGCAGAAGCTATTATTCGCTAGCAAGTGCAGGAGTCTATGATGTTCCAAACATGAGAAACTGTGGAGCTGTTTGTAGTTGGTTATCATGCTAGCCGAAGTGCTTTGATGACCAGAGAAGTTTTCAGGATTATTGTTTTTGAGGTAGTGTAATGGATACAACAGGCCAGGCCGGACAATACTCGTTCGACGTTTCTCAAATGCTGTAGAAACTCCGGGATTTATGAACAGTCCATTTCTCGTCTGATGTGTAAATCGCCCACAAACTCAAACCAGTTGCAAAGTACTGGTGAGTTCGCATTATTATGAACTGACATAAGAATAAGTATTTATTATTATTCTCGAAACAGTTAATACATATCCCAAAGACGGAAACACCTTGTGCACTGAAGATGCAGAGACGATACACACACGGAGTTACGAAAGGTGAATAGGAGATGATTGAGTACGGTACGGTTCCAATGAAGAGAGCAGTTGGAGCTGTACAGCCACTGCGAACATTTACACCGGAGCCGTGTTTGGAATTTGAGCCAAAATTGGTATACAGATGAGAAATTATTAACCCAACGGAGACAACTAAGAAGGAAACACTAGAAAAAGGATTCCTTCCTGATGAATTGACTGCCCGATGTGTGTTTGTTTCGTGCTTCACTCCAAGTGAGACAAGGACCAGTTATCTCAAGGAGAACTTCCAGAAGCTTGGTGGGTGCCGAGAGTTTTCGTTGTGAACAAACCGTGTTATTGCCGGTTTTGTGGGGAATAATGTTATAACAGAACGAATCGGGTATCGAGCCAATCAGACCCACTGGTCAGGAGCCTCAGATCAGATGAGAAACCGCGATCACGTCGAAGATGTCTAAAAAAGACGAAAAGGGCCTTTTGGATTTACAAGGAAAACTCTGCGACATCTCAGGTAATCAGCAATACGGTCCGACTGGAGTACTGTTGATCAAGCTGTCACTAGTAGTACACGGACAAAAAGAATCGGTTTTGGTATTCAGTGAACCCAGTGAACCCAGGTTCATGAGGAAGAGGATAGATCATCACACAACACGGTCTGGGAAGGGAGCTACCTAAACCGCCGTAGATGCTTCGCTGACTTGAATTGTCCTGATGATCAGGTGCAGTTATTCTTTACCCGTTTAGGCATTTTAGTAATAATAATTTCTGACAGTCTCTAAAAGAACCATCACCTCCAAAAAGCAGACACATTTTGGCATTGCTAACAACGTTCGCTCTAAGCTGAGCCGTATAATTTATAAATTATGGAATCGTTTAGGTTCTAAGCCAGCAAACTGAGTGATTACTCTCGCAAGAAATAACAATAAATCTAACTACGGTTGAGGTTTCCAGTAGCAATATTATGAAAGCAAACCTCAGGGAAAGTACAAACTCCCGTGGACAGTAATTCCGGGGATTTCGGTGGTGAATTGAGCTTTGGTACCGCAGGATGATTCACATTTTGTGCATTGTTCTAATGAGTGGAACTTTCAGTTGTTGTTAGACAACATCTGAGTTATTATTCCCATTTGCGATTTTCAGTCAGTTAATTGCCATCTGTAGAAGGCCAATACCTATGTAGGTATGTGAGTTCCCTGCATAGCGGTCCGCCTCTTGGATCACTTTCGAAACCAACTGGATTACGATTTATAAGCTCAGTTTGTTGCGCACTTACCAGTACGGTTCAAACCATGTTCACTCGGTCTCTGAAAATAAGTCACCACCATTTCTCCAACGTTGACAAAATTTTGCTTCCTAATTTTTTAATCGAAGGTTGAAGAGATTTCCCTAGTCAAAGATAATACATGCATGTTTCCTACACCCCGAAGAGCCAGTATTCTGATTGTCAGGCCTTTACTAGGTCCAATTCAGGTTCTGTATTAGGGATTGCATATCGAGACTTGTATTTCATCCGTGTTCTGCGG
The DNA here is from genome assembly GCA_948099385.1 of Fasciola hepatica. Lineage (NCBI taxonomy): Eukaryota > Metazoa > Platyhelminthes > Trematoda > Plagiorchiida > Fasciolidae > Fasciola > Fasciola hepatica. Next base: position 194,000 of record CANUEZ040000131.1, read on the forward strand.
AACGTTTACGGAGGAAGTGGTTGAATTGCTATCATGGATAATTTTGCACCCTACATCCATGGGTTCAGTTTATGCCACTTCTGGCAACCTACCTCATGACAGTCCCGTAATCATCACTATTCCTTTTTCTGGAACCTTGTACACTTTATGTATAAAAAAATAAGCACAACAGAAGCAAATTACTTTTTATTTCACGGTAATAAAAACAAATGTTGCAGTATCTCAGGAAGACGAGTACGACCAACTCGAGGATATTGACTGCGCAAAGTGGCTGGAGTCGGCAGGAATAGAAACAGGGAGTGATTCTTCTCCCAACAACCAATTCACTAAGGGCGTTAAGTCCAGCCTGTGAGAGGATGCGTCACGGAGTTATCTGATATGATACTGAAACTGCCCTGATCTGTCAACTTGATCCCTAATTACGGCTGTTTCTATTTGATCAACTTCAGTAAAATTCGGGGGCAAACAATAAAAACACGCCAAACTTAGATACTGAAGTATACCGAAAGAATTTTTCAAAAATTTCCTTTTGGTAAATGGGTAAATTTATCTAGTCCAATCCTCTATGCGATTTTGAACTACGTCAGGCGGTTGCTAGATATCGACGAAATTTACTAGCTTTTTCCATTGAACTTAACTTTCATTTTTTCTTCTCGAACACAGCCATCTCTACAGGTACTTGCACAACCAATGTGTTGTTCTCGGAAGCTTCTAAAAGACTTGGGCTATAAAGTGCTGTATAATTTAGAGAATCATATGTTTTGCCCATTCTTCACTGGTTTCAAAGTTGTGCACTAGGTTTGAAACAAAAATAAGCTTTTCGCTCAACAAAACGTATTTACACCTGTAAATGAGTAAACTCATGAATTAGAATAATATCGATCTGATTAGTTGACCTTAGCCTGATCGAGAGTTCAATAAGCAGAACAACCAATAACTTCTCTGGTCTATCGCTGTTTACTGTGTGTCTTGAAACCACCAGACAGAAGACTGTCAGCCATCATGGTAAATAAGATCATATTTGAACTTGGAGGCCAACGAGAAATCGAACGCGGGAATGAAACTCTGTTGCATATTTTTGGTGATCATATACGGTAATCTTATAGGTAAGTTCAGTTATGTTACTAGACCACAATTATTTTCTATCAGTTATCTTGATAGTTTTTTTATTTATTCAACCACGGTATCATGAGGCAAAGTAAATTACTGTGATATGAAGTAGTACCGTTGTGGTACAACCCAAAGACAGTGTTTCTGTAGTTTGACGATCTAAAACCTATGCTTGAATGAATCGTATGTAAGCAGTGTCAAGTGTCCTTAAGTATTGGGCAAGCACTCGAAGAAAATGCACAAACCTCCCATAAGAAGCACTAAACCCTCAATAGTGACTATTCAAATTCATGACAACAAAGTTTCATGTTGACACCTTAGTAATTCCCCACTGCGTCTAAATGACAAACTCCAATAATGAGTGTCACAAAGCTCAGCTACTGTTTATTGGACCATACTACCGTACCAACATTGTGTCTGATTCAGGCAAGAGTGAAAGACTTGATGCAAACGAATCAGCATATTCATCTGCATTTCTTGCATCGGTTATTTTAGAAGCGGGAGGAACTGGCCGTGGTGTCTTTCTTTTAGGCAATACATTCAAATATGGTTCAGTTGCGTCTGATAACATTTTCGTTCTGATACTTCACACCACTCATCATGGAAGGTATCATGACAACCGATATTTGTTGCTAAATTATCTGATGCGCATATCACAACCTCAAATATTTCAACTTTTATATCAGGATATTATCATTAATAATAAGAATAGTACCGTATTGTACAGTTATACTAATGGCATTAGGCAACACTAGTCATTCAAGTAATCATTTTGGAATCGTTCTAAAAAAATGGGCTTTGTGCGGAAAAAGCATCCAAGCAAGATCGGGGGTAAAGGAAATAGTCCAAATGGCTCTTAAGCTCCATGTAATCATCTATCTGGAATTTCACTCTTGATTACCTATGGCATGTACTGAAAAACCAGTTTTACACAAGAAAATAAAGTGCTAAGCAATTGCGTAATTGTAACGTGGGTAACACTGGAGGTTGCTAGGCCAGCAAAGAGAAATATTTTTCCTAGACATAATGAAATGATACAGGCTATTCTTTTAAATGGATAATTCTCTCCGTATGTTCCCAGCTTGATACGTGCAAAGAAGTCCTTTTACTTTTGAAATTTATGCGTGCAACTTCTTCACAAAAATACAAAATGAAGTGCCGTCCCATATTTTTGTTTGTGACTCGTAGTGAGTTGGCCATGTTCGGAGATTGGTAAGTAATCCTGAACTAGTGGACAAGTCGACTTACACATAAGTGAAAACTGTTCAATCCCTATCACAAAACATTGATTTTCATCCGTTATCAATCATCTATGCTCACGTAAATGGACTGACTTCCGTTGTGGCTTGTATATTGTTTTTGTCAAATGAATATTGGTGTATTGTTTGCATGGGATCAGTTTGGAATGTACGCATATGAACACACTGCTAGAAGTACACCTGTTCAGATTATCCGTTATAGGCTGCGTTGCCTAATGAAAATCCATGTTCTGTGTCGCATCACTGGAAGTGAACCACTTGCGCCTTTGTCGAAAGAGTCTGCCGACCTTTTATCTAATATAACATATCGAATTTGCAAAATGACTGTGGCGATGACGATTTCTACATAAATCAATTTTATTGTCACTTGTATCGTCCATCGAGTTTTGTTTGCACAGCGTATAAGTGGATGAAGTTGTATTGGATGTGAACCATGTGATTTCCCGTATTTCCTACGCCCAAACATAAAAGGATTGCGAACTCTACGTTAGCCGGAATAAAATTCATAATCAGTATGTGGTTTCTTTCATCCCAGTAAATGAATAATGAACCTCGTGCTCATCAACGTAATCCATAGTACAAGACTTTCAAATCAAAACAGTCTTAACAGACGAACGAGAAAACACGAGGTTCAAGAAACAGCAAAAAGGAAATAACAGAGAAAATGAATTCATACAGAGCTTTTTCACTTTTATTCAGCAGAACAGTTACGAACGTGTGAAGCATTACGCAACATGAAATAACACAGCAAGAAGTTTACTCGTGTGTGAAAGTAAAATAATTTGTATTTTTTTACCATCGACGAGGAAGACACAAACCGGGTGAACTGAGCCACGAGTGGAGGACATGGGGCCAACTGGATACCGTGAAAACAGTTGTTGCCTGAGGAGGCATAAGTTTTAGTTAAAAAACTGTCTGGAGCAAGACAGTTGACATTACCGGCGCGGTGATTCAAAGACGTACAAAAGTGACTTCAAAAAATAAACAAAATGCAAAATCACATAAGGACATAGAAATCATTGACTTAATTATTTTGGATCAAGAAAATATCCTAATGGCAAAACTTTAGTTCACAGTAAGTGTATTAATAATGCTCTGGGCCAAGCTAGGTTCTGCAGATATATGGCTATATAATACTCCAACAATAGAACTTTCGGTACAACTTTGTCATCGATATGCGGAGAAATGCAGCTACTTTTGGGGTTAGATATACGTTCATCTTCTGCAATCAAAAAGGACAGAATCAAATGTTAATACGTTGAGAATTTGTGACGACTAGCATCACAGGACAACAGAAGATAAACATTCACAAATTAGACCGAATTCAAGGTTTTCGACGTATTTGGTTCTGATGACAGCACGATCAGCTTATTTTATCGGATTATCGGATACCCCAAGTGACTCGTGAAAATAAAGGTAAAAAGCAGGCTGATTGAAAATGAGGACTTTGCAACTGTTATTACTGCAGTTGACCTTCGATGCCGGTGGACCACCTTGGAAGTCGAGACTTGTGGATGGTATTCCTTTTTTGGGGACAATAAGGAAGCTGAGTTTCATTCAGTTGTTTTCCGACTGCTAACTATAAAATATCTCATCAATCAAAGTGATACCATTGGTGCAAGTTTGACAGTTACGGGTTAGGCACTGAACCTATTCGATTGTTAGCCTCGCAACCTGCCTGTTGTCCGCCAGTGAATGTGTACTAATTGATTTATCGTTAAGTATTCTTTGTTGACTCCACTTGGACTAAACTGACGCGTTTACCCAGAGGTCCTCATTTCGGCTGTCAAATATCTGTAGTAGTAAATACGGCATAGAATACCATTTTCCAAATCGCCCGGAATACTTTCCTGCGGTTACTACTTACGTAACGATCATCATCATACCAGAATATTCCCAGTTTTTTTGACTTCGAATACATTGCAGTTACCTCGGAAATATAATAGTCATTACTGGGTTCCCCTTATTTTGCATCGGATTCCCGGTGCTCATTATCATTGATGTGGTGACTAGTAGACTGTCAAGCGTAGTTGTGGCTTAAATGGAATATCTTCAAAGCGACTGTTCACACCATTCTGCATTCCGTACTGCTATTACAATTCTGTTTTTTTCTTGAGTATAAAAGCATAACCTTTGAACTTTCATGTAATACAAAAATCGTCAGAGGAAGGAGGGACTGTTATGGGTTAGTGTCCACACGTGTTGTCGTAACGAGCAACAAAATGTTTGCTGACTACACTATGATCGAAGGGTCAGATTTCAGCCGACCTCTCTCCGGATGATATCTGTTTCAGGGCCGACTGGAAATACGTTCACACTCTTTGAGATCCCAGTTCTGAGGTTATGCAGGTTGTGAAAAACGACCCGCACAGCCTACACTGTGGATAAGAAAAGTAGCTTCGCTGGTCTGATTAGCCGACCTTGGTTCCTTTTGCAGGAGACAAACAGCTCCGATTATTAATTAAATGGGTTCGTCTTAGTTAGGCATGAAAAGACTGCGTGACTAATTGACTTGATAAATTTAGTCTATAGTAATGCTGGATAGTTCTCAGGAAGCTTTTGCACGGATTTATTATCGTACTGAAGACGTGTATTTTACTCATGGACTATGGGTATATTATAATTGAAATGTAGCTGCAGCTTTAGACACGTTTTCTATTCAATACCGGTTAGTAACTAGTCAAGATATTCATATGACTAGCTGCCCATTATCAGTAAAGGTCTTATTGTTTATGCTTGAGGAACACCTACGCACAAAAAATCGGTTAAGTTACTAGCTATCATTGAGGGAAAGATGCAAACTGCAGTTGTCCCTTATAAGGCATTGTCGTCAATTTCTATGATCTACGGTCACCATCCGGCCGCCTGTATGGTCCGGATTTTCCAAGAGGAAAGAAGCCCTTATATGATGTATAAATATTTCTGTTGCTCTAATCATTAGTGTAGACGTTGTTTACCACTTCATTCGAAGTGATATGTAGAGGCTACTGTCATATCCATACTGAATTTCTGTGTTTTACTAAGCGCATTGATTATTCTTCTCGTTAGTCAGAAACACGTCTGAAAAGGCCACCGAGTCGACCGTATTTCATTCTGCTGTTATCTTTTAGTTCAGAGGTGCTCACCCGTAATTATGTGCTATTGTATTGCTTTCCACAGATTGTTCCGTTACATAAAGAAAGCCTTCAGGACATCGAAAACAAAAACTTCCTCCGTTGACTGATTCTTACCGACGGTCTTTTTCCCTACAATCATGAATGCTTAGTTTATTGTGCAGAACGAAGGAGATTCCAGTTAACGTTTGGAAGGGAGGTATCTTTGATTACATTGAAGTATTCCTAACTAAGCGTGAAATCAGTTGTTAAAGTTATTGGTGAACCCAATGAAAGTTTGAATCCGATTCCCAATGGTTTTTTTCATTTATAACATTATACTGTATATAATCATCACCTGCTTCACAACCAGTATAAACGAGCAATATCTGCGAAAGTGTGTCAACAACGGCCACTTTATCGTCGACTGAAAAGCAAGCATGATAGTAATAATCAATGACGGTAGTTGTTACACTAATGACCCGCTATATTTCATATTATTGTTCATGTGTGTCTCCAGTAAACTGTTACCTTTATAGAAGGTTTTTCATTCACATCACAGCGTTCAGAAGAGCTGTATGCGGTGAGAACATTTTGATGTTCATGATACTGAACCATTAAATTTCCAAAACAATAGGCTTGTTGTACACTGAGAGCATCTTCATTTCGTTTAGAAAAGAGGTTGCTGGTTAACGTTGTGAATTTGAAAAAGACTCTCAGAGTATGCCGGAAGGGTCTCGAAGACAAGGGTCGGGAGTCAGACTTCGAAATGCCAGACTTCTGGCTACTTTGAGATATACTCAGCGTATGCCTGCAACTGAGTGTGAGCAACAACAGAATCATCTTACAATTTTCTTGCTGAGTTCCATTATTGGAAAGGGTGCTGACAGTCTTGGACTTCTAGTTGACAAGGAATAATTTGAGTGGAGTTTCGTTGGCCATTTCGAGTCGCTCATCTGCGCACTTTTAATCATTGCAACATGGTTGGAAGTGTTAGATTTTGCACAACATTGAATCTATCAGCACATATAATCAAATGATTTGACATCTATTTGGAGTTGAAATATGGAATAATCAACTGGCAGCCGAATATTTAGTTGACTAGATCAATGCTTGAATCACATAACCTTTCTATAAAATGTTTATAAATTCTAAAAAACCAAAGCTGCCATCCCATCGTTGGGGGATACCTTAAGTGATCCAATCTGTTGGAAATTCAAGTTGTGCATAACATGAGTCCGCTGTACAATGATGGAAGAATGGTTGTCCTAGTCATACCAGTCTTCTGAAGAAAATTCTTTGAGGAACATTCCCAAACATCTTTTCTTAGTCGTGAAAATGAGAAGATCTAAAATGTGTACCATTTTTCATCAAGGAATCATGGACAGCCCATTCATGAACATGACCAAGATCGATATATAGGTTAATTTTGCCACTTTTTATTGTTCGCTTTTCAGAACTAAGATGGCACGAGTGATTCCAGGCATTCATTTTTATTTTCATAATTTTACATTGAAAACATTCCAGAAAGGAAATTGGTAGCATTTTCCTCAGTGTTGTTCCCTTCACTGCTCTGGATCGATAGAATACCAGTGAAGTTCGTTTTCAGTGATAATCAATTCTACTCTGTCCTTGAAACGCTGTTCATTCAACTGACTTTTGAGAACTGACCATCGATTGACCTTCGATCGACCCTGATATAAAATTAAGGTGCACCGCGCGAGACAACTTCGCCAACCTTTAGAATTGCTACTTTTAAGGGCGTTACTGTTTGCACGTAATTTCTCTAGACTACAAAATGTATTCTAGCCCAGGGTATTGAGCCCCAAACCTGATAATCCGTGTTTCAGATGCGCGTACCCGTAAGTTCAAAATAAAATGAAACTTGAGTTCGCAGTCTCAAATTTTCGAAACGCATCGGCGAAATTTACAAGCCAATCAGACATACGGTAATTAGTGCTGTCACACTCATGTTCAGTTGTTTTATCTCAGATAAAGTTGATATAATCCATCAGGTATGTAACAAAGTATGCAACGGGACTTCTTTATCTTATCCACGCTAAATCCTCACGTATACTGTAGACTATACAAAGTAGTCACTGAATCAAATGTCAATTTTGGTCGTGACGCTTATCGTTGGGTGATATGACCTGGGAATTTGTTGAACAAGTTTGCTGGTCAAATCTGTAATATATTCATTCGATTGCACTGAGCAAAGCGATAGTGAAAATAATACTTCTCCTAGTTATATTCACCTAGTGATGCTTCACTCAGTTAATAGTCCTATCATTAGATTCCTTATATTTTTTGATGATCTTCATTACACGCAACAATACCATTCCTATATATGATCAGTTCCACCTGCTCAGTTGAAGAGTGAACAGAAAATGTCTTAGCGATAAAAGTCCTGATGGTTTTGAGAGGATTCTGCATACTGCATGATGACGTGTTTATGGTAAACAAATTATTAAGCACAAATTTGCAGTGTTTGACTCACGATCGATCACCTTTGGGTGAAGATCACCTGAGAAGGGGCTAGTTATTGCTTGTGCACTACTGATAATTTTTAGCAAGCCAGACGAAACAAAAGGACAGTGGTTCTCTGGTTTTGAATTGTGAGAGTACATTTGATGTGGTACGATGAATCATCTGGCAAAAGTAATTAGAGAATCTGACAGTATTCGTGTTTTTTTTATTAAATACTGGATGATATTGATCAATGCCTCAAATTTGATCACAGTGAAATGTGATCCACACTATCCACTAAACTAGTACTTCTTTGACTCAACATACTAAATTATCAATAACTGCATATCAAAGTGGTTGTTCACACGAAGGGCGTACACAAGAGCCCAACAGATTGCAAAAACCTAAGGGCATTAACCTGTAAGCAAAAAATACTTTTGATTCGCAAGAAGATTTTATTTAAAAGGAACCTCTCGCCATGCAAGAAGCCCTCAGAATCAAAGAAAAACGCTTTCGTCGGGAACTGACCACCATCCCCTCCCCCTCCCCCCCCCCAAAAAAAAATATTTTCGGATCAAATATACTCAGGAGTTTTGTTTTCCGGACAAATCAGTTTTTTGACCCAGCGCAACCCTACTCGGTTCTCCACTCTAAATATGAGCGTCCGGTTGTCGGCTATTCGTAATGGTGTGGTAAATATGTGAGATTATAACGTATGCCCATTTTGCTGCTTTCATGAGCGATCATGTAATAAAATAATTTAGAATCATTAGGTTACTTGGTTTGGTGGGTTCTGATCACGCTGATTGGGTCTGATCTAAATAAGTCAGTAATAAAACCAAGATATCAGTATTATTAGCCAGATATTGTGAGCCACAGACTTATAAGTTACCCGGTAATCCTGATGCAAGTACAGCGTCCTTCTGTCAAACTTTGATGAAATAAGCGATAATGTGTTAAAAAAGCCATGTATTTTGCCCCCAAATCAAGCCCAGGTGTGCTTAAATTATAAAGTGGCCATAAGTTCATCTGGTTATATATAGATTTTAGAATAATTGAAAGAATTATTATTTAGCATACTGCGCCGTAATAATGATACCACTTGCGTGACCACATATATTGACTACGGACTTCCATGAGTGGAATGCCTGTGAGCGAGAGGAAACCTGAGCCATCCCGGCAAGGTTTACCTGCTGGTGGACCACTGAACGTCAGAATGTTATACAAGTAGTGCCAATTGTAAAGCTTACGAAAACATACTCAGTATGTACTTATAGCTTAGTGACTCAATTAAGGTACATCAGACCATTGGGTTTTATTGGTAATTTGTTCCCAGTTTCCCTTCATTCATGTTGGTTCTTAGCTGCTCTATGGGCTGTTGAATGTGTTTGCCTTTGTTTCCCAGATAAGAGCGTTCAGACAGCAATTAGCTGACAGCTAGCAAAGTACGTGCCTATAAGTATTGTGATCAGCAGGACCACATCAACTAACCAAGGGGCATTTAGACGATGTGAATATTCTAGCAGAAACCCAATGTTCGTTTCGTGGTTTGGCTTTTATCAATTGGCTAAGATGAATTCTTTAATTATTAGGAGCTTTCACATTATACGTGGTTCGGAGGTGCTTTTTACCGATGACTGCCGAACTCAGTGTCAAAAGGAAATTCCACTTTGCGTCCAAATCAGCTTCGTCTTCAAGGTCATTCGAAAGAACTTCAGCAATCACTTACATTGTTATCGTGACGGCGATGAGAAGGTCCAACGGAACTGAATTTTCTCGATTCCATTTTAAAAGGCATCACAGATGAATTACAGAGGCTTATAATTGCAACCGTCTTTGCCATACTTTGCTCCCTTTCATAACACGAGTAAGAGCATCGATTGTTTGGTAAACCACAGAAAAACCACCCCAAGCACATATTCTTGGAGTGGGAGAGCTAGAAAAATAATGAATGGGACAATCTTACGCGCATTACAAATAAAAACTGCCGGAAATCCCTGTCATTGATTCAGCGGGGGAATATTCCAAGGCTCCCTTACTTCTTATTGGACATATTGCAGTGATATCTTTCAACGCCGTCAGGATCACCCGATATGAAGGCTGCCTTGCACGTACAACAAATGAGCCCACACACTAGTTTCATCAGGGTTTAGAATCACGAGGCCTGTGGTTTCGCGATGAATTTGTTTTGTCCTTTCAGATTTTGGTATATGATGAGCTGTAAAATGCCCAAAATAATGCCCTTTAGTGTACAAATATCTTTCGAAAATTATCCCGCCGAAAGTCGACGTATCCAATCAACCACCAGTATTGATTTTGATCGGAATAGAACACGTTTAACTGCGATGGTGAATTGGAATTTGAGGCACCTCGAATATTGGGGTGATCGCCATCATCATGACTGAAATGGTTCAGGAATTCGACGGAATGAAGTTACCTGGGTAGGTGATGAATTTTTTAAGGTAGCACTGAGCTTTTTAGAAGCGATTTGTATATAAAGTCGAGCAGAACGATTTGTCTGCTAGTTATTCACCGCTAATCATATAGATTTATGCCGAACCTGAAGGTCGCAGATTTAAAGGTAGCCCTCAAAATCGGTTTCATGAAAAATGATCAATTGGCTACCTACATACCAGGCATTTGAGTCAAAAGTGCAACCTGATGGTGTTCAAGATAATTTTTCATTTACCTACGTGGTGGATTCTAAGCCGATTAGACTGTGAACTGTCTTGAAGAATAAAGACAATAAATATTCAAAGCCGAGTATAAAAAATTATGTTCCTAACTAAGTTTCCGTAAATTCGAAATAAAGAAATATTGTTCAGTTTCTCTTCAGAGGCTAGTATTCCGTCATAGTATTGGTCCACTGTTAGTAGCGAGAATATGGTTTTGTCTGAATCTTGAGCATAGTCAGTCACCGCGACCACAAATTTTATTGTCATAAACGTCACCACAACTTTTTTGTTTTGTTTTGAATATAAAATTACATGGTCCTATGGGACTACGTTACTGCTGTTGTGTACCTGCACCGAACATACTTGACAGACCTCCGTATACATCAGAATCGACTCTATATCTAACGGTCTGGTTTATATTTGTGATGCTTTCAATGTTGCCTGATTGTACTCACGCGTGTTCAGCTGTGACTCTCTGTGCGAAAAAAACTGAAAAACTTTTGTGCACTCAGTCTGGTTTTCACTTCGTCCGTTGTTGCCACAGTCTCCATCATATTCCGACCGGTTGGTTTGATCGACCAGCGGGACGACTTGATCGTTCTATCCACTGGTTGTTGGAACAGACTGAAATGTTTTTTTCGTAGAGTTCTTTTTAATTTATGGTTTTTCCGGGGAGAATTTGCCTCACTTCACTTAAAAATTAATGTGTTGGTATTTCTAGTCTATTTTATCTTTTCTTACAGACATGATTATTCGGTTGTGTTTATTCTATTCGTAAAGTCAGGAACTATCCAAATCAGGTTCATATGGTTTTTGTTGACGTTATAAATGTACTAACTAACCATTATTTGTAGTCAGCTTCGCCTTCTGGTCTAATGGACATCTACCACTCCCATAACTTGGTTTTTATTACTCCGTTAATCTGCAGATTCATTTGTGTGTCTTGTGCATACGTCATTCCCTATGAATTCTACACTTTTAGATATAAGGAATGCTTTCGTTTCCCGTAAGTCTCAGTTTATCCAGAGCAAATAACAAAATCAAAAAGCTCTTGCCCAAACTGGAACCATGTAGCCCAAAGAAAAACGTCCGAAGTTGCTTACTCAAATGCCGACCTATCACCCTGTACTTTAAGTAGTGAACAAATTTGATCAGTAAAGATTACAATGGGTAAAAGCCGGCCTGATATTCACCTGTCTCCGGCCTTTTTTAACAGGAGATTTATCAGCAAACTTACCGAAATTGCGAGAATTCATTTGTTATCAAATAAATACGATAAGGATCATATGTCAACATAGTATGCTTACTCAAACAAAATAAATAAACGTGTCTGTATAGATCCTTTTACGATAGAAAACTGTGATAAACAATTTGACAATACTTTCCAGATTCATATTCTATTTTTAACGAATCACTGATTACTGCAACTGGTAGGAATCGTAAATTTAATTGGTCACTCACACTGATTTCCCGTTACGTTAGCAGTGTTATTTATTACGTAACTATATCATATGCACTTCAGGAGCGGAGCACCAACATTCGCATCTCTGACACACGTATGAGACTACTGCGAATAGCCCACCTACGAAAGGTTCAAGCCTTGGTATCCTTTGAGTGATAAGAACCCGAAGAGCACGAAAGATGAACGCAATACTTGTGAAATCTGTCGTTTATTTCTATGTGACTTTTTACAATAATTCATACACTTTTTATTCCCACTATTTTAGCATAAGTGCTACTGTCGTTCAACTATAAAGACATTGGCATAACCACTCACGAAATTACATTTGCCTTCACCGTAGGATTGTTCTTTAGAGCAAGTCAGAGAACAAGTGCTAATCCTTTTCATCCTGAATACATGCATTTACAAATAGAGCTACGCTATGAAAAAAGTGAACGTCGTATTTTAGCGCTGTACTTCGTTGAATATATTTTCCGCACTTTATGCTCTCCATTTTATTTCAAGACAATGCATACGAAATGAACGAGTCCATACGTTCTGGTAAGTTGAAATCCTCAAGGATGCGCTATTCTGTGCAAAAGGTGTTTGACTATGTGATTTTCCTGAGGAACGAACTGTGAATGGCCTAACAGCTCCCTGTAATGGCAGTGAGAACAGGAAATTAGTTATTGAGTTCAGTTTTAGATTCACCCCCTACCGGTGATGAGTGGAAGAAGGAAAACTGTGTGGCTCTTCTATGTGCATTTTGTTATACGGATTTCAGCAGAGGCAAGCTTGCTATTGCGGTTACCTACAAGGTGGCTATTTCACCCAAAAGTGGTTCAGTGACCTACCTAAAAAGATATCGTGGTAAACAATTGCGATTTTGTTCATTTATTCCATTGCTTTTTGAAGGATTAAAAATATACAGAACAGCCAAGAATTCTGACTAGCTTTAGTCTACTTCACTATGTCTATGATTCTGAAAAACCACTTTGTGTTCCTTAGTAAAGGATGGACTGGCGATCTGAGAAACAAAAAATTCTGACAGCTAACAAAGTGGTGCTCGTGACATTCCAGTACGGTTGCCATAGCTCTTATGCTAATTAAACAACGGTCAGATCCGCTATTTCTCGGTGCTTGTCAAGATTCCTTTTCAGAAACTAGCCCAGAGAGTTATAGCGGCTTGATGAACAGCTTCTCCAGAAACGAGATACACGAGTCTAAAGTGATACAAACTTTCCAACCGTAGAAAGGAATTTCGGTGTTGTCCTGACAGTGTCCATTCCTCACGAAAGGTAGATGAGATCAAATGGCCCATCCCGGCTTTGTGTGACCTATGTGGATGACATTTCACAGTGTCGAACTGTTACTGCTTTACTGATTATTTTATTTCATCATAAGGGACTTTGTTATCGAGCTCGGTCGGAAAAGAGTTTGGATGTTTTGCCGATAGGACATGAACTTCATTGGTTCGAAGAGAACAATAGGCGTCGCTAAAATAGAGAAAATCTTTTGCTCGTTGAAGGTTTGGCGAGCCGATTATCAATAAGCACAGAACTGCAGAATCAGCTCCGGTAAAAGGGTAATTCTTCTCATTCTCTCAATCTCAAACGACCACAATACAGATCAAAAGTCATTTTCAAAGGCAGAGGATAAATTGAATTTGCCCAGTAAACTGTTCTCCATTGTGAATTACCACGAGATGTTTCCGACTTGAAAGACACACTATCCGGCGAAAAGTGAAGATAGTTCTTGAGCTGAACTGAAAAAGGGAAGAATTTATATGCAGTCACGAAGTTCCTGTATAACAAAATAAGGTGACAAATAAGTTGGCTGCCACCAATTCCTAGTCACACAAGTACTTCACACGTTTTATGAACTATGTCGAAAACAACGAAACTGAGCTCAAGATATTAGAATGGGATACATCTAAGAAGAAGATAAATTGTGATAGACTGAGAATCACAGGAGTAATCCAGGCCTACCTTTGAACCAATAGTTGGTGTCAATGGTACAGTTGGTCTGACCAAGAAACTTCCATTGCGTTCTGGTATGAAGCGTGGACAAAGGAAGTTCATTTGCCTATGCAAACTTTTTTGATCGTAGTACGTGGGGGATTCCGGGCAAACAGCTACCACTTCGGCCGTCGCTTAGATACGGTTATCGACAAGTTTTCGCCGAACTATTTGAGGACTGGATGTTGATGGACTGGCCCTGGTCACAAACATTTGGTAATTATACCAAACATATATAAATACACACCATTTCAAATTATTCTATTTCATTTGGAGCTCATTCACACGTATAAGTCAGTTTAAATGCACTGTCGTACGGCCAGTACTCGCATTCACGCATCACCTGGCTAATGAGTGTATATAGCTTTGGGCTGCAGAATGCGTCACCGCATTTCATCCATAGGTACAGATGTGGCCTGATTGTGATTAAGATCAGAAGCGTCGCAAAAAAGCGCCTTATGGACAAAAACTTACACTTCCGAATATTAGCCATCTGCGGATCAGACTAATAACTGAAATGCACTCAATTACGACTCGGAGATAAATCTAGATCTAGCACGTGCATTTCGTCCACATTGTCTCATTTTCCACCTATTCCACCCATTCTAGTTGCTGCTTTTTGTTCGCCCAAACATTTTCTAACAAAATGTGTTGAAGTAAAGTGATTAGGAATCATTGAAAACGAGCTTCCACGCGGAACACATTGTTTCTTATCAGCAAAAATGTGGTTTTATATTAGTTTACGATCGATTTTTGTTACCACACGCACCATTGTGGGACCTAGCCTTTAGGTCCCACTGCTGAATCTATATTGTATAAATAACCCCGAGGCTGAGGTGTGAAAAAGTGAGCCATTTGGGGTCACGGTTGGTTAGGCGATGTATCAAGAAGAGTGATAGAGGAGTGCTGCCTACCACTAAGAGTGCGGCTTGGGAATTTGCGAAAGATAAAACAACGGTTTTTCAATAGTATAGTATTCTAGTCTACCGAGAAGCTTCAAAATTGGAATTTTTTATCAAATTTAGAACATTTCACGTAATAGCGCCACAGTGAAAACATTGCTACTACAAACACAAAGCAAAAGGCGATGCTTCTGAAATAAATACTATAATCCTGTTAACTACAAAGCGAGCTCTCAGTCCTATAAATTGGAGCTGTTGATAGGTAGGACCTTAATTTCTGGTAACCAAGATTTCGATGGTTTTTTCGTTTTCCACAGCTTATGAATTTTTGGAAGTAGCAGGTTAGTCATCGGTTTTTCGTTACTGTTACTTTACGTGTCATATGAATGTAGTGAGTGTAAAGGTATGGTTACCAAACCATCTCAGTTGACCGTTATGTTACTAAGTTCCAAATGGACATTTTTTCAAATTTATTATCTACCTTTATTAACTCGTGTGCATTGCTTCAATAACAAAACATGCAGTCACGTGCTTGGCTAGTATGTCTAAAATTTACATCCAAAACGAATCTATTTCAAAAACTGAGATTTGAAACCTTGGTGCCGACACATGTTTTTGTAAGTCAAAATTAACAAAAATGGCATGAAACGCCTTTTGCCTAATATTTCTGTCTCGGAAACTGACAACACTGAAATACCCATTTTTTTCAATAACACATTTATCTCCTACTGAAACGATTTGAATCACGGTCACCCTGTAATCGGACATCTGAACAGGGACTCCGTACCCCGATCAAAGTGCCTAAACGCTTTCAAAGTGCTTGGCAGGAAACCGTTTTCAATGGGTTAACTCCAATTCCAGTTCTGAATGGGATGCTGTGACAACGGTAAAACAATTTTTTAAGTAACGTGAACTGACATCTTTTGTTTCAGTTACATTACTCCCATGCTGATGGTGCTACAATTTATTTTGTCCTGGGGCAATTCAAGTTACCAAAGCCAGCCACAAGGGGTTATTCCCTTTCATAGAGATATTATTATTGTTATTATTATTATTATTATTATTATTATTATTATTATTATTATTCTAACAGCGGCTTGAATTCAAGCTTAGTACCAACACAAGAACAATAGGTAAAATCGTGGAGCGGGAAGTACAACAGAACATGAGAGTCACTCTTTGTATCATCGGCATCTCCCGAGCAGTCAAGCTCACTGTTTAGGACAGCAGTATTGGTCCAGATAAGCCGATTGGCTAACTGTATTGTTCACTCGCTTCTTTTGGAGACTTTATCGAGTAAGTGTCATCTTTGGCCTTATTTGGTGTCAAACCACACCGAGTGATTTAGAGTACCACCAGCAGATTTATAAGCATTTTGGAGAGAAAATTCGATGATGAGCTTATGCATTGCTGCTGACAGTCCACGACTATAAGATCAACTCAGTACCAGGGCACTACTAATCTACTGCCAGTGCATTTCCCAAGATATACGTGCGTAATATAATAATCGCGCTGCAGAAAATTTACCAGCAATTTGTACACAGTTGTGAATCTAGACTCTCATTTTGCATTCTGCTTTATCTGTCCTAAACCCTAAAACACTATTGTATTTCAAGTTATATGGGTAAGACAATCAGTTGATACCATCACCGTCACCTTGACTTTCAGTAACAATTCACCCGTCACGAAGTAAGTCACGTTTGTTATTTTATTTTTCACAACAATAATAGTTCTTTCCTGGGATGATGCAAAAATTGTACTCGTTATTCTTTTGATAGTGTACCAACATTCGTTATTTTACCTGTCTCGGACCACCAGTGGACAACTCAAACATTCAGAAACGTCTATGAGTCGCTGATCAAATTTCATTGCGGTGCGAAAGCCTTTTTCTAAATTATTGTCCGTGATATAACTAGCATAGAGCTGTATCTGAATGACAGGACAATATTGCGGAGGGTGCTCACGACCAGATTCGCGGTTGTTGCCGCTCATTGAGTATGCGGACTAGGTGCTCTAATACCCAGTTGTCTCTAAACCCGAGAACTCCGCATTGAATTTATCAACTTCATCTCATTTGAATTGGAAGGAGCATGCATGGACAAAAAGTCAGGTTTTAGAATCAAACGGTAATTCTGTGCAGCAGAAAAGTCATGGACAGCGAGATTTCAATTGTAGTCGACATTGGTTACGAAAAAAAACAGAATTACTTTGTTCTTTCAATTCTTGACATTTTATCCAATGAACAGGCAAGCACGGTTGATTTCATTCAACATACCTGTCTAGGATATTTCAATTACATGGGGTCACTTGTGAATGGAAAAAGCGGTAACACCAAATGCTTCTTCTGGTTTTTCAGTTCTGGGTTCGCTCATGAATTGTAAGTACATATTTGCGAATTTCACACTAGGTCCCTTTTTTGATTTATCAGGGCAATCTGGTAACTACCCTCATTAACCTGTCAGAATAATTGTATCATTTTTACATTAAGGGACGCTCAACGAAACATTTTCTTATCAAAAACCTAAAACAGTGTTTATCTATCAATACTAAGCTTGATCAAGTAGCCCAGAAAGTTCGGTAAATAATACACATTTGCGACGTAGCGTAGACGACGTCCTCCATCGAAGCTAATGGAGAAAGAGTTCTGAAATATCAAAAACGCTGATTGACTTTGTATCACTTTACTTAGACATGAAGCAAAGCTGCTGTGCCTCAGGCCGGATAGTCATACATTGAAATTCTATAATTTTCACATCGGCCCAAATCATTGCCGCAACTAAAGCTGACGACTCTTACCAAAGGTGAAGCATATGATATAAGCTCCATCGGTTGTACGGTTTGCTACCAGTCTTCTGTTTTCCAAAAGTGGCAATGCACAAGCATATATCATAAGATTACCGAATCGCACCGTCCTTATTAAGTGTATTTTCGCGGAAAGTAGAACTTGAATGATAAAACGCAATTTCATCTCTACATATTCCTTTCATAGTTCTCGTAAACGTGCATGGTTAGTTGGTTCCACTGATATATAACTGACAAATCGGAAAATATAGTTTTAGAATATTCCGCTTATGAACCGTCTGTATCTCGCCTTATTGGTGATTTCCATGCTGCACAGTCGTTCACTTCAGAAGAGCGCCGTCAGCACGCGGCTGAATTCATCCCAAGGCGTTACCTCAGCATGGTTATCTAATTCCTTCCTGATTCACAAAATAACCCTGTCAGGATGGCAAACTTTTCAAATTTCTGTCACCACGAAATCCAATACTCTGCCTTATAATTTCAACTGATGGCATCCAGTGGTCATAGAAGCGACAAAACGAATGTTCTTGATAGAATAATCACCAAACAGCAGAGGGATCATCACTTTTTGACTTCTTGTCCAGTGCTCATCTACTGGTTCTGGAGTGAACCATCTCTATTTATTGTTACAAAACGACGGTTTGTAGGAGATTCGTGATGTACGTAATCAAATTCTGATTCGTAACCTAAGTTGTTCACCCATTACTCACGACCAATTCTTAGGAGTGGTCAGACTGTTGGAAAACCCCTTTCGGTTGATTCGGTTCAGGCCATATTGGTTTTTGACTGGTCCCCAGTCCACTTCGCCGACTCCAGATTTGTGTTCGATTCAGAAGGGCGTAGTCTGGCTGGCGGCTTACTGACCGCTAGACAAACAAGACCATATATATTTGCAGTGAGACGGCCCATACCCTCAAAATCCTCAATAACAAATGACCCCCTTTGGGTAAAAGATCATATAATACACCATTGTGAATACCACTAGGTACCGGTTTATTGCTGGATAGTGGTTTATAAAATATCATCTTGAACTAATCTTCCAGTTGCCATATTTTTATTTATGAACATTGTGAGACCAATTGGTTCGAGAATATTACCTGAGGAATGTTTGGTGTACAAAAGTTGGATACTCAAGTGATGGTTATTATAAGTTCGGATTGCAAAAAGACATTGTGATCAGACATTTGAAAACAAATTGTGTGATTCACGATGCAGTGTGGACATTCAAATGCCACCTGTGAATCGTGGAAACTCTGCACAGCTATGCCATCCTTGTAAGTAATCGTCAGCTGTGAACAATCACGGACTCGCAAAGGGGTGGCCAAGTGTTCGACTAGCAACCGCTCGCACCGAGTTCAGGTCCCAGTAGGGGTTCAGCGGATGTGCATTGCTGATGATTCCTGAACAGAATAAAATTACTGTACAGAGCTTCCATAGTTTACAATGGTATTTATACACGTACTGTAAAATCAATCATCTTACATAAAAATATAATCTCCCAGTCCGTTGATTTATTTTAAAACATTTTTAGGACTCATCGTTATTATGAACTCAGATTCCAAGTTCCGTAGGCATTACAATCAATTATAAATAAATAAAAGCTGTAGAAGGCGTTATATCATTTTATTATATTACCAAATCAATTTCAAGATTGGAACTGGCAACGCTATGTCAGGGATGAATAACTATTTCAAATACCCGTGATTGTAAATGAAACAATTACTTTCGAACAGAATCACAAACACTGGAAAGAAAAAGATGTGAGTCTAATGCGACAACCGAATCAACAACACGGATGTACTATTCATCTTTCAAATTTTCAACCTCAAAAGTATAATATGTTTCACAAGCAAGTATCACGTTTTCATGTGGATTGATATATGAACGCTATGGGAATATCTCCATCTATTTTATTTATTCCACTGAATGCGATCATGAACGAGAACTATAAAAAGAAGATCTATTTGCAACACATATCCACTTTTAAAGGCCACACCTTTTCTCGTTCACCTTACTATGAGCAGGTCATTCCAAAATCTTGTTGAAAACTCCAATTCAGTTTTGCGATATTTTGCAGTGATAATCTGAAAACCTCTGAAATACCGGTAATCATTTTGGATTTTTGTTTTACCATACACGCATACTGACAACAATAATTGGCAATGGTCACCGAGATAGTACTGGCCACGTAATGTTAGTAACTCAGACTTTCGTTGTTTGTTCCCCAAGTTTGTCTGGTTTATCTGATGGAATTATTCGTGTAGTTATCGACAAGATACATAGTTGACTTCTGCCGTCCTCATGGCATAAGTATTCAAATCTTGATCTCTTTCGAGCTACTGAACCAGGAAAATGTGGTCCTGTTCAAAAGGATAAAGCAGCAACGAGCTTCATCCGTCAAAGCACTTGATAACAAACAATATTTCACTCAGTACATGCAAAATATACACAGCAAAGCCATAATGGAATGGCCTTCACAAGCTCAGCATTCAATGAACTGTTCAGGAGGCAGTATCTTATGCACGAATGATACATCCGTCTCCGACCGAGACTGCCATATTAGGAAGGCGCTGTTGCATAGTGCGGAAAACTGGTGGTTTATTGTGAGTCACTTAGCAATATTCTAATACTTCAATTATTATCATACTCTGCAAATTCACTAAAATATCATCGGGTTAGCTTGGAGCCAAACAATCATTGCTCTGCTTTCTGCGTCAAACCAATTTCTACGCCATTTATTAAACTTTCACATTTATTCCACGGCGCTGGCCTATCGTTTCATAGGTATTTTGCAATGCAGTGAGTTTATTGCTGTCTCTCACGATTCCTTTCGGGGACGTGAATGTTTTGTTTATGTTAACATTCACTACGGCCAATCCGATCTAACACCTCTTTGATTTCCGCGCACTCAAACAGAGCGTTCCCATTGTTTTACTTACTTCACTTTTAATAAATATTGGTATATTACTTTGAAAACTGGGTCAAGGTCATTTAAAGACTGTAAGCAGGAGAATCGACCGGCGAGTAAGAGAGGATTCGAACCCTATGGAAGAAACGAGCTGGGCCATGGCCGTTAATTTTCTATCGATCATTGTTGTTTATGCTTCACTTTCCAAAAGACCATCGATCCCTTCACTTGGGTAAATACGTAGACAGCTCAGCCACAGTTACTTACGCATTTTTGTGCAGAGATATGCACACAGTTTTCCGAAATGACTTATTGAAGATCGATGAACCTTCAAGAAACTTATTTGCATGCTTGACTCAGTTTTCTAGGTGACCAATTTGGTTATTCCATGAAAACCCCACCAAAAACACAAATAAGGTCAAACGGTGCCTGTCTCGTGAGCAGCTGCTTTTTTTAACCAATAAAATACAATTCACACATTGTAGTTTTACCAAAACACTGGTTTTATCACTTGTACCGGCAAATGATTTTATAAACTGAAGACAATACCAGTGATCTCATTGATTCGTTCATGATATCAATTTAATGCATTGATTTTTTTCGCTTCAGTGGACCGTGCCATACAACAATGTACGTTTGTACGTTGTCTCTCGTGTGAAAACCCTGGAAGTCAAGTTTAATATGTTCAGTGACTCTGAATCTGACTGAAAATGTTTTCAAATTTCATTCTAGCTACTTATAAAAGTGACAGTTGCTAGGCGTTTTTTCCAGTTTTTCCTGTGTAAACTGAGGAAGATCGTCGGATTTTCACTCTTAAGTAGACGTAAGTGACATCGTTTTTTAAGAATCATGCTTTGAAAAGCGCATAAATCAACCTGATGTATAACAAAAGTATGTCGAGGCATAATGGCGGTCCTGTTGGCGGTATTTTTTCCAATACACGCTCACTTATTACGATTTCACCGTCCGTGGATACCGAATGATCAGAAAAAATGAATGGAAGGCCAAAGTTCACCAAAGGCCTATAAACTATATACCGATGGTGTTGTCCACTTATCAACTAATAGTTTTTTCTAACAAGATTTTGTAAATAAAAAAGGTAGATTGGAGTGCTCATGCCACGAGTTAAAATATATCGAACATCAACAAGCTCTTTTTATTAATTTTCAAACAAACTGAAAGAAAATGGGATAAACATCATTATTGGACCCTGTGCATTTTAGCTTTGGCTCAAGTTACCAACGGGCATGGTTATCTTCAAATTATGCTATTGAACACTGTGAAAAATATCTAGGACACACGACCAAAGTTCATGCGTTATGTACACGAATCAGTCAACACTAGCCCCGGAAAAGAATTTCCGTCGAATATTTCCGTCAGACAAAAGGAGTATAACTAAACCCATCGGTGAAAAAAATGTGTGGTGATGAGCGAAAATAATTCGGATATCATTTGCAAGATGACTAGTTGATTCGATCTGTTTATTACAATCCCGACTGCTATACAATGCTAAGAATGCCCCAAAGATGGACATCAACGGCAATTAACTGAAATCAGTTTGAACGTGACCCTCTGTGAAACCATGAACCACCAACCCCATGAAGGTTCCTCAACAAATTGTTACGGTCAGTTTCAACTCGTATAGTATGGGCACAATATTTGAAATTTATTGTCTTCCCTTAGAATTCATAGGCCTATTGAAACACTGTATAAGAGCGATTTACACGTTATTTTGGGGAATGAGTTGCATTTAGCTCAGAAAATGGTATTCCTTTTAAATGTTTCTGAACTGGGATTCTTTTCGTGCGGTATGTTTTCTGTTTGGTATGGAAGACATAATTGAAAACAAATAACCAACGATGGGTTTACTGAGTAATTTCCAAGTTTTGAAAATATATAAATACCGTTCGAATTATACAAGGCCTTGATTCCGGTGAACATGGCTCTTATGTGTGTCGCGGATACGACACAAGCTTGTACATCGCAGGCAGAACTGTGCGGTCCGAATGAAAATAGTCCGGTGCTGCACTAGTGAATCATAAATCATGCGGTGAAAACTGCACGTAGGAAATCATTATACGATGTAATAGGCTTTTTTAACTGTGGAACATTTATTGTTTCATTAGGCTTATCTACAGTAGCGACGCTTTTTTGCTTGCCTATCTTCACTTACTTTTAGAAGTTTGTGTATGAATGATTTTGAAAATATCGTGTTCTATGTCTCCCTAATATTTCCGTGCACAGATATGAAGCAACGTCCGGGTAATTATTGTTGTCATTACAACTATTATCAATAAAATCACTTTTGTTATAAACTGACTATTGATTCTTCAGTGTGTTTATCTTGGCATACAGTTCAATCAAATTGTGTGACGTTCTTTCTCAAGTATTTTCAGGTGTCATTTTCAACTAAATACTAGGTAAGTGAACTTACACTACAATTCAAAACAGTACCGTTCCATGGTGGACCATGTTTTGAATGATAAGACATTTCGACAATCAAACCACTGAACCAGTTATATGGGAAGCCCTTCAATGGTAATGGAATCCACTGAAAATACACGGCTTCCATTCGATGAAACTCCGTGACAAATGATCTCGGATAGTATCTGTTTGGTCGTTGAAAATCGTTTTGTGAAGAGTTCAATGACGGCTGGGAGACAATAGCAAGCGTGAATGTAAGATACCACCGGGAGAAAACTAGCCATTTTTTTATTAGAACTAGTATTATGTGCTAAATTTGGTGGACAGAATGGAAACACCTAGGTTCGAGCAATTTGCACTATGACTCGATGAACGGCAAACACGAGAACCAGCACAATTGAAAGAATACTTCAAACGAACGAAAGCTAGTGACCAAAACAGGATTGCTCGAATCAAGCCTAATATGATTGTTGGAGTAGGACAGAGCAGTCACTGACATCGGCAGGGGAAGGGCAAATGGTACAGGGATAGCTCACTCAAGGATATCCACAGCGCAAGGATAAGCCTTTGGGCAGCATGTGACTCATTCAACCAAGGCAATTGTTGAAATTTCTAGTTATCATACTAATAGCTTTCCAGACTCAGTCTGATCCAACACTAATCGTCAAGCTCACGTTTGAATTTTCGTTCATTGTTTCATCATTTTATTGTTTTCATCGATCAAAGGCCCCTGGAAACACAGTCGGGTTCCGTATAGTTCAAACACAAGGAGAAAGAAATTGATTAGTGAAGGAGACGGGATTCAACCTATCCAATATGCTGAAGAGGCAGTGAATTTATATATGAATGGGAGCGACTTTCTTGAGGTTCACTCTAAACAGCGGGGTAGGTATTGTTGTGTATGAATATCGGACTCCATTTTCCGGTTCAGGCCTTACCAGAAATCACTAGGTATCCAGATTTTTTAGGTCAAGTGGAATATTGAGTTTATATGCAAGTATGCAAAGTGGGATATGAGATTCATTCACTCTGATGTTTCGTATAATAATAACGTTCAACTCACAAATGGAAACCTTGGGAGCACTGTGCATCTGGTTATTCCTGGTTAGAAATGACCAACAGCGCTCTGCCACCAAGCCTCCACTGGCAATCAAACCTGTGGTGCACTATTGGGTATCAAATACGTAACAACTACAGTGTTCTGACTCAAACAATGGCACTTCTCATACATTTCCTCATTGGCTCACGGTCAAGTGGTGGTATCCTTTTGGAGAACGGCCGTAGATCGACACAAAGTGATGAGATTTTCAGCACTCTTAGGGAGCCTATGTTTCAGGTGTTATTTCCGATTCCATAGTGCTAGTTTCGTCTTCATTCATTATTCTTGATGAGGTCCAATGCGTCGATACCTGTATCAACTCGTTTGAAACTATTATCCAAGGTTATTCTCCCAGTTGAAGTAATTGCTTCTTCTAAGAACATGTTCAAACAAGACTTGGGATCTGAAAAAATCGGAGAAACTGTTTGTTACGAAGAATTACAATAAGTAGATCGAGCTAATCGCGAGCCTAAAAAGTATAGTTTTCTTTTCCTCCTTAGTAAGCCATCGTCAAATTAATTGAGTAGTTATTACATATATAATACATGAATCAAACTTTGACATTTTGAAAACTCTGTGTGTTCATATATTAGTTGCTTGTGTGAACAAGAGCTCCATCCGAAGTCACTCATATTTACTGCACAAAATTTACTATTTTGCCTGAACGATGTTTCCTCTTTTCCTTTAGACGGCTACTCGTACATGTTTCTACGTTTGATGTTTTTGCCATTGCTTGCCGCGACGGATATGAGCAAGAAAATGGAAGGTTTTCGAAAACAAATTGACCGGGGTCCATTGTAATTGATGTGGCAATTTCATTCATTCAGCCTTTATTCGTCTTTCAGTAACAAAATACATCAGTCTTTGTTCCTATCGGTTTTGTCTTCAGATTACCTGGCTATAAACTGTGAAAGAGAACTTTGGGTCATGATAAAGTTGTGCGGATTGGAGGCGGAAGAAAACTGTAAATACGGAATAACTGTTGTTTCATATATATATATATCTAAGCCACTAAGGTACTCATACGAAAATAACAGAAGTGTATGATCTTCGAGTTCGTCAAGGCTTGTCCTCTGTCGTTTCTTGGAGGGAACAACTCAAAAGTGCTTTTCAAGAGACTTGACTGAGCCCACAACAAAAAATCAGTTAACTCTGAGCATTTCATGAACACGATTCTGCCATCCACGTTCCACGTACAGTACAGTTTTCCATTAGTTATAAATGGAAGATTCAGTTTCAGATTTCAAATCGTGCTAGAGTACACATATTGTGTGCAATAGCCCCGTGAATGAACTCCAAAAATACACGCAACTCAATTATTTATAAAAATATGAATACGATCTAAACGCCTTGTCTGGCAAGAAAAGGTCAGCTTTTAATGAAATGTATTCATTAGTAATTGTAGGCGCTATCCCAATCACCTGGAATTTGATCTGGCAGAAACTAATTCTCATTGGATTATAAGCACTATAGGAGCAGCGTATAGCTCTTTTCAGCAGTACAACAGTTAATAATATAGCCATGTTTATTATAAGTTCACGGAAAATCGTTGTTTTAAATAATAAAGTAATCATAAAAGATTAAAAGATATGAGCAACCGAAAAGCCGGTACGGAACCACTGGGCAGATTTAAAGGGAGTAATTATGAATAGAACACCGAGCGGAGAGTCGTCGAAATGGTATGCAGCGTGGTCGTGGTGCCATCAGCAACCAAGAAACCTTTTGACTAACAAGGAGTGGTAAATTTAGTTAGAGAATAAAAAACAACTGTAGTTGAAAAGTATAAAATAGTTTCGAATAAAAAGCAGTTTTTAAATGGAAAGTCAACAAAATAAACATGTGTCTACTTGAGTGGAGAACTCAGATAATCTGTCTGTGAATGCGCGTTTTTGCCAGTTCGAATCTCTGGCGCGGCGGATTTTTACGACGGACATACTTATTTGGAGAAATTTTCAATAGATGATAAACGAACAACTTTAACAATCCATATCTGATAATAGTTGTATGGAATAAACATCGTAAAACCGTGATACTGCTAAATTTAAAGCCTTATCACAGCAACAAAACGTGAGAAATATTTCACATATGTTGACTGTTTTTGCGATACGTACGGGTGAACTATCAAAGATAAGAATGGTCATAATTTGCAATTTGTTATTCAAAGTGATTCTAAACCAAGGAAATGTTTGTAAATAACTTAGATTTTATCTGATTTGGTCATATACACAGTCGGTATTTTTACAGTCCAAGTGTATATGTAAATCAATTCTAGGACACGGCTTGATTCTTCTGATCGCTTCCCAATAGGAAATTTGTATATCTATTTTCAAGTGAATTTTTACGCCGATACTACCTTTGAATGATAATGGCGAAATGCCTCGGATTTTCTTCGAATCCCAGTGTAAAGCAACCGCCAAGTCTTCCGCAATCTGCCATTTGACTGATGTCAAAGGAAGATCGACTGCGCAACTGGCTGGACCATCGATCTACTGGTCGTGGATAATTACTCTACTAGTAATGATGAATTTAGGAATGCTTCAGTTTGAGCAGCACCCCAGAATTCAGTGTACCAGAAGTTTGAAAACCCGGGTAAAATGTTGTTACTGGGGCAACATTGAATCGGAAACCCTACTGAATTTTTTCAACTCACAATAGATCGCGATTCTTAATGGCTGTAAGTTAATAATAATTTCTAAATAATTGAAGGTGCTCACTGTTATTAGGACGGTAGGGATTAAAAACAAGAGTATCATATATAGTTCTTCTTTTTTAAGAAGGTGAAAACTTTGTCCGCTTAGTTCGGAAACCCCTTTGGTGATTTGTGTGAGTATCCGTTCAACGAGATCAGAGACACAATGAGTTCCTACCTGATTTATAAATAACGAACAAAACTACAAACAATGATACGTTTTTCACAATGACGTATCAAACATTTGAGGCGGTTCAAAAACCGGTGAGTATAACATAATACTCATTTTTATTAAAAGCCATGTCATTGTTATGTTATTGGAACTGATTGAAAATCACACTCACGTACACTTGGAACAGATTCGTGACATGGGAGAATTTTTAAAGCGGCTAACTATTCATCAATAGATCTCACACAAGCGAATACAGCAAAACACGTTCTCCGTCTTTCTCAAGTTTCATGAATGTAACATAATCGAAACAATGCTGATCTGGCAGTCAGACTTTACTTGAATAAACGTGCTCATGTTGAGAATGGGAAGGAATTAAATATGTGAAACACGGTGTGAAAGGGATATTGAAATCAACCAGTTTATCTCGACAAATGGACTCTTGGAAAGTTAACGTAAAGGTCAGTGTTATTCACGCTACGCATCTTCATGCTGGAAAAAATGATTGGTATCACAGAACTGGATTTTGTCCAGTAACTGATTCAGTGACGATAATCGTTGTATAACCAACGCAGAAAACCTTTCAAACATGCTAGCTTCAAAGGCTCGAGTAGGCTATTTTGTCGTTAAACGGTCTTCTCTTTGGTAATCAGGGCTAAACGAAGAGCTGCATCAAAACTTTCGGACACAAATAAACAAGGTGAATAATATGATTGATAAGGATACTTTAGATCACCTAGTGGGTAGCTTCGTTCATTAATCAACCTTCAGCCTTGAAACTATACTGGATTGATGAAAAAAAAAAATTTTGCATACGCGCTATCCTCCTGATGGGATCAAGAGAACATTATCTCAAGTCGTCCTAGATTTTCCCGTTTTAGTCTTAAAGTATTCGTGAATTTTGCAATGCACAATAAAGCCTATGAAACTCAGGTCACTCTTTCCACGATCCATCCTTACCTCTCCCTGTATTTTGGTCGATCAAGAAGCTCCACATCGTTGCCAGGTACTGCCTCCGAGTTTCCACTGTATTGCTTTTATCTCACTGATATCTGTCCCATCGCAACACGTAGTTGCCCTCATTTGGACTACATTCTGACAAATTATCCGTAACTCATTCCATAATATGCTCATAAACTGATTACTCAACCAACACACAGACAAAATAGGTGCGATGTTATCAACGAAACTTATCAGAAGAAACCCTTCACTATGTAACTGTGCTTTGTTTATTGTCACCTACCAATTACAACTTACTTTGGATCATCCCTCTTCAACAGTTTCTAAACCACAATTATACACCATTTCTTCAATATTTGCTGTTCGAAGGAAATGCATAATTCCATCATGGATGACTGACCCTACCTTAGCTGGAACTGTGGGCCACACATTCTCCCAACAATACCATAAAAATGACCACAGATGTTGGCCATCAATCCATTCCATGGTCAGAACAAATCCTCCTCTTCTGATGCCGTGGACGACGACCATGTGCATGTTCAACACTCCAGTTACCCGAAGGATCCTCTCCCAGTTTGTGAGCATTATGACCCATCTGAGATTTAGATGTCTACCGCAGTGAGGTTTTGAAGCTTCAAGATTCCTTCAACTGAACCAGATCTTATGAACCAAACGGTCGAACTTCAGCAATACTCAAGCAATGAGATGGACTTGTGGGAACTCGCTTCATAGTTCCACCTAACCACTCCCAATTTATTTTGTTGATCTTCCGTCGTATTCGTCACCCATACCTAAGGGGTCACGTACAACGAAAGAAAAAAAAATGTACACCTTGAAGCGTTTTTCTCCTAGACGTCGAATTTGTTCAAACTTGCTCTACTCCAGTGCCCTCAAAACTCTCACTGACGAACATCAATTTATTTTTAAGTCTTGGCAATAAACAAATAATGCGGTGGATTATATAGTCCATTTCACAACGCGTGATGGTCACAATGGCTCAAGAAAACAGACTCATCGATTTGCGCCACTTACTTCTAATCCGGAAGAATCTTATAAACTGAAGGTGGGAGAAATAAATTCAAAAATCTCTGAAACAGTGTTCATGTCTTTCGAGCTGTTGTTCTTTGTCCATCTTCATTGCCTACCTCATTAGCACCTCATCCGTAACTCACTCGGCTCGTGTATTCAATTATGTCCAAGACATTGTTTCGATTTGGTCTACGTCCTCTCGTTCTGGTTGAGATGAGTTTACGGAAGGTCTTTTATACATCCAAAATGTGTCTGAACAAACTGGTCTGCTGTTTAGCGCGGCCAAATTTTGATACATTCTCCCCACGTGCGATAGCCTTCATAGAAGATCCCATTTGTATGTGCAAAGCATGTGCAATATCCCGGTGTACCTTGAGAAAATAACTTTCCTCGTTCTTTGCACACTGAAGTAGATGCTGAACAACGGACCCCTTTGCTCTTTTGAACTCCTAAACTTAGACAGTTCAGTGCTGGTGGTCTATTATTTATTCCTCCTTATGCCCGCGTGTATTTTTCGTAAATCCGGTGTTGCTCACCTATAGTTCTCTTTCTATTATAAAACGTAACACATTACCGGATTTGTTGCACATTTACTCACTCTCTTCTATCTTTAGCTGCACATATAACCTCTTTTATCCAGTACTATATATGTCAATGCCTGGAGTGATATATCGAAAAGAAATTTCTTCGCGTTACACGTTTTTTACATTACCGTATATTAGCAATCCTTATATAGGCCGAAAAATCATCGTTGACGAATCTCACCCACTTCACTGCGACCCCTCTGTCAGCTTACCTCACCTGTTGACCCGTCCCATGTTTCGATTAATTCCTTCTGGATTACTGTGATGCATAGATTCTCTGGTTCCGAATCATGCTCGCATGTCAACAAACAGGAATGAAGTTTAGTCTGAAATACTCATTCGTTTTAGTGTATAGACTCTGTCCTTCATTTTATTTCACAACTGCTGAAGAGAACCAAAAAATGGTGAGATTCCAACAACATGCACACGCAACTAAAATGATCGGTGATATCTAATGCTACGTCTTCTATCGTAACCCATATCAGCCCCTGCAGGGTACGAAGACTGAAAGTTGACGCTTAGGTGCAAAACAGTAATTGTTATTACTAGCCAATCTATGATAATTATTTTATCACGGGACTGGAATAACGATCGAGGAATATCTATTATAAGAATTCATACGAAGTGGTTCACTTTTAGAACAACTATCTAAGGTCACACTAACTGAATTACTGCGAAGACAGTATTATTCTGAGTGCTCTGTTCATGATACATTTTATTGAGTTTTCTGAAATTAGGAATAGTTACCCAGAATTTAAAGTATGAACTTCCAAGAAAACCGCAGTAAAAAGCTTCGAACTTTCAAATCAACTTCTTTTATCTAATACAGAACACTCGGTCCTTGCTTCAGAAGTACCACTTAGATTTGTTACAAATGGTGAAAATTCACCGTGTTTTTAAGACAAAGCCCTGAAAATGTTGCTTACAGAGAAGCAGTCTATCCCACTGACAAAAGTGGATAACGGTTTATAGTGAATTCGTAATCGTTTTTTTGTTATCTCACTCAAAGATGCAAAAGGGAGTCGAAAAATTCAATATAATTTGAGTCAAACTCCGAAGCGTTTAAATTTCATGTCAATCTTTCACAGTGAATCACTTAGCAACGAAAGCAGAATAGCAAGATGGCACAATTAAATGTTGTATCCACGACCATAAAACTATTGAACTGACGAATGTAATAGTACTCACTAAGCTAACTGTTACTGAAAAATGTAAATTTTACAAGGCAGCAGTCGGTAGTTGTTTTCTCTGGGTTGTTCAGGCACTGAATGACTGATGTCTTCGTCCATCATTTTATTCAAATATTACCAAAACGAGGAAGGAATATTTCCTGTGGCCTGTCAGTGCAAATACTGTCAATGATAAGTGGCAGTTCTGGTCAATATCAGCATATGCGCTGATATTCTATGGACCGTTTTCACAACAAAATTTATCATACATAGTAATTCTAATTAAACCACTTTCACTCAATCGCTGAGAAACAAGTGGAAACCGGTAATTACCGTTGGTCACACTTCTTTCATCCGTATACCGAACAGTTTGGTAAATTTGGAACATTCATATCATAGTAATCCCAAAAGCAATCGATTTTTTCATCCAGTTTGGGATGAGGCAGTTCCCTAGTCACATATTATCCGAGGAAGACGTCTGATAACGCCAAGGTCACCCATCTTGCTGTGAGCATTCGCTGGGAAAGATGGTTTATAACAGATAACCACAGATGGCTTCTCTCAAAATTACCAAATATGCCCGAATGTTTACGCTATCGGGGAGAAATAGTGAGCCAGGCTATCGGGAAATATGAATATTGTTCTTATTGTTTAACTTATTCTTTGCTCTCTACGTGTGTTTATGACATCTGCAACTATATTAGTTACAGCTGAAGCTGCACTAACCAAGTCAACTCCTTGCAGCACGATTATTCAGGAAGCCTACCAAATGCTTTCTATTTCTTTCACGATGTATTTTGTTTCTCATTCTATGGGAAACGTAAATCTGTTCGGTATTTGTTTTCCCACCTATATTCGTGCATCTAGAGTAATGTTTCTACATGCCTCAGTTGTTCGTGATTGTCAGCCTTACTCTGGGATCGAGTGTTCTAACCCTTCCAACAATCGCGAACAGTTGTTACTCTATCAGGCGTACAAAGTCAGCTATTCGTCAACGCATACACCTAATTTTCTCCCATATATGCGTCCTTTTTTCCTGGTCATGGTGACTTTATGTTTCTTGATAACACAAGCGATATTGATTATGGTACGCTGGATACAAACAAACGGCCAAAAATGTGCAACGGGTCCCGGTGACAGATTTCACTTATGAATATTTTATTGCGTCATAATGAACACTGAAATTCTGTTAAGAAAAAAAGCCTCTTTTGATTCGATCGACGAAATATACTGGGCAATCCCGATCGTCCGACGGTTAGCCACCGACCGATAATGTAAACGACTAGTGTTATGATCAACAAGATGTGTCTGGGCAATCGAAAACGAGAGTGTGCGTACCAGCCAGCTTAATCTTCTGATTTTGACCGGGTAGCATTATCAACCGACACTGTTCTAATCACAGTACTGCTAGTAAGCGAGACCGGAATGAACTAACTTGAAGCCCCACTGTGGAAAGGCGCGGAGAATTCACACAATTCTGCACGACCACGATGTCACCAAATTCATTCAGAGTGGACTTTCTTCCTAAAGGTTTCACCGATTTCCTTCTGTTCCCAACAGAGTGGGTGAGAACCTGATGTGGTTCATTCAGCTCTAGTATGGAAGGGAAACCCTGGCCAGATAAGGGTCCTTAGAATGTAAGCGAAGAAACAAATACCAGTTAGAACAGCTTTTTACTATTATCTGTGATATCATTTTAACCGAAAGCTCTCAAAACATGATCGTTCATCTCCCGTGTATGTTACTGGATACTTTGTCAGTAGCCAGATATCAGGAGGCCATCGTGGATAAGGGGAAAATGCGAGGGAGTGCCCGTATCGGACGATAAATGTTGTCATCATGTACTACATTCTTCTGCCATGAAGGTCTTTCAACTTGATAAACAAGTGTGATGTGATGTCATCACCATCATGGGGCTTCTAACTATTTTCACATATATGTGCTAACTAGGTTCTTTTGGTTGTGAACTGCATTGAACACAGGATTAAACTAAAGCGTCAAAATAAATTAATTAATTCTCAAGCGAAGCTAGTGAGTTTCGCTTTCGTTGAATGCTATATCAGATGCGGGTACTACCGTTCTGGTACTTCCTGGTACTTCCTCTTCAGTTCCATCATACTACTTTATTAAACGACTAGGTAGCATTGCATAGCAAAACATAAATAGGTAGCATTGTTAGGACGAACGATATGTCATGACAGTAGTGAAATACATCATTTTGTCTTTGACTGCACCGAAAAAGCAAGCCCGGATGGTAAAGTTGGACGGGAAATATTCTTTGTTCGCTCTATTTGGGCCTTTTTCCAGCCAACCTAAATTATACCTCTGCAAACGTCGACAGTAAACCATTTCTTCCGTGGTACCCTTCTCACAGCCGACCGAGGCATCGCAGCTTGGAACTACCGTATAATTGAGGTTGTTTTCTGAGTGAAAGGAAACAGACCACAAGCACACCAATGCGGATGTCGGCTAGAAAGAAACACATTAGGTATCCCGTTTATTTCATTCTGAACATAAAATGTGGAACAATTCTGTTTACACCTCTCAGTGACATACTTCATAACTATTCTTCAGTCTTGGACTTCATTTCCACCTAACTGTTCCTACAGCCGCGCCATTCATCTAGTGGTTCATTTATTTTATTCTCATAAAATACAGCATGATTTCAGAGATACTGGATTCGACTTTGTGTTGTCCGGATTTGTAGTTGGTAAGTTTCGCGTTGTTCAAGCAGCTGTACATTCGCCCTCTTTCCAAAACTGGTGTTTGGTTCATTCGGCCTTATAAATAAGTACTCATGTCATAACTAATTGTCATATTGTGTCAACATAAGAGGACTTCATCCACCTATCTGATAACTGTCAAAACATTGTGACTTATTCTAAAGAGGGTGATTTTCCCCTCAACCATAGCACTGTTCCGAGTGTATCTTCGCCTTATCTCGGTCATTTATTCTGAATGATCAGCATATTTCAAGCACTATTCAGCTACACAAAGCTCAATCTATTAAGTACCTTGATGTAACATTGAACTCTGAACATCTCACGTTTCCATATGTGTGCACGAAAGGCGCGGGCTCATTGTTTCAAATTCCATAGCTTAGGTAATTCTGCATGACAGTTATCAAAAGACTATTTCTCGTGGCACCAACAGTACCGTAACTATGCGGATACAAAATTAGCATTTGCTTTCACGATGACCACGAGTTTTCTAGTTCTTTCTTCTTTCATTTTAGTTTCAATACCTATACAGTGAGCTGCATTTGGCCAGTAGTGAAGTGTGAAGAACAGTTGTGTTTGCTACCGAAGGTTTTCATGTCTCAGTCTGGAATTTTTATTGAATTATGCGTTAAATTTGTTATTGAATTTTCTCATGATTCTCAAACCATTGAAATAAAATTACTCTGTTTCTTCCTCGCGGTATCTGTCACCTAAGCAATGTTGGATTTCGGTTTATTTTCGGAGAAATTTTGTAAACAGTCGTAAGTATTTGAAAACCTTTTCTGAATTCCGCGTTATGTGATTTGCACGACGATTCCTGTCAAAATCTTGGTGGAGACACGGTAAATTACAAGGAAAAACCAAGGCCTTGGTAAAAGTGATGGATCAAATGAAGGTGTGTCCCGCCACAATGAAGTGCTTCGGTTATCGTGCCGATCTGAATGCCTGCCAAATTCCGAAGGCCATTTTGCAAAGACTGCCAACCAGTGTTCAGTCCGGGTGATTCGACCGGACATCCGTCATTCTCAGATCGGGACGTGAGACTACTTTTATTGAACTGATGAGTTTTGCCAGCGATCAGGGTGACGCTTCCTTATCTGGCCCCACTGATGTATCGCCACCGGACATTTTAGAATTTTTGACGACCACGTTCTGAAAAATCTACTGGTGGTCTATACTCCAGTGATCGAGTAGCCAGAATTTTGTATGGCTCGATTACTTGCGCGTAGTATGTAGGATTGATCAATCTTTGCTTAGTTGACTGTCCATAGGACTCCACCTTTCAAACACAAACATGGAACATTTTCTTATTCTGCTACTTAAGCTATCAATTCGGGCTAGATGGAAAGCTTCTTGAGTTACTATCTGGACCGTGACCGTACTGCGCCTCATTTTCGCTTGACTTATAGCTGTGTAATCCGTTTCTGAGTGCACTGTCCCGATTTACCGGATGACTTTCTCTACTGTTTTTCTCGGTCACTCATGTGGCTGTGAAAACAAGAAGTTACTTTAAACACGGCTTTTCAATTGAAATTTGTTTTGCGTTTGGTAGTTCTGCACAGCCCATATCGTGCCTAGAGCCCGTGAGACCGCATTTCTGCTAGATTGATAGCCCAAGTAATCAGGATAGTTTCTACAGATGGTACATTCACATTTTTCCTATCAAGTGCTGTGTTTCATTCCTCTATTCTATTAGGAACCATCTTTCTTTCTCGAATAGTTACTCGCATGCAGTGATGTTAAAAAGCTCAAGAATCCTCAAAAGATCAGGGTCAAATCCCATTTTTCGCATCTCTCCTGTCTTCGCACTGTGCCGTTTACTTGACAAACCCGACCGGATTCAGTGTAATCAATCGATGATGGACCATGCAACACGAGCGCGTTTATCCGCAGGTGGTCTTCTTGTGACAATTTAGTTGGATTCAGCCAGTTATCCCTTAAATATTCCACTGGTCTGTGTGAGGTGGCCTGCTCGAATAAGAGCATGTGTATGACTTCAGCGTTTTTGTGGGAAGCGTCTAAATCGCAGCACTAGCACAGGGTTGATAAGAAATGCTCTCCACTGCTCACATATTGCTTCAACAGACCACTGCTGTTCCACTGGGTTTTGCCCTTTGAACAAGTTCGTCGCGCGATGTCTCAATTTCGTGCTAACCCAGGGACCACCGTTATAAACGGTTTCTAATCGTCATTCAGCTTTATCGTGTTTCGCAACAGACAGCAAGTAAATGTGTGTCTGTATATTTCGGCCGCCTACCAAACAGCTAATCACTGTAGTTCTCAATTTCGCCTTTGCAATTAGAAAGAACCTTCAAACGACGAGCAAAAATATCTTCAATGCCGACTAAAATACAGCTGTTTCTGGTTTTGGTATTTACTTTAGGTGGGACTGGACTGGTCTACAGATTTTAACTCCTGTAATCGGCACAAGAATTCAATATTATTGGATGATCATCACCTTTATTGAGGCTTGCATTGGACAACTCCACAAGAGATGCTCATCGATCAGATTTGCAGAATGCTGCTCACCATACAAAAGGGAAAAAGTGCTTCCTTTCTTCAACTCATTTGGAGGAAATTTATCAGTAAAGGAAGTTCTCATTAGCTTTTAAACACACATTCAACTAAACATCTAAAATAAATTGGACACTCGAACACTGGCAACGTTACCGTGTTGTTGAAAGTACCGTAGCAGCATCGAGAAGTAGCAGTACAACAGGAGAATTTACCATTATTCAACACCTGCAGAGCTCCAGCTTAAAATGATATTGAAACAAACATCCTCGAAAAAGGTCGACCTAAATAAAAATTATGATGTGAGTGTTCATGCAGTGAATCAAACACAAGCGAAGGTAGAATATATTCATGAGTACGACATGGATTTTCTCTTCCGAATAAGCGGTGGGTAATCTTTCCTTGGAAATAACTATTTTTATGCTTCATAAGTGCTGAATCCGCGTTGAAAAGCCTTGAAAACTACGTGCATCCTCTGTGTGCTATAGGAATTATCAGTTGATGAGTGCACAAAACGGATAACAGAATTTGAAAGACAAACCAGCTCATCCACCGGCAATTAACGCGAAGCCAATACCATTGTATTTTCACTGAAATCAATAATAACTGCATATTTGAATCGAATGCATGTTCACCAGTGCTGTGAAATGTCCACGGACAGAAATATCTCGAAGGTTTTGAACGCAAAGTTATTTACACGCATGCCTTGACACAGCTCTTTGAATTTAGCCTTCATGGTTATGAAAAACCGCAACATATTACTCTGCAACTGTTATTTAGGACACTCGTAAACAAAAAGTATTATCACTTATACTGATTTTCAGGATAGAGTTTGACTCGTGGCCAACCCGCGGCCTGCTCTTTCTAAGATAGCAGCAAAATCACAAAGAGTTATGAGCTGTGAGCACATGGTCCGTCTAATATTGAGGTCAGGCCTTGATACTTCGAAACCGCGAGCTAAAATATAAAGTGTCGATGGCTTTGATGGATAAAATGAAAGAGGAATCCTGTCAAGCGGCGTTTAGTCCCAGTATCAACCAATCAGAAGATTTGGTCACCCACACGAGTAAGGCCAGTATCTTTTGAAAAAGGACTGGTTATGAGGACCAACACTCCATATAATCATTGTATTTTACTATTACAAAACAAGAATGTTCTGGGGAGAAGAAACACTTTTCTTAGCTATATTTGGACAACGCAAAACTTCACTACGACTAATTCAGTGGAAGAATGTTTTATATGAATACAACCTTTTTAGGTAACAGGCAATGTATTGATTTTTCAAAGCAGGTGTTCTAACGGTATAACAGTTGGTTCACAAAAGAACATGAATAGCCTTTTTGGTTTAGTCACAATATTCCAAGTTTCCAAAGTTTATCTCCAGATAGCTAGGTACCGAGCCAGCCATGACCATGCATATGAAGATATTGCCCTTTCCATAAGCAAAACACAGTTTCTGTGTATCATATTTGTTATCATATTGTGCATACCCCACGTTGTGATTTAACGGGCTGAAACATTGTCAAAAAATGTCCTGGTTCTTTTGGTAAACAGCAGGATGGTTTGTCGGCCTGACAGCATGCAGGGAGTCCGCACGTCAACGACCAACCAAATCTGACCACAAGATAAGGACCAGCTAAGCCGAGTGATGGACCCATGAAGGACCATTTATTGACTAAATCGACCAAATCCGAACCAACTAAGTAAGTTGTAACTAGGTTAGCCAGCCATGAGTGGCTCTCATTACTGATTTTTTAAGCCAACAAGTTCGCGGACGTCGCTTTTGTTATGGTTAGCACACATCGTATATAGTTTGATTTATACCAATAAACTGAGATGAGTTGAGAGCGGAATTATTTTCTCACCAAAATGTTTGGGACTGTTTAAAATAGACTCTTAGTTTCACAACGGTCGAAAGTGAGCCCGGTAGGACGAAATGGATATTCTTCACAAAAATTATTCAGCATAAATACCTTATTTATATGTTGTTCGATATTTTACCTTGTACCGTTTTGCTTTCCCCGCAGCTCTGTTTGATGCTTCTGACCGGCCCTGGCTATGCTGAACAGTGGCATTTTTATCCGGACTATATTGGCACCAATTCAGCAAGGTACTACTGGATGTCGCAATTTTCGGTTGTGACCTACTGTGATGAATTCGAAAGACATGTCGCAATACTCCAACTGTTAGCTGAGCTGACAAAAACGGCGGCACCTTTGAAAACCATAGTGCCGAAATTCATAAATCCTCTTGGTTAAATGAGTCCAAAAAATAGTAGATTCGGATATCAAACAGGTTCTTTCGTGGGAGTTTAATGGAATGACATTTTTCAATGTGGTGTCTCTTTTTGTGTTGATAAACGATCGATCAAACGATCGTTTCACTAAATGTACAAGTGCTCATTCAGTCACAAACCAATTGGTGACGTGCGTCGCTCAGTAGAAAGTGATAATTCTCCGTGTCCACTGAAAGGACTCAGGCTTTACAGTCGATCATTCTTATAATCCGTGGTTCAGAGATTCCAAACAATGGAAGTTTAATTTATGTGGTATTCTGAGGAAAAATGATGAATTTTGCCATCGATGACCCACACAAATGAGTTTCTCTGAGCACTTGTCAATTCAATTACCAGGCCAGTATGTCCGTGAAAGCGTTCCGTCGACAACCAGTTTCTGTGATGTGGTTTGTAGATGCAATAAAAAACTCTTTAGATTCCAGAATGTACTCATTGTAAAATCAGAACAAGTTTTCGGAGACAATGAAATATTTTCAATGGTTCATCATGTAGTTTTCAAAAATCGCGTGGGAGAAGATTTTGTTGGACGGGTCAAGGGACATTTGGAGTGAACAATGTTTGTATGGTGAATTGGGATTAGATCAACATGTCAATCTGCACGACTCGGTCTAGGCAGTCACATGGTTCGAAACCGTGTCACTGGAGTGTGTGTGGTCCACTTCCGACCAAATTAACTGGATGGATGGGACGAAATTTTTCTGTGTATGCGGCAGGTGTGAAAAGACGGATGTCAATGGCCTCTGCGGTGGCCAGTATATGTAAAAGGATGTGTTTGTGTGGAACGAAGGACACTCAGTCAACGACTGGGCAACACCGAATCTAACTTTACGTGATGACCTGTGCCCACCAGGTGTCCAAGTATGACACTTCCTATAATTCCCGTTCTTCAATGTTGTAGTCAAGGTAGTTTCTGATATTTAACCTGTCATTCGGCCAGTTAACCATATTCCATGTGCTTTGTGAGGCTAGAGAATGAATCATGGAAAGAACATTTTGTCTCCAAAACAGTTTTCTGAAAAACGCTCGATTATGGTCTGAACGAAGATCATATTTCTAGCCCTTTGTCAGAGGATAGGGTAAAATTTTATCATCAACGACAATTTGTGCAGTGGGCCTTTGGGACATTAAGCTGGATCAACTCAAGGAATACTATCACCACCTATCGCTTATCACGTCGAATCACTATGGAGACAAGACGACACACCTACAAGAAACACTGGTGTACTATACTATGGTATAGCATAGCATTTGTTATATCCAACCCACACGAATACTTCGTGGTGAAGGCTAGTCATCTAGTGTCGTATTCTAACAACATCTGCAACTATAGGAGAGCATTATTATGGAACAAGTTATTGATCCATCACGACGAGACTCTAACTTGACGTGGTGTGATGGCTTGCGCGCCTCTATGATCCAAAGAGCTATACAGGATGGCAGTTTGGTTCTGTTGCAAATCCAACGTGATTATATAAGACATCTTACGCAATACACCGTTCTACTACCCGTATATCTGTGTTGGCAAGTGAAGACCGGATGACCGCTATTTGCGCAAAGACTGAACAGTAAAACACACAACTGCAAAGTGTGGTCAGATTTCTACCAACGCCAATGACTCTATAAATATTCATAATTTTTTTATCTAATTAGTTAATTTGATACTTTTTTACTACAATAAGTTAAACACATAGTGCTTCACCGAGATCAGTCGAAAGCTGAATAAAATGGAAGAGACTATTTTCTTTTGCATACACTGTTTTTACAATTTC
Organism: Fasciola hepatica; assembly: GCA_948099385.1. Lineage (NCBI taxonomy): Eukaryota > Metazoa > Platyhelminthes > Trematoda > Plagiorchiida > Fasciolidae > Fasciola > Fasciola hepatica. The sequence goes on from CANUEZ040000131.1 coordinate 234,095, forward strand.
CGGCAAATTTCAATCTTATCTGATCAACAGCAAGGCGAGGAATATAAGCGGCCTTCCTGTTAACAAGGTTAAATGCTGAGTAGGTTCAGTGGTATCGTGCAACTCTGAATCCGCTGTAAAACCACCATCTGAGTGACATGGGCTCTCATTTCCTGAAAAAGTGCCATCTGACCAAGGTTCATCATTTGTAATAAACAGTATTTAGTTTTTAGTGTGCTGATAGCCTTCTACTGGATCCAAAGTTGATTCATCATTTTACTACAATCGCGGATGACTGTCAATACAGCGAAAAACTCGCTCGGCGGAAGTTTTTTGAAAAATCAGGGGATTTCTACGTAACTTACTATCACAATGCATCTTTTTGTACTTATGGGCCACAAAACGTCCTCTTCAATCACCTGATACAAAAGCTCGCGTTATTCGAAAGGCAATTTGTGGCTTTCTTCATGAAATATCAACTTGACTATCCATCTTTTCAAGTTTCTTTCAAGCCTCAACATTGGGACGTAACACAGTGTAACTTGTATTGTATATTCCATTGACAGTTTATAATGAGGGCACACCAGTTATAGCCACGTTTAAAAATATCTTTTCCAGTAAACCTTTAGTTTGCTATTCAAGGTTAATTTGTTACGCAAATGTTGCTGCCTTGTTCGTGATATATGGTAATAACTTACCATCTTCCCATACATCTCTCTTCTGTCTATGAAAACCCATTTCATCTGGTGAGCATCTTCAGATGTTTCTCTATCCACGCTCGAACTGCACTACACAGAATAATCACCCGCCGTGAAATATTCCTTTTTTATATTGTTTTGATACTTTTTCCTGGGCGAAGTTCATGTTGCGGAGTATAAAATTAAATTGCATTTGAATGAGGGAATGAAAAGAAATTCAACCCCCAATTTTATCATTTTTCAAACTGAAAGATATGCGTATATTTGATAAAATGGAGGACTTTCTGAGAAATCCGTCGTTAATCACCACCCATTCCGTTCACGTTACTTTGAGTTCGGCTCTGCGAATACTTATCTGCACTGATCGTCCGATTATTTCTACAACCTTTGAGAAAACTATCATTCTTGCTTTTTTCATGGATATTGGGTGGCTGGTCTCCAGACTGATACAACGGAGTACTCTTCAGTTGTTGCCTACGGGGATACGCAAACTTTGCTGCTGCATGTGGGCGTCGCTGAGGAGAGTGATACATGAGGACCATAGTCTTTGTATCAATTGCCAACATAGTATGAAGATATTGGTCTTTATCTGCATCATTTTTTCCAGGATATCTGAGGTGCGCACTAATTTCTTGTTATTTAGTAGCGTCTAGCGTGAATGCATCCTTCTATTTCTCACAAGTGAAAGTAAACGTTGAAGTGTTTGAAAGTTCTTTTATGGTTAAGCTAACATATCTTTCTTTATGTTAACATGGTTCTTACTCAAACGATCGGGGATGTCAACACTTAAATTTTAGAAAAACAAGAAGGCATCTCGTTCTGATTCTCTAAGCTGATGCTATATTATCCATTTGGTCCAATTTTTCTGCCGTTGGCAAATCAAATTTAGAAACACCTAGTGTGATGCAAGTAAAAAGGGAACTGTCAATAAAAAAACATTTAATTGTGTTGTGAAATGGATGCAATATCAATTCAAATCAATAACGGAATATTCCCAGAACGGTGAGAAAGGGTCATTTCCTGTCAGGTGGACTTTTGGTTAGAAACAAAGGAGGTTGAAGGAGGCCACAATTATTTAGTGAATCAGTTTAATTGCTGACAGAACAGGTCAAGGTTGAACTGGTATGTTTTAGGATGTTGCATTATAAATCATAATCTAGTAAATGAAGACGAATACCGCCCTGAAATCAAACTTGGCGACATTTTGCATTGTTCAAGACCGTGACATTGGTTGGCATAATACGTCAAAAGTCTCATGGCCGAAGCTGTAACATGGGAGACCAATCGTCGGCTTGAATGGTAGTCAAACCCTAAGATGAGGTTGTTCAACCTTGCGAACTCTTGTTTTGTTCCAATCGGAAATCACTTTTATATTTCGTAGAAGAATATTAGAGTAAAATAACTCATCAATAATCATACCTACAATCCAAGACCGCTAAACGCGACAGACTTTTCCAGCGAAGAGATTTTGGAAACTAAGTTGCATTGGTTGAGGTAATCTCGGTAGTTGAAAAGATTTAACATTCGAACAAAATATTTGGAAGAAATTGAAAAAAAACACTTCAAGCTCCATCAGACAGTTCGCATTTTATCACAATTCGTCTATTAGCTACCAGATAAAACGTCATGAAATGAAACATTGCCAAGCCCGGTTAGGTTGGTAATTTCACTTCACGAGTCAATCACCTTTATAGATAATCAGTCACTTGGACTAGTAATAATGGAAACACAATTATTGGTAAGTTAACTGGCTTTATGTAATCAATGGCAGTGCAGCAAAAATAGCATAAAATCCTCAATATTGAACACAAAATTCTCTACTGTCCACCCCAGAAAAGAATGAACGACAAAGATGCAGCCGAGTTGTCTCGTACCTGGAAACGGTAGTCTTGTCACCTCACATGATATAACTGTATAGAATAAGCCGGTGGTTTGTCAACTGTCGGACTCTGAAAATAAGAGTAATAAACATGTAAAATATATTCTGCTACCACAGTTTCACATATCCTGGAAACCAGGCGGAGATATCGGGGATCGGTCTACCATGTGGTCAAACGAAAAGCCTCAAGTGGTGATGACTTGAATGTAGACCACATTATTATTCAACTAATCCGTTGTTCGGCTAACCCTTTCAAACAGTTTAACGATTCTCAATATGGAAATCCTCTATCTATGAGTGTTTTCATATCCTCAATTCCACCGAATTAATTGAGTGTGCTGAACCAGAACTTGTTCCGTGCTCACACCGGAAGCTGGACATTTCTATGAGCCAGTGTCTTCGTCAAAGAATCCGCTTGTGAGGGTATGGCCGAATCAGTCTCACTGGCAGACAGTACGTCAACACCGGCCCCTATCGAGCCCACGAAACTACGAGAGGAAGGAGAGCCGATCGATGGCGTAAATCGAAAGACGAGACGAATCTTGACAGCGGTATTCAAGCCTCAAAGGAGGGTCGTCCACACCAGTCGGACCAATAAGTTGTGTGCAACGAGTGGGCGCATGTGATGCCAACCACATATAGGACTAGACGATTCTAAGGCAGATCTAAGTTCTCACTAGAGTAAGTGGGACGGAGTGAAACATTGCTTATTCGTTTCCCAGTAATATTTAAACCAACCCCCGGGGAGTCATGTGCCCCAAAAAGAACCAAAATGTCTACCAAAATCGTTTTGTCCTCTTTAAAAGCTTTATGAATGGTCTCTGTTCTAAAGCAACCGATTTTTTGTCAAAGGCATCACTGGCAAATTTCAATTGGATTATGAATGTTTTACTACTTACTCAACCATTCGAGAAAGACAACTTGTGATAAAAGCGGAAAAAATGATTCCAATCATCTCGTGAGTAGTGGCAATATGCATCGAGCCGCTGTTCAACATCCCCATGCATTCCCGTCCTACACTTGGGACTTAACAGCAACTCACCCAGTTCGTCTTTGAAAATATGTTGTTTACATAGTTCTGGCTCTGTCCTTGTGTCAACAACAAGTTTTATCGGGCTTCCGAATGTTTAGTGATCAATCTGGTCCCTCGGTAAACAAAAAAGCAATGTCCAGATTGCATTCTGCAATCTCCTTTCATAAGTGACTATCAACACAAGCTATCCCGCTCTTACAGGTATCGACCATTTGTCATACCTCAGCTTTATCTTGAAAGATAGATTTTATTGGTATTCGCATCTCGAAATGATTGCTCGAAACCTATGTTTTTCACCCTTTCAAATTTTTGCACCACGAAATCTCATTGGACCTCTGCTCATCGGGTCTTCCATTATCATCGTTATCTGCCATGTTTTACCTAAAAGCAACTAATCTACTCTACGGGGAACGCTGCACATTACAGAGTCTGTTTCTTCGGTTGCTTCCAAGAGTTAAATATGTGGTTTGTCTCGTAAAAGTACAGCATCATCCATTGTAATTCCGAAAAGGATCTTCACTAAATGTTATTTGCCTGCCGCAATGTGACCTCTGTGTTAGCTAGTCTTACTAGGTAATTCGTATATTGTTTCAGTTACTTCCATCTAGATTATTGCTTTACTGGGATTATGTTGTTCCGAAACTTACTCCTGTTCTATCAAGCGAGAACCGAGGAGTTATTTTTGTTTACTTTTTTCCTTGGCTATTAGGCTTACTATAACCATGATCAAAGCAGATTTTGAATACTAATAACGACGTTGATTATCATAACAAGACTTATTACACGGATTTTATTGTTATTCATGTTGAGTTGAAATTGCTTTCGACATCAGTACCAGCACCATCAGATATCGTGCACTTTATTGATCATAATGTTTAAATAGTAGAGGTTTAACGTAGATCCAGGGATTCTCCTGTTGAATAAAAGAGTCGAGGTGAACGCAATTATCATAATTACCTCTTACCCAATGAGTGCATCTCAGTCATTTAGTTCAATGCAAGAAGAATAGTGTCATTTCTTTATTCGTTTTGACAATTTTGCGATAGGATTTGATCAGATGGTCGCTTAAGGTAAGCCATCGTGAATAAAACCGTGCTTTTCATTATCTCAATTGAATTGATCAGCAGCTTGATATTCCGAAAGTCCAAAAAGGGACATCACCGAAAGCATCAGCTGGACCCAGCCCTAAGTGCTTTGTCGGTTCGAAACTATAACGCAAATTTCTAATTGGACTTTTGATACACACCCAAATATATGTGCCAATTGAGGCCCATTCAAACAGCACCGCCAGGACATTATATTGATGACTTTGACTAGACGATAGAAGGATCTCAGCTGGGGCCAGGCAAATTTCCATGACTCTCGATTCTCATCATTGATTGCAACATTTTTATGCAGTGACATCATAATTATTTTACCGAAAAACTGTTGTCCCACTGAATGGTAATGTCTCACCTCACGTGTATCTCTCATATACTGGGATCTGTTCATTGGACCGAACAATAAACAGACAGAGGAATGATGATGGATTGAAAAACTTTCTCAGTATGTGGTTCAATTTCCGTGGCGTACTTAGAGCATCTCGGTGCATTAGATGATGAAATTAATTGATTCGACGTTTCTCATATTCCCTAATTATTTTGTTTTCCAGTGTGTTGTTGAATGTGTAATCTTGGTAGCTGATGTAAAATGATCTCAACAAACCAACGAGACTATTAGGAAGGTAAGAACGGCAGTGATCAGTTAGAACTGTAGGTTCTCCCTATTCAGTCACATAAGACCAAAGGCGAACGACAAATCCCGGTAATAAGGACATCATTTGACAGACCTCAAAATTCTATCAGTAAACAGCAGTACAAGTTATCAGACAGTTCAAGTAAAAAATACCAGAAAATGATTTCACATGCAGGAAACCTAACCCATTGGTGAATAATGATATCATGCACACGACGCTCCAAAATGTGGAGACCATAAAGCCTCCTACCCCGTCATATTGTTTGTTGAACCGGATCGAACTGGAATATGGTTAGTCTAGTTTGTGAACTTCGATAAGAGGTGACTCAGGTCACGTGACATTTTTACCCCTTTACCGGGGAAGCACCTTAAATTCTGGGAAAAATTGTCAGTTGGATAGATGATAGTTTTTCAGAATAACTTTCTGCTGAATGTTGTTCACATTCAGTGTTTGTACCTTCTCAAAATTCGGTCCGAGATGAGGCTGCGCAAAAAAATCACCACTTTATTGATTGGAAAATCTAAGCATACCGAAGTACGGATCATGTTCATCCTTGAAAGTGAAAATCACAAGGCACAAACTTGGAAAATAAACGTTTCTCCTTCCGTAATACTTTCCTTAGCGATTCCACTGATGACAGCAACGGATTCAACCAGGATAAAATGCTATGTTTTCAAATAAATTTATGACTCTGAAATTGCTTTCACAAGCTGCAGTTATTTACTTTCAACTTCGATTTCAATTTTTGACAAACGAACAAGCCCACTGTAATTTTCGATATGAGTAGTATGGCACGGTATCTATAACTTACCACGCATTATTTTAATAATCACTGCCGATTTACAGAAACAAAAATGAACCTGGTTAGCTGAGTTTTTCAATATAGTACCTGTGTTCACTGTTCAGGTATCACACGTCAAGCATGTAGAAGTATCGAAATAGTATAATTCGACAAGATAAGACAAAATGTCTCTACAGCTCTGTTAACCACCAACTGCTTTCATTCATCCATAGGTTTACCGTGTGCTATTTTCGTCCTGAATAGCCATTAGGTCATTATATTCAATTCGGAATGGGAATAAAATAGTACTTTGAAAATAAAAATTATATATATATATGCATATCTGGAACTCCCTATAATGTTTTGGCTGAATTTATAAAAAAAAGAAAGCTTACGCATTTGAATACGTTCTTTTGAATGAAACGATAGATAGAAAATCGAAGTAAATTATCGATGGAGTTGAAACAGAATCGATCTAATGGGATAAAAGTGTGCTTTTATCAAATTCAACCGTTCGGATATGGAGTCGAGTTTGCGTGGTTTTGCTGTATTTGGCATGAGAACAGATCACGTGTTGGGGACAGTCATACCCCGCGTACCAACGCGAAAGACTGTTTTCTGAATCAAATTAACAATGATGATTTGGTCAGAATAAACACCAACTTCAGGCCCATGACCGAACATCCAACTTGCCACTAACTTGTTCAGAGTAGGTGCACTTTCATTTCATTGTCAAACACTTCCAGTTTACAATGTATTGATGTTTGGCAGATTTTGAAGATGTTGTGAGGTGATCCAAATGTGAAAAGTCTTCAGCCTTGGCGGGGTTCGAACCCGCGCATGGTCACCACCCTCGCTCTAGCACTGCGGGTGCTCTACCAGCTGAGCTACGAAGCCACGCCGGGTTCGAATCCCGCCGAGGCTGAAGACGTTTCTCAGTTGGAGCACCTCAAAACTTCCAGTTTACACGTAAATCGCAGACAGGCTTCACTTTATTGCATAAAGTCACGTCAAGGTAAGCCCATGCTAGTAGTAAAAGTAGCAATGGGCTGGCACAAATCTGAACAGTTGCCAAACAGAAAGCGTGCGTATTCCGTGTAAAAGGTTGCAGGCAAAGTTGTATTTTGATATTCAGTATGAGATCCGCGTACTACGAGCTCATTGGGTAAAAACATCATATTCAGTATCAGCGAGCACAGATTCCTTTGCAAAATGGTAATTTCAAATGATGTTTGATGAATTCATTTGAATTACTCACCTATTTTGGAAGAGATATCACCCGTGCCTGCAAAAAATGGACCCGGTAAGCCTGTTCAAGATATACTCGATTTACAATCCACTTCTGTCTCCATCTTCTGTGCCTTCATTCGAATATGGTTCACTCGGGAATCAGCGTGTTACCGAGGCCCAGGAACCTATTGACAATTTCACTTTAAACATTTTGGACAAATTCGTCTGGCGGTCGTTCGACGGAGGAACTTGAAAATTAGTTCGGGTAACCCCTTTACGGTCCCACTCAATAAATGTCTCGGCATAAGCTCCAGAAATGTAATTTTTTAGAGAAAATATTCTGAAACAAGGTTCCGTATTATCACAATGCCAAAGCTTACAACGTACAAATGACTGCAGCCAATCACGCGGCACTATCGTATTTCGATTATAGTAAACGACTTCCATTCCATGTTTTCATTCACAGCAAAAAACTGCTATCAACAGCAGTATTGTGTAAAAATATAAAGAGACGGTAATCTTTACAGAGTAAAGTGAGCACAAACTTCCGGCTTTACGGAACGACCAACCATAGAACATTTTCGAGTGAATAACAGTTTGATATGTGGTCAAGCAAACGAAAGTAACACGCTGACATATGCTACTGACAGCTTTCAGGTGTGAGTTTAGAAATGCTCCGCTGTTGTGGAATCGTGCAATTTACTGTAGAATATGGTGTTACCTGTTGATGGGCTGAAACCTAAGAAATGGAAAAGCCCTTAGTGCTAATTGTACGGAAGATTTCTGTAAAACTATTGACTTGATATTGCTTCGTCAACTTATGTCGTGGAATGATGGTCATAGATACATTTTATGCAAACAGTTTAGGTCTAGTATAAGAAGACTCTTCCTCGTATATTTCTTATTTGAATTTTACAAGATCTCCACAATCTTCACCAGTTACCAAGTAAATTTGGGGAATCATGGCTCAAACTTTGCGGGATGAACAAAAGAACCCCGTTCTCATTTATATAATACATCTCAGCTGATCGATTCACTTGTTTCAATAAATTGAAAAGTCATCAACCAGGGTTTGACATAAATGGGCAAGCGGGGATCCCATTCAGAAGCACAGACATAGCCACTGTTCATTTTGATCAGCACTAAATAAATATCGCAGTTGAAGACAGAAAAGGCATGCTTAAAATCATTCTGTGGACGAATCATCGTAGTTGAGTAAAGAGGATACAAGGCAAAGTGAAAAACGGATACTGCTCACTACAGCAACTACTACAGTTTGGCGAAAATGTAATCTATAACTACCGGCATGCATTCACATCTGGTAATTAAAACAGACCCGTGATAGACATGGCTTGTCTATTTCACATAGTCCATTGCCTTTCGAAACAAATTGTGCAGTGTGAAACGGCAAGTCATTATTTTGTCTTTTATCAGTTTATGATTTATAACCTACGTCAGTCACGAATGTTTAAAAACCAATCATGTCCATATGAAATCGATTTACATGGGAAAATCAAACAAGTTGTCATAAAAATTGATTTGAATATTACCTTGATAATATTTCCAGTCTGGAAAAATAAGAGTGACTTATTTGTTAGCCATTTTTTGTCGATTCTTAAAAAAGTTTCCACATATACAGCGGAGAAGTGCAATATGGTATACGCTAAATAAATGAATTTGGACCATCGGAATATATGAATTGGAAGCAGCTATTGCAATGACACCTCTTGTTTTGATTCTGCGAATCATATTTGATGAATTTATGTCAATTTGTTTCCATATTACAACACTGAATGGCTAAGCCACCTCGGTTAGACTCACTTTCAATCGGTATTTTATTTAGGGCTGAAACAAAAACGTTCCGCTTGGTTTATAAGTCTGAGTTACACACAAAGAGCTCAGACAACGAATGGATCCGTTTCATACCTCGTTTCCTCAAGCTGGGTATAAATAATTGTTGAAGATCATGCGATTCATCTGGCAGTCCACCACATAATTACCCATCCACATCCGTGTGTGTGTCACTTTTACAGCATATCGTATAAATCAATGAAAGATCGTGAAAGTTTACTTCATTTCTTTCTGATTCGTGAAGGTCAAGGTTTTGCCAAATAAAATTTCATTCCTGAGTTTCGCGGTGCGGCCAGCATAGTGCACAGTCAAGTTATCTTCAAATGCAATTCTACCAGATTGCAGGCTGTGCTACATTGTTCGCGTCTCGTTGCAAAAACCCGAGCTAAATTTTGCGACGAGAGACATTTAGATAACTAATTCCCCAGACATTCTGAAAAACCCTTATGTATCAAAACCCATGCTATTTCAAACACACTAATGTTGCCGTCTGTGAGTGAGTCGGCTCGAAAAGATTGGGCTTGGAAGGGTGGCAAAGGCCGGTGATCGCAGTGAATGCCAGAAACTCGTTTATGTTAAGCAAAGTTATTCCAACAAAGCACTGATCTACCAAAGTTTCGTGGTTACTCACCTTGCGTAACATGGAAGTCCATTTGTTCTCCGACGTCTGCAATGGATTGGCACATTGCCATGGGATAGTATGAAGCGATCACTGATAATCTTGGCTTACGCTTACGCTCATTCTTTATTATTGTGTCGCATCTTAAACAGTCGGTAATTCAAAAAGCATATTTTATTCACTTCAACATACGAAGTCATTCGGCTTTATAAAAAGAAGACACAAACCTTCAAATCATTTCCGTGTCCAAAAATATCCGTTTGAAAAAGGCCAAATCTGTCAAGTATATTTTGTTTTCAAACTGTACTCCTTTTCCGGAGTGTTTTGTTAGAGAATGCGAGAATGAACGAGTCAAAAGATCCGTCTACATTTCACAGTGCTTACCAGTTTTCAGGGCCTTATTAAGATCTGCAATTCGTTTTTAAAGTGAAAACAATGTTCAAAATTTTGCGACAATGTTAGATTTTTTTGCAGAAAGTGTTCAGTGAAAGTATCTATCCAATACGATGTGAGCAATTTTCCTGGTCATAATACTGCCGCATTTTGTAACATTTATTTGCCGGTTATATGAATTTCAATCTACTCATTCAGATTGAAAATCGTCGCTCGAACAAAGCCATAGATAACCATTTTAACAAATATTGACGAGCAAATGAATATAAGAATTGTTATTCAATCCTGACTGAGAAATTGGCTAAATTTGGGGCGTTGTGTGAAATGCATTCATCTTAGATTTTACTCATGATGAACGGTGAATTGAAGGTTAATAGTATTGTCCTTCAAGTCTAACCTACAAACTTATTTTTTGAAGCGATAAACCTAAGAAATAGGTGGGGTTCACGATGTTCTCCTTAGCTTGCGATAATTTATCTCCGTTTCTCGCATCAGTGTATTTTACATAGTTTCGCAAACTGATAAAATGAAGAAGCAGGCGAATGCCTCCGTGGAATTGCGTTGAACAAGCTGTCAAGTAATACTCGCGTTTACCATCATCCAATTAGGCCATCAGAAACAAAAAATGAAATAAAAACTAAACGGGGTATATGCAATACGTTTGCAATGGCATCATCTGTCCATTTTGAAAAACACAAACCTTTATAGTCCGACAAAGTACAAGTTATGTATATCCGTGGAGGTTGCTGTTACACACATTTGTCGGTTAGTCTCCGATTCAATATTTTATGAATAAACTTATTGTGAAAAGTGCAATGGCATTTCAGAAATTATGCAACAGTTCTGTAGTTCAATGCAACGAAAATGTAATAAACAAACTTCAAACTGATCTGATCGATGAAATGACGAATTGGCAAAATAATAACTTATTCTGCAGTCAGAAATTCATGAATAATCCTCAAATCCGTGAAACTGAGTAACAATATTCATGTGTAAAACGGACTTGTTCGTAGTTTGTACACTCACATGACAATAGTTCTGTGAAGGAAAACAATATGAATGACATCAGTCTGCATAATTTGGCAATAATTCTTGGACCTGAAAAAGACGAATACTTTCACATTTCCGTTTATGTTGAATTAGTGGTAATATACGACACATTACCGAATTACACTTCAAACCGTGGTAGTTCGAGCAGAATGGTGATTCTGAGGTGTTTCTGGAGTAATGGACTTTACATCTGAACGGTATTGCCTGATTTATAGAACAAAAATAACAATTTAGGGCTCAGAAAACAATAAGCAGACCAGAACTGCTCACAGGTGCAATCGATAATAGTCCGAAACAGTAGCCCTTGAGAGCTTTTTTCATGTTCGTAAAAGTACTGAACTGACTTATCATCGTCTTAGAATTGAAGGCAGTAGTTTTAATGGGATTTTTCTCTTTTAGTTCGTTGACACGTCACACAAGCACAAGAAGTTATGTAATTTCAGTTCAAACTTTGACATCAGCGGAAAAACCACGAAGAAATGTAGCACCGAGGAACAAACCTTGTTTTAGAGGTGAATCTGAAAAGTTGGAAAAAATTAAAAAACATCTCAGCGCCAAATTGGCAGTAGAAAATAAACACATAATGTGGAAGAAGCCAGAGGATTCTGGGTGGCGTGACTGATTTCATTTTAGGAAATCGTATACTGTTCATCACAACGTTGCTCAGTTATATATATATGTATATATATATATATATGCATGTGTTAATGTATTTGTAGATTTTCCACACAGAGCTAAGCGAACACAGCACACAGATGAAAATCCGATTCACAAAGGTGTAGTACGACCGCTCAAACTCTGGTAGCAAATCAGAAATACATGTGACAATTTCCTTACGGATCCATTCTCCCACTGCTAAAATTCATCAAGTAGCATAGCCTTGTGGGTTGTTCCGAACGTAAAGCGTTTGTCTTCTCTTTGGCTTCTTACACCAAAGTCTTCCATCCTTGGAGTCGATCGCTGTGCGGTCGGTTGGTTAACAACCTTTGAAAAGCTAACAGCTGAGGTGTGCTGCGTCGTATGTTGATATTATTAAAAACAAACCTTTTAGAGCCAGCCCAGTAGGATGGCCTGGTGAGTTGGTGCACGACACAATTTCGTTAGCCTCGGTGTTCGATCCACAGTGGAGACTCGGGAGATGCGTACTTTTGATGATGCTTACCAAAAATGAGGTGAATGTAAAAAGAGCTCCTATGAATTTTCGTGACGGGTTTGACAAAATAACTGCACATACAGAGTAGGTCGCAATGGCGGTACTTTCGTCAAATTTTCATCCTCCTGAACAACTGGTTTACTGACTATTCTTTATTACAGCAGTATGATTGCCAAGTATTTGAGGAACACTTTGAGTACATGATAATGAAGCTCTAAATCGTTTCGGGGAGAATGTGGAAACGAAATACGAGTGCTTCTGAAGCTAACGTAGTTTATGTGGTGAAGAGTTTACATCATCATCCTCCATCAAAATAAGGTCACATCATGAATTGTTGTCCATCAAATGCATAGGAATAACTTGTGGGTCCCTACCGATTTGTACTTCAAAGTCGACTAGTTGTTAAATCCAACCAGTTGAATCTCAGTCAACGTATCATGTACTCATTCGAGTAATGATGCATAAAATAATTCAGGGGTTCACAACAAAACTTTGAGCAAAAAGCGGGCATTGTTTGGTACTATTTGGAAGGCTAATAAGAGGAAGTCGAACGAGGAGACATGAAACAATCTTCCAAGATTTCCGATGTCAGGTTTACCATTTTTGATATATTTGGGCAGAAAAGATTCCCATTATTTGTTGAACAAGAACACTCTCTAACCAGGACGTTAGCTCAAAACGCAAATTCGAATGCATGCCCTTATTAACGTCGGAAATTACCTTGGTTGTTCAGTGTATTGACCGATTCTACGAAACCAAATAACGGACAATATGCTCCTACGTCAAGTTATTCAATTGAAAGATTATAAAAAATGAAATGAAAATATTTGTGAGAAAAAGATCATAATAACCCATATCTCCATGTGATAGGTTCGTTGACCTAGAGGCCTTCTGTTCGAAAATGCTCCAGTTTATTGGCCTCTGATACCTTTGAATGTTGAAATATTTTCCCTGATTGTTTTTGATCAGCTTCCAAATTATCCATCATCAGGGTTCACACTTATCCGGACTTGCTAGAAATACGTATTTATTGGTATTTAGGAGAAAAATCCGTGAAAAGTTTCTATTCAAAATGACCCGCAGTTTTAAAGTGAAGTATTGTAAAATGTCTGTGAAGTCCATACCAGACACAATCGGAAATCTGATTGTGATCAGAATACCATCTATCTGCTTGTTTACAGGCTTCAGTAGTAATCAGCTACTATGGACCGATCCTCCACGAATAATTCACGGAGATCATCAATCTAGGTAGCATTTCATGATCCACAGTGAAACTCATACAAATTAGGCAAGAACTTAATGAATGCTTGAACATTTTTGACCTTTTAGCGTGTTTGAAGCCTGTCAGGAACCCGCAAAATAAATAGATAGACAAAGTCGTTGTCGATGCCCAGTTTTTCAAATAACATACTTATTCGACAAATTCGTATGTTTCAGTAAATTATTGAAGCTCATATACATACTAGTGATGTGGATGGCCACGATCACAATGAATAAGCCGGAAATCAAACTATTCTTCGACTTATAATAATTGACTGGGTTATTTTCCAGATTAATTTTACGCATCTCAGTAAGGTTCATTAAATTTGGGACAGTATAAAGAGGCATGTTCGTGGCAATTATCTGGTAACCCGAAATAGTGAATTCAATGTAAAACATTCGGCAGTAGAAACGTGAATAATTTTACTAAGTCCCAGTGACTATAGCTTGTCGAACAGTCAACACCTTTAACATTAGAACCACAACCATTCGGGCAAAGGTTCTAACGTTCGTGCCGCCGTAATTCACTCCCTGAATGACTGCACTGGCTTGGATGTGACCTTTCCATGAAATATTTTGGGGTTGCCAAATAATGAAAATAATTTGGTGTATGAATGGAGAAAGTCCTATAATACAGAACCGGCATGAAAATATTACACTGCATGAAATCATTCAATGCTTAGTCTGATTGTATTGCATGGAAGGGAGCTCAGACAGCCTATTTCACTGAGTTCACATGTTATGTTTTGCATGAGATTTTCATGCGGTTCCGGGTGCAGACATCGAGTGATCTCTGAGCACTAAACGTGACTACTACAGAATAATTGAAAACAACAGTGTCTGGATAATATCAACGTATATGAAACTGGCCGCTGAAAGATGAACACGTATCAACTCGGTAAAACAGACAGATCGCATTACTAGAAACGCAAAGCTGTTCATGGAAGCTTAGTAGGATTCGTAACCGATTATGTTCTTATCATTACATTCGAAAATAAATGGACACAATAGAGGAATCAAGGTATTCACCGATGATAGCTTCACGTGTGTGCGAATTAAAGTTTCATTTGAAAAATCACATGTGGGTGAGTTTCAGAAGTGCGCGATTTTGATTTACCCACTTTGTGAACTCGTATGATTTACTATCATTTTCGGGGATTCGCATGTGGTTGAACAAATTTTGGTCAACCCATCAACAATGAATTCCACCTCGTTCATTTCTTGTACTCAATGTTTAAAAAATCTCTCATCGAGCGAGGCTTTTATGACAGTAACGCAAAACATTTCAGTTTGTTATTAATGGGAGTGAAGTGTTCAGTGGATATAACGATCGCGAAGTGCACATCGAAATAACTCACCCATTACATTTGCTGAAACTGATAGAATACAAGAAGATGCTTCAGCACCAACCAAAGGTTGAACAACTAGATGTTTGCACAAGTGTCCTGAAACTTCAGGACATTTGTCACCGCAACACCAAATATTCACGGGCTTGACACGTGGTTGATGATACTGAGTCCTGATTGGACACCGTATGTGTTAGAGCCTAATGTCGAAATAAAATGCTGTTGAACGAAACTATCAGACTGAAGAATTTCACTGCATTATCATTGCTTCACGATTTTGGTTCTGTGAATAAGCGTAAATATTGATCATGCTTGAGTGATGTACAGCGAACTTAACCACTTGGGATTTCTGGAGGCTTTTCTTAGTGGCTAAGTGCGATTTTCTGTGAGAATTTCGCTAAGCTATTTTCCATCTAGTGGATCAACATATCACGTTTCTCGTTATTTGGTCAAAATGCTTTCGAATGATTGTCTCGTGCGGATGAACTTTGTGATAACCAAGTATCTATTCTCTGTAAGACTTGGAATCCCATCCAATATCTTTCATATTCCACCACTGAACTTACTATCATCCCGATGTTCGCAAAAGTTTTGGTAATACCTTGATTCCGAAAATCAAATAATTGCCCAAGTGAACAATGGTAAAATTAACCCAAACTCTAAAGGTATTAGTGGACTGGATCACTAGGCGGTGAAATAGAGTGATGGAGAATAACAATAAATCCGCATCCGGGTTTGGATATTGAGGATTATACTTTGCACGATTATTTCAATCAAGGGTCTCACAACATTACAAGTGCAGTTGTGCCAGATGCTATTGTGACCGACCTGGTCAATGATTACCTACATACCATGAGAACACCGAAGCTTAGTATATGTAGCCGTTGGGTAGTTTCTTCAAATGGAACCTTCGTTTTCGACACAGGACTGTGACCTACGTGGATAAACACTGGGCTATCAATGATCCTCGTGCTCGGATGCTGACCGTGGGTTTCCATTTGACGTATAGGGATTATTACCACATTCAGAATCATTCGCAGCAGAGCATTGGTCTGTTTCCAGTTGAATGACTATTTCACTATACTGATCCATGCCTGAAATGCAGGTGTAGTGAATAGTTCTATCCAATATCTTTCCACTTCAAATAGCTGAACTCACTATCATACCGATGTTCACAAACTTGCTGACTGTTAGACTTTTCCGTAATATTTCGATTGGAAAACGAAAATTCGCTCAATCGAAATATGGTAAAGATGAACCAGCCAGAGAAGGCTGCAATGGACTTCAGCAATGCGCGATGAGATAGACTGATGGAATGCTTCGATAAATCGGCATAAATGTTCCACTATTTAGCAATATATTTTGCAGGACTAATGCAAGTTAAGGTCTCACAACTCTTCATCCGCAGCCGTAGCAATTGCCAGTCTGACTTACTTTGCGAAAGATTGCCTTCATATCATGAAAACACCATGTGCAAGCTACGTCTATGTAAATAAATCTCTCAACCAGTCGGTACTCGGTATCACTAGGTAAACTAACTCTAAATCCACATTTCTTCTTGCCTAATATGCTCCAGCAGATGGGTTTATTGTCGAGAATTTCAAGGAGAACTTTCGATTCCGACACAGGATTGTGAAGTACGTGGGTATGCATTATTCTAACTGAGATCCGCGTGTTCCCATTTTACAAAAACAGGTTGTTATCAAATTCAGACTCAGTCATTAGAAATCGTCGGCCCATTTCTTGTTGACTGAATTATTCACAGTACAAATCCTTGTCTAAAGTTCAGGTATAATCAATAGTTCATTGCATTATTAGCTACTTGGAATGTTGTAAAAAGCCAGTGGTCCATTTAATCCACAAATCTTGCTACCATGAAAGATTCCGTTAATTCTTGTAACTACCGTGCTTTTGAACAGCTAATGAACTACACCTAGTTCATTCTGTGTTTCGGGTAAATACCGAAACTTAGCTCGGCGTTCCGCTCTGTCAAAAATATGTGCAGTAAAAATTGTGTTCAGTGAGTGCTAAACGGTCAAAGAAATTCAACGATTCATGCGTACAAAACTACTCACATCTTGTTGGAGCTGAAAATAATAGGTTATTTAGATGAGATTGAATGAATGAAAAACTTGGTGGTGGTGTTTGGCATTCATTTGGACTGTATCGGATCCTTCGCCAATCAGAGGATCAATTTGGAAAGTAGTCTATTTATTTGGACATATTTGGAAAGATCTCTACAAATAAAACTGCACTCAATCTGTCATTCCACACATTTAACTGGTGACCCACTAGTCTTCAAAAAACGTAGTTGGATTGATTTATTCAAAAACAAAATGATGTCACACGAGTTTCTGTGTAAACACCGGCCATCCACTGCAAACTAAAATAAGCAAATTATTACTATCAGGGAAAATACAGTCGATAATTCGAGAAGCGAAATAGAGTTCCAATGACCAGAGTTGTTTTTTATCTAATATCAACATTCACCAATAATTAATTCAGATGAGACGTACTCCATTTCCAAGACAGTCACTTTCAGCAGCTACAGTTTAGTTGCTCGTCCTTCGAAGGTATGATTATAATCCTTCCACAATAATCGTGCTCGTGAAACGCTTTGCACAAAGAAATGGCAATGATACACCGTACGTTTCCATCATAATTCATGAACTGTGGGTTGAACTCCATTATCAGATACGTATAAAAAAGCACACTAGGCTAAAGATTCAGACAATCTATCAGCAACAACTTCCAGCAATTTCCCCGCAGGTCATGATAATCAACCCGATCGATACGAGGGTCTTATTAGAACGCCATCCATTTCTGACTCATCTTCAACCACAAGATCTGTACTTGTCCAACAAATTCACTGCTACGATTTCGGAGAGCAAAACCCTTCGAATCAGTCGCACTATGGTTACAGTCCCTTTCCAAATCACTTCGCCAAATTTACAGTTCCATATTTGCAGTTTCCTCACTCCATTGATCCCGTGATTTTCACAGTTATTCTCCCAAATTCAACAGCTACAAATATCAAAATAAATGATCACAAATCTAGATCATATTTCCAACCGATTCTTGTCCATTAAACTCAATTATGACAAAAAATAACGTTGCTCGACCAGCAAACTTTCCAAAACTATTCCTCTAACATTATATTTGATCACTAGTCGCATCCTCTTCATCCCGATCTTTGTGAATGTGGCTGTACATCTTCGACCAGGTTCCCCTACAACACATGGGTTTGTCCGTATAATAGCCTAACACTTTCTTCCACAGATTACAATATCTCCATCTCATTTACCAATCCAGGAGCTGTGTCCTTGAATGACCCGCTTGAGTAGGTCTCGTTTAACGAATTATATACCAGAATACTACTCATAGACTTTGTAAACACTCAGTGTAAAATTTGAAAAACGTGGATTAATATGATCAAACCAGCGGAATAACTGAGCGAGATGACCGAGTCTGGAAATTGAAGAACTACGGTGGAAGATTTCGTACTGGGATGTTCAGCAAATTTTGATCACATTTATGTACCAAATTAGTAATAAATAGAGGAACAAACAGGTTAGATATGCAACACCTGTGAATAATCACCTCACATAATTAGGGATAAGTTTCACGTATTTAAAGATGGTATGATCTCATAAACTCATAAAAAATGCTAATATTGATCCACGCCGTGTAAGCTGAAAATTTGGGTGATTGCACATCTTTGCTGTCTGGTTAATAATTTCGTCACCACTGTTTTATTCATAGCTACGTTTCTTACGAAGGATTCTTATGAATTCAAGC
The DNA here is from genome assembly GCA_948099385.1 of Fasciola hepatica. Lineage (NCBI taxonomy): Eukaryota > Metazoa > Platyhelminthes > Trematoda > Plagiorchiida > Fasciolidae > Fasciola > Fasciola hepatica. Next base: position 252,900 of record CANUEZ040000131.1, read on the forward strand.
ATGTTGACGTAAATACTTGTCTGAACGACAGGTCTATTTATTGAATGGCCTTGAAAAGCGTATATTATGCTAAGAAATTCCAATGGATCATATAATTCGATATCACGGAGAGAAATCCTACTCCCATAGATTTATGTGAACTCATAAATCTCAGTTGAAAGTATAATGAAATCTGTGTTAGTTGCATCGTGTGCTGACTGGTCGATTTTTGTTCACATTGTAACAGACATGAGTGAAACGCAACGCATAACAGTAAAACGTGTAGACAATGAATTCAAATAATTGATAACTTCGAGTTTGACCCGTATTTCAGATCAGCTCACCTCTTCTAGACGCTAGAAAATGATGGATTGTTGTTTTCAGATTCAAGGGTTGAGCATAATCTTTGGTGTATAGATAATTAGATAAACCTCTGTTTGCCCCGACGCCTCCCGAAAGTTCACCTGTGTAGGATTTTCTGATATTTTCAATAATTTTCTGTTTATTGATGCAAATATTATGCGGTTCATCCTTACTGTAGAAACTCGGTACTTCTTCAAATAATGATGAAACTATCAGATTGGTAACAGTGACAAATATGTAGTTACCGCAGACAGATTGGGGCAAATGTGTGCATAAAATCCATGAGGAATTCACTACAAGCGCGGCAGGCAACCCAGAATGACTCACCTCTTCGTGAAGCTGGATATACTATATGATAATTGAAAAATTCCATGCGTGAACGTTTTACTGCTGGTAATGACAATTGCATGAGTTTGCGGAACATTGAGCTCATCGTTCAGTGGACCTGACCCCACTGTATAGGAAGTTGTTTTTATGTATATGACTTCTAGTACTCGATATCCATCTTAAATACATTTGTTACTTTCGAATAAACAACCACAATTCTTTCCAATTGTATTCGCTCAGTAGCAATTAAACCTCACTTTGCAACGAGACGGGGTATTTGGTTCCATTGATGTGTTGTATGTAAATGCATTGAATCCTCTTCCCTGTAATGGGTGAATATAAACTGCTGAGTCAATGCTGAAAAATGACATATCACGAAAAAATTGTTTTATTGGGAATGGACAGAGTCTAGTTTGTGCAAGCAAAATGAGTAGTTCACTCCCCTAGCGTTTTCTTGGTAAAAACCCTATACTATTCCCACCTTCATTGTTACATTATGTTTAGTATTCACCGATTCATATACAACGAAGTTTCCCCGGATATAAATTGTGCAAACGAAAAATGCGGTGTCCCATTTTCAAGCCCACATTGAGGAAAGGTTTACCCATATATAAATATATATACATATATGTGATGTAAAATATAATAATATGTTACAGATCGTTTAGTCAATTCCGAAAAAGCACATGTCTCAGTAAAATCGCTTTATTGGAAACAAAACAAACCGTTGTTAGAAGATAAACGAAGTCGTCTGATATAAACAGATCCAGTCTGTCTAAACAATATTGATACATCTACCTTTCTGAAAAATTTGGTACGGCTGTGCTCACCGACTACTTGTGCTGTGCACAGGTCCATATTGGCATTAGACGTGAACAGTTATTTAGTGTGACCGTCTGATTGGAGATTCGAGGAGCACCGGTGAAAAGTTCGATTATGCTATTCCCCTCAAATCACAGCTCCAATAACAAACCTAATATTTATGGAGAGATTGCTTCCTTCTTCTTTGATTACCTGCTATGCAACGCCGCCGAAACTGTCCCGCCCTACAAATGCAGACAGATATCCGTCCCTCCGGTCATACAACAGGTATGAGTTCACGTCAAATCACACATTTTGTCAATGTTCACCTGTGGGTGCTCGGCCATACACATTGACAGAAATGAACTAAAAGTTCGACTGAGAGTGATCGAAAATGTTACGCGGTAGATGGAAACACATGTATCGAATGGAAAGTACATGACCAAAGGTCATAGGCCAGACAGTGGCCAGCCTCTTCCTTCACATGCCACTTGCTAGCCAGGAAGCATTGAATCTACGGCCCAACTGTCCTCTGTGATCTTGTATGCCACTCGTTCACGTCTACCAAGTTTGCCGAAAGGATGGCGATCCCAAAATGGAGGCTTAGTTTGAGCAAGCATATTGAGTTATTCGCTTCCATAGTACTGTCCCGGTAACATAATCTTTAGTATGCATCTGAGCATATACATTGAAGTCTCCGCGGGTGAAAATTGCGCAAATAAACTCTGCAGTTTTCCGTTTCACAGCTCGTGCAGGGGAGATTTTATTTCAGATATACATATATATGTGTATGTACAAATACGATATATACATATAGGGTAACTTAAATCGTCTCGGAGCGGCACACAAACGTTTATATAAAGGGACTGCTGTTTGACACCCTTAAACTTCAGATCAACTCCACCTTGTTAACCCGCATCTGCTCACGTGAACTGAATTCCTTTCAATGAAACCGATATGATAGATGCTGTTTCGGTCAGCCGAAAATAAATGCAGAATCTAGTGAATTTCTCTCAGCACAATACTCACAACTATGTGTCAAAGTAATACTTGATACTAAAATATAGTCCACCTAACACTGACCCAAAAAACCATTTTGTTTTCAAAGTGAGAAGCTGAAGTGACTGTCAGTATATTGTTTGATAGTGTTACATAACAACCTAATCAGCGCATGTGAAATGACTCAATGTAGATTCGCATTGGGCAGCCACGAACACAATGTTTGCATTAGGGTTACGTTCAACCAAGTTTTGGAGATCAGTGGTCAAGCCTGCCGTGGCACAGGTTTATCAGGTGAGTGGAGGTGGGATGTGTGTGTTGCACGATTCCAAACATCCGTTTCAAATTAAAGGTTGGTCTCTTTTTAGTAATTCACTTTGGTGTTTGCAAACATTGATAAAGAAAAGTGGCCCCAAGTTAACCGCGATATGTATGACCGAATTATACATAGTGATAATGCCAGTGGATTCATCGTTTGGGATCTGCTTAGATTGTTTGTTGAAGGTATGAATGAGTGCGATGGCGAGTGAACGGGTGAGAGATCTCTTAGTGGTTTACAGGGCACTGAAGACATGGGTGCCGGGCACAGTAATAGTTCCTAGTTTCAGTTTATTTACTCCCTTTTTTTAGGAACTTGAAACCCTACCAATGAAAGCCATAGTCTAGTGATTATCGTTTTACCCAACGGGTTCTCGGTCATTTATCATCATATATTGATTGAAGAAAACTTGGTCTGATGTAACGTTATATATGAACTGCTGTCACACACCCAGGCTTCAAATGACGCACCGATGGCACTTTCATTGTTCATGGAAAAGATGGAGATCCCATACAGATTTCGTATCCATTCAGCAATCTGCTGAGCAGTTCGCTAGAGGGTCGTTGTTATCGAGATCTATATGGGCAGCCAAAGTGAATACGATAGATTAATGATGATCTCCACATAATCAGTTTTGACCGTGGTTGGACGATTGCCGTTTCACCCAATGGGCTCTCGGCCGTTAATCATCATACATTGGTTCGAGAAAACAAACTTGTTTGGCACAGTATTTTATACGGCGTGTTGCTATAAACCTAAGCTTCAAGTGAGTCGTCATCGGCTTGCGTTTTATACACCGAATAGTTGGAAATCATATGCTGATTTGGCATCTCTGTGGTAATGTGGCGAATAGTTTGATCGCGACTATTGCCTGTTAACCTTGGTCGAAATTCACCTCAAATATTGCACAGTTACAGTTCATGAGTGTTGTATAAGTTGCTGATTATGCCAAACGAGTTAGCGGAAATGAGAAGCATTATTACAAAAATCAAATGTCCGTATTCCACAATGGAAGAGCAAACCGATCTGTCCAAGAGACTCTTCACAAATCCGACGGGAACGTTTTAGCTTCATGCTCATACTGCTTGTTGTTATATTTATCATGTTCGCGGTATTACAGTAGGCCAAAGTGATACACTGTCAGTAGCATTCAGATCAAAATAGGGGTCTATTCGGTGTCTTTAAAGGAAACAACTGCTTGAAACATTTCCCCATGATTGCAAGCTACACCAAAGAAATGCTATGAATAAGGCCTTTGCAAATTGTTTATTTCGCTTATTGGCCATTTAGGATGAATATTTTCATACATACCATATCGATAATGTAAGCCCAGAACAAAATTTCACAAATGTTTCTATAACCACCCATTTTATAAGACTCATCAAATAATCCGCGAGTATTTATCATCAAGTAATTCAATGACCAACAAGTTCGGTGATATAGGCATCGACATGTGAATTCGAAGACTGTGGACAAACTGAATGCGAAATTTTCAGTGGGAAACCGTGAAAAACAATGGCACATCTAAAATCCTGGGAATTGTTCTATTTGTCCAGCCTGTGAATATGTCATCACCCTTCTTCTATCTATTTCTAGTTGGTAACTGATTTTGCCTCATTGCCTTGCTTGGTCTAATCAGGTTGCAGGTTTTCCGCACCGTCAAATTTCACCATCATTGTTTGACGAATAAAAATGTGTGTTCATTGTGGTAGAAAATACTTTTTGTTATATCAGTACGAACACTTGATAATTATTGAAAGGGGATAACGATACACTATGTAATAATGCATATTAAACCAGCGAACACAATGCAGTCACCGTAAGACAGTGTTTTCAGATATCGCGGGAGTTACGAGCTCTAGTTTACATCAAACTAGCCACAACTGCTGCATTACAAAAACACGTTTTGCATCAACCAAACAGCTTTTCGGGAGAGACATGCACAATTTGCTTTAAAGTATTCAAATCATTTGGGTACACTGCATTCGATGATGCCTAAAATCTGTTCTCAGTAGTATCCAACACTGTGAAGATGGGCTCATAGAACCCCAAAATAGATGTTCTGAATAACTCCGAACAGCGCCACCGTACAGTATACATATTTTTGTGGTCGAAATATTTACAATCGTCACGTGTCCCGCGAGTACGGCAAGATGATAGTCTAAACTATGCTTTATTTAAGTGACATTATGCTTCGTGATCACACAAATTGTTTCAAATGGTTTTATCATCTTCAGTGCAAACTACTCCACGATAAAATTGCGTTGAATTCATCCGTCCTACTTTCCAGATTTACACCCAACGTCCCTAGGCTGTAATTTTGGAGTCGATAGTAACCTACGATCACGCACTTGTATCATGTGTTCAGTGGTTGACATAAATCAGTAACAAAACTGAAGATACCGTACCATCGAGCGCATTATAAACTGAACTGTAGCGAAATATCTTACATCAAATTGATGAATACATTCTGCAAGTTCCTCGATTGCGCCCATCCCGCATGTAAGATCCATGCTCCAACATAGTGAACCAATCAGTGTGCATTTATTTCAGCAGTACACGAAGCAACGGCCTGAGTGAATTTTACTGAACGGCGCACTCTAATGCAGAATGTTCTCGACAGTGAATAAATGGCCAACCTTCAATTCCTGATCAATATATAGTTACAAATGAAGCGCAGTTCGTATATAAATTCTGGTATATCAAACAGAATGCAGCCATGCATTGAGGAATTACGCTGCACAACAGATATAGTGGTTCGTGAAATGCGACCGTTCAGATAAAGATGGAGTGGATAAGAAACGATCCAGAAGGAACGGAGCAAAAGAGAATGAAACAAAAATGTTCACATATATTCGCCGGTTGGTTTGCAGGGTAAATGAATTGTTCACACCAGATGCCTGGTACGGCTTATGGTGTCAGTGGGTATTGAATTGGATATGCGTGGCAAAGTCTGGTGCTCTTCTCGATATTAGGGAGATTACCGTATCTGGCCTTGTTGTTCGTTTTTCCATAGTTTTTACTCGTTCTTTTCTTATTCTTTCTTCCATCTGTTCCAATGTGTGCCAACAATGAATGAGGCCATTGCACAAGTAGTCAAAAGCAAACACATGTGCATTGCATCTGCTAGCAAAATACAAATACCAGAATGACTCACTTCTAGGTAACCTTGAGTTTGCTGAATAGAAATTGTATTTTTAGTGCACGAAACTACCCGGTGAGTGTTGGTGATTGCATGGATCTATGAGATCATAGGCGAGCAAATTGTTCTGTGGGTTTAGCCTCAGTGCACAACAAACTGTGATTTTACGCATAACCTTTTATGACTGTATTAGGCGATTGAAAGCCTGTCCTATATATATACGAAATTAAAAAGTAGTGGAACGACTTTCGGATCACTGAGTTGCGTGGAGGGCACAATATGCATATGATCCAATTGCTCTCTTCCAGTGGGTCAATAGAGAATGTTCTGTCAGAATTCGCATATGTGCATGTGACAACGGTACCAATTGTGGCTAAGCTTGATTGGAACGAATTTCTTTTTTTCTTTAAACGATAACAGACGTCACTCCGTAATCACTGACTCTTTCAAAGTGAGTCGTTCTACATTCGCTTATATGATTTTCTCACATCGATCACTACTGACCCCAGACAAGTTGCACAAGTCCAACTGCTCAATTAATGTAATGAGTGAACCGAATACAGATTATTCCAGGAAATTAGGCGATTGCCATGAATGGTCCGTTCGGATATTGCGATAAAACGTGTATTATTCATGTATATTATTGCAGTTGTAAATTGTGTACTTGGAAAAGGGTTATCAAAAATGCACATTACCAGGGAACTGTGCGGTCGACTGAACCAAAACGGGCCTCAACATCATGAAAAGTAGATATACTCTGTACCTGGGGCCCAGAATATTTCGAACAGTCAATATGCGGTCAATACTAGTTACACTATCATTGAACGCACATCGATTTTCTTACCAGCTTTGTTCATGACACGGTTTTGAAGGATAGAATTCGGTATTCGAAAACTTCGTTTGTGACTTTATTCGAGAGTGTTTCTCTCGGCTTGCAGTGGCGTACGATTAACTTGCTCTCACAGACACATCAATCACCAGTGTAAAAGAGTTTCTTGGATATTATTCCTTTCCTCGCATGAAACTAATTCGTTCTGTCGATTGTCATGGCAAATTTGAGGTATGATATTTGGAAATCATGAAAGCAAACAACGCTTATTGGCGTAATTATTAGTTATGAGGCTTCTTCTCTGAGTACATTAGTTTTCGTCGCCTTATTCAACTCAAAAATTGGGTGATTCTTCGATTTAAAACAAATTACCGGGTTATTTCCAAGATTGGTTTTACACATCACAGCTCAGTTCATTAGAATTTGGGGCAGAATATAAAGAGGCATGTTCGTGGTAATTACCTGGAAACCCGAAATAATGAATTCAGTAGAAACATTCGGCACTAGAAACGTGAATGTGTTTACTAAGTCCCAGTGACTGTTGCTTGTCGAACAGTCACCACCTTTAACATTAGAACCACAACCCTCCGGGCAAAGGTCCGAAACTTCGTGCCGCCGCAGTTCACTCTCTCATTGACCACAACGGCTTGGATGTTACCTTTTCATTATGAAATTGGCATAGATGTGTAACAAAAAATGAAAACACTGAATGCTAACATTTCTGTCATTGCACCAAAGATATCTTACACTATGTACATATTCGAGTTTAAATGTTCCGTTTTTCATAAGATTTTCATGCGACTGATTGCCCACACGTCGAGTGATTCTTGTGCTCTGAACACGTCTACTACAGGATAATTTAAAAACAAGTACCCCGATATTATCAACGTATATGAAACTGGCCGCTGAAAGATGAACACGTATCAACTCCGTAAAACAGACAGACCGCATTACTAGAAACGAAAAGCTGTTCATGAAAGCTTAGTAGGTATCATTACTGGTTCTGTCCTTTTCGTTACATTCAGAAATAAATGGACACAACAGAGTAATAATCGTGTTCACCGATGATAGCTTCACGATTCACGGTTTCATTTAAAAAACCACATGTGGGTGAGTTTCAGAAGTGCGCGACCTCGATTTAGCCACTTTGTTAACTCGTATGATTTACTATCATTTTCGAGAATTCGCATGTGGTTGAACAAATTTCGGTCAACCCATCAACAATGAATTCCACCTCGTTCATTTCTTGTACTCGATGTTTAAAAAATCTCTCATCGAGCTAGGCTTTTATGACAGTAACGCAAACCATTTCAGTTTGTAATTAATGGGAGTGAAGTGTTCAGTGGATATTACGATCGCGACGTGCACATCGAAATAACTCACCCATTCCACTTGCTGAATCTGATAGAATACAAGAAGATGCTTCAGCACCAACCAAAGGTTGAACAACTGGATGTTTGCACAAGTGTCCCTAATCTTCAGGACATTTGTCATCGCAACACCAAATATTCACGGGCTTGACACGTGATGATACTGAGTCCTGATTGGACACCGTATGTGTTAGAGCCTAAAGTCAAAATAAAATGCTGTTGAACGAAACTATCAGACTGGAGAATTTCACTGCATCATCATTGCTTCACGTTTTTTTATTCTGTGAATAGGTGTAAGTATTAATCATGCTTGAGTGATGTACAGCGAACTTAACCACTTGGGATTTCTGGAGGCTTTACTTAGTGGCTGCTTGCGATTTTCTGTGAGAATTTCGCTAAGCCATTTCCATCTAGTTGATCAACATATCACGTTTCTCGTTATTTGGTCAAAATGCTTTCGAATGATTGTCTCGTGCGGATGAACTTTGTGATAACCAAGTATCTATTCTCTGTAAGACTTGGAATCCCATCCAATATCTTTCATATTCCACCACTGAACTTACTATCATCCCGATGTTCGCAAAAGTTTTGGTAATACCTTGATTCCGAAAATCAAATAATTGCCCAAGTGAACAATGGTAAAATTAACCCAAACTCTAAAGGTATTAGTGGACTGGATCACTAGGCGGTGAAATAGAGTGATGGAGAATAACAATAAATCCGCATCCGGGTTTGGATATTGAGGATTATACTTTGCACGATTATTTCAATCAAGGGTCTCACAACATTACAAGTGCAGTTGTGCCAGATGCTATTGTGACCGACCTGGTCAATGATTACCTACATACCATGAGAACACCGAAGCTTAGTATATGTAGCCGTTGGGTAGTTTCTTCAAATGGAACCTTCGTTTTCGACACAGGACTGTGACCTACGTGGATAAACACTGGGCTATCAATGATCCCCGTGCTCGGATGCTGACCGTGGGTTTCCATTTGACGTATAGGGTTTATTACCACATTCAGAATCATTCGCAGCAGAGCATTGGTCTGTTTCCAGTTGAATGACTATTTCACTATACTGATCCATGCCTGAAATGTAGGTGTAGTGAATAGTTTGTCATAAGACGACACATTCGCTGTGAAGTGGAAAACCAGTGGTCCGTTTGATCTACACATCCCGCTTCCATGAAAGATTCAGTTCATCCAGTTTAACACAGTGCTTTTCAACAGCCAATGAAATACACCTCGTTTGTTCGGTGTTAAAGATAAATAATGAAACAGCTTCGCAGAAGGCATTTTGGTATGTCGAAAAATAAGCAATAAATATTGTGTTCAGTGAACCCGCAACGTCTAGTGAATTTCAATGCTTCATCACTAAAAGCAATACTCACGTGTCATGGGCCCTGGAAATAATAGGTTATCAAGTGTAGATTGAATGCATGGAAACATTTCTGGTTAAGATGAACATATGACGAGTAGGCTCGGTTGTAACATCTTGTTTATGTCCATGTACATACGTACCCAAGACAACAGATGATGTTTCCTGAATTAGTATATCCTGAGTTCACGCCAGCTGACAAAATCGAATGTTTTTCTGTGAACTGATAAGATTGCGGACATATTTCACGTCTTTGCCGTTTTTCTCATATTATTTTCATCATTCTTTCTACTAAACTCAAAATTTGTTTGCTATTACATTAAACAATATCAGGATATTCACTATCCACTGCATCCATTCAAAATATGGCCTAAATAAAACGGACATATTTGGGAAGCTGTAGATAAATAAAACAGCACTCAATCAGTCTCTCATCATATTTATTTCGTGCCCATTCAACTTTTCAAAATGAACTGTTTGAGTGCACTATTCAACAACGAAATTATGTCGAATGAGTTCATGTGTAAACACCAAGTATTTATAACGCACAAAATGTTGAATTTAAGTAGAGAAGGTGCACTGTGGGAATCACATATGATATGCGTCTATTCAGTGTCGAAAACGTGAATAAAAAAGTGAATAATCCGCCAATTATTGAGGGTAAAATGTACCAGTTGTATGGAGCATTGTCTGATTCATCTTCAGCGACCACAAACAAACATGTAGAACAGGACGATAATTCCGCTAAAAATAAAATGAAGTCATCAAATTATATGTGTGGGCGTGCTCCTGAAACCGAATTGTACACTTTTTTCCTAATAATCTGCCAAGTGTGAACTGAATTCCCATATCAGATATCAACACCAAACAGACATATGCAGAGGTAATCAAATAAAGTTTCAGCAATAATATCGGAGGATCTTCTCAGAGGTTATAATAACCAACCCGATAGATACGATGGTCTCATTAGAACGCCATCCATTTCTGACTCATTTTCAACCACAAGATCTGTACTTGTCCAACAAATTCATTGCTACAATTTCGGAGAGCAACACCCTTCGAATCAGTCGTGCTATGATTACAGTCACTTTCCAAATCACTTCGCCAAATTCACAGTTCCATATTTGCAGTTTCCTCACTCCATTGATCCCGTGGTTTTCACAGTTATTCTCTCAAATTCAACAGCTACAAATATCGAAATAAAATAATCAAAATTCTAGATCATATTTCCAACCGATTCTTGTCCATTAAACTCAGTTATGCCAAAAAATAACATTTCTCGACCAGCAAACTTTCCAAAACTATTCGTCTAACATTATATTTGAACACCAGTCATATCCCCTTCATTCCGATTTTTGTGAATGTTGTTGTACACCTCCGACCAGGTTCGACTACAACATATGGGTTTGCCCGTAAAGTCATTTCACTTTTTTCCACGGACTACAATATCTCCATCTAATTCACCAATCCAGGATCTGTGTCTCTGAATGACCCGCTTGAGTAGATCTCGTTTAACGAATTATGTACTGGAATACTATTCATAGACTTTGCGAACACTCAGTGTAAAATTTTAAAAACTTGGAATAATGTGACCAGAGCAACGGAAAAACTAACCTAGCGACAGGATCGAGTCTGGAATTTGAAGAACTTCGGTGGAAGATTTCGTGGTGGAATAAGTGGTAGATTATAATTACTCACACAGTCAATTTTTACTCATTTGCGGAACTAAAAAGGTTGGGTCTGCAATACTTGCAAATAATCACCCCATCGGTTCAGAGGTACTTAGCATGGATTTAGGAATGGCAAACATCTAGAACTTGTTATAACAAACTGAAATCCTTCTATGCTGTGTGGGCTGAAAATCCGAATGTTTGCACATCTTTGCTGTCTGGTTGATAAATTCATTCTCATTGTCTGATCCAGAATAACTTTATTCGCACGAAGGACTTTCATGAATTCGGGCATTTTGACTTCAACATCTGTCGGCATGTCAGGGCTATCTATCGGATGGTCTTGAAAAGCGATGATAAGGATTGCAAAAAAGGTGACGTAAACAACAGTTTCATATAACTGACGGAATTCAGTTTGGCACATTTTCCAAATGAACTTCTTCTAGACGCTCGGAGTCATGGATAGCAGTGTTCAGATTCAAGGGTCTACCATTATCCCCAGTGTATGAATAATTAGATCAACCTTCTTTGCCTTGAAGCCGTTGGATCATTCACCGGCTTACGGTATACAGTTAGGCTTACACTAATTCTCTTTTTTAGTGACCCACTTGGTATGCAATTCAACCCTTCGGTGGTGAGTCAACACACTACTAACAACGGTGAGACTATCAAACCGGTTCTCTCAGCTTCTGAACATTGATGAATATGTAGTTACGGTAGGTAGTATGAACCAAATGTGTTTGTGAATTCCATGATGCATTCGCCGCAAAACTCACAAGCAAATCAGAGTGTCTCATCTCTTGGTGATGCTGGATATACTGCATGAAGATTTCAATATTCCATGAATTTGAGTCCATTGCTGATCAGGAAAACTGGATGAGTTTGCTGAAGATTGAGTTCAACGTTCAATCAGCCTATCCTCATTGTGTTGAATATCGGTATTGTGCACTTGACTAACGGTACTATATCCATTTTCCAGGACTTGTTACCTTCGAATAAATAGAAATACCACATTCCAATTTTATCTAGTTAGTGACAACGAAACCTCACTGTGCAGTAGAATGGAATATTTGGTCCCACAGATGTGTTCCATCTAAATGTGTTGGAGCCATTTCCCTTGAATCGACTGCTATAGATCACCAAGTCAGTTCTAAAAACCACGTCACAATACAATCGTTCTATTGGGAATTACCCGGGCTAAACCCATCCTGCCCTACGAATGCAGGCAGACATCCGTCACTCCGGTCAAACAACTTTTATCAGTTCAATTAAATCATACCTCCTGTAAATGCTGGTTTTGGTGCTCGGCCAAATACCTAGACTGAACCGAACGGAAAGTCGACTGGGAGTCATCGAACGTTTCATGCGATGGACGGAAACCTCTGTATGGTACTGAAAGTCACAAGCCATAAAGCTGCCAGCTTTTCCCATTACACGTCATTTGTTAGGCACAAAAGCACTGGCTCTGCCGCACAACTTTACACTGCGTTATCTTTAGTGCCAATGAATCTCACCTACCACAGTATACTGAAACTATTGCTGGCTTGAAGGAGTAACTTGAGTTATCCACTTCTGCAGCACAGTCTTGGTAGAATGCTTCTACTATTGACATATACATCGTTACATTTTCTTTTTCTAAAGCACCGGGTCATATATATCGAGCGCGTTAAAAACAATGAACTGTAGTGAAATATCATCGATTAAATCGATGAATACATTCTGCGACATTCACAGTTGCATCTCTCTCGCATGTAAGGTTCACGCTCCAACATGGTGGACCGATTTGTGTGCATTTATTTCAAAACTGCAGATAGAGAAAATCTGAATGAATTTTGCTGAATGATACTGTCTAAAGCAGAACGTACTTGAACACTACCAAAAATAATTTGCCATCACCTGAAATAACTGGCCCGCCATCAGCTGCTAAATAATACATGAGCATAAAATGACTCCGATTCACATACACATGCGGTTAAAGCGAACATAATGCGGCCAGGCACCACTCGAAAAACACGGTCCAGTGAAATGAAAAATGAAAAGAAAAAGGACAAATTAGAACTGGTCCGAAATCAATGAATATTTCCAATACTGAAGCCTAAACATCTCACAAATGAAAGAGCTGTACAAAAATCGAATCAACTCACCTCTTCCGGATGCTGGAAACGAGAGAATATAATGTTCTGACTCAGAGTGACAAGTTATTCTGCAAGTTTCGATAAATACATTATCTTGTCAAAACGTGAATATGTGACCCAATGATTTATTCAGCAATGTACGGTAAATGAATCGTTCAAATACGACGCGTAATACTGTTAATGGTCTCAGCAAGGAGCCAATTGGGAATACGTGGCGACGTCCAGTGCTCTTATCGAAATTAGAGAGACCATCAAACCATTCCTCATCTCATCTCTTTTGATGCACAACAGTGAATAAGAAAGTTGCTCAAGTAGTATGAAATAAACAAATGTGCATTGCATCCATGAGTGAAATGTGAATATCAAAAATGACTCACGCCTAGGTGATCTTAAGTTTGCTGAATAGAAATCATAATTTTCAGTGCATGAATCTATCTATCAATTATTGGTGATTGCATGGATCTACTTGCTTATCTGTGAGCACATCGTTCATTAGGTATGAATTTAGTGCATAACAAACTGTGATTGTACGTATGACCGTTGTTACTGTTCTTCTACTCAGCTGCACTTTAACTCGAATCAATGTAGGAAATTGATTATGTTTCCTGCAATTAATGCGTTTATCAAATCATATCAAACTATTGGTGTACCAGTGCTCCGAGTGGATTTGTGCATTGATGAATTTGAGGCCTGTTCACAGAGTACGAAATGCTAATACGTACCCTGACTCACTGAAACATTATACTCGTGCAATGTGTTTCCCGTAGTATGCAATGTGCATGTGGTCCACTTGTGTTCCTTCGCGTAGATCAACAGAGGATGTTCAGTCAGAATTCACATATGTGCATGTGACATCGATGTCAACTATGACTGTGCTTGGTTCGAGCGAATTTAGTTATCTTTCAATGATAACAGACGTAATCCAATACAGCTGACTCCTTCAGAATGAGAAGTTGTTTCACATTCGTTGATATCATTTTCTCACATCGATCATCACATACACTCAATTGGATTTACAGGTCTAATTGATCAACAGATGTATTGAATGAATCGGGTAGAAGTAATTCCACGAAAATCGTTGGTTGCCATGACTGGAATGTTCGTACATTGCAAGAAGGCGTTTAATAATCATGTATTAGTGTAAGGTGTACTTTGAAATAAGCTATCACGATGGCCCATCATTAGCGAGCTGTGCCATCGACTGGCACATGAGACAGAACAAGGCTTCAAGTCAAGAAACTCAGACAAACTTTGTGTCTGGGCCCGAGAATACTTTGTAAAGTGAATGTACTGCGAATACCAGTTACACTATTATTGAATGCATATCGATTGTCTCACCAGTGCTGTTCATGAATGGTGAATGGATGAGGAAATCGATATTCAAACAGTTCTAGTGCGACTTAAACTGAGCTTTTTTCTCTCGGCATGGAAGGGCGTACGGTATGCCTGCCCTGTAAACCGGAAAATGTTACCTACCTACCAGATTACGTCAGACTTTGTTCCTTTTCCACATAGGACTAATTTGTGTGGTCACCTGCCATGCTCACATTGAGGCCTGGTAAGTGGAATGTGTGCAGGCAAACCGAGTGTTCCAGGTACTTTGCCATGCACAAACATCTCTCTCGGAATACAACTTCTGGTGCCTCTTTCATTCATATATATATACATATATATATATATATATACATATATATATATATACATATATATACATACACATATATATATATAAGTAAATGTAGATGTCCGATTTTATTGTGGAAAATGAGTGGTAAAAAGACAGCGTAGTTGAAAGATGAAGTTAGCCAACGTTTGATTTACCGTGAGTGACTTCCATTAACCGAAATCTCTGTGGTAATAACGTTCACGGCACAGCTTCCATAATGGGTTGGTCCCAAGCTAAGCCACACAGATCCGCAACTTCGCGCTTGGCATTATACGCTCATCTGCTCGCCATTCGCACTATCACATTGCAAACTGTTCTACCTACCCCGTTTGATCTGCACGTTACGCAGAAACCTGGAGACATTTGGTTGTAAGTTCTTCCACTTCATTCATAAAAGCTTTTCAATTACAGTATCGATGTGGGACTAAGGAAGACTACTGAATGTGCATCCACTATTATATGGATATCACACCCGTGACAGGTAAAAGCATCCCTTTTCCGATTCTATTTTAATGTTATATTGAATTTTCATTTCGGTTTAATTATTTCGTGTGACATTGTGTTGGACTTGGGCCGTGTCGTCAAAAGAAGAATTGGTTGAAGAAGTATATCCTACTATTCAAATGCACAACTATAAGAATCACGATTGGTTGAATGAACGAGCTATTATTGCGGTCAAGAACAAACACGTCTATAAACCTAACAGTATTTTTAGTCTATCATTCAAAGTGAGCCAATCATGTACAAGTCTTTTGACGCTGTTGTGGATGCAGATGAAGTGTTTGATTATCCAACAGAACTCTTGAATTCACTCAATCTGCCAAGGATCCCACGGCACATACTACGACTGCAAATCGGCATACCAATTATCTTGTTTCGAAATATCAACCAGCCAAAGCTTTGCAACTGCACGTGGCCTGCAGTGAAATATTATGAGCAAAGTCTCATTCCTCACATTCCTATAATTATGACGGATATGCCATTTCAATGTATGGGATTGCAATTTCCAATTTGAATGGCATTTGCAATCACCATCAACAAAGCTCAGGGCCAGTCTTTAGAACTGTGTGCTTTGGATCTACGCGCGGATTGATTCTCACATGGACAGTTATATGTTGTTTGTTCCAAATGCGGCAAGCCAAACTAATTCTCTGTCTGTACAGACAAAAGAAGAGGGAAACATTGGCTTTTACAAGCATTATGACATCGGACATATTAGAAACAGGCTCTTTCTCTTTCCTTTCTCTTACAGATAAACAGACTAAATCACTGTACCGCGTGGTAGATAAAAACCGTATATATATATATATATATATATATATATATATATATAAACTCGACTGTTTGATCATCTGATCAATCCACTCTTCCTATGAATACTTTGTTCAAAGCTGTTCGCTACAGAAGGCTGTTCTCAAAACAAATGTAGAACATGGTGACTGCCATCGGATGCCACTGGGCTAACACAGGAAATCGCAGCTTCTCTCAATGTAACTAAATTTCTAGAAGAGTGGGAAATCCCATTGTCAGTTGTACAATCGATCGTACAAATATCCATTATGGTTACGTGTTTGACTTTCCTTTGATTTGTCATGTGAAAACACCTGAGATCATTTCCCAGTGATGCACTTTGGTGTTTGTGGAATTTGTCGGTGAATATTTATTTAAGTTCAAAGTATTATCCGAACTAAATTTACTCATGTATTGCTAATGCTGGATGCAAAGCAATACATCAGTGGCATTCAATGTGTGACGATATTTCGCCATGATAGGGGATTTCAGGCATCAACCTGATAGATAAATCACGGGTAAGAGATCACTCCACAAAATACAACACACAATGTTCACACGCGTGTGATGGACAGAACTGGTTTGATTTCCAGTATAACAACTCCTTGTATTTCAACAACTCAAAACAAGTGCATTTCAGTTTGACCTTTGAGGTGAAGGGGGTCACTGTGAACGAAATACGATCGTATTTATGCGATAGAATACTTCCTTCAATATTTGCCCGAATCGATGAGTAATATCATCAATAGACTCGAATTCGGTGCCCACCAACTCAAAGATTCTTGATACGGATATCCCCGGAAAAAACACGTGTGGTTGAGCGAAAAAGTGTACACATTGAAATGATTCGATATCACATTTGATAAAATGAGGCGACATTAACCTATGCTCTTGAGTGTGTGATAAGTTCACTTTCATAATATGGTAAATTTATATATGATTGGTATATGAAGTTGTGTTTTCAATCAGAAATATGTAGGATTTGAAACTAACAGCGATAGAGAGAGCAGGTTTCAAAGACACTGGGTGAATTTCAAATGTGAAATATCATTATTCCACCAAATTCTATTTCGTCATTCCAATTTCATTTGTTATTCGAATAATACGAACTCATCCGATACCACATTTGATATGATGAGGCGGTACTAACCCATGACGTTGAATGCGACAGTGATTTCTTTCGTTTTTTTTTGGTAAATACGTATTTGGTGGGCACACGCAAGTTGTGTTTTCATTCAGTAATATATCACCGGAACAATATTCGGCGAATGAATGCAGGTTTAAATCCACCTCCCAAATCGTACGAGTATTGTTCGTGAGCTGCCATCAAGTTTTGAAATATATTACAAGGATGGCTCTGAGAAGCATTCTTAGAGCGTTGTAGTTATTGTAAATTTACAGCAAAACATCAGACTACTGGCTACTGAATCTGTGCGATTGGGGATCGAACGAGCTAAATATTACCATTCATTTTCTCAATTCGAAACGCAGTACTGTCGTCATACATTTTCACCAAAACTGAACTGTATTACCTGCACGATGAAAGTGTTCATTAGGCTCCGATACACACGCTAGCAAACAGAAAGAATTATTTTCTTCACGACAATCTATTTGATTTGCAGTGTTGAATGAATTTGTGATGACCATTTTTGTCACGCATTTATCTCCAATGATATCCAATGACGAATATCTGTCTGTTGGATGCCGTCCAAGGAAAACTTCAATTAGAATATAAATCCAAGTTAAAATGTTGACTGTGAGCTACTTCACCCGAAACTCTCGAACTAATTACTGATCACCTTTGCAAAATATTCTGCAATATTCCAGGAACATATATTCATTCACAATAGCTCCTCTATACAAACGTGAAACATTACTTCCCATTACAGATCAAAACGTGATTTGATTTTGCATTTCGTTATGCCACTTGAATGAATGACTCTAAAATTGCAAAATAATCATCCGAATTTCAGGTGAAATCTGTGAATTCTGAGTGCGGAGGTATCACTGAATATATATATGTGGAATTGCTTACATTCTGCGACGTTTGATTCTGATTCAGGAAGACCTTTGTTGAAGGAATTCAGTATGATAAATCAAAACAAGTTTTACCACGAAAGAAGGGCGAGTAACTATTCGGTACGCATCCTTTGTACAACTAATATATGTTTGAATCTGTTCATTGATGATACACTTCAATGATTCCAAAAATCCTGATTTTTCTGTCTCAGAATCAGTTTTACACCTCCATCTACATGATAAGTTACCTATAACTCCTTAGGTAATATTTTACGGTTCACAGTGAATCCCATGTAAATTAGACAAAACCTCATTACCTGCTCGAACAGCCGTGAGCATGTGGCTCGATGGAAGCCTGTCTGTAGTCCACCAAATAGATAGATAAACGTAACTGATGTCCATTCACATTAGTTCCAAATAAGCTAAGTTCCTTAGGCGCTGTTATCCAAAATTTCAGCAAATTATCGGAAACTATAGTACACATCAGCGCCGTGGTTGGCCATGATTCCACAGAATAACCCGAACTTCCGGTTATCCTCTAATGTCACACACTGGACTGGGTAATCTCCCATATTGGTGTCAAGAATTCCACTCCAAATCAATTCACTTTGAACAGACTGTGACGATACCATTTTGCGACAGTTATCCAACATCATAAACAACAACTTCACCAAAAGTAATCGGAAGAAGAAAAGTGAGTTAATTCTCTAGATCCCGGTGACTCTCGGTCTTCAAACAGTCAATACAATAAACATCAGAACCCTACTCCCGTTCTAGCTTCGAATCCTCGTGTGGCTGAGGATCCCTACCTGATTGATCGCATTGCCTTGGATGCAACCCCCATCATGAAATATTTTCAGATTTCCATGAAATGAAAATGAAGGAGTGTATGGATTACGAAAATCCTACTTTGCGAAATTGCATGGATTTGTACAACCGTAAGGAATCACTGACTGCTTACATTTCTCCGATGGCACCTCAGAGAGCTCACACTGCGTAATTGATGGAGCACGAGTATCATCTATTTCATAAGATTTTCATGCACTCCACTGCTCACACATTGATAATGATCACTGGACACCGAAGACGTATGCTGCAGCATAGTTAAAAACCATCAGAGCCTGAATGTTCTGAACGTATGTGAAAACTGCCGCCGATAGATGAATGTGTATCAACTTAGTATAACAGACAGATCACACTACTGGAAACGAAAAGTTGGTTCTCGAAGCTTAGTAGGTTTCATTACCGATTCTGTAATTATCAATAACTTGGGAAAAAGCGGACACAACAGACGTATAATCCTGCTCATTGATGATAGCTCCGTGTGTGTGGGAATTTCAGTTTCAATAGAAAACTCTTGTGGATTAATTTCAAAAGTGAGCCACGGAGACTTAACCAATATGGTGACTCGCAAAATCCACTTGCACTTTCGGGAATTCACGTGTTTGAACAAATAATCATTATTGAATCAGAATCCAACGAAAATTGAGTTTCACCTTGTTTATTCCCCGCACCGTACACATACGCAAATCCTTCATCTAGCAGGGCGTTTGTGAAAGTAACGAGGAACACCTCAATTAATGTGATCAATCAGAGCGAAGTACTCAATGGATAACACATTTTCGGAGTACGCGTCAGAATAACTCACCTATTCTGTTCCCTGCAAGTGATCGAATAAAAAATGGAGATTCAGCACAATTAATATGTTGAACATACGGATGATTGGATAGGAATGCCCAACCGGGATAACGTTTGTCCCCGCAACATCAAATAGTCACTGACTTAACGCGTGATTATTGTTACGTACTCTTGACTGAAAAACGTTTGGGTTAGAACCCAATGTCGAAATAAATTGTTATTCAACGAAAATACAAGATTGACTATTTTTACTGCATCGTCATTGTTCCAAGTTTTGGTTCTGTGAATAAGCGTAAATATTCATCGTGCTCAAGTGGAGTACAGTAGACTCAATCTTTGAAAGTTTCACTGTGTGGCTGCGTACGACGTACTGCGTGAGAAATTTATGAATCCATTCCCATCCACGTGATTGCCATATCATACTCCAACATATTCATCAAAATGCTGCCAAATGGATGCATCATGCGGATGAACTTTGTAAGAACCAAGAATCTGTTCTAGGCAGAACCTGAAACTCCAGCCAATATTGCTTCAATTCAAGTACCTAATGTCATTATCATACCGACGTTCGCAAACTTGCCCGCTGTTAGATTCTTTCGTGATATTGTGGCAGGAAGACATTTAATCGCTCGAATGAATTATGGTAAAAATAATCCAAACAGGAAAGCTTTGAAGGAGTACAGTAATACGCGATGAGAAGGACTGCTGAAAGGTGATGATGTATCCATATCGTGGTTTTATTTTGCACGGTTATTACAAATCAACATATTACAGCACTTCACATGCAGCCGTGGCGGATGCCAGTGTCACTGATCTTGTCCAAGATCACCTTCTCATCATGAAATACACAAACTCTCAGTAGATGCAAGTTGCATCCATGTAAAAGAACCCCACCGAGAGTCAGTTGTTGGTATCACTAGGTAAACTAATTCGAAATGCACCTTCATTCCCACACTATGCGATCAAGCAGATGTGCCTAAATTAGAGTTGCTTCAAAGAGAACTTTTATTTTCGACACAGAATTCCGATCTAAGTAGATGAGCATCATTCTGACAGTGGTCCGCGTGTTTCATTTTCCCGAAGAACAGTTATTATCTCATTCCGATTTACCAACTACAGAGTAAGGGTCTATTTCCAGTTGACTGAATGTTTCACTGAAAAGATAAACGTCCTGTATGGAGGCATAGTCAATAGTTTATTACATGACGAGCTACTTAGAGTGTTAGGGAAGGCCAGTGGTTTGTTTGCGTCGGACATCTTGCTACCATGAAAAATTTTGTTCATTGATATTAACACAGTACTCTCGAATGGCTGATGAAATACTCCCAGTTCATTTCGTGTTCCAGGTAAATACTGAAATTCAGCTTCGAGGAAGGCTATCCAGAATGTCACAAAAATGATCTAAATGTGTAAAAACATCCAGTGAATTTCAGTTCTTCAAACCTACAAAAGCAACTCACATCTTGAAGGTGCTGGAAATGAAGAGTTATTTAACTGAGATTGATTGCGCGAAAATCTTTGTGGCTGGAGATGATGGTTGGACGAGTGAACCAAGTCGCACCGTCAAATTCGTGTCCATGTACACACGTACATATGACAAGGGATAATATTTCCATATTCAGTATATCCTGTGTTAAATCCAACTGAGGAAGTCAGATACAATTCTGAGATCTGGTAAGATTGCGTCCTTGTCACTTCCCATTTCTTTCTGATAAACCCATAATTTGTTCCCTATTCCTTTGGACACTCAGAATATATGAACAGTGTTAGGTGAACAGAACAGAAATCAAGATAAGGCGATGAGTGAAAATGTAATTGGGGGAGAGGGGATCAGTTATCACATGCGTGACCTCGCAACAAAGCTCCATATTATATTTACATCAAAGCCGTGTGCGTATTTACGATTAAAGGATAAGGTGTCAGATTCTATGGCCTCTTTCTGTGTGTACTCCTTTACTTGTTCCTGTGGGACAACGTACATTGGCAGTACGACCAGACATTTATCCGAACGAGTCCGTGAACACCACCCAGCTTGGTTGAACACTGGAGCAATCAAAGTAATTACGAGCGCTGTTCACACATTGTTCGGTCTAACCATTCAGTGAATGTGACCAAAGCATTCCGGCCAATCTACAAAGTCCGAAGTGGGCAACCAGGACTGGTGAAGAGCCGTGTTCTAGCCACAGCGGAAGCGGTATGCATTCGTCTCTACAATCCCCCGTTATGCGTCCAAAAACAGTTCGTGCAAGCGCTAAGGCTTCCTTGGTCCACCTCCTACCCACAAACTAACCACAGATCCGTTGATCCGACTGATGACACCGCAGACACCCATTCACGGTCCAGAGACGGATCGAGGTCACGCATGTGATAACTGATCCCGTCTCCCCAACTTATATTTTCACTCATCGCCTTATACTGATTTCTGTTCTGTTCACCTAACACTGTTCATATAAAATGTTATGTAATAGCATGATTACGAATCACTGAAAACGAGCTTGTTCGCCAACTTGTGTTGTTCTCCATGTGCCCTGTTGGAATATTCGGACAACACTCAGAATAGTCACCAATCGGAGGATCCATTCGAAACCCAGTCCAGATATTCGGACATATTCGAGAATTTATCTACAAATAAAACGCCACTCAGGCAGTCATTCATCACATTTATCTCGTGACCCACTAATCTGCCAAAAACCACTTGTTTGAGTATGTCATTCAACAACATAAATGTGTCAAATGTATGTAAGTGTAAATGCCGGCCACCAATTCTTACCAACAACTAACAGACTACCACTCAGCAAATTCGTTAAAATACATTTCAATCAAATTATCACGTATTCATCACCCGACAAATATGGGAATATGGTGGTTGTATTTCTTCGACCAAGTTCCATTTCAACACAGAGATTTGCCAGTAAATCACCTTACGTTTATCCACGTATTACAATATCACTTTCTTATTCACCAACGCAGAAGTTGTGTCCCTTTAAGACCCACTCCAACGGTTCTCGTCTAAAGAATAATGTTACGAAATAATAATTCATAGACTCCGTGAACACTCAATGTAAAACATGCAACACTTGAAGTGATGTGACCAACTCAACAATGTGACTAACCCGGCGACATGATCAAGTCGGGAACTTGAGGAACTACGGCGGAAGACATCGTATTTCAATGGGTGGCAGATTATAACTGACGTTATGGTGAATTCGTGCCAAATAAGGGAACTAAACGGGTCGGGTCTGTCACACTTGCAAATAATCACCCCACATATTCACCGTTAATTGTTATCGAACAAAGAAGGATAAAACGTCCTTAACTCAGACCAGAATGCTAATATCGGTCTTCGCGGTGTGAGCTAGAAATCTAAATGAATAAACATCGTTGCTGTCTGGTTGATACGCGCATTATCACTGTTTCAATCATGATGGTTTTTCTCACAAAGGACTCCCGTGAATTCAGGCGCTTTGACTTAGGTACTTGTTCGAATGACATATCTATCGACTGGACGCTTCTGAAACACGCTTACAATGATGAGAAATTCCGATGGATGGCGAGAATAGATATCACGGGGAGAGATCTTCACTCCCTTCAACTTATGTAAACCGACGAATTTCAGTCACATAACTGGTGGACGCTGTGATCGTTGTGTCGTGTGCTCATTGATCAAATTTTGTTACCAGTGCGGGAGACATTGGTGAAAGCATGACAACGCAATGCAGAACGCGAACAAACGATCCAAATAATTGATGACATTTCGTCCAACACATTTTATATCAACTCATCTCTTCTAGACCCAAGAACGCATAGATTGCAGTTTTCAGTGTCAAGGGTGAAGCTTCATCTTCTTTTTGTGGATAATTGGATGAACCCCCTGCACCATGAAGCGGTTGGATCATTCACCGGTGTACGTTTTACCTATATGATTTCAATAGGTCTTCCTCTTTATTGAACCAACGACTATGCAGTTCAACCTCATTGTACTAGTTCAATAATTCTACATAAAATGATATGACTATCAGACCGATTCTCCTAGATTCTAAACACTGACCAATAAGTAAGTACCCCAAGTAGCATGAAACGACACGCAAATCAGAGTGATTCAACCCTTGGTGATGCTGGATATACTGCATGATAATTTAAATATCCCATGAATTTGAGTCCATTGCTGGTCAGGTTAATTGCATGAGTTTGCTTGAGATTGAGTTCAACGTTCAATCAACCTGGCCTCATTGTGTTGGATGTCGGTATTGGTGTTCTGTATCCATTTTTTCATAAGTTGTTACATCCGAATAAATAGCAACATTTCTTTCCTTCCATTTTACCCACTCACAGGCAATGAAACCTCACGGTTCCAATGATGTTTGGTATATGAAAGTGTTAGAACCTTTTTCCTTCAATGGATTAACAATAATCGCTGAGTCAATTCTGAAAAATAACATGTCACAATAAAGTCATTTTATTGGGAACGAAGCGAATTTTCTAAAAGGATAAGCGACTTTATCCGATATTATCGGAAAACCTCAGTTTAAACAAAATTGATTTATCTATTTTTCCAAGCTATTCGGTACGGCCATGCTCACAGACTACTGACACTATGCATAGGTTCATATTAGCATAAAAATGGAACATTTATTTGGTGTGACTGTCTGATTGAGGACTCGAAGAGCCCTAGTAAACTGTTCCGTTGGATCACAGCTGCCAGAAAACCCTAAATTTAGGGAGTGACGGTGTCCGTTTACTTTGACTCCGTGCTGTGCATTGCCGCCAAATGTGTCCTGTTCTACAAAAGCTAACAGTTATCCGTCCCTCCGGTCATACAACCGTTATCAGTCCACGCCAAATCACACTCCCTGTAAGTGTCCATTTTTGGGTGCTCGGTCAAATACCTAGACCGAACTGAACGGAAACTTCGACTGCAACTGATCGGACATGCATATCAATTCATGGGTGGAAGCCTATGTATCGAATGGGAGGCACACGACAAAAGGTCATAGTCCAGGCAGTCGTCAGCTTGTTCCATTACACACCATCTGCTACACACAACGCATCGGATCTACCGCACAACTCGGTTCTCTGCGACACATTCTGTCACTAATTCACGTCTAAAACAATATTCCGAAACGATTGCAATACCGAAATGAAGGGCTGGCTTGAGCAAGTAAAGTGAGTAATCCACTTCTGTAGCGTAGCTCTGGTATTTTCATTCGACCATTATCATTTTGTTACATTTTCTCTTCTATACTCCGGATCATTTGCAGTGAAGTTTATCCGGACAGAAAGGGTGTAAGTAAACACTGCCGTGTTCAATTTTCCAGCTGATATCAGGAAAGGGTTGATCCAAATGTATTTATGAAAGCAATATGCATATATATATATATATATATATATATGTATATATATATATATATATATATATATATATATATAGGGTCGATGAAATGGCCTCTGAGTGTCACACAAACATTTGCATTACGCCTTACTGTGCGGATGGGCCCCACCTTGTTCACTTGCATCTGTTCACGTGGACTGAATTCCCCTCAGTGGAAGAGATATGATTCGTGTTGTTTTAGTTTATATGAGGAATCGGATGATGTCCCTCAACATACTACTTGTAACTGTGTCAAGATCACTTTTGGTACATAAAACATAGTATACGTGACAGTACCGAAAAAACACTTCTTTGTCAAAAGCAGTGGCGAGGTTGTCAGTATAATGTTTGATAGTGCTGCTCCACAGCCAAATAGTTCACCAGTGACTTCACGAAATAGCTTTCATCTGACTCATCGAGTAATCTGGTTCAATGAGTAACACGTTCGGTGAAAAAAACACCTGAATTGGGCATTAAACACTACGGGATATACTGAATACAAAATGCTTGGAGGACAAACTGTGAAAAACAATGCAACGGCTAACATTCTCCGATCATCAGTAACAAAACAGAAATAATTTCGGTGTGAATATTCACTTTGTATGTGTTTAAAACTTTGGTAACAATATTTTGGCAACAATTGAGAAGAAAGGAAGAAAAGTGAGTGTCACTACTGTAATTCTTTTACACTCAACTTTGGTGAATAGGGATAATTTTTATTTCCCCAAAATTGTCCCATTTGTTGTGCTCACGATTAGGTCTTCAACTTCCGTCAATCTATTTTCCATTCTCCAATGATTTTGCCTCATTTCTCTATTCGTTCTTATCAGGTTTCCCTTTTTTAGGCACAAATGCAAATTGATCACGCGTTTTGAGTCGGATAACAAGTTGTGTGAGGAATAACATTGGGTTCGATACGATTACGAATACTTGTTGTTACATCAAAAGGAACATTTGAGATTACTCAGGAAGAATAAACATATACTTAGCAATAACGCATGTCACACCAGCGAACGCAATTGGGTCACCGTACAACAGTGTTTTCAGATACTGCCGGAATTATGAGCTGCAGTGTTTATCACACAAACCCCAACTGAAGGATCAAATAACCGGCTCACATCAACGAAACTGATTCAAGGGAAGGATATCTGCAATGTTATTTGATGTATCCAGAATCGAGAGCATGGCTGCATTGAAAGATGCATAAAAACGTTTTTTCGTAGTACCTACCATTGTAAAGGTGGGTTGAATGTGCACCGAAGTTGATTTTCTCGAGAACTCTGTATATGACCATCGCACAGCATATATATTTTCGTGATCGAGATATTTATCAGCGTCACATGGCCTTCGTGAACGTCAATGTGATATCCGAAACTGTGGTTCAGACACGTGACGGTCGGGTTTGTGACCTCACAATTCATTCGAAATGTCCTTACCGTTCTCAGTGCATATCATTCCACCACAAAATTTCGTTGACTCCATCTGTCTCATTCTCCAGATGTATGCTTCATATTCCCATTCTATTGAGTACAGATTTGATACTAAACTATGACTACGCATGATTCATTGTGTTCCCAGTTGTCGACAGTAATCAGCAAGAACCCTGAATATTCCATACCATCGAGAGCATTGGGAACAATGAACTGTAGTGAAATATCACCCATCAAATCGATGAATACATTCTGTGAATTCCACGGTTGCGCCCATCTCGCATGTAAGGTCTATGCTCCAAAATGGTGAACCGATCAGTGTTCATTTATTTCAACGAACTGAACAACGCACTCTAATGCAGAACACCCTCTACTATTACTGAACATAATTTTCTATCTCATGGAACACCTGACCGAACGTCACCTATTTCAAATTCATAAGCACACAATAGGATCGGTTCATACATGAATACGGTTATAACGAGCATAATGCAACCATGCTTTGCGGAATTATACTCCACTCCATATACAGTGTCCAGTGAAATGCAGTAGTGAAGATGCGAATGGAATAGATGAGAACGGATCCCAAAGGAACTGAACCAAAGCGAACGAAACACGTGGTAAAATATGGTCACCGAATGTGGATTGCTTTTAGCCTAGTTAATACGTGCGGCCATTTCATTCGAAATCATCTTTATCTCAAAACATATATATTTAATCGAAATCAACTGAAATGCTTTCACATACTTTTAAGACAGAGGGGCTGAGGGCGTTCCTAATAGTCACGCTATCAGTAATGAACATTTCGAATACTGAAGCCTAAATATCTCACAAATGTAAGAGTGTCACAAAAATCGAATCAACTCACCTCTTCTCGATGCTGGAAACGAGAGAATATAGCGTTCTGACTCAGACTGAAATGTTATTCTGCAAGTTTCGATAAATACATTATCCTGTCAAAACGTGAATATGTGACCCAATGATTTATTCAGCAATGCACGGTAAATGAATCGTTCAAATACGACGCGTAATACTGTTTATGGTCTCAGCAAGGAGCTGATTGGGAATACGTGGCGACGTCCAGTGCTCTTATCGAAATTAGAGAGATCATCAAACCATTCCTCATGTCATCTCTTTTGATGCACAACAGTGAATAAGAAAGTTGCTCAAGTACTATGAAATAAACAAATGTGCATTGCATCCATGAGTGAAATGTGAATATCAAAAATGACTCACGCCTAGGTGATCTTAAGTTTGCTGAATAGAAATCATAATTTTCAGTGCATGAATCTATCTATCAATTATTGGTGATTGCATGGATCTACTTGATTATCTGTGAGCACATCGTTCATTAGGTATGAATTCAGTGCATAACCAACTGTGATTGTACGTATGACCGTTGTTACTGTTCTTCTACTCAGCTGCACTTGAAATCGAATCAATGTAGGAAATTGATTGTGTTTCCTGCAATTGATGGGTTTATCAAATCATATCAAACTATTGGTGTACCAGTGCTCCGAGTGGATTTGTGCATTGATGAATTTGAGGCCTGTTCACAGAGTACGAAATGCAAATACGTACCCTAACTCAGTGAAACATTATACTCGTGCAATGTGTATCCCGTGGTATGCAATGTGCATGTGGTCCACTTGTGTTCCTTCGCGTGGGTCAACAGAGAATGTTCAGTCAGAATTCACATATGTGCATGTGACATCGATGTCAACTATGACGGTGCTTGGTTCGAGCGAATTTAGTTATCTTTCAATGATAACAGACGTCATCCAATACAGCTGACTCCTTCAGAATGAGAAGTTGTTTCACATTCGTTGATATCATTTTCTCACATCGATCATCACATACACTCAATTGGATTTACAGGTCTAATTGATCAACAGATGTATTGAATGAATCGGGTAGAAGTAATTCCACGAAATTCGTTGGTTGCCATGACTGGAATTTTCGTACATTGCGAGAAGGCGTTTAATGATCATGTATTAGTGTAAGGTGTACTTTGAAATGGGCCATCACGATGGCCCATCATTTGCGAGCTGTGCCATCGACTGGCACATGAGACAGAACAAGGCTTCAGGTCAAGAAATTCAGACATACTCTGTGTCTGGGCCCGAGAATACTTTGTAAAGTGAATATACTGTGAATTCCAGTTACACTATTATTGAATGCATATCGATTGTCTCACCAGTGCTGTTCATGAATGGTAAATGGATGAGGAAATCGATATTCAAACAGTTCTAGTGCGACTTAAACTGAGCTTTTTTCTCTCGGCATGGACGGGCGTACGGTATGCCTGCCCTGTAAATCGGAAAATGTCACCTGCCTACCAGATTACGTAAGACTTTGTTCTTTTTCCACATAGGACTAATTTGTGTGGTCAACTGCCATGCTAACATTGAGGCCTGGTATGTGGAATGTGTGCACGCGATTCGAGTGTTTCAGGTGCTTCGCCATGCACAACCATCTCTCTCGGAATACAACTTCTGGCGCCTCATTCATTCATGCATATATATCTATGAATAAAATCAGACGTCCATTTTCATTGATGAAGTTTTAATGTCGAAACGAAACCGCAATTGGCAGATTTAGTTAGCCAACGTTTTGGTTATCGTCGACGAATTACATTTATCAGAAAAGCCATGTTTTCAACGTCATGACTTTCACAATAAAAACAGTGCAAGGAGCATCGAATTAACTCTTTGTTTGTTACTAATCTAAGATCTCCGAAAGTCCGCAATTTCTACCAACTGTACTTTATGTAGATATCTCATCTCCGAAATTCCGATAACAACTTTGCCCGATCCAGCTTCCTCACCAGTGCTTCACGCACGGACGCCTCATACACTCTCGTTTGCATGATGCAAGAGCTAGTCCACGCACACACACGCACACATACACGGACACACATCCCACGCACACACAAACAAACATTCACAAATGACGCTCCTTCCATGATGAGTTTGACCTCACACGAATTCACGTGCAAACGAGGAAACATCGACTTCTGCTCCGTGATCACTGATGTACGCACTGGTTCACCCCACTGGCAGATTCTCCTGTCCACCAACTGACGCACCGATGCACGCACGCATGCTCGTGTTTCCCCGTATTTGTTCTCTACACATGAGCCCACTACGGGGTGACCTGGCGTCTGTCCTGTGGTTACCCTGCGCACAACCCAAGCACAACCACGCCGACCCGTAGAAATTGAACTGGGACCACACCAACCAATCAGCTCCTCGCATCCCATTATAGGCTCATTTGCTCGACATTCGTACTATCACATTGCACACTGTTCTACCTACCCGGTTTGATCTGCACGTTACGCAGAAACTTGGAGACATTTGGTTGTAAGTTCTTCCTGTTTATTTATAAAAGCTCATCAATTACAGTACCGATTTCGGACTAACAAAGTCTCTCTCTCTCTGTCCCTCTCTCCCCATCTCTCACTCCGCCGACTCGCGGCGTCCTCGTGCCAACAATAGATTCTCTGAATATATTTCAATGTATATATATATATATATATATATATATATATATATATATATATATATATATATATATATATATATATATATATATATATATATATATATATATATATATATATATATATATATATATATATATATATATATATCAGGACGTTGATTGCGATCTTATCATCCTAGTATTTGAAGTCAGTACACGAAAACTGCTCCTGTAAAATACCTAAACCCACTTTCCAATAAAAACTCGACTATTTGATCATCTGATCAATCCGCTCTTCCTCTAACAGGTTTGCTCAAAGCTAGTCGGTACTGAAGGTTTCTCTCGAAAAAATCCGGAAGATTGCAACTGCCATCGGATGCCACTGGTTTGACGCAGGGAAACTGAGCTTCTTTTAATGTGATCAAATTTCTAGAGGAGTGGGAAATCCCATTGTCAGCTGTACAATCGATCGTACAAATATCCATTGTGGTTACGTGTTTGACTTTTCTTCATTTCGTCATGCGAAAATACCTGAGATCATTTCCCAGCGATGCACTTTGGTGTTTGTAGATCTTTGACGGTAAATATCTATTTCTGTTCAAAGTATCATCCGATCTTCATTTACTCATATATTGCTAATGCTGGATGCAAAGCAATAAATCAGTGGCATTCAATGTGTGACGATATTTCGTCATGATAAGAGGATTTCAGGCATCAACCTGATAGATAAATCACAAGTAAGGGATCACTCCACAGAATACAACACACAATGTTCACACGCGTGTGATGGACAGAACTGGTTTGATTTTCAGTATAACAACTCCTTGTATTTCAACAACTCAAAACAAGTGCATTTCCATTTGACCTTTGAGGTGAAGGAGGTCAATGTGAACGAAATACGATCGTATTTATGTGATAGAGTATTTCCTTCAATATTTGCCAGAATCGATGAGTAATATCACCAATAGACTCAAAGTTAGGTGCCCATGAACTCAACATTTTTTGGCACGGATATCACCGAAAATAAACACGTGTTCTAATGGAAAGTATAGGAGATAGAAAGAGGACGTTTCCAAGAAACTCGGAGAAGTACACATGTGAAATATCGGTATTCCACCGAATTATATTTCGTCATTCCAATTTCTTATGTTACTTGATGATTACGGTTGCTGAATCGGCACAATCGGCGACTGAACTAGTACACTATACCACATCTTCCCAATTTGAAACGGTGTACTGTTTTCATACAGTTTCACCAAGACTAGGCTGTCATATTCGCACACCTAAAGTGCACATATACTTCCACACATACACGTCAGCAAACAGAAAATAGTTTCTCCTGCATGAACGTCACTTTGTTTTGCAATGTCCTATGACTAAAGGATGGCCATTTATGTCACTTATTTTTCCTCCAGTAGCATTCCATGTTGAAAATCTGTTTGCTGGATGCCGTCCAAGGAAAACCTCGACTGGAACACTACCTGAGTTTTTAGACTGATTGCGAGCTAAGTCACCTAACACTGAGAACTACGCCACTGTGAACTACCACTTTTTTATCATTGCTATATATTCTATGATATTTTGGGACCACTATATTCATCCATGGAATCTCTCTAATAGAAATGTGGAACATCACTTCCCAATACAGAGCACAATGAAATTTGCTTCAGTATTTTCTTGAGCTACTGAATTCATTGACTCTAACAACGCGAAAGAATCATCCAAGTTTTCGGTGAAAACTGTTTGAATATTGGATGGAAATGTATCGCTGACTAGGTTTGTGAAAAACACAAAGAAATAACTTACTTTCTGTGATGCTTAATCCTGGTTCTTGGAGGTCTTTGTTGCGAAGATTAAATATGAAATATTTGAACAACAATATTCGAGAAATTTGAGGACATAATCAAACGATATGTATTTGTTCGTGAAAATACTACACTTTCATCTCTGACGCTCGATGATTCATTTCACTGGTTTCGAATAATCCTAATTGTTTTTCATCGGAATGAGTTATGAATCTCGGTCTGCTATCTGGATTTGTTTTTCGTGAGTTGTTACCTATACGTGGATAACTTCAAGCTGAACTCACTCTGTGATCCGAAAAATAATTTTTCTCGGGGATAATCAATGTTCGATAAATGAGATTTGTAGTTACCACTTTCGTATTGTTCGTCTATTTCTAGTTCGCATGAAGTGACTAATGACACTTTGATTTGTCACATACATCCCACCTAGAAAGAACCAAGATATCGCTACAAAACTGCTTACGCCTATTCAGAGAGTTGGGACTGCAGTGCATATCCACGAAGTCTCAATTCGAGGACATGTGAACACGTATGACAAGTGTGAAAGATGATATATGCTCTAATATTCTATGTGCAACTTCATTCCATAGCTCACACGATGCGTAAGAATTATCCAGATGTCGGGGGCGTACAATGTGTGAACAAACAATGTGAACCTCTCTGTGCATACAACAGCGGCAAAGGCAATTGAATTACTAACCTCCCACGACAACTGCTTCTGGAACTTTAATATCATCAATGTGAAGATTTAGTAATCGATTACAATGCACGATGAAAGAACCCCAATCTCCAAAATTTTAAAATTAAAAGATAATAAACTTTCCTTCTGCAAAACATGCACCCTGTTGTCACGTGCTTGATGATATATTTCCCCACTTAGCAAAATGTCAGCATGTTCGGACTGAACAAGGTAGGAATTTCCGTATTTTATCTGCGGGTTGCTGATTGCATCCAGTGAAATTCAGGGTTAGGTTTTTTAGTTTACTTTCAAATTCGTCCGGAGAACTACATAGTTATCATGGTTTTTGATCCAAAAGATGAGGTTGTCTGAAGATTGAATTTTACTGGACCATTGGATCGTTGGAAACGTGTGCGCAAGCCGGACTGGAGTGGAATGAATCACGATTGGCGATCCATAACAAAATAGATAATGATTTTCGCAATCAGTTCAGGAATCTATCTTGCATTTTTGAGTTGCTGCACTAACTTGTATAGTTAGAAGTGTATAGGGTTCCGAACACTAACAAGTCAGATCAATACAATGCGGTAAATGGCTTGGCGAAATTACATTCGGATTTGCCTAACTGACAATTATCATCAGTTTTATTTCGAAGTGATCGATGCTATATGAATGAAACGAAAAATCTGATTTCTGCTTCTCAAATTGATCGGCGGTGTAGTTCAGGTGATTGTTTATGACTCATTCAACATGATCAGTTTAGACATGTACAAAATTCATTTATTCTGATGTGTGATTGATAATACAAAGTAGGTTTTCGTTCAGCCACAAATGGCATGCAAATATGGTTCGATAAATTTCAAACTTTGGTTACGTTACATGCTCATCGATTTCGACCGACAATATATTCACTCAGAATCTGTCATCTAACAACATTCGACACAATTTTGATGACCACTCCGTGCTTTGCATTTCGTCTACTTGCTGCCTGTGTGTCTCTTTATACTTCGATTGCCTCCGAAAATTCAACCATCCGTATGCGAATGTGCCAAAAGATTTCGGTGCCAGTTCAAGAACTTCGGCCATAACGGCAGGGTTAGGTTGTGCAACTGAACATCAATATCGGGTCGAACACGTTTGTTGGCCGCGGTCTGCTGTTGTCCACCAAGTATTTTCTTGTTTATCGTTGTCCCCAGACACAGACAGAAAATGTTTAAGATCCATGTGCAAAATGACATAATACATCGTGGCCGAAGAGATTTTTCTTACATGTAAGTGGTTGTCTACCACAAAAATCTGGGTAGAAGCATTTCGTGCGGTTAACTTACACGCTCTGCCTGACATTACTTTCGATTACACCGTTCTTTCGTATGCTTAAGTAGTCATCTTCACAAGATCTAACCAACTGATGGTCGCAGCGAAATTTAGTTAAGAAAACAGTTTATTGCTGGATGCCGTCCACCACCAGAGGTGATGCATTTAACCCATGACGCCCAAAAATAACCAGCAGATAAGCATGTTGTTCGCAATTATATTTCGTAATTATTTGTTTCACTAATCCCGCGAATGTGGGAAAGGACATTTCGCTCACCACGGTGTGATGCTGTTACATATTGTTTCAAATGAACAACGACGCTTGAAAAAGGAGAGCCCGACATTTGAATTCCCAAATACTCAATGAAATAAACAACCTACGGTGTATTCACGCAGCACCTGTCGGATGGTCAGCAAAACTGGAATTCTCTTGTGTCGAATGAAAACAGGAAATCTGATCACCTGTTCCTTGAATATGCGTTGCATGGAAATCCAGAATAGCTGCATCCAACAAGTTCCTAGTGAATCATGCACAGTCTGAAATGGCACTCATTTTGTTGACATTTATGGGAAGCTTCTTGTTTGAGTTGCTTGCCGATCATTGGCGCTGTAAAAAGCTCGATTAACTAAGGAGATCGTCAAATCCTGTTCACAGTCCGTTGTATAATAGATTCATTTTGTCAACTTTGGGGGAATTCTTGTTAACAATGTGTGACAACAAGATGATTAAAATTTCAACGTGATTCGATCAGTAACATTCATGTGCGATTTAGTACTATATATCTCACCGCACAATGATTATTTCAAAAAAACATTACAAATGTGCAAAACAAATCCTTACATCTCTACATCCTTACATACCTAGATGAGGGTAAGTAGTTAAACTGCTTACCTCGGTTTCCTTCGAAAACTGAGAAAGATAATCATTTTTGGACCTTTAATTTTAGTTTGTACCAACGAAAATATCTAGCTAATGTTTATCAAGAAATCCTTGACTATATACTAGAACGGAATCACTTTACCATCAGAAAACAACGGACTGCTCACTTCTTCGTAGACCTGAAACATGAAACCGTATGTGGTAATGCAAGGAAAATAAATTATGGTGGGATCTATGTCATCCAGTGTACCATGGTTTATTTTCTAATAATGAAATTCTTATTTCTGGCACTTAAATAAGCTGAATTTGACAAACGTGAATCGAAGATAAAGGTACAAACTTCACAGTTCATTCACTAAATCGGAGGTGGTGGATTCCTTCCTGTCCCGAATTACATGGTTTTAGTACCTACTGTTAAAATGTGTTGGTTCCATAGTGAGTGCTTTCGACTTGCATATGTCAGACCTCAGTGTACATTGTCCAACAATCAAGATATATTATTCGTGAAGAACAGCAAATAGTACCTGATAATTCCTGCGCAAACCCCAAGGAGTAAACGATTTGAGACACTCGATGCTGTATTCGCCAACGACGTTTCATCGAGCTTTTCACAGCAGGTTTTCACAGCCCCAGTTGGAGAAGGCGCCAATGATCGGCAAGCAACTCAAACAAGAAGCTTCCCATAAATGTCAACAAAATGAGTGCCATTTCAGACTGTGCATGATTCACTAGGAACTTGTTGGATGCAGCTATTCTGGATTTCCATGCAACGCATATTCAAGGAACAGGTGATCAGATTTCCTGTTTTCATTCGACACAAGAGAATTCCAGTTTTGCTGACCATCCGACAGGTGCTGCGTGAATACACCGTAGGTTGTTTATTTCATTGAGTATTTGGGAATTCAAATGTCGGGCTCTCCTTTTTCAAGCGTCGTTGTTCATTTGAAACAATATGTAACAGCATCACACCGTGGTGAGCGAAATGTCCTTTCCCACATTCGCGGGACTAGTGAAAGAAATAGGTACAAACCGAGTCCTGAAATAAAGACAGTAGCATTGAATAGTTCTGGAAACTGTGTGTTTCATTGCACAAAATCAATCCCTAACCACACCTCAAGTACTTGAGACATTCAAAATATGTGTATATTCTTACTATCTCTAGCTTCACTCACGTCCGAGAAAACCTGGTTTCGTGCAAAATGCAAAAGATGAAATTCGTTGGTATATGAATATTTGGGGTGAAAAAATTCAGTTTTTTATAGTGTGGAAGAATTTATTTGCATAGCCTTCGGTTGTTACAAAATACTGAAAGAATGATTTATTATATTTATAGCAACTCCGCATTTACTTGCCCTTTCGGGGTCTGCAATATTCTTGCAACTCTGTTTAGGAGTCTGCTCTGTTCCACGTTCACCATGGCTATGTCTCTCGTGTCTGCTTTCGTTGCTGAGTGATCGGCTTCCCATATTTTCTCCACCGTTACGCTACACAACCACACATAAACGGAAAATTATAAACCCACCATCACAGATAGAAGATAAACTTGCATTGCACTGGGTTTCCCTTGTATTGTTCTTGCTTCTAATTAAATATCCAATATCCCAAAATACTGCATATATATTTGTGCAGTTTATATATGAAGACTCTTGGTAGCCATACTGATTTTCGAACAATACAAGTGAAGGATTGTGTTGATGCACTTACTGACCCTCGTGATCATCGAATTTTCTTCTCTTTGCGTATCGCAGACCGAACACAAGCAATCCCCTACGGAGGAACACTGGAGACTGCATACTACCCAACACACCATTTCTGAAGTCAGCAATCTGCTTGTGAACAGTGCAAGGCCAATTATTCCTCTCAAAACATTCCTCACATTTGTTTGCCTTAGTGTGGTAACCAGGGGCTCATTTTAACCTGAAGAGGCGAGAAGCAGCCTTAGAAACGGTATTCTGCCTCTTTTACACATAGTTGTTGTATATGTTAGTGCCATTGTACCACGAACGTCAGAGGTCATGTCCGTTGTAATAGGGAAATATAAACCCATTGTCCACATTGCAGCATCCAAAAAGGCTCCTACCGAACTAGTTAGACGGTAAGCCTAGGTATAACCTAATCCGATTTGTGATGTCTCGTTTATTGATTTAGATATATTTTTATAATTTGGTGATTGACAGCCTAATTAGCTCAGAGCATTCCCAATTGAAAACCAAGTTCACACACGTCCTAAAACGGATGGCGAAGAAAGTGTCAAAAATAAATGAGAGGAAACGTTGACTAAATCAGTATCGCTACTCGATTATCTGGCATACACAGATCCGTTTTGAAAGTTCCAACTACCTAGTGGATCACTTTTAAAGTGCATCAAAATCGACGTTACATATACCTAATTATCACTGGCTTGAATATAGGTCAGGGAAACATGTTACACTGATGAAACGACGAACCTTGTCTTTTTGGTGCTGAAATTCAATAAAGGTTTACAGTAGCCAGGTTTCACAGCATGTTATGTGAATTTATCTGCAACTTTTATTGACAATTAGTGCATACTAGAAATGTGATCTGTTCACATTATGTACTTTTAATTCGGGACATAGTAGGCTTTTGTGTTCGATGCAAGTGGTGTGAAATGTTCTGCAAGAACTAGACATGAAAATGTGAAACTTCGGTAAGTACTTTTAAATAAATATCACATTTCTCGACCTTTCATCTAGGTGCACAATGTCAACTTGTTTACGAGAATATATTCATATATAAATAAGTTTATATGTATGTATATATATATTCAATTGAAACGTATTTACCTGCATTTGCTTGGGTCAATAATGTTACAATGAGAATAGAAAAGCACACACGTTCCCCCAGTCCTTTCATCTCAAGATTCTGGTGTAAATGTATTGCAATAAAGGTCAATGACTTATATATGATCACAAACTTGTACGTGTCCGTGCAAACAAGCCCCCGGAGTCTATGAGTTACCACGATTGGACAGATGGCATTTAAACGATTGGTCCATCATTTGGTATGTCGTAGATTAGGGTTTTCTGATCGCTTTTCACATGGTATATGGAAAGGGGGTGGTGATAACAATCTGGGCTACATGTCCTTAACTGAAAGATTTTCAGACTTAGAAACATCGGTTGTTTGCAGTAAATAAATTCATGGGAAATACAAAGTACAAGCTTATCAATAAGTGTCAACCAAAACTAGTCAAGCGATGCGAAGTCGTCTTCACCAAATTTATTTTGTTCTTCTCATTTTCACTTGAAGTCATTCCATTGAGCTACTCTCTACCGCGGTGGCCATGATTATTGTCGTTCCCTGACATTACAATAAGACGTAATATCTCGATATGAAATTCCTTCTTTGAACATGCACATATAAAACAATAAACTATATCCGTCTTATGGACCGTATTACTGGAATCATATTCCGGTGGGGAAAATTGTTTCCCTTTATGCATAGTAACACGGATGTGTCTGTAAAGTGGCAAAGATAACCTGTTATGCTTTGATTCCGAAAGTGTACAGATGGTGGCATGTGGCGGAGCTTTCGAATCTAGCCGCCCTATTCCATCTCGATCGGAATACATTTCGCATAAACATACAGGCATCCTCTGGTGTACTGTTGCTTTCACCCTGTTCACCATAATATTTTTGCGCAAAAAAGTCAAAACTTATTCGGTTAAGTATTCTTGTGATTTGCTTAAGTCCTTCTCTGCATTCTCAGGCACAGAACTTTTGGTGTTCCGGGATCGTCTCACCGGCTATTCAGGTTTTTGATTCAATCTTCGCTATTCCGTCAAAATCTTTTATTTGTGCCTTGATCGTCTTTCACCCCCCCCCCACCGCTCATTTTTAAGCAGCTTCGACGTATGAAGGGAATACGCCTTCATATATCCTAATCTTTCATCGGCATAGTTATTGCGACAGTCATTCAAGAGGTATACTATCTCAATTTCATCTACACCCGTAACCTTCAAGCCAACAGTTGTCATCGGGACGCATGGAAGCTCCTGGACGATTTAACTGGTGGCTTATCCGCACACAAAGCTCCTATTGTTGGCATAGACGAGCTCAACAAGTCACTCAACGGAGCAGTGAAATCTTTTGTTCTTGTAATTCTTGAAGAAAGACAAACTCAGATACCTCCGTTTTACATACCCACCTTGAACGTTTACAAAGAAGAAGCGCTTCTCCTCAACCCCGGAAAATCATCCGAACCGGACGGATTCAAATCTATAATGCTAAACGGGTGTGAGGTCACCTGCAACCCTATTCTCTCTGATTCTGGGCCGTTGGACGACAGCAGTTGTGATTTCGATTTCCAAGAGAGGTCCTTCAAAATTCCGCCCAGTTGCTTGCAACTGTGTTGATCTTGAATAGCCTGAAAATTTGGTTCTCCAGCGATTAAACAAAAGCAGCACCGTTTCTGATTCTGATCATTTTCCCTGCAAAAGATCAATCTCCACCCTCGATGTCGTCGCCATCTTTACATATTTTATTCCGCTTGAACTCGACAGGATGAGCCAAGCTGTAAGAACAAGCTTCATAGACTAGTCCTGCATTCTACTGCGTTTACAGGAGCAAGCTACAATTCTTTCTCTTTCTCGTTCTTTGATGTTAAGCCTTCCCTTGTTTCTTTGTTGGCAGACTGCTCTCACAATCGCCAGAATATCACTGGTTATAATAGAAAAAACGTTTTCCCAGGTCACCACTACCCCTGGGGTCCGCCCGGAAGCCATACTATTCCCTTTTTTTCTGCGTACAATTCCACTATTCCAAATACACTTTTCTCAATAAATATGTAATCAATGTCACATTTGATATGTCACGTGTTTGTGATTCTACATTTCCTACTCTCCAAAATGGCATCATTCAAATTTTAGATTGGTTCAATAGGCGCAGCTTAGGCTTTAACATAGTTAAGTGTGGTGACAGTGTTTTACCTTTTGAACGGTCACAAGCTATTTAATTTCAAAAATGACTGCTCTTTTACTACAATAAACGGGGAACAGCTGAATCAGCTTGTCTCACGGAAATGCCTTAGTGTGCTAATCGACCGTAAGTATACTTGATCCAAACATGTTGCTTCCCTTTTTGTGAAAACCTGACGCCTGTACTTCTATGTATCACACCCCAGATTCCACCCCATACCCAGTCATCTTAGCAAAAGCTTTGCGTCCCCGTGCTTCCCACCTTACTGGCTGTAGGCTTTGACCATTACCTTTCGTGGTCTTTTATCGAAGGACTTCAAGTTCTTTGCTACATCACTCAAGATTTTATCATTTGGAAGCGATATACTCCGGAGGAATTTCACTCACTTTGTCACATCCCAGCGTAGCAAAGCTAGTAATATCTGTCTCCGAAGATTCTCCTGGATTTCCTCATTCTCTTCACCTGGCCCACATGATGCCAATGCACACATCGTTATACACGTACTGCGGTGTACAACAGTCCTAGTATTCAGTAACTGGCAAGATATTTGCATAGTCCAGCTTCCGTAATACCTGAATTGACGCAATATTCGTGATAACATCGGGGTTGAACCCCCATTAATCCAGTGTTCCGTTTTATTTTGCATTGTTTATTTTTCGTTATATTTTTGGGATTCTTACTTGGTTATAGGATGGCTGAATATTCAACCCGTGGGGCTGCATAAAGCAATCACTAAATTTGACTTGGCATAAACCTCAGGCTTGTGCATGTGCCCAATGGTGAATTATCAGCAGATACTTGGACTAGCACTGCTTCAGGTGGATTGCTATCAAACAATCTGTATTCACTCACGAACCGAATTCAAAATTGTATCTCAGGGGAACTTTTCGTGTTGTACGTGCTTGTTATTTTCCAAAATCCGTTCTGTTCTTTTCATGACACCAATTCAGTTAGGCAGAATTGCGAGATGAAAGGGGGAATGGAACGTATTTGGAAGGTGTTGAACAGAGACGTGATGTGATTCTTTGACTAGCGCTGCGTTTTAATGAAACACAACTTGTTATTCAAATTCCCTTAAATACATGACGAGACCCCTTTGAGTTTTGTAAATTCTGAAAACTTGATAGATAATAATTTTATATCCGGAAATATAAATAGATATATATAACTGAATAAAATGAAGGTGTAGTATATATGCATATATCGAAATTACTTGCAAGTGATGTTTGGGATTGAGGATAGTTTGCTTGGTTGACTGTCCGTTGAACTTCATTTTCACGCACCTACCTCAGATCTTCCGATCAACCCCACACTCGAAATCATCAGACTTGAGTTTAGTTCTTGTAAGTGCTCACTAATGGTGCATATACTCCGCCGTACTCAGGGTTTCGACCCGGGTTGATCCGAATCACCGAATATAGTTCGCATCAATATCGTCATGGTGAACACGAATTTGAGATGAAAGGGGACGGGTTCAAACCCTTGATGTGACTCGGGATATGCACCTTCGATTAACTCTGGTATAAACGAAACTCGAGTTTGTGGTTTACGAATGCAAGGTTGACCAGATGATTTGAGGTTTGTGCATGAGAATGGAGCCCAAATGACAGTCAGCCAAAAGAACTATTCATTGCTACTGTCATCCGCTCATAAAATTACCATTAAATTGCATTGTGACGTTTCCTACTTTTTAGTTCATCTTATCTGCCTCACTGTAAGGATTATTTTCAGTAATTTCGGTATTCAGTTGATGTCGGCTTATTGTATAAGATGCACTAGTATTTCTGTAATTTTTGCGCATCCTTTATTGAAAAAGATTTTACCAAACGATCAACCAAATATGTGGTGAAATTCATGCGATTTCTTATTACTCTCGGAATCTGTCAAATAGATGTTTTCAATATTACCAACCAAAAGACATGACGTTGATTTCAGTTTCATTTGCACAGTTCATAACTTAGTGGGGAGTATTCGAAGAATGATACAAAATGTACAATATTCTTCATGAATTTTTAACCCCCTACAGTTATAGATTTTACAAAAGGGTGATCTTTATCAATGAGGAAAAACGAGGCCATCCGTAAAGCAAATTCTGGTATTCTTAATTTTGTCCAAATTTTGGACTGAACAATGAGACCACCACTTTTCCCATCTTCTTCACCATGCTTCCGCGTCACGGTGATTCCCATGGTTAAACAGCCCG
The DNA here is from genome assembly GCA_948099385.1 of Fasciola hepatica. Taxonomy (NCBI): domain Eukaryota; kingdom Metazoa; phylum Platyhelminthes; class Trematoda; order Plagiorchiida; family Fasciolidae; genus Fasciola; species Fasciola hepatica. Next base: position 294,926 of record CANUEZ040000131.1, read on the forward strand.
TGTGGCTCGCATTTTATCTGCATCATTCCACCAAGAATTTTACTTGAAATTGAATGAGAGATTTTCATAGCATTCGTGTGGGAACATGTTAACTCAACTTCAATGGACAGCCAAGTTACGTTGGCAGTCAACACTGGGACGGTAGCAATCCCAAGGCTTAAGGCTCCGGAACCTAGGCTGACAGGAAAGCCGATCGATGAAGTTGTCGATAGATGAGCGATCAATCTAGTAGACGTTGTTTAAGCCTCAAGGCGCAATTGCCCACACCAGTCGAACCAATGCGCTGCGTGTAACGTACTGGAGCACCGCACAACGAGAATTGTAAACTTCATTCTTCGATAATAAAACTAGATGGTTCGAAGGCCGAGTTTTCTCACAAGAGCTAATGGGTCGGCATGGAACATTAATATTAAACTCGGAAACTTGGACAACGTGTTTTTTCAGTGATGTGTCCTTTTAGACTTTGGATATACAATTCGCGTTGACAAATGTAATCATTGATTTATCTGATAAAGTTTGTAGATAGCGCAGCAGCGTTCCGGCGACATCGACTGTTGATCAAAGGTTCATTCTTCTGATTAGTATTCAACAGAACAGGACGGCCATTCTGGTGAAAAATTACGTTAGGTACAACATGATATCAGTTATCTTATTGACAAAACATTTCCCTAGTTGCTCTGATTCACAAATGCCATTATCGTAGCCATATGCCAAATCATCATCGGACCTATTTGGGGAGTGATTTCAGCAGCATTCGGCGAAAGAGGAATCAAAATTGCCACGTGTTAGAAAACTCCAACTTAAACCCACTTCATTAGCACGAAGTGGCGTTTTGCTTCCGGTAGCTGAAAACACATGATTAGGAGCCAGTTTTGACCAAACGTATTTTTCATGGCATAAAGCTGATTCAAGGAGCACGTGTCAAATTATTCAGAGCGGAGTGTTTAGTTGGTCGATCACTTAGTACACGACGTTCAGACGAAAATTTACTCAGAATACAGTTCGAGCTTCGTGACAATCGAGTAATGATACTAATTCATTCAAAGATCCTCTCATTTACCCTGATTCTTTACTGGGCTACGGACAATTGGATACGTGTGACCATGGTACCCAGAGTAAATGGATCTGAGTAAAGTAAGCTCAAGTGTGAAAAGGTATGGAGATACAATGAAACTGACACTTCGCCACTACTTGCTGGTTATGGCACACATATAACTATGTAAATCTGTTTTGACGCTGTCTTGTACGAGAGCAAAATAAGCCTATCGGACACCCATATGAATCATTTTCGACAATACTTGTAATTAGACAGTTGGACAATTCCCAAATACGGCAAATTTGCATAAGGCAAATCTTTTTATTCTGCACTGAATGATACCGTAGTGAAGCTGACAAATACCTCCCAGTTCGTGAACAAACCCGTGAATTTCCGAATGTATATTTGGACATTAAACTGAGAAATAAACATGTTCTTATTGTATGATGAGGGCGTTTTGCAAGATGTATTATTAAACGCAAGTATGAAAGGCGAAATTGGCCGCCAAATCTCTTATATTCCCAGTGTAAATCAACCCTGATCATTCACCTGAAATGTCAAATTTGGTGGAATTTCAGGTGCTAAACTCTGCGCTGGTCTATCTTATGATTCCATACATACTATTTTGAAGCGTCAGTGATAAATTCTAGTTTGCTCCAGTTATTTTAAAAGCACTTTGCTTCGTGTGACAGGCTTGCAAAAAAGCCATTTATAAACAGTACACTAGATGTTATCACTTGGTTCAGCACAAAGCAACCACTGAATTTTTGCTCTCATTGGTTCAAACAGAAATCGGAGTGAGTTTCTCTCGTTTTCGACATAAAGGTCTTTCATATTCACAATTGTAGAAGTTTTGGTTGTGATCATAAAAGTCCCGGTTCAAAAATATTCACATGAGGCATCTCACTACCAGTACAATACAAACCAACTGTTTGTGGTTCCGCGCCCACGTTATGAACGGACTTTAAACTCGGAGTGATGGCTGTAAAATTTTATTTGCAACCGCACAAACCGGATGATGTGCCCGTACATTATTCCATTTGTATCACTAGAGATTATCATTCAGTAAACCTACAATACGTAGAAGGAAGTGGGCGGTAACTGGAATGCCCGAAATGAAATAAGAGGTCATACTAACTGGCCCTGAAAAGTATTGTTTCTTAAGCACATCAGTTATGGCATTTTATGGGCAATACAAATACAGAGAAAAGCACAGGCAAGTAACATCAGTTACTCGAATGTTGTTAGGCGACGGAGTTTGATCGAAAGAGTGGACTTTCACAGTTGCTCAGCATTATGCATAATCAAAAACCTGAAGTGGAATGAAACGTGTTTACGTAACGTTGGTTGTGTGAAAAATCAACTTTGCATTATCGATCACATATTGGATGAAATGAACTTCTTCTTAGACTTATATAATAATAATCAAATATTCACAAAATCACCACAAAATGATGGTTTTTTCAGGATGACATTCATAAATCCATGCATTATTTCAGGTCACGGAAGAATAACAAGAAATGTGAATGTTTGCATGGGTGTTGTGTATAGAAGAAAACATCAAAGGTGGTCAGACTATAGCTGTGTCGCACTATTGTGCACCTGACAATCGATCCTCTAATTAAAACATTTTTAACATTCCGATTGGAGAATCACTGATCCACCAACCAGTGGCGTAAAAAAGAAGGCAATCCCAGGTGGCCGGAAACATCGATCGTCTTTGCACCAATCCCATCCCATAAATCCGTCAACGAATGGGCCTGCACGGTACTGATCAGATGGTCATAGCAACCGAGCGCAACGGTGTTTGATGCAAACACAGGTTAACCTTCATATAAGATGCTTAAATGGAAAGCAAATCACACTTTTTGACTTTGGACAGTGATACAGATAGAAAAATGCTGGTCCTATTGACCGAGGTTGATGGAGTGGGAAATGCAGCATGAAAAAAGAAACAGTCCATAGGGCGAGCATGCAAACTGGAAGAAGGCAAACAAACTGATCATGTTTGGAACACGGTGGAACAGTTAGCGGGTTGTATTATGGCAGTATAAGACCAAGCTCGAATATCACAAATAGTAAGAAATGATGAAGGCGGGAAATTTTCGTGGACCTAGTGAGGTTATGGTTAGTAAAATTCAGGCTGTCTGGGTCGGTAGTAAACTTGGATGTGAGGAATAACTGCAACGGTAGAACTTGTTGTTTGACGTAAGAACATCAATACAGATCATAGACCGAAATATACTTCATGGAATGTGTTCTCAAAAGTGCCACAGCATCGTGCTCAGAGGCCAGAGTTAAGGGCTCTTGATAAACGTTGTCAGTGCACCACGTGTGTCATGTTACTGTTAACATCCGTGATGTCACACTTTTCCCGTCAAGAAAGTGTTCACTGAAGTTGCGCAACACTGGCACGTGCGACTGGTTCAACTGATTTTTTGAACACCAAACAAGCTTATTATGGAGCACCCTGAAATTTCATAACATTCAGTGATGCTTGTACCTTGAAAAGAGGCGCCTACCTGTAAATCTTCACTACGTTTGTACGAGTAGTGATACGAAGCAGTGAAGAAAAGTGAGACAACAGTTTTCGATCGACGTAGACATGCTTCTGCGAAAAGGAACCGGTTGAGTTTCACGGTCCCTACCGGAACACTTTCGGAGTCATTTGGAGGAATCCCACTTGTTCGAACAAATATATTTAACCCATTGGAAATGAACAGAACAGTCCATTGATCGACCTTGAGACCCACGAAATGAAAAGTATGAACTGAAACACGTGTTGTTCAGGTGTCTGGAAAGCCTTTTGGGATGTGTTTCCCTTGCTGGAACAGACGGTTTTGGGACATGACTTAGGATATCCATTTCATTTGAGATTTTGGCGCAGTTCACAAAACTTTGAACACATTGAGATGTGCAAATTAGAGAATATAGAGAGCTTTTTCAACTGGTAGAGCTATGGAATCAACACAAATCGTTTACCAGGTAGCCATTTTCAAATACACATTTTCTTTACCTTATGGAAACAAATCGATACCTGGATCCTTTAATGAATATCCGGCTGGAATTTGCCAACGGGAACTGCAGAATTCGGTACACGGGGAACGGATGCTTAGGCTGAAGGAGACTGAAATTCTGTGTTCATTTAAGCACACAAGTGGGTTTGCAGAAAATAAGTTTAACAGGTTAACCAAATTGCACACTCTCACATAAAACAGATCGACTTGGCACTGTTTAATTCCTTTTCGCCCCTGTATTTGGGGTAATGTCCGGTTTTACCGAACACAACAATCTTGGCGCTATGTTTGGTTGACGTCACACACAGAATGCGGACTACCAGGTAATATTCCCCTAGTACATGGGCATACTCTTGATTCGTACTGAGATCTTGTCATGCTTCTGCACAGACAGTACTGGCCTTTTTTCGGGAAGGAAAAGGTGAGAATTCGTCCGGACCAGAGACTCACTCATACCGTGCGGGGAATCGTTCAACGTCTCTCCCATGAATCAACATACACATGTTGATGCTCAGTTATCCTTTGTGTGTACGCTCATCGATCTTGTTGTGCACTGACTAAACTGGCACGCATATAAATCAGCTCACTGAGAATACTTTCAAAACTTGCACTTACTTTCTGCTCACCAGCCAGCTACGGTATTTGCTCGTACAATTAAACGGAGTGACATAATTACGTTTTCTACTTCTACCTACAAGCACTACTCGTGATATCCCCAAATTATTTGTTTTTCTGCACTTTATTCCACCATACTGGGACTGCCCTCTCCGTATATCCAGTAAATCATTCTCTGCAGGCTAAAATCCCAATCAGTGTTTTACACTGTCATTGTATTATGTCCAGGCATTACAGTTTTACAAGATTGGCGCATTGCCGGTTTTTTAAGTAAATATCTCAGACAGTTTGGTAAATGGTAAAACTTGAGATCGTACGTTGACGGACCTTGACTTAATTTAGCCCCAGTCAGGCTTCATATTGGTTGACACTACTGTGAACAATGTTTTATTAAACAAGAAACCAATTGGGTAAAATAGCTTTCGGTACATTGACAAGGATGTGTGGTTGTTTTATCACAGAATAATAGATTGAACAGGAGTGAACGGCCTTACAAAAAGAAACACGAATACTGAATTCAAACATTCAAAAGTCTTTCCATATTGATTATTGCCGATCAGTCCATTTTTGTGAATAACCTGACTCCTTCAGTCTTCCGATGAGATAAATATTGCTTTGTGTTTATTTTGGGCTGGTTTTTATATCAATTTCAAAGAAATATTAGACACGGAGGTTTCATTCGCTGAGTTTAGGTTGTCTCAGTGTTTCCGCAATGTAGACTGCCCCTCAGCCACAAAACGGAAGCTCTATATGGGGTCAAGGTTTTCTTCATGGTTTCCGGTTCAACAATCTTCTTTGGTGCTCTACAATTATCAATTATACTAGACTTTGATAGTTTTATTGATCCTAATTAAAGTTTAACCATAAGGTACTATCGACCAAATTAACATTGGTAAATCACTTTACAAGGGTATTGCTCCGTACGGTTTCCTCGATCTTATCGCCCCTTTCGGTAAACCGTGTGTTTCATTCTTTCCCCACTGGGTGGACATGGGATATCAGATAAACTGTGGCACTTCTAGTGGACTGTTTCTACATTAGGCGGGTAAGCATTTCATAGTAAAGCATGTATAATAAACTTCAAACAAATTCGAACCGGATTTGGTGAAAACGTAATAAAACATGAAATATCTACCTAAATGTGATCTTATCGTCGGTACTAAACATGAGGCCTCCCCCATAACTTTGGCGCAAACTATATATTTGATAAATACGCTACAGGCGCTTGCATCGATAACCGGAATACCGCGGTTCTCAGAAGTGAAATATTCCCAATGCTTTAGTAAGTTACTTCGGTGTTTTTCAGGGCAAATTTATAACCTTTCGAATATTTTTTACTGAACATTGAAATTTAGCCACCGCATCGTCACACCTGCTTTTGCATTTTAGGCCAAATTTATTTTGGCCCGTGCGGTAGTCGGAGGACAATCGTGTTGAACCTCTCACCCGGACTGTACGAGTTCAATGACTGAAGCCATAAGTTATTTGTCCAATCTTCAGCTTCACCTCCGAAAAGTCATTCCACGATTGAGTTCGAAATAAAATGTTGAGAGACATTATGTTCATCAGATAATGTCAACCTCACGCAATCCTTTCATTGCTAGGACAGGCAGAAAAGAAATTGAACATTTGAGATGGTTTCCGATTGGGTAGTTGGGGTATGTGTGGTTGGCTCTGAAGTAAGCTTGAGTGGAAAAGCCACAGACCATAAAATGTAGACATATTTGAAAGCAAACTTCCAGTAAGATGCGTGTACTTACAGGTGCCACAACTCACTAGATCTGCGGAACGTGAGGCAAGCTTAGTCAAATTCTACCATGAAGCATCTTCTTGGTAGTTTAAAGGGAATGTCCGAAGATGTACACCATGCGACTGAAAGAAAACCATGCAGCAGATTTCTACAAAGCACTCCAAAATGCAATACACTATTGCATTTTCGCACCTCATCATCATTGCAAAAGATTTACCCGCAGCTATACTGAATCCTTACGGCTGAAAAAACTGGCATCTCTAGGACCAGCAGACCACTGCTCTCCAGGCTAGCCAAACTCCTAAATTACGGACATGAACCGATAGCTGGGCCTACCATGTAAAACCTGAGCGTGTAACATGGACCGACTTTGGTCATCGGTCGCCACTGGGTCAAAATTCCTCATAAGGTAAATCCGGCAGTGCATCTTCCGTCACACTGTTTCTTCCCAAAAAGTATACATTAGGAATAGTAGTGGTATTCTCGATCGCCGACAACCAGCCAGCCCTATGTTCAGAAGCGCGTTATCTTTAAACTTCGACTACCGTGCATTCAGCTAGTCACATAAAAACACACCCAAGAGTTCCAAGAATCGACTCAATTTTGTAAAGTTCTCTCATAATCTGAGAACTCTTCTTTGACCTGATGCATACGCCACAACTGAGATTGTACGAGATGAATTAACATTCCATTCTGATAAACCTCGTTACCGCCTATAGATATGCCAGTTTATCGTCTTCAGCTATTTTAATCGAGTGGAAAATCATCACTGATGGGAGATGCATTACACGTGAAGGTACGGTCCCAACATTTTCAACTGTATTTGACATAAACTGATGTCGTCGCAGATCCTCTGAGCGAAGCACCGAAACGGACTCTTTTTATGTCCTCCCACGTCACATTCATCAGTCGGCTACTGAGAATATTTCTAGTAGTCAAAATAAATCGAGGACTAAGTTGATAAGCATCTTACACTAAAAGTGTATCCGACTATTCAACATATTTGGACCTGCGGCTGAAAAAAGGGTAATTTTTCTGTTAAGTCATCTTATGAGAATAATTCTGAATTCATTCCCTTGTTTTTCTAACCCACTTCTGTTGCACGTGGCAAATCTCATCGGCCTTGTCTATACGACCTTTCGTCATTTGATTTTCTGTCTGACCCGGGTCCCCGTCGTCACGTTGTCCATTACCGCAGCACCCGCTGACAAACTGACTGACACACATACACACCCACCAGCGAAAGCGATCTTTGAAGCTCTGGCCTCTCATCGGTGTACTTGATTGTGTCTGATTTTCCACTTAAGACCGGTCGGTTTCTTCAGTAACTCGCTGCCATCACCCCTATCCCTGTCATGAGCATCACACGGTAACCAGAGGAGCACATCTTATCTGACTTCATGTGACCAGACTCATTAGCATTTTTATCAAATCCGGAAGCTGTCTTACACATTCCTCTATACAGAAATGACTTGTCTTTGTTTGGCATACCATAAATGACAGTACCTTGTTCAGTTGTTGGAAAATCTTGCAGTACTTTACTTTGTTGGTTGACTGTCGTTTGGACTCCACATTTATTGCACAAAACCATCGTCAGAGACATTGATGGAAGTCCATAGTTAGCTATCACTAATCTGTAATTGATGAATGTCTTAGAAACTGCTTGAATTCGTCTTGAGGACAAAATGGCATCATCACAGTAACTTGTCAGCTATTTGGAAATAATTCATTCTCTGTATATATGATCCACTTGCGATGGTTCCTCATGCTTGCATCATCACTGCTCATTGATGAATGTCACTTTGAATGGTGGAAACGAAAGACTTCGCCACGGTTCTAAACGCCCTCTTCATTTCTTCGTCCTCGATTTACGCAGTGGATTGGACCGCCAAATTGTGGTCATTCAGCTGTCCAGCCACAGCCAGAGCAATCGTCGCACACATGGCAGGGAAATAAGCTGTCATCATACTCTGTCAAATGCTCCTTCAAGGGAGTTCAGCTTAGCCGTGGTAGGGTAGAACAAAACTATACATATATGCGGGGCATCATTCTACTCAGTGATGACTAACAATGTTGAATAAAGAACGATCCAATGTTTTGTGTGTGTATGCTAAACATAGCTATAAAGGGATCTTCTTTAGATGAGGATTACTCTAAGGTAACAGCTACTGCCATTAGCATCTTTAGATTCAAAATGTGTTCTCAAGTTTGTGGAACTGTATAACCTGAACACTGTAAGTTCGAATGTTTACTTCTAATGGTCCTAAAACAGTTGACGTGAGAAAATTCAACTTTCTGGCAATCCCGAAAAGAGAAATTTTGATGTTCCGTTCACGAAACGATACCCACATGCCATGGGATGTTCAGATCTAACCATAAACGACATTGTGGAGCATAATTATAGGTGACCACCAAGACCGCTTCAAATTGCATTCGGTTCAATCCGGCATGTCGTTCTCAGTACCACAGTTTTTTGTCTCCCGACCGAACAACGTCCTCGTCCTTACAAGTGCCACCACATATCTTGCAAGAGTAATCATAGAATTGTATGAGACCTTCATTATTTCTTCATGACGATTGTAACTAAAGCTGTACTTCCCTTGTCCAACAGTATTTTGAGATAAACCAATGGACTTTCTCTTCGATCAAACATTGTTTGTTCCACTCTGCCAGAAGGAATACAACGCTCTAATTTATGATAAGGTTTACCACAGACAGTATTTAGTTGCTCTAACCATAAGAAGGATTCTCACTGAGCTCGATGAGAGTTCGCCAGTATTTGTGCAGTTGCGGAGCTGAACTATTCGTTGTACAACAACGAGGCACTCTATAAATAATCATCCTTGTTAGGAAACATGAACAAGAAATGCACAATACTAGATGCCTTCAGCGATGAGTATGGTGGTACTACTACTTGATGAATCATATTACATGCGTGCAGAATCCTTCTACTTGAACATTTATCATTTATTTGGAGCGATATTGGTATCAGTGCTTTAAGAATGATCGGTGAGCTGTTGCCTGAATGATCTACACACGAACCAACAAGCAATCATCCACCCATATCTACTGATAGATATTCTATAACCTGTGCCCAGTTGTTTAGAATATCCAGTGTTTCTGTGCCACTGTGCAACCTATATACGAAACAGTATATGCGCAACCACATGGTAATAAACAACAGTCGTCTAGATCACACTTTCTGTCAAACTATATCAATTCTGACTCTGTTTTCAAGCTGAAGGTCAGTGAACTAGTTTATTTCCAGAAAGATAACATAGTCGATGCCACTTTGCTAGCTTTTATACACACTAAACCCTTCGTATTTTCCTAAACTTAAAATTTATGGAAAATAGTGTATGTTGTGTGCGCAGTAGGCAGAAATAAATAATAATGAATAATACGTGTCAAAATAACTGCCATGTATGACTCGTGTATACTGCAGTGTCCTCATACACCAACGGTACACAATCAAAGGGGAAAAGTGAAATTGATTGTGTTTGGAAATATGCTTGGCGGAAAGACGATTCTAGAACAGGATTAGTTCAATTTCCAATTTAGATTCATTCTAAAAATATCGGATATTTAGCAGCAATAGAATAGAAAAAAATCCTTGAAAGTGGTGCCAAGATTGAGTTGCCTACCGGTGGATAAGTCGCTTCTCATTCTGGTTACGAAAACAAAAATACTACGGAAAATGGTCAGCATAATTTGAAGTGAAATCATTTGAGAATATTACTATCATAGGCCAACCAGTACTGATTTTTCAGGCTGGACATCGTCGCTCTAACACATGGTGACAAAAGCGCACGATTTAGAATAAATCATGTGTACAGCACTGACTAAACAAACATGGGCGACGCTAAATTTTTCACACTATATTTCATTTCAACATCGACGAAATTCGAACGAAATTCAGCATTGAAAAATCAATGTCTCCAAATTTCTCTCTGTCGTATTATAGTGTTCACCCGTAATTTTTCACAAGATATCACAGAATACAACCCATCTATTACACTCTGTATTATCAGATTTTTGTTCACATCCTACCAGATCCGAATTTCAACACAATTTTTCCAGAACTAAAGTACAAAAACTATATTGTGCTTCATCTAGTGCGTGTACTACCCAACGACGACAGGAATGAAGCTGAGTTACCTTTTTAGTTTTGTTCGTTGGAGTATATATATATATATATATATATATATATATATATATATATATATATATATATATATATATATGAAAACTCGCTGTCAGTGGGGGGGAGGATAGTGAACAAAAGGGAGATGCATGTTGTCACGAATTCACAATTAGGATGTCAGTGGTTCAGATCCAATAAACGATATGCGTAGATTATGATCGATATTATGATGCTGGTATTGCCGAAAAAGGAATAGCACTCTTGTATATGGAAATGATATATTCCCTTTGTTCAACCTTTCATTCTGGCACTCGTTTTTTACCACCTGGAGTAGGAACGCTGAAATCCCCGTCCATGCATGAAAGGGAATTGAAAATCTCCATAACTAGCTAATCTGAAAATGGCGGCAGTCGTCACGGATATTATGTACAAGATATCAATGGTGAAATGATCCCGTGGGTTCTTCCGCGGCAAAAATATTCTCATGGGGAACCTTACGGTCTCAATTACTGAAGCATTTACCAGAGGTTTTGATCTATTTGGCTTTTCCCAAGATATATTAGGTAACATTACTTATACGGTGTTGTGATCTCGAGGATCAGGGACTAATTTCTGAGGGAAATTTCATTTCATGGGGCACATTTTCTTGAGCGCTCTAATGCTCGTTATGGCTCATCCAATGCTCGTGGAAGCTCAAAACACATGCGTCTAACCCCTGACACCAGTGGATTAAGAATGGCTCAAGAATGAGACAACTTTCGTCCTCCTCCCTTGTTCACAATGTCGTTCATGGGTTCATTGGCAAATCTTCTATATATGTGTTACTCTGCGGATGTCTTTTCTCACCAGAGTGAAGATAATATCACCTACATATGCTGTTCTGGACTCTGGGACAAGGTGATTTGCATGTAGAAAGAAAACTTTTTTATTCCTATGAAGCCTCCTCGCCGTGCACAACAAATGTGGCTGAATAAGCGATCGATGAAGATCCAAAAACTTTTCCATTCTGAAGAATTGTTTCAAAAAATGGCCTGTCCCGAATATAAATCGTTCGCATAAATATTTCACAAGTGGCCAAAAGGTTATCGCCGGTGGCATTGGACAATGAAGACTTGGACATCATTCCCGCCACAACCGGTCACTTTTACATTTGGCCGCACTTCACTAACCGGGGCCCCCTTATTGAATGGTTGTACCTTGCTGTGTGATAAATGCAAAAACCGAAGTGAAAAGGAGCACCACATATCATTTGCTTGCATAACTGTTATTTGGACTCCATCTTTATTGCACAAATCTCAGGTCATGCGACCAGCCCTGTACTCGGAAGCACCAGGCTCGAGTTTCTTTCAGTAGTACAGAGGCATCTCTGCAACCAGGGTCTGAACCCGAAGCGTTTCGTCTCAAAGGTGTGTGTGGCAGCACTGTGTCACCTCACTCCGTATCAGCAAATTGAGTTTCTTCAGATGTGGTCTTCTTTGATAGCCAGAAATGCCCGACATCTTCGAAAGGGGACAGAATATATGTCCAGTTAACTTCAGGCGAAAGCTGTCCACCAAATCAGGTCTTCTCCACAAGATGGCCCAACAAACCCACAGGTAAACCTGCTTCGCACCTAATATAAGTATGTATCTCACCATTACTCACCAGTATTGTGTGGAATAGACTGTACTTAGCTTGTCTTACTGTCCTTTGGACGATATTCGAACAAACTTAACTCGATGATTCGGATAAGCTCACACGAGAGGGGGTGGAGCAGTGGCAACATACTCGAATTCCAGCTCGAAAGACCTGGGTTCAAACCCTGGATTCGGCTGAGGATTTGCCCCACTGATTGTCTCGACCAAGAACGCAACTCGAGTTTGGTGCTTCTGAGTACAGCACTGATCGGAAGAACTCTGGTTTGTGTGCAAAATAAGGGGCCTAAATGACACTCACCAAAGCAAAGTATTGTCAGCATTCGTAAGCAACTGTGAGACATGTAGTGATATATATATTGTTTGCGCTGCATGTGCGAACACACAATACACCCAAAAATAGTAAGAGACAAGATAAACAAATCCTCGGGCTAGGCTGGCAAAGCTCTTAGACCGTTCTATTCATCGGATACAAAATGACAATGGGTGTTCTTGTATTTTTTCATGGGCACGTGATGAATAATGACTATCCGCCACCTTGAAGCTTGCTAAACGATGAAATGACAATTTTCTAAATGTACAACAATCATTTTGGACTACGGATGCATCTTAAATGAGATTATTGTGAGCTTGTGCGTGTGTGTCGTTGTTATTGTTCCCATTCATGGAATCATGATAGAGGAGGAAGTTGTTTGCCTTTGCTAACAAGCATGTTTTATTAAGAAACTGCACCCTGTAAGACTCCGGTTATTGAGCAGTGATTTCAGCAGACGCTCACAAAAGCCGGTTTCTGAAGGAATGAAAACGATTTCGAAACACGACCAAACGAATTTTGCTAGACATAAGTGTTATGTCCCACCGTGAATAACCGATCACTTATTCCATCTCACCATGGAAAAATAACTTTAACAAAGTGTTAATCCAATTTTAAAATTGAAAATAAAACACCTATTTTCAGTACAAAGTCAGAAATGAAGTTAGCGGAAAACTTCTCCACTGTTCTGTTTACTTCCAAGCGTCACAAGATCAAAACTGATGAGGGGATAAAGCGTATTATCCAAAATTCTAGTTTTCACTGGATCACCTAACAAAAAACAAACACGTTGACTGGGTAATTACTAAGCATCAAACCTTAACGAGTGAGGGTTTCTACTGCGCTATGGGCGAGCTGACGTATGCAAAACACCCTCATGTCCACGTAGTTGACGCGAGGACCACTACACACTTTCGCGCAATGCAGATGTATCCCAGTAATTCTATAGGTACACCGGCGGTAACGAAAAATGAGGAATAGGCAGGTACCATAATGGACAATTAAGACATTCGTCTTGCAGTGGAACATATATTTTAGGCTAAAAAATGCAACATCCCGAGCAAAGCAATCCTATTAACTTGGTTCGTTATTATGTCCGGTTTCAAATAGGTTTCAATAATTTATTACAAGGGAACACTCACTTGAACGTTTCCCTTGAGTTATTCACACCCCACTGGCCGTAACACAATAGCTCACCTAGCAGAGCATCTGCCTGGTAAGCAGAATGTCGAAAATTTTATTCCTGTTCGTGTTTTTGGCTTTGAATGTGAAAATACCAGAGGATCTTCCATTATATAAGGTCTAAGCTCCCCTCCCCAATAGTAGATTCAATGAATAAATTTCACACGGATCAAATTTTCAAGTTATGGATAGTTTCCTAATATTCCGGAATCACTCAGTACATTGCCGTAAAGGGAAACAAACGTTATTCGAAACTAGCTCAAACTATCTGAATGCACAAAAAAATACACTAACAGAAAATGAAAAGCATTTCTCCAGCGAGACATCGGTCAGTCTAGAGTTTGCTGTTCAGCTGGGCAATGGTGTAGCGGTACCTTTGGGATTTTGATTTGTTTTCGACTGATTGTATGAGCACTTCTGTAGTGAACAATTGCGAATATACGTATAAACCGAAGTACGTAGTTGATGGATATGGCAGTCACAATTTGAGTAAATTATCACCCGACGAAACTAGAGTTATTGCTTCAATGATTCTTAGGGATTGACGTCAAGCAATAGAAAGGAAACGGCTGGTTAAGTGATGACCTCAAGGCTCGGAAAACAGCAAAATACAATTCACTGATGGCAATCGCCTGAAACCAATAAGGAACTGCGCAAGAGGAGAACGGTAAACTTCATCCACAATAGCGACGGAAACAGTGTATATCGAAAAGCTGTTATTTTAGCAAGTCATTTATCCCATTTGGATCAATATTTTGGAAAGCTATCTTTGGTGCTGGGTAAGAATGCAAACAAAATAGATCTAAAAATCTAACTTATCTTTCTGAAAGTTAGGTGGAAATGTATTCGGTTTTTAAATAATGCTTCCTGAAGAACTACTACAGTGGGAATGGTTCATAATAAGCTTGCTTTGATTAGTGTTCTACAAAAACGTTCGTTGTAACTTACTGTATTGACATTATTTTGAACCTTGGTTGACAGTTTTTAAATATGAGGCACCCAGCATTCAGAACTGCGTACTATTTTCTTGGAGAGAACCCAACAACAAAATCACTTCGTGGTGACATTCTTTTTATTTATATAATAATAAAACAATATTTCAGTGGAGGGGCGGTTGCGGCAAATTTAGGAATTCAAGTTAAAGTTGATGACTGGCAGCGAAACGGGGATCCGACAGGAAGGTTTGAAATTTACCATTATGATCTTTTGGTCACAGCCTGATACAACTAAACCAGTTTCATATTCACCTGTTTGGCATTAGAATAGAAATATATCTTTCACTTTCTTCCAGTTGTATCAGCGGAAAAGTGAGAACAAGCACGAGTATTGATAGCAATAGGAGTAGTGGTATTACAAATAACACTACTAGTATTCACACCAAAACGAAGACGTTTTACCAATAATGATAATAACACTACTGATAGTGCTGGTAGTAATATCTAGGGTGACTAAGTATTCACTCGTGAACTGTATAGGCGTGCATTCACAGTCCACCTTTGACACGTTACATGGCTTAACAAACTTTAGAAAATTCGCCTTCTCTAATTTGAGAACAACTCAAAACAAACAAAACAGCATAGCACAAGAAAGCACATTAAACAGTATTCTTTCGCAGACGGATACAGAGGTAACAATATTGGAGAACACAGTTTGGCGAACAAGCTCGTTTTCAGTGATTCATAATCATGCCATTACATCACAATATATTACGACAAGTCAAAGGGTTGAACCAATTAGATAAATGGGAAGTGACAAAGTTAATAATGAAAGGGGTGGGGGAGGGGAAGAAAACAATTGTAATCCGGGCTTAAATCAAAACCGGATGTGTATTGTTTTTTCTCGTGTATTTTCAGTTTTCATCTGGTCTATGGCCTGCTGTTGGGTGGACGGATGGCCAGGGAAGCTAAAGGGCACATACAAATTGTTTTTCAGCGCATAGAGGAGGGTTGTGGAGGTGGATGCTGACGGCCCCGGCTGTAGCTAGTATGCTACACTTTGCCGGTCTTGATTGCCGACCCCGAACCTTATACAGCGCACGGAAGGCCTCAGCCACGTTTACTGCAGGATTAGTCTGGGCAAGGTGTGAAACGACAGCGCTAGTGAGTGACTTAACTGCTCCAGTGTTCAACCATGCAGGGTGGTGTTCCCGGATGCGTTTAGACAAACGCCTGGTCGTGCCGCCGATATACGTTGTTCCACAGGAACAAGTGGATGAATAAACACGAAATGAGGCTGCAGAATCAGGCACTTTGTCTTTCAACCGCAAAAGCACTACCGGCCGGGATTCGAACAGAACCCGGAGCTTAGCTG
This sequence comes from Fasciola hepatica, assembly GCA_948099385.1. NCBI lineage: Eukaryota > Metazoa > Platyhelminthes > Trematoda > Plagiorchiida > Fasciolidae > Fasciola > Fasciola hepatica. The sequence goes on from CANUEZ040000131.1 coordinate 310,927, forward strand.
CGTAGAAAGTTTTGCTGATTACCCCTGACAATCTTCTCTGCACAGACTCTGCCAACGTATCACCGTTGAATGGCAAAGAGATGTATATTGGCTTTCTTTCCACCTCAAACTTCCTTGGGGTTTCCACTTTAACTCGCATTATCTTCTCAACTAGCCGGTCCGGGTAGCCGTTTTGGATGAAAGTTGCTCGAACCATTTGCAGCTCTTCTTCAACGGTGTCCTCCGAACATATTCTTCTTGCCCTGTTTGTGAGGCATTGAATTAGGTTCTTCTTAATCTTTAGAGGCACAAAGCTGTGGAAGTGAATGTATTGCCCATTCCACGTTGCTTTTCTATGTACCGGCCGGCTGACTGAGCCGTCTTCAAGGCGGTTCATCCGAACGTCAAGGAAGGCGATTGTATTACCTGAATCTGTTTCTATTGTGAAATGTAAGTTTGTGTGAGCTGAGTTAAAGCTGTCCAACAGTTGGCTTATGTGTTCTGATGAGTTGATAACACAGAAAATGTCATCTACGTAGCGTTTGTATACAACACAGTTTTGGATTGTAGATTCAAGTGGGCCATTTTCTAACTTTGCCATAAAGACATCCGCAAGTAGTGGTCCGAATGGGGAGCCAATTGCTACCCCATCCTTTTGACGATAGATCTGGTTGTTAAATTGTATGTTAAATTGTACGTGCAGAAAAACAGCAACTGTTTCAGATCTTCTAGGGGTACGCCTGTCTCAATTATGTTCCTTTCAATGTAGTCACATAGGTAATCGATAGTTTCATCTATTGAGAAGCTGGTAAAAAGTGAACTGACGTCTAATGAAAGCATCCGACAGCCTTTCACATTTAGGTCTCTCACGCAGTTTACGAATTCAAATGTGTCTTTGAGGCTGTACTTCGACATTGCCTGTCTTACCGGTTCCAGCGACCTTGCCAACAATACTGAATAGTCCAGTGATCAGTGAAAACGAAGAAATGTTATGTTGTCCGCCAAGTTGGTGTGAAGTACTGACACTCAGACGGGTAGGGTGACCATTGTGCACTTGGATAACCGTGCTCCTATAAATGTCAGAGTTGGCGAAAGGGATAAAATGCCTTCAGGCAAAACCTGGTACTGATGAGTTTATATAAGTAAATTGGTAATCTTTGCATTTGTCTTTCATGTACTTGGCCGTGTTCTAGATGGCGTTGTCCGAAATGTTTTTCAGTGAATTGATTATAACTGTTAATAAACAAATGATTACTGGGGAGAAGTACTCCCAAAATCTACTGAACCTGTATCGGCCGGTAACCTAGAAGTAAGTTTGGAGCTTTTAATTATTCGTTTACAATTTTTGAAGGTGAATTACCTTCCCATTTTTGATCTCCCATGTTTTTTGTAGGCATAGTTCGATTTGATTTATATTCCAATGCTGATGACCGCTGGAAGATATCGATATTTTTTCAGACGGAGTTTCTGATGATCAGTTCGTGATACGCCCATCAGAGATGATTATTTGTGATACTTTATAATCATTAGGATTGAAACACATGAGTATTGCTAGGCTCACACATCCTCAAAGACAATTGCCAATACGCCACATCGGCTGAGCACGCAATCAAACTCTCTTATTAAGAGTGAATGCGTGGACAGAGGAATTAAACTTGCCAGTCTATTGAAGCCGATGAAAAAAGGAGTACGCTTCGGGTTGTAAGTTGATGATAATGCGTTTCACCTCCAATTACTATTACCCATTGATAATGCAAGTGATTTGCTTCAGAGATATGCATGATCTTTCTATCAGCCTACGTCACAGGAAAGCGTACAATGAACACTTTGGTTTGCTTTCACAGCTTGTAGTAGGCTTTCATATGGTATACATAGTTCTGTTCATGAAACGGAACGTGTGCAGAACCAAAGCAGTTGTAATACAAACATGGATTTATGTACGGATATTCTACAAAGCCATGGGGGAATAGAATATCTTCGGTCGGACAATATCATCATCATGCCTTACAACCCAAATTATCGAGATCTTTGATCATGAAACTGATGTGAGATATCTCGAAGCAGCATTGTAAAACTAAAGACCAGGATGCAATCCTGTCAGAAATTGTTTCAAAAGCAGACAACATTTCAAAAAACCAGCTAAATGGAAGATGGACAACGGTGTTGTCGAAGCAAAAAGGAAATAGGAAAACAAGCATGCGGTAGTTACGGTCGTCCTAATAAACGACGATTACTTTCGGGAATAATGCCCATTTTTAATGGTATACGGCCATTATTTGATGCATTTTTTCTCAAAAGGAGACAGCATATTCAGTAGACGATTACCTGATCGTTATTGATTCACTTCTGTGCCCGATCGCCTCCGCCGCTTCTGAGTTTCGAATATGTCGTTTCATTTGTGAATACAATTGTAGACCACGATTTTGCTACAAAACGATTCGTTTCAAATGTGATGGTGTTAGCGATTCCATATTCAACAAGCAAATTTGAATCCACTACATTCGATTGAATACCAATGAACATAAATCGGGCCTGATGTTCATGAAACATTTTGTTAGTCATAAAGAAAGGGGGTTGCCTAGCTGCAGTTTTCAACGCAATACATATTTGTACTTAAAACACACAGATGGTCATGTGTCCATTACCGGTATTAAACATTCCGTCACGGCTTTTCAGTCGAAAAGTGTTCGTTACTTTCCAATGCATAGCAGTTTTTTCATGAAGTTGAAATCGCGATCATAATCTGAAATATACCGACTTGCTTTGCATTGTTTGCCATACGAATCAACAGATAGGTTTCAACGCACAATGAATATCAGCGGCAAATCGTGTTCTCGCCCACTCCATTTAAGTTATATTTGCTATTTGATCAATAAAAGTCCAATTAAAGGCTTTTGTGGACTCATGCAGAAACTGATCATGGCATTCGACAGTACAATTAGCCGGAAGATTAGAAATGAATGTGTCCTCCGGTCTTTAAATTGGATGTCCGTGAACTGAACTTGTACGTAATGACTGCACGTTGCAGAATATATTTATCCCAATACCAAACAATAACCCAACTCAAACGTGGGTGCATCTAGGGGCAGGTAATAATCACATCCCGACAATTTTTGTAACTATTTTACTCCGACATTGTTTCCAAATCATATCAATTTAACTGTTTGCCAGAAACCTATATGATATTTGCATTACTTTGCTGCATTTATCTACCGAAATTGTGGATCATCGAAGACGAGCCAACCCAGTGAAGAGCGTCGGACATTCATTTTCGCCCACTGACTTGAGGGAGAACACCCCGGCCACGATCAGGCAGTGAGTAAAACTCCCTCAGCTGAGGTTATTTTAGAGGCACGGTCATTTGGGAGCATTTCGAGAGGCGTTCAGGACGGGTATCCATCTCGGAGTCTAAGACGCCTACCACCGACGATATGGAGCATTTGGAGCAATAAAATGCTACTGCTAACTTGTCATTACGTGATTCCGAAAGTAATAAAATGCTTATTGTGTGAGGAATCACAAGTTGACTATTCATTTCTACATCAGTCTTCTGAGTTCAAGGCAAGGTTCTCCCAAACAGTCTAATGGCCTCCGTCGATCTTACCGGAGTGTTGGAAAATGGGATAGACATCCATGATCCATTTATTGGCTACATGGGCTAAGCTGATCCTACCTTCAAAGTATGATACAATATGGTACAATGTTCTCTAGATAGTTCAAGGTGGACGATTCCTGATAAATGCTGTTAGGTAACTAAGAACAATTACATGGTCTTTACGGTCAAATAATATGCCAACTCAAACCTCATATCCATCATCATCCGAATGAAGCAGAATAAAGGCTCAAACATTGTAGGTTTTTTCCACGTCATTTATTTGAGTACTTCGTAAAACATGTACTGATGTGTGTATAACCATGAATGAAATTAAAATTAAAATTCAAATATATAAAGACTTACCATTGCATGTGTTCATAGTGGAGACCAGTCAAGTGACACTATGTTTGGATTTTTAAAATAAATATCTTCGGGGGTTAATTCCATCCACCGAAATACATCAAGTCGAGATTTGCCATTTTTGAGTCTCCAAGAAAACCGGCGAATAAAGAATAAGACTGAAAACGGTCGAGTCAATTCCTTTTCGATAAATATAGGGTGCTTGTATTCAGAAGCTGTAGAGGTATTACTTAGATCCGTAACAAAAAATGAAAAATGAAGGCGTTTTTTAAAAAGCCCTGCAAGTGTTGCTTACAAAGGAATATAGTCTATCCCATTGACATCGGCGGGTAATGAATCATTGTGAATTCATAACCTGCCTTTTGTTATCTCATTCAAAGATATAAAACAACATCGGAACAATCAACGTATTTTTGGTCATACTTCAATATGCTCTAGTTTATCATCAGTCTTGGGCCGTGAATCACTGACCATCAAACACGAATAGGTGAACAGCACAGCTCGCGGTTTTGCCTACTTAGGCAGTCGTTGTGATTTAGGCTGATCACGGTACGAAATATTCCGATGAAGATTTTGCAAGCTGATTTGAACAGAATGTATTACCGTTTCTGTACAAATGTGTGCAATTCAAAAAAGATTAGCAATGTATAGTGTGTTGGACGCAAACTAGATGATTGTCTATCTCGTGAAGCAAGCAACAGTAAAAGAAACCAGTGAAAAGATGAGATTTGTGGTATCTCAAACCAAAGCACATCGCCGTAAAAAACATGTAAACGGATCATCAAATTACCAACTGTAACAGTAATTGGCACGTAGATTAGTTCTGAACGACCGATTTTGGAGGTGGAGCTTTGGAGAACTGCTTAGTGCCTGTGCCCTTTCGTCGGGATGAAAGCTGGCTTCGGGCATCATTTTATTCCAATCATAATGAAGTGAAGGTAGATTACGTCTTTTGGTCTTCCGAATGCAGTGCAATTATTGTTAGTAGTAAATGGGGTTTCCAGTCGATACCGGTATCAGCTCTGATATTCCATGGACTGTATTCGGGTCTTGGTTTCTCATTTGCATTATCACTAACTGGACCTTATCAGATTTGCTGCTAGTTTTGTGAAACTAAGTAGAAACAGGTAAATGACAGCCGTCATACTACCGTCTCTCGCAAGCTAAACAGCGAGTTGTACTTGGTACACGCTTGTAACACTGGTCTGCAAAAAAATCGAATTTGTTTCCTGCTTGGGGTAATAAAGGGTTTCATATGCTATCTGATGAAGACTCCCAATGGTGGCAAATTTTAAACCTTTGAGGTCTTGATAAGAGTCCTTGATGATAAATTGACGATGGGAGGTTTCGTCCACCCAGTCGGGAAAAGCGACGGAGAAATGTGGCCACGCCCATATTGCTCTCGACAAGGTGCTCAGTTCCAGACACACACCGCTGACTTCTTCCAACATATCCAAATAAGCCCATGCATTAACCTTGTAGAGGAGGGAGGACCTGTCAACCTATCGTGGACTATGAATGTAATTCCACATGTTCAAATTAATTTGTGCACTCAACAAATTCCAGGAGGCTTTGTTTATCCCAACTGAAACCTGAGTAGATGGTGCTGAAGATATGCCCACTGAGTCAACACTTTCGAGCATCGTATTTCGAAAAGCCTCCTAGATGATTTTCATTCCGTGCATGATAGGCTTTGTTTTGAGTTTGTTGCGGTGCCTTATTTGGGAACTGGTAAAACCCGAGAGCTTCGAATTTCCAATATCGCTACTGAAAATAGTGAAAGTAGTTAGTGATTGACTTTCTCCAAACTCACACGAGAAAAATTGCGCAGCCCTGTCAGCTCAAGAAATCAGTGAACGACATCGGATCTTGCAAATTATACATTCGAAGGTTCTTCTTTAACCCCTAAGTGATCGGATATAATTGCCCACGCAAACTCAGTGAACCGTTAGAGGTAATTAATTGGACGTGAAATCGTTCATTATGAACAAACGGTCCTGTTGGTCAATTTAGTACGGTCTTTCATAGAAAATCCCAGTCGAATGTAATATTAAACCATCGGTATGTCATCCATTTGGACGGTGTTTGTTGCTCAGGCGTTTGTGGTTTATTCTCGTATGTTCACTTTGGTCTCCTGAATGTGAAAATCTTCATTGAATCAAGTTAAATTGAAATAACCAATAACGGTTATTGGATTGTGGCTTTTCTGGTTGCTACATCTGAACCGCAGCCTAACTATGAAATGAAAGTTATTAATAGTATGGCACTGTAGGGAGGGAAGTCAAAATAATCGTAGCAGTAGGATGGTAAGCTATGTGAATACAAGTCCGTCACTGGTCATGATATGTGGTCCTATATTCCTGCCTGCATATGATCATTGGTTTCATGGATTTCGTGGAAGGCCGACTCAAGGAAAGTAGTCGAATGCAGTGGCCCGTTTCATCGTAATGTATTCATTCTGTGGACTGTCAACTTAATGGCGCTCACTCTAACAACGTTTATGTAGCTTTTGATAAGTGCAAGATGTGATAAACTGATATTTGCATCTTATCAACAGTTGTCAGCTTTCAGGCGTTTATTTCATTGGAGACGTTATACAACTATGACAACCACGTAGGAAAGTTCTGGAAAAATTCACTTTAACTGCAATTGTCGTTGCACAGTCCTCTGCGTTGCTTTCAAAATTAAACGTATTTCTTTTTTGTGCGGTAGGTAATGGATTCTGGTGAATTGTGGTTAGTTATTATTTGTAAGTAACTTGGAGGAATTTGAATATGGTGGCAAATCCTAATCACTTAAATTCACTTTCCGAAGCTGAAGTGAACTGCAATGAAATTGTGGTAAAATCATACAGCTCTGCTGGACCATGTAGTTGCCGAGACTCCCGATATACAACAACTATCTCTTTTCTTTTAATTTCGACCTTATTGGTAAAATAGGTTTGCCATATTGGCTGCTGCTCACACTTCATGTTGAAACGCCAGAACGGTTTTTTGGTCTTACTCAATCACGCTGTCCGGTACACTAGGATAATCCCTTAGATTATTTCATCATTCTGTGTCTCGTGATGAGCGCAAACGATCCAACGCACAGGCATACGCCTATAAACACCCCCACACACCCACTGCAAATGTGTTGGCATCTTCTCTTCGTCACCTGTTGCACGGATTAACTCTAACCTTCCCGCTCTGCGTATGTTGCATTGGGTGCACATGTGCTTTGCGCATGCATACGCCCACAGACGCACTCTGCATGGAACCAGGCATACTGTGTTAAAACTAATATTGGCACATTGGTAATGATAGACAGCATCTTGGTATTCATTTCACTATAGACATCAAATGAGTGCTTAGATAAATACGCTTCGCTCCGAGTTAAGGATAATCCAGTGAAGAATGACGGCAAATTCTGTGATAATAAGCTGTACTTTTGGGGCGAACCTGATTAAGATGAACAAAAGTGCAGCGGTAGGATAAAATAGGGGAAACAACAACAACAATGAGGGCTGCATGCTCATTCACGGGTCCGATGTGGGCCAAGATCCATCCACATCTTTTCGGTCAGATAACCTTTGATGTCTTGTGGTATTCTCGCTCAATCTATTCAGCTATCCAGTACAAGGTATTCTGCCAACATGTCCCTTGCCAGTGGGATGTTTCTGAACTCTTGAATCCAGATTCTCAGTAGCGGTATTAGAAATTCGAAGCCCACGAAATTCAATTGTTCTTGAAGAACATACTGTTCAATGTTAGCCTGGTCAGTATTCTCTCTCTGGGCTACATTTATTCATTCAGAGTACTATTACTACACATTTCAGTTATTGATGATGACCGGCCATATACTGGGGCCCAGTGCCCTAACCTTTCCATCAATCGCCAACAGTTATTACTTTCCCAGGCACACATTGTCAGCTATTCCGTGAGGCACGTACATGTTTCTCTTCCATTTGTCCCGCCTGTACTCCTGGTCGTAATGACTCCGTGCCTATAAATAGTTCCACTGATATTCATTTTACTATTATGGATAAGAACAAATAGTCCGATTTGCCAAAAGGGGCCGAGTGACAGATCCAGTGGATGAATGATTCATTGCTATGTAGGAGTAAATATATACATCATTTTCGTTTACCCTGTCCAAAACGTAAGCCAGGGTAATAGAATTTCACGGAAAATGTGAATTAATCCTTTTGTGTAGATCTCTTTTCAGAACAACGATTAATCACTCCTCAGATTTCTAAGGTATACCAATTCTCCTGGAGTAATTTTCTAAGCAGCTACCCGAAGCGACTTGCAGCACTCTATTTCCCATGTTGTCCGTTGTATGCGTGAATCAAACAGACTTATCTTTCAAATTCGGCACCTCAGAAAATAATTCATGACATTTATGGACACATAATATTTCTCGTGACAATGATGGCCTCGAAAATATGTGGACACAGAATCGTCATTCATTTTCACCACGAATACCAATTTTCGGGTCGTCCCTCCGATCATCTCAATTTCAGTCCATATACACTGTGCTTTATTTGGTCAGTTATGAAGCACTGAAAAGAAAACCTGTTCTCCACCGAACGTTTTGACGTTTCAACTGAGTATTTTCACTGAATTTGGCTGCAGCTACAACTGAATTTTCTTAGCAAACTAATCCCGCATCCACTTCATATTTTCCCCAATCTAATCAGTGAAGTATTTTGGTTCTTTTTACGAGGTTGTCATAAAAACAGTCATACATATTCCAAAACGTTATCTGCACCAAGCAAAGTGATACATGCTCCCTCTGGGATGGGTGTTAAAATCTTGGTGGCTTCCAGGGGAATTATATATGATTAATCTAAAGTTACGACGGACTAACCATAGGTTCAGATGGTCTAGCTACTTTTACCCTGCAATTCATGACGACATTGAAATCAACATCCTCGAAAAGGAAGCACCATTGTTATAAAATATGATGTGAATGTTGATAAGACAAACCAACCACAAGCAAAAGAGGCATAGATACCCATGGGCAGTAAAAAAGCTGAGTTCAACGTTGCGAATTATTTGAAAAGTGATATATATCCTCTGCATTTTTCAAGAGTTATCAACTTCTGTGTGTACAAACCAGAGCCATTCAATCTGCAGGATTATCCAGGTTGTCCCCCAACGGTGTGCTCGATTCTAACACGAGTACATTGCCAAAACTAACCTTAATCATTACATTTTTGAATCAAACGCCTCTTTGCACGAGCAATGGAATGCGATTTAGCAGATTCGATAACTACTTGACTGATCTAATGATTTTAAAGCTTTTGAACGCGCAGGTACTTACAAGCACGCAATGACACAGGACTTTTCTGAGTCTAACCTATACGGGTATGTTATTTGGAAAAACTCAAGTAAAGTTCGGAGTTTCTGGTTCACAGATGGTTTTTTCAGATTTTAGTTACATTGCCCACAACAATGATGGTATTTACCTTTTCCTCAGTGTTCACCGAAAATTGCTCCTATAATGACAAATATCCGTGGCGAGAATTCCCAAATATATTTACCACCAACGGCCATACTTCAACCACTGGAATTGCTACCACTGTGACATATTATTCTGCCAATGCTACTGAGAATACCCGCGACGAAAATGATACTATCACTTTTAATACTCCTGAGAGTAGAGTTTCACTCGTGGCGAACAGGCAGCCAGTCATTCATAGAAGATCAGCACAGTCCCAGTGAATCATGGCCTGCACATTCAGAATCCTTCCGGTGTCGAGGTCATGTCTTGATACCTCTGGAATACGAGGGAGAAGATAGGGAAACGATGGCTTAGGTTGATAAAATGAGAGATGAATCATATCAGGCGGCGTTTATTCTTAACATCAGCTATTTATGGAACTCGTTCATCCACACCGGTCAAACCAGAATGTTTTGTGCGGCAACTGGTCACCAACAGCTATTAGGCTAGAGCTAGCAAAACAAGACTGTTCCAGGGGAATAGAAGCTTTCTTCCCAATTATATTGGTTGAGGTGACAAAAAATACTACTACGAACACTTTAGCGACGAAAACTGAAATATTCTCCCATGTTTTATTTGTAAAGCAATCTTCTTAGGCGTTAGGCAACCCACTGATTTTCATATTGGATGTTCTTTCATTGTAGTACTCGTTTTTGCAAAATACGTCAATGGCTTCTTTGACCCACTCAAAATTTTCCAAGTCCCAGTTAGCTACATACTGAGGCAATCGAGACCTTGCATTTAAAAATTATGCCCCTTCCGTATGCAAATGGAATTTTGGTTTTTCTCGTTATATGGCTTTTATAGTGCGTACTGAATTCCAAAACGGTCAAAGGAGAATCTTATTGGACTAAAATTAATTAGCATAACTACTTTATTCACATTTTGTTCAATAATAAATCATGCATTTACCCATACAGTTGAATGAAAATCTCCGATTTCCACGCAACGAAATTGGGTGCTTCTGAAAGGCCTTTTTTATGTTCACCTGCCGTACCTTCAACTGAAAACCATTTGCACGGAAACAGTAGGATCTCACAAAATATTGCGATTTTCTGTTGTGTCCTACTGTGAAGAATTTTAAAGGCCTAGCTGATAGAAACCAGTGGCACCTATATAATTGAAATCCTCAGTTCCGATGTTCAGAAATCTTCATGTTCGAATAAGTTAGAAAATAGTGAACTAGGACACCCACGAGGTTCTTCCGTAGGAGTTTACACGAATGGCTTTTTTAATGTCATGCCTCGTTCCGTGTTGATGAACCATCGAACAAACACGTATATCAACGAAATACATGTATAGGTCATCCACCGGGGATGTAACCATGCTCATTCCGCCAAAAATGAAATTGGTGAGTACTTCGCTTTGTGGAAAGTGATAATTCGCCTTGACGACTACGCGTTGGAGAACCTGTAGTCCAATATTTTGGTAACCCGTGATTCATCAATTCCAACCGATGAAAGGTTGATTTTTGTGGTATTCGGATGAGTAGTGTTGAACATTATCATCATTACTCCACAAGCCTGTTTGGTTGTGCTTTTGTCAAGCTAACTGCCAAGCCATTATGTTCGTGAAAGCCTTCTTCCGACAGCCGTTTCGTATTTATATTTTGGATTGAAAATCCAATATGCTCATATTGATTTCAGAATACGTTTTCGCAGACAGTCAAGTATTTTCAATGATTCATTCTCTAGTCTCTACAATTCACATAGGAAATGGTTGTATTGAATGGGTCAAGGGACTTTCGAGGTCCACATTGATTGTGGGAGAGAATCGGAGTTAGATCGACATGTCGATCTGCACGACACTGTCGTGACAGTCACATGGTTCATTAGTGGGTCACTGGGTTGGGTTCGGTCCATTTGCTGCCAGGGTAAGTTGAGGGCTTGGACGTGGTGTTCTGTGTGCACAAAGCAAGCGCATGAAGATGGATGGTAGTTGCATCTGCCGTGGTCAGTGGGTGTAAACCAATATGTATACGTGTATTGTTCGACACTCGATAAACGATTGGGAATACTAGATCTATGTAGATTTCATGGCATGAATGCACCAGGTGTCAGAGAATAGCACTCTCTAGGATTGCTGTTTCTCTGTGTTGTAGCCGCCGTGGATAATATCCCCCACTGTTTTTGGTTAGTTGTCTTGCCTTCCGGTCACCCAACTATTTTCTTGACTGACCGACAGAATAGCTTTTGAAGAATTCTTCTGTAATCCTATAAATGAACTCTTCGTCCACGCATGATCCCTGCAATTCAAATGAGATAAAGGCGACGAACCTAACGTAAGGTGCTCAAGTATAAGGATGGTTGCGCAAGAAAGTACCAGTACGCATACCTAATGGACAGCCATAAACGCGAAACCAGTCACGTGCTTCCGGGAAAATTGTGTCTTATCACCCAGATACTATAATATACTACTTCCCATTTCTTAGTTGAAGTTGAAAGATTGGAGAACGAATCACTGAAAATGATTGTTTGTCTCCGAAGTCATGTTCTGATAAGAAATTTGTCTTAAGGATTAGGGGGGATGAGATTGTAATTGACTCACCAACGAGGATTCATGAAGGAGGCCATTGGAACACCTAGTAATATCCATACAGGGAATACCACGGCTGCTAGTCGCTTATTACGTCTGAGTAGAGAATGGACGAGCCAACATGTTGACAAAATTCAACGGCTGACTGACAGTATACACCGGTGTAGTATAGCATCTTATAGCATATCGTATATTAGCTCCAGCCCGCAAGCATGCCTCGTGCTGCTAGCCAATCGCTCTACGTTGAACCCAAAAATGTCTGCTGGCGTAAAAGAGGATTGAGATAGTTCAAAGGCTGATCTGCTTTTGAGAAATAGCACGTTACCGATACATTTTGGAATAAGTGAGTTGTCCCTTGATTACCTCTGGTAGCATAGCAGTCAGCTGAAGCATTATGGAAGCTGAGAATTGGCGAAAGCTTGCTCTTACTTGATAATACCATCCCTCAATTGAACAGAGTGGTTCAGACAAGATGCGAGTTGCTTCCCCGCGGTAAACGCTGGAAGACCCCGATGTTTAGGTTTACCATATCGAGCAGATGGCGAAGCCGAAAAACCCATTTACTAGTTGAAACGGTTTTATTTCTTAAACAACAAGTAATAACAAAATACAGGCGACAAACATTTCGTGAGAAAATTAACTACTATGTTCTCTTTAGTGGCTAATGCACAGCTTTTAGCAATAAACAAGCAGCTAATATTTTGTATATTATTACCTGATTACCTGTACGTTCAAATCATTGTGTAGTTCTTGGTAGGATAGCGGCGGCTCGAAATAATTAGGAACGCGTTGACAGAATCAGCTTTTTTTTCATATGACGGGAATATCGTGACACATTTTACAACACAACGGAGGCCTATCATGTGATCGTAATACTGCCACAGTCATAAAGTCAGTACTACCAAGGACTTCTCAGTTGTGATGCATTGCCGTCAGCCATTCTTTCAAAGATCTCAAACTTTAGTGGTCAGCCATGTTGTTCCTACAATGTATGTGCAAAATCGGATGATAAAGCTATAACATCACAGAATTAGCCAAACAATTACGACTGCAGGAGAACATCCCCATTCTAGCTTGTGTATTAGTGTGTGTCGATATGTAGTATTTTCGAACAATCCATTCAACTTCAGCTTACTATGGTGTTGTGCTTGTGACCGATGGGGGAGCATGATAAGATGCTTCACATCGTGTTTATTTACTTATGAAATTTCGTTCGCGAACTCTCACGCAGTTCATACTCCCACACACTCGTTTCAGTTGTTCGATATTGAATCAGCCAGTGTGTCAGATTCTGATCTCCCTGATGACTGTCCAAAACGCAAACCCGGCTGACGGTTCAAAATCTCAGCGAGGTGGTGCAGAAATTATTGCTTGTTGAGAATCATTTGTGATATTCCACATTTAAAATTAACCGAATTCTTCATACCCTGTTTCTTAAGAACATGATCAAGTGTTCACATGCAAAATTCTTCCCAGTTTACGCATCCGTCAATTATCATTCATTATTATCTCGCTAGCAAACTTCGACTTCTGGTGTTGTTTGTTGGATATTTTAGGAGAACTGTTCGCCAGAAGGTTCTTTTGATGAACTACTCCTTATTTTGTAGCTGATTTTCTGTGCGGATCTTTTAGGCTCTGTTAAACAGATCGCTGAATACCGGAGCAAAGATAGATGGTCGTAAATATCATTCACCGCACACTGCTTTCCAGTAGATTCCGCGTTGTAAAGTCCCATTCCGACGCCTGGTTAACACAATATCTAGGAAAAGCAAACTGTTGTCACCTTATTCTTTGTGAACAACAGTGGGTTTTGGATGAATGGGACTGGGGAATTTGACAAAAGTGACTGAAAGCTCTTCAGTCGTGAAGATTCGAATATTATAAATGGAAAACAACTGAATTCGATGCCGTGGCTGAAAGTCGATTTAACCCACTTACCCTAACCTCAGATTTGTGTTCCCAATTTTCCCTTCGCTTCACGTTGGCCTTCTCGTTAAAACACACATCGAAATTTGATCGCATGCGTGCGCCAACTGCGGTGTGCATTGGTTTCGTCTCACGACCTCTGAGAAGCATTAACCACAGACATTTCATTCACTTGAAAGCTGGAGTCTCAAGCCATTCTGAGTAAGCTTGCATTTGGCCGACTGTATTGCACGAAGGGGTTAATGCTGGAATTTGTACAGTTTCTGTGTGATATTCACGATTGTTTGAGCTTTATTGAAAAAACTATTGAATGCTCGGTGTTTTTGAACCATGGTGGGCGTATCTCAATAACTAGTGGAAGTCCGTCACAGATATCAACCACTTATCTTCTGTAAAGTGGAAATTGGGAGATATTATCACATAACTACTTTTGATCATCCCCAAAATTACATTTGTCAAGTTTGGGCTTGGAGGGCTTCTCAAGGCCACACCAACACATTCTCTGCAGACTTTTCCTTCAAAATCAGACCAAGCCTCCATCGTATCCATGGATTCTTCGTTCTCTATAATTATCCATTTTGTACATTCCTAACTCTATTCTCCCAAACCCCACTGTTGTTCACGAAGAATAAGATAATAACAGATTGCTTTTCCTAGATATTGTGTTAGCCAGGCGTCGGAATGGGACTTTACAACGCGGAATCTACTGGAAAGAAGTGTGCTGTGAACGATATTTACGACCATCTATCTTTTCTCCGGTGGTCAGCGATCTGTTTAACATAGCCTAAAATATCCGCACAGAAAACCAGCTACAAAATAAGGAGTAGTTCATCAAAAGAACTTTCTGGCGAGCAGTTCCTCCAAAATTCATAAACCACATCAAGACCGAAGACTGTTTCGCGAAAAGTCAAAAATACGAAACTAAATGAACTCGTCATCGCCATGCAGTTCCGAGAAGACAATTTGACCGCGTTCAACTTCTTTCAACGTTGTGGCTGTTCGCTCTTGTCAGTTAACTACTTCAAGGACAGTGTTGAATCGATCTATTGAGACCAAATGGTTTAGAGGTGCATGTGATTCGGTTATATCGGTGTCACCTTCCAGTCACCGGGAACTAATTATATCAATACGGAAACGAATGACCACCGATGCGTTTCACGCTCTTCTCTTCGGTAGTGGTGTGACTTCGCACAATTCATCAAAAGTCTATCTCCATATTATTCAGTACGGGTTGAATTTCAACCGACTCACAGAAGACATCGGTACTTCCAAAATGTCTGTGCTATAGCATACCGTAGTAAATGACCTTGAACATTTTGCAAACGACTTTCTATTATCAGCCCCTTTATTACATCCACCCATGCCATCCGCAACTTTGATAAAAGAATACTGATCACTCACAGCAGCATTATTCGAAGAATCGATAACTGTCCACTGATTCCACGGAAGTATAATTTACGGAATACCGGAAAACATAATTGTATTTCGGTCACCAATAAGAAAGTCAGATTGAACAACATTAAGGATTTCAAAGCGGTGCGAAAGTTTGATTTTAGACATTGTATATGGTGAAACTCTTGTGTCATTCTGCTGGAAGATGAAATCTTGAGGTATCTGAAAGGTGTAAAAAATGAAATTCGTAATCGATAACATGTTAGTCACTTGGGAGTTTCCGAGGAGTGATGAAACTTTAACACGGGTTTCATCACAGTGATTCGGGAAGGAAAAACAAGCAACAATATGTTTGGTCGAAAGTCGTTCGTGCTTTTCTTTGGATTATGAATCGCACGCGGTTATGTAATACACCCTATTCAGTGGACAGCTTTACTACCCGTATGTTTGTATTGGTGAATGAAACTCGAAAGAGGGCTATTCGAACAATAACTGAACGAGGCACTGCACAATAACAGTGTGTTCAGATTCCGTCGTCCACCGATGAAGTTGGAAATAATGACAAATTTTTTGGAAGAATAATAAGACGCTGCTGTTCTTTGATGAGGCTAGCAAATACAGCTTTGCCTGGATCAGTCCCTTACGGAATCATAAGACTGGAGCCATTTTCCTTCGCTAAAACTCTTTTTATTCTAATCACTACCTTCCGATGTTATCAGGTCAGCGAAGAGACTAGCAATATAAGCCCTTTTCCCCGTTGACATTTTCCTGTGATGGACAAACTCAAATATGCCGTGCAAGTTGTCCTCCGTATTGAAACTATGACATGAAAGATATAGGCTCTCGTTTCTCGGCAAAGTTCTTCCCGACTGAGGCTCACCAATGGCACCAATCAATACTTTGTAGTCGCTGTGCTAATGGCCATCTACTGGATCCAAATACGATTCACCTTTGAAATACTACGATCATGGCTGACGGTGTTTGCACCCAAAAACTCATCCCAGTTTCAAGTCATTTAGCAAGTTTCATAAACGTTTGGGCCAAAATATGCCTTGTGTTATCACTTGACTAAAAACTCTTGCTACTTCTTCAAACAAACTCGATAGTTTCATCAGGAAACGTCAGATCGATAGTTGGTCTTTTTCACGTCACATGCAAGCTTTCGATAGTGGAACGCTACATGGAGTAACTTGAACTGCGTAGTTGATTGACGACCGATTTGAAGCACACAACACTCATTGCCTCATATAATAATACAATTTCGGACAGAACAGTAACCATTTGTTCAAGAGTCAAATGTGACGCAGCTGTTGGTTCCGTGATTTATGATATCAATCTAACTTCTTCTCAGCCACCTCTCTTCTTTCTTCACACACTGATCTCATCTGGTGAGCATATCTTTATTCCCTTTAGTTTGCGCCCATCTTACACTACAGACATAGTAACTAATGATAACCATTCAGTCTTCTCTCATTTACTTATCGTTGTGATGCCGTGTTGCCTGGTCAATAACTATTCCCAATTCATTGATATTTATATCTTAGAGTTGACCTTGCAATGATCACTAACTTAGAAGGCGCAAAACAAACGGCGATTCTTCTCCTATGGCTTTCATTTTTCAAAAGATACGGGCTTTTTACTAAATCTGGGGTAAACCACGACCAGTTCATACTCCGTTTGTCTCATCTCAGGTGGTATTTTGTGCGGTTACATCTGAATTGATCTTCCGATTATTGATATCCATGTTGTGAAGAATATCATTTCCGCTCTGTTGATTTGCAACAAGTGCCTGGTCTCTAGTCTGAAATAGTTCGGTACATTTGGTAATATGCCTACTGTGATACGCAACCTCTGATACCGCCTGTTGACATTGCTGAGAACTGAACTAGAAGAAATTCACGGCCTCTATACCGTTTATCACTACAGTTTGAATATATCCGTTTTTTATCCATATCCTCACTTCCAGCACGTTTATTACCGTGACATTTAATAACATGTGACGTGCATGTACTTATTTATCACTCGTAAACAGAAATGAAATCCTTTATTTTTTGGTTATCATGGAGCCCACAGATCTCACTTTGCTGTAACTTGGCTCTTACTCACAAGATCGATGACGGCGACAGTTGAATTGGGGAAATGCAATATAAATTGAACCTATTGAAGGTTGATTGCAACCAACCGTATCGGTGAACACACCATCTTATACCTTCGTTCTAATATACACTACATACATTTTATCATATTTACACATGGATTAGGCAACTCTTTTTGTATCAGAGAGAAATCTATGTAGAAAACCATTCTTTTTCAACTCCATTTTCATTTCTGACAATTAATCAATTGTAACGACAGTTTACTATTTATCAACCACGCTTTTGTGTCCAAAATTATAAACCACTTCCTCAATATCCACTCGCCTATGGAAGCAGTAGACCTGTCTCATAACAAATAATGGTTATATAGGATACGTCTGCGGTTTGTCAACTGTCGAAATTCGAAAACTAACCATGTAAACAAATAAGCTGCATTTTTACCCTACATCTATTGCAACTCCGGGACATCAAATGAATATATCAGGGGATCATTCTACCTTGTGTTTACTGGAAAAGCCTCCCTCAATGACGACCTGAATTTATATCATGTAAATGCTCAGTTGCTCCGTTATTCGACTAACTACTGAAATATTTTTAAACTTACAAATCTGAAAATCTCTAGGTCCTCCAATTCACCGGGATAATTAATCATTCAAGTCGATCTTGTTCCTGAGTCAGCTTCGAGCACACCTGTACAGTAGGGCGGTTGAGTTTGCTGCAGACAACGAGAAGGTTGTGTTTTGAAAATCACTCAAAAAGTTCTTTCGATCCCAATGTCCCACATATTGTCTACCAGGTCATTTGCAACTGCTGTGACGTATGGACTTGTAGTAAAGATCACTGCTTGGATCAACGAGCGTCAGAACACGTACCTAAATGACCGTCAAACTTGATTACGCAACCTGCTGCGACAATACTCAATGATGTTATATCGTGGGCATTTTCGATCGAAAGACACTCAACTGCATCAGATCACAGAGATGATCTGGTTCAAGTTTTCAATGCAACAACAAAATTTGGCACAACTAAACAACCAGCAATCTGTGCACAAAATAGATTGATCCAAAATGGTAATTTACATTAGCAAACTATAACAGACCTTACTCTAAACAACGTTTGCACTGAAAGAACTTCCGATCCTGCCTACTCTAAGGTTGCTTTCACCCCCTTACGTAAACGCGTATATGCTGACATGATTAAGAATCGAGGCTGACGACAGTAAGGGAAATTCCAATTCTTGTCACCGATGACGTCTTTCCGCTATCCTTGATTGGATAAAGAGGGCCCAGAATTTCATTGAAATATGCTGAACCAGATGTTCTCAAGTATTTAGGATGAAAGCTAGGTTTTTTTCGTGAGTAGGTGTATCCGATGAAGATCAGCTTATTCGTCTCATTCTCCATTCGTAATTTTTGCTACCCAGTCACATTAATATATGCACCTGAAAAGACACGAGCCCAAATAAAATCAGCAATCTCTATCAATAGTAATCCTTCCTCTCCAAAAAACTTCATAATTCTTCTCTGTCCAAGTGCAACCAAAACCTGCCCAGAGGCATCATTGAAGAATTCCATTTCGGCAACAAATCCTCATTAGTTGATCAACCATTTGAGGAAGACACCTTGTATTAAAAGCAACAGGAAATATTCCGAACATTTCTTCAGTAGTGTCAGTAAATACCAAACCGCTGTTCCACACTCCCATTCATTCCCGTTCCACATATGTGACTTAGCCATAACCCATACAGATCGTCTTTTAAATTACGTCGACTGCGTAGTTCTGGCTCGGTTCATGTGCCAGTAACCCGTTTTACCAGGTTTCCCGGGAATCTTTCGCACACTCGAATGTTTTCTGAGCAATCTGGTCTCTTGGTAAAGCAACAATATGTTTTGTCGAAAGTCGTTCGTGCTTTTCTTTGGATTATGAATCGCACGCGGTTATGTAATACACCCTATTCCGTGGACAGTTTTACCACCCGTATGCTTGTATTGGTGAATGGAACTCGAAAGAGGGCTATTCAAGCGATAACTGAACGAGGCACTGCACAATTACAGTGTGTTTAGATTCCGTCGTCCACCGATGAAGTTGGAAATAATGACAAATTTTTTGGAAGAATAATAAGACGCTTCTGTTCTTTGATGAGACAAACCAATAACGCTTTGCCTAGATCAGTCCCTTACGGAATCATAAGACTGGAGCCATTTTCCTTCGCTAAAACCCTTTTTTATTCTAATCACTACCTTCCGATGTTATCAGGTCAGCGAAGAGACTAGCAAGATAAGCCCTTTTCCCCGTTGACATTTTCCTGTGATGGACAAACTCAAGTATGCCCTGAAAGTTGTTCTCCGTATTCAAACGATGACGTGAGTGATATAGGCTCTCGTTTATCAGCAAAGTTCTATCCGACGGAGGCTAATCAATGGCACCAATCAGTACTTTGTAGTCGCTGTGCTAATGGCCGTCTACCGGATCCAAATATGATTCACCTTTGAAATACTACGATCATGGCTGACGACGTTTGCACCTAGAATCTCACTTCAGTAACTTGAACTGCGTAGTTGATTGACGACCGATTTGAAGCACACAACACTCATTGCCTCATATAATAATATAATTTCGGACAGAACAGTAACCATTTGTTCAAGAGTCAAATGTGACGCAGCTGTTGGTTCCGTGATTTATGATATCAATCTAACTTCTTCTCAGCCACCTCTCTTCTTTCTTCACACACTGATCTCATCTGGTGAGCATGATTTTATTCCCTCCAGCCTGTGCCCATCTTGCACTACAGAAATAGTAATTACTGATAAACATTCAGTCTTCTCTCATTAATTAACCTTTATGATTTCGTGTTGATTAGTCAATAACTATTCCCAATTCACTGACATTTATATCTTACAGTTGACCTTACATTCATCGCTGACTGAGAGGGCGCAAAACAAACGGCGATTCTTCTACTATGGCTTTCATTTTTCAACAGATACTTATATACAGTTGAGTAGTACGAGATTAGATTTGTATATAATATGATTCGTCATGCAGCTTGAACGCTCAACTCACCACTGAAAACCATGAAAGCACTGTTCAGTTGTTTCATCCTTGTTGGGAATCATCAGCAGTGCACATCCACCGAGCCTCCACGGGGACTCGAACCCGGGGTTGTTACCGTTCGAGAGCCAGTGACGGAAGAGTGCTATATCATGTAGTGTAGATGTTCAATAAACCGTTGAGAGCCAACCCGGATAGCCTTGTTGTTAAGGTGTTCGATTCACGGACATTCACCCCGTGGTGATGATTCCCAACAAGGATGAAACAGCTGTACAGTGCTTCCATGGATTTCAATGGTGAGCTGAGTGTTCAAGCTGCATGATGAATTATATTAGATACTTATATATTTTATTTCTAACGGGCTTTTTACGAAATCGAGGGTAAACCACGACCAGTTCTTACTCCGTTTGTCTCATCTCAGGTGGTATGTTGTGCGGTTACATCTGAATTGATCTTCCGATTATTGATATCCATGTTGTGAAGAATATCATTTCCGCTCTGTTGATTTGCAACAAGTGCCTGGTCTCTAGTCTGAAATAGTTCGGTACATTTGGTAATATGCCTACTGTGATACGCAACCTCTGATACCGCCTGTTGACATTGCTGAGAACTGAACTAGAAGAAATTCACGGCCTCTATACCGTTTATCACTACAGTTTGAATATATCCGTTTTTTATCCATATCCTCACTTCCAGCACGTTTATTACCGTGACATTTAATAACATGTGACGTGCATGTACTTATTTATCACTCGTAAACAGAAATGAAATCCTTTATTTTTTGGTTATCATGGAGCCCACAGATCTCACTTTGCTGTAACTTGGCTCTTACTCACAAGATCGATGACGGCGACAGTTGAATTGGGGAAATGCTAAGACTAAGTTGACCAACAGCATTCCGTTTCGATTCTAGAAGTTTTCGAAATGTTATCGACTTGGTTCTCGTGTTCTTGACCGTCTCCAAGTGAAAGTTGCACACACCTAATCTGATACAATGCAAATCAGCACAGAACATTAGACAAACGTTTTATTGTGTTTTTCAAGGAATGCAATATCAATTAGCAACAAAGAAAGTACGTATCAAAATTAGTCCCGGAGAAAGTCATTTCCCGTCGGGTGGAACCTGGGCTTAAAACAAAGGAAGTGGAAAAAAATATTAGTTCATTGAGTTATTCTATTTCAGGATAGAGCACAAGAAAACAGCATCGGTACTCTCTAGATTGTTGTAATATAAATGTAAAACTAAGTAAATAAAATTGCGCACGATCGTAAAATCAGATCCACCAAAAGTTTGCTTCATTTTTGACTCTGACATAGATTGACAGATTTGGTTGAACGTCTCATGGTGGAGGTTTCTACATGGAAGGCAAAACACAAACCTGAATGGTGATGAAAACCGAGGACAAAATTGTTTCAACTTTGAGGAGCCTATGACATGGTTCAGATCGAAAACTACCTTCATATTTCCTACTTATATTATGGGGTAATTAACCCATCCACATATATTCCTGCTGTCAAGATCGCCTTTACTCAGAAGACGTTCCCGGCTGAGACTGAAATCTAAGTGCGAGGGTGTGGGCTGATTCATGGTAGATAGCCAAACCTATCCGCTCAGCAGTCAGCATGTCAGCGCCTGTCCCGAATCCAGGTCAGTGCTTATGCCAGTGGATGCGCAAGTTAATAGATGAGATGTGGACGGGTTCCCGTCATGTGGCAGTTTGACGTGTGACCAATGAACCAATCAGAAGACAGTTTACCTGGAACAAGTTGGTTTACGTTGGAACGATTGGTCTCGGTAATTATTTCTTCCTTTATGAATGATGTGTTTTGTGCTAATAGAATGAGATGGTTCATGGGCGAAATAGACTTATCGCCACAGTCAGTGGGACGGAAACAGAACACCAAGTCTCCCTGAATGAGGTACTTTTGGTCGATGAAAATGTCAAGATTTAAAGAAAATATGAAACACCTTTGTGTAGACATCCTTCAAACTATATGAGACAGTTCACAATATAATGAAACATTTCCCTCGTCTACTGGATAAAGTGTGACTAACTGAAACAACACTCAGCCCGGCTAGGTTGGTAAATTTGTCCACACGGCGAACATATTTAGATATAAGAATTCAGTTCAAATGAGAAGTTTTCAATTGACTCGATTTGCATAGGCATTGAATATGTAAAAACAAAACAAAAGAATCCTGTACATAATATCACTAGATTCGACCAAGCTTTCTACAGAATACAATTAAAGACAGACGTTGTGGACTAAACGACACAAGGCAGAGATGCAACGCAGTTGTTCCATACATCAATTCCAAGTGTTGCAATAAACCTGAAGTGAGTCATGTCGCTCTAATATTCCCCATTCTGAACATATCGATATCACGAACTTGTAAGTCACGCCATAACATTCTCAAAATTTATCGAATTATGTACTGAGTTATTTTTTACCATTCTTTGTGCATGTGATCAGTGCTAATCTATACGTCATTGCAATATAAATTAAACCTATTGAAGGTTGATTGCAACCAACCGTATCGGTGAACACACCATCTTATACCTTCGTTCTAATATACACTACATACATTTTATCATATTTACACATGGATTAGGCAACTCTTTTTGTATCAGAGAGAAATCTATGTAGAAAACCATTCTTTTTTCAACTCCATTTTCATTTCTGACAATTAATCAATTGTAACGACAGTTTACTATTTATCAACCAAGCATTTTGTGTCCAAAATTATAAACAACTTCCTCAATATCCACTCGCCTATGGAAGCAGTAGTCCTGTCTCATAACAAATAATGGTTATATAGGATACGTCTGCGGTTTGTCAACTGTCGAAATTCGAAAACTAACCATGTAAACAAATAAGCTGCATTTTTACCCTACATCTATTGCAACTCCGGGACATCAAATGAATATATCAGGGGATCATTCTACCTTGTGTTTACTGGAAAAGCCTCCCTCAATGACGACCTGAATTTATATCATGTAAATGCTCAGTTGCTCCGTTATTCGACTAACTACTGAAATATTTTTAAACTTATAAATCTGAAAATCTCTAGGTCCTCAAATTCACCGGGATAATTAATCATTCAAGTCGATCTTGTTCCTGAGTCAGCTTCGAGCACACCTGTACAGTAGGGCGGTTGAGTTTGCTGCAGACAACGAGAAGGTTGTGTTTTGAAAATCACTCAAAAAGTTCTTTCGATCCCAATGTCCCACATATTGTCTACCAGGTCATTTGCAACTGCTGTGACGTATGGACTTGTAGTAAAGATCACTGCTTGGATCAACGAGCGTCAGAACACATTTCCAATTGGCCGTCAATACCGACAATATTCAATGATGTTATATCGTGGGCATTTTCGATCACAAGACACTCAACTGCATCAGCTCACAGAGATGACTTGGTCTAAGTTTTCAATGCAACACCGAAATTTGGCACAACGTATCAACCAGCAATCTGTGCACAAAATAGATTGATCCAAAATGGTAATTTACATTGGCAAACCATACAAGACATTACTCTACACAACGTTCGCACTGAAAGTAATGTCGATCCTGCCTACTCCAAAGTTGCTTTCAACCCCTTACGTAAACGCGTATATGCTGACATGTTCAAGAATCGAAGCTGAAAACAGTGAGGGAAATTTTTACGTCTTGTCACCAATGACGTCTTTCCGCTATCCTTGATTGGATAAAGAGGGCCCAGGGTTTCATTGAAATATGCTGAACCAGATGTTCTTAAGTACTTAGGCGGAAAGCTAGGTTTTTTCATGAACCGGTGTATTCGATAAAGATCCGCTTATTCGTCTCATTCTCCATTCATAATGTTTGCTACCCAGGCACATTAATACCTGCACCTGAAGAGACACGAGCCCAAATAAAATCAGCAATCTCTATCAATAGTATTGTTTCCTCTTCAATAAACTTCATAATTCTTCTCTGTCCAAAGGCAACCAAAACTTGCTCAGAATCACCGTTGAAAAATTCCATTTCGGCAACAAATCCTCATTAGTTGATCAACCATTTGAGGAAGACACCTTGTATCAAAAGCAACAGGAAATATTCTGAACATTTCGTCAGTAGTGTCAGTAAATATCAAGCTGCTGTTCTACACTCCCATTCATTCCCGTTCCACATATGTGACTTAGCCATAACCCATACAGATCGTCTTTTAAATTACGTCGACTGCGTAGTTCTGGCTCGGTTCATGTGCCAGCAACCCGTTTTACCAGGTTTTCCGGGAATCTTTCGCACATTCGAATGTTTTCTGAGCCATCTGGTCTCTTGGTAAAGAATTCAAATGTCTAGAGTACTTCTTATTCACTTCAAGATAGCATTTTGTAGAAGAGATTATCAGTGTAACCTGTCTTGCTCCAACAAATGAAGACGGTTTTATATACGTAAATTTCAATTACCGAGAAAGATTATATTGGTGTTTGCGTTCGAAATTATTATTCAAAACATCTGTCTATCATCTATTCAAATTTGTAAACCACGACAACCTGTTGGACTGCTGTCTATCATTTCTTCCATATCACATGTCATTATCTCGCTATTTGCCACGGTTTACCGAAAGACAACTACTCTACTCTTTGAAGAATGGTGTCCATCACCGAGCCCGCTTCTTCTGCTGCCCTAAAGAAACAAATTTCAGAATCGTGTAATAGACATAGTGCATCATCCATTGACATAAAGGGGAAGATCCTCAATAACTGTCTACCACCACCGCAAGCTGACCTCTCTTCTGGTTAATTTTACGCGTAATTTCGTTTATTGTTCCAATCAGTGATTTCCAGACTATCACTGGGCCGGAATTACCTTGTTCCGAAACATACCCGTGTTCTATCAAACGAGGATGGAAAACTGTTTACATTACAAACCTGTTTCATTAGGTGGGTTGTCTTCCATTAGTTTCTTCGGCTGATGAACATCCCATGAGAATTATCAGGCCAGTTTATAAAAACTAATAATCGCCTTGACAGTATTAATAAAGATTGCGATTTTCATGGTTTCTGTGTTGAGTCGACATTGCTATCAACATCTACATCAGTTCCATTTGATGTCGTGCTTTCCGTCAATCTTAATGCGTAGATGAGAGAGGTTGGTTTAGTCCAAATCTATCGATTTTCCTGTCTAACACAGAGTTAAGTTGAACCCAACCATGATAATTATTTCGTAACCAGTCAGGGCAGCTCAGTCACATAGATCCATGCAGGAATAGCAGTACTATTTGTTCCATCGGTTTTGGATAGTTACAACTAGATTGATGCAGACAGCCAAGACCTGTGGTTTGGTGGTAATGCCTCTCCTTGATTTTAGCCCACCGGGAATGGAAAGGTGCACCACATAATCTCAATCGAGTTTGTCAGCAGTCTTATGCGCTCTGCAGAGTCAACACAATAGTTTCAATTTTTAAATAGACTTCTGATACTCATCCAATTATGTGCGTCGACTGAGGCCTATCCGAGGCCTAACGGCAGGATAATATATTGGAAACCGTGACTGTACGAGAAAGGGGACGGTAATAAAGAATTCCCCCCACCTAATCTGGATCTCAACTGAGGCCAGGTCGATTTGCATGGGTCTCGACTTTCGGCACGTCCTGCGAGGTTTTCGAGTCGTGATTTAGGAATAAAATTAGCATATCATGGTTATTTCACTATAAAACTAAGATGGTAATAAATGGTACTGTCTCACCTCATGTGCTTCCCTCATATATTGGGATCTTTTGGATAAAACAAACATTATACGGATGAAATCAACCGTGAGGAATTTAGAAGTTTTCTCAATATATATTTTAGCTTTCGTGGCTTACATAAAACATGTTGAAGAGTTGGATAATGAAAGTCTTTTACTTGAATTTTCTCACATATCTTGATTATTTGTTTTTATGCGTGTAGTTGTGCGGGTGTCTTGGTTCGAGACGTGAAACGATTTCAGGAAATCGATTGAACTATCACGAAAGCATGAAAATGTAGTCAAATTGATCAACTGAACCGCGAAAATGATTCTGGGTTGTATGGAGAAATAATATATGAAAATATTCTGATAGTTTTCATTATTGTTTTTCTGTGAGGAATTCTGAACAGTTTTTTTTAAGCTATCTGACTTGAGATTGAAATCAATAGTGCTTCTCATCGACGACTTTCGAAATGATCTGAAACCAGTCCTTCTTCGTTTCAGCGTGAACGTTGGCATCAAATTCAGCCAAATTTGCTTCGTCGCTTGCTCTTGTTTTATCTGACAACCAGGAACTTCAAACCTCTTTACCGAGGACTAGAAAAAGTCGCACTGATCAACGGACAATTCACAGAATAAATGTCATCAGTATACTATTCCTTTAAAGGGGACTTGACGATTTCGTGGGAGATGACTTTGTGCACATTGAGCACGAAATTTCGGCGAACACAAATTCCCGTCCCTAATGCTGAATGGAAATAACGCGAGGTTTTCCCACACCCTGTTGCAAAACAGGCAGAGGTATTTTGAATGTGGACCGTATCAGATGGTATAAAGCATGCTTTGAAGGTCCAACAAAGGGACACTTCTAATCAGTTATCGTTTTCTTCATTTTACCGAGAAAATGGGACAAATTCAGGGAAGGGAATTCATCTGGGTAGTTGAGGGGTTTGCAGAATAACGCCCTGAGCTACGTCATTCACTTGAAATATTTGCATCTCAAAATTAAATCTCGTTCAAAGCTGCATGACGTGGTCACGTACTTCCCCGATTGGATAAACTAACCATACTGAAGTACCGTTCATGTTCATCCTTGAAAGCGAAAATCACACTCAGGATGCAAACTTTGTGATGAAGCGTTCCTCCTTCCGTATTATCTCCCCTAGTATCTCCAGTGATGCAAGCGATGGCTTCGATTACAACAAAGATCAATGGCTTCATTGAATTTAATAAATTTTACCCTAATTTCAAAATTTGAAACTACTCATTTGTGTGAACGCAATTGTTGTCGATTTTGTTTGTGAGCATATAAGCATGCAAACTTTAACTCACCACGTTTTATTTTATTCATCACTGCCAGTTGTATGCAACAAAGATGAATCTGGTTAGCTGAAGTTTCCAGCATAGTGCTTGAAGATTACTCTTATATTGCCGTTCATCAAAGCTGTGTAAAACAATCATCTTCGAAATGAACCGGATAAGACTGAAAGGCCACACTCGTGTGTTAAATACTCATCTTTTTAATACCTTGAAAATATTCACATGCTCATATTTTCCCTAACACAAACCAAGACGAAGCATGTTATTCAAAATAAAATGGAATTAGTGCATTATAAATATAAGTATTAAATATAACTGTGCACGTCTGGAACTTTGTCTAATTTCAAAGATGTACTGTAGACTTGAAAAACCTTACGGAGTTGAATGCGTTCTTTTGGATGGATTCATGGGTAGAAAAATGAGAAGAACAAGAACACAGATGAAGGAGAATCAAACAAGTGAAATAAAATGATGTGCAACCCCAAAATTCAATCATATGGATATGAGGTTCGGTTTATTTAGTAAACCTCCCATTGGCATTTAACTTGTGGATCACACACGTCTGGGATGTGTACCGCCTTTGCTAATGCTAACGACCTTTTTCTAAATCAAATTCACCGTGATATTTTGGTCGGAATGACTAACGAAATTAGTGCCGCAACCATGACACCAACTTTATCTTGCCGAGCTCCATGCCGTTGATAACTTAACCCGATATTATCAAGTGCCGTCAGGCTGCATGCAAATTGCAGATAGGCTTCCACTGGTGCAGGTCACTGTCGTCCAATGTAAACCACGGCTACTTTAGGTGGGGCACGAAGAAGCATTCTACTAGCATTTTTGTGAATAATTATCAAAAAGCAAGTGCGAATATGCTTTATGACCTACTGCAAATAAATTAGCCCAACAGTCTATTTTCTGTTGAGGTCCGCTCACTAAGGGCTCATGGACAAACAATCACACTTAAGTTCCGGGAGCAAACACGGGTTTGCACAGCAATGTCTGTGAAGGATGACTCAATATTTCAACCGAATTACTCACCTCTTTTGCTAGCAATATCATACGATCCTGAAAATCAAACGGAATTGATTTGCATGTTTGTAAGATGCTCGAGTTATGCGTTACGGCTCTTTTGATTTTCACTACTATCATCTGAGTTTATTACATGCAAAACCAAAGTATTACTGTGTAGAAAAGCCTTAGCATTACATATTGACCCTTTCAAAAATGTTTCACTGGAAGTCGCTCGATGTAACTGCTTTTCGACGAGTAAAGATTATTTTGTCACACTTCAAATTACTTGGTGCCTCAATATTCGAATGAAAACGAACACAGTTAGTCAAATGGAAACAAAACAATGCCGTAAACCAAAAAATTGTTCCGAAAAAAGAATTGTGATGAAGATTAGTACAGAATAAACCTAACGCAAACAGTACAGGTTAATCTCAAACTAGGTTTTTGGCCTGACAAAATGGTTGATTTACAACCAGGCGGAAGAATGTAACATGTGGACACTTGCTACGGGCCACGTTTGATTAGTCAGTTTAAATATGTGCTTCGGATAAGGAAATTGTGTGTATTTCACAGAAATCATTTAAATGATTGAAAATTCACTTTTACCTGTTAGAGGGATGAAACCTGAGAGAAAATTAAAATGTGCAATGTTTTCATTGGAAAAGACATTATTTCCTGAAACCTCTCAATAAATCCTAATGTACAATGTTCTTAATATAACAGACATTTTTCGAAAACCACTGATTCCGTGAGTGATCGTAAATATTGTTTGTGGAGTGCTACAGTCATAAATGAGTTTTAAGCAAAAGTCAAGCTCCAATACAACAGGACTCTTCTTTGTTTATCGCTTACCCGAATTTCACAAGATTTTCACAAATTGTGCCAAATGTCAAGTGAGTTGTAGAGATTTCTAGATGCAACTATGCCGGATGAACCAAACAGTTCGTCTATCATCAGTTGATTGCTTAAGTAGAAGAAGACAAACTGATGAGTGACAGCAATGACCGGGAAATCAGAAATGGTAACTGGATGCCCAATGGTAATCACGGTTTGTTACGATAGGCAATAAAAAGACTCCCTAGTTGAAAGTTAAGGACTGCTTCCATGTAGGTATTCCATGAGCAAGTCATCGTTTTTTTTCAGAAATGCCGACGCCAGCTGCATTCAGAAATCATTAGTTAAAGTGGCAAGTCAACAGTGGTCAAGAGAAAGGGAGAGACTGAAGAAGCAGGTAATTTCAGTAGTTTATGCAATGACTTTGCGGTAAAAAATGGTACTTTTGAAACCAAAATTGCTCAGTCCCTGTATGTTTTCCGTTG
Organism: Fasciola hepatica; assembly: GCA_948099385.1. Taxonomy (NCBI): domain Eukaryota; kingdom Metazoa; phylum Platyhelminthes; class Trematoda; order Plagiorchiida; family Fasciolidae; genus Fasciola; species Fasciola hepatica. Next base: position 340,694 of record CANUEZ040000131.1, read on the forward strand.
TCTTTCCAGTGAGAGAACCTAAATTATGCTTTCCAAATGGTATCAAATTGTCTAAATCATACTATGGCAACCGCTTTTAGAAGCCGAAATGAAAACCTGGAACTCCAGTGATGAATACATAATAAAAAAGTCAAAGAGTAAACGCGATTAGTGTAACTGACTTAACTCGGTGAAAGTTTGCATTTCAAAAAAGGCTTTGTGTTGTGAAACTCCTAATCAAAGGTCTAAGTTGCATCACGTTATTGTTAGTAGAAAAATTCACTCAGGGAGGCAATAAAATGAAAAAAATAATCAAATAAAATCAGTGTAACTAAAAGTCCTAGAACAGTTATTTTCATGTTTAATTTCGATATTACCTTGATATTCCAAGTAGTCTAGAAATCGAGAAATATATAATTGTTCGTCATTTGTCCGTGTATTCTCATGTGCGCTTATATCTACGTCGAACGGTCGGGCGTTGACTGTATTAAAGAGATTTTATTCTGGAACCGGAGAAGTGCTTTTCGAAATTTTCTGTGCTATGGTTTCACAGATAAACTTGGAAACACTTCAGCTCTTTGTTTCATAATTTAAAAATTTTGACGGTCGAAAAACTCTCGTTACTCACTTTCACTCGGTATTGCATTGAAGGCTGACATAAAAAGTGTTCAAATTGCTAGCAAATCATAATTCATATCGAAACATAGAATCAAATTAGGTATCATTTACTTAGTCGGTTCAGTCGGTCTCAAAAATACTAATTGTTGAAGCTAATGTCATCCAGCTAACAGTCAACTTCAGCAAGGAAAGCATTTCTCTGTCATCTTTTTTCGTTTGTTGGTCACTGTCATAGCTTGTCAAGTGAACATGATAGAAAATAGTGAGTACAATCCATAGAATTTGTTGTGGTTTGTGAACGCCAAATTATAGCCTAATTAAACCTCGTTCCTGAGATTTTCAATGCGCTGGGCATAAAAAGACAAAGAGCACAACTCTGACAGTTTATTGGGCATTCGAACAAACTCCCAACCAACACCCATCCATGCTATGTCAATTATGCTGATTTACCTAACTGTTTTGGGCTGAGCTACAAATGACTTGGTTTTGGGACAACTACAGTGGTCCATGGTCACAGAGAATGTCGCATACTCGCTTGTAACTCTCCAGTACTTCACGTCAAAGATGACATCAAAATTGATCCCCAACAATTTCAAAGTGAATGTAGTGGGATCCCAAGAAGCTGTACTCTTTAAAAAAACCAGTTTACATTAGCCATTTCCCCCTCAAATTGTGGGTTTCATTCACGATTCAGTTCACACTGATCTTGTTGATCACGCAGCCTATCTGATAGACACATGGACATGTGGCTTTTTATCTGAGTCCTTATTTAAAAGGGGTCTCCTTCTGTGTTTCTTAAACGTTTCCTTCTGATTGGTGCTGCGTATAAGCCACACTTAGATCTCGCCTGTACAAGCACATCAATCCCAGTTAGTCGAGGGTCAGGCTGAGCCTGTAGAGAGCTTCCTTACGTGTACACAGGCAACACTCCTTCCATGAGCAGTTAGCCAGCCGGCTTGTGCTAACGTGACCGCTGATCTCAGTCTTTCCTTCGATTGCTTCTATTCAGGAGGCAAATAGCTGTCTCATGTAACCGAGACACAACCGCGGCTGTTTTGCTATTTCTAGGTGCTTAGAACTCTTTTAATTGTTTCCCCGTTTTAGAGGACAAACGGTATTTCGGTGCTTTTGGAAAAGGCTAAAGGCATGACATCGTTAAACTCTAGCTTTGTACAAATTATTGAACGAACTGTTTGTGTTATTATTAGTGCAGTACCACGGGACAGTCTCAGTTCTCATTGGTATCGAATGAAGACTCCAAGCTCCAAATAATTGTCTGGTCAGACTGGGAGTTACAATCATCAAACAATCTAATTCACTTCAAGGAACAAACACGATCATTGTTTCGTATACAACAGGAAAAACTGGTACCACATGTGATATTGCTTAACAGACAGTAGTGTTTATAATGTGAGCGTTTGCCAGTCATTTCAAGTTCACAAAAACAACAACTGATCTGAGATTCAGTATTTAATCTGCGGCTCCGAAGGTTTATAAAGAACTTTTTGTATTGAGTATCGACCGTAATTTCATGGAAACTTGCCTTGCATCGCATAAAAGTCCATATCATTTCCGACATCTGTAACACATTGAAATGTTGTCATGGGAGAGTATAATGACACAACTGATAATCCTGCATCGCATTTCACTTTTCGATGTGCATCCTCAAAGCTGACCATTGTTTATGCAAAATAGAATCTTATACTCACCTCAAAGAGCAATATAATTTGCTCAAATAATTTCGACAACAATGCTACGTAACCCATTCATGAATTCAAAAGAATCACTGGATGAGGTCAAGCAGCCAAGGTATTTTTCTGCTTTCAAACTGTTTGTTCATTCTTTGGCATTTTCGCCCCCAGAATCATATCACCTGGTCAGCCAAAATTGAAAATGAAAACTGTGAGAATGAATAGGGAAACTGCTTCTTTTCAATCTCACAATTCTTACCCGTTTTGAGGGCCCTACGTAGATCTGCAATATATCAGGTAAAGAACAAAACTGTCCAAAATTTCGCCATCGTGTTCATCATTGTGTCAGGTTTCTATGCCGAAAATGCCAAAAGATATTATCTATCCACTCTGATAGGAACGGGTTTTTCTACCAATCTGCTGAATCAATATTTCATGGTAGATCATAAAATACATTTACAAAATAATTGAGATGAAAGCTGTTCAGCACAGAGTGCAAAGCGTTGCTCCAACTATGCCGTAGGCAATCAATGTACAGAATAATACTGAGTGAATGGTTTTAGGCATTCTTAATTAGTACTGATGAAGGTATTTGATAGGCTTCCCTAGATCTCACACAGGACGAAATGCGAAATAGTACACGTAAATAGTCCTAGTTAAGCCTGATACATGGACTAAGCTTCGAAAGCAATGAACCCAGGAAACTTGGGGCAAGTCGAACGTTCCATGATCGTCCGAGAACTTGAGAAAATTCATTTTTTCCGGTTGCAATTGACATTCAAATCATGACGTTTCCCGGATGGATAAAGTGGAACGGAAGTTGACTGATTCCTTGAATCCTTCTGAAACTACGATCTATGAGCACCGTGTTATTTAAAAATATGAATATCACATAATATAATGAAGAATGTGCGCATACAAGCAAATATAATCACAATGAATGAGTAATACGATTGAATTTGTATCTGATGTCTATTTCGACAAGGACAAACTACAATAGATCAACAACTAACACGTTTTACATAATTGGAAGTATTTCTGTTCCAAACAAGTTATCAGTCAGCCTTTAGTTCACATCTCATAAGTAAATGTCGGTGTCAAGGATACCATTGACAATTGAAAATAACGTATCCTTTTTTTGTGAAACGTGATAGAAAAGTAAAAACCTTTTCTCCAGCTAATTTGATTGTCGAAATCACATGTTGGCAACTTATTCACACAATTTCATCCTCTGAGTCACGAGGTTCCCTTCAGTTTGCCTATCATTTCCGAGGAACTGAGTGTCAACATTCACATTTGAAATAAGCTCGCTGGAATAGCTTACGCACTCACATAACAATATTTCTATAAAAGAAAACAATGTTTGAAATCATTCCACATAGGCAATCACTAGTTAGAAAAAAAGAAAATGCCATTACTCTTATATTCCTCGTGTAATTGATTTTATGTATGTATATATATATATATATATATATATATATATATATATATATATACCATTTTCGAGTTGTATTTTGGACGGTAATAGTTTGACTAGAACATTGTTTTCGAACAAATTCAAGAGTTGAAAATTCTACGAATAAACGACGACACTTGCCCTTACTGGACAGAGTTCAAGCCGAAAACTCATAACAACAGAGCGTCAACCAAAGCTGATCTCATGTGTAGTGAGTAAGAATTCAAACTGAGGTATTAAGAAGTGTCAATACGCTGTGGCAAATATACTCAAACAAGCTCATAATCACTCGTGAATTGAAGTGCATGGAGTTGAGAAAAAGGTTTTTTGTTTCCGATTATCAACAGATTGAATGAACATTGCTCAATTCAGATTTAAAGTTGATAGTATATGATGGGAGGAATTAAAGAGCTGAAGGCTAAACCAAAGTTAAAATTACTAAGAAAGTAACAGTGGATAACTAACCGCGTTTTATAGGCGAATCTGATAAAATAAAGTGTATTAGAAAGCAGTTCGATGCGAAGTGTGCAGTAGAAAACAAATACGTCTTACAACAAATACCATACACCATAATCTACTCAACACAGCTTCACTGAGTTCAGTTTAGTAAAACGTTGTATGTACAGATATATATATATATATATATATATATATATAAGATGGACTGAGCTTATCAGAATCTGCTATTACTAAGGAAAAATTGCTGGTGTCAAAGTCTGGCTTTTCTGACTGTCATTGCGGCCAGTTTCGGATAATTTTTGGACTGAATTGCAAGCCTACAACTGTGGGCATATCTGGGCTCCCCATCTTTGAATTAAAATATCTCCGAATTTATCGAGAACATGTAACCTAGTTGAAAAATAGTTTTTCAGCATAACGTTTCATGCTTTTGTGGATAAAAACGTGCGGAATGACTTGTTTGTTAATTATTCACTTGTAATTATGTGCGAAAATTCAGTGTCCAGGCCTAACAATTACCCTTTTGTAGCGCACATTTAAATTTGATCCCATAAAATTCTCCGATCTAAAGAGAGGAACCAGCGGGCTACTCACGCAATGGCCATTGGAGTCGAAGTATTAGAGGTGATAGTGCGAAAATATTCTATCGCCTAGGCAGACCAGTCTGTGCAAATTCATTAGAAAGAGACACCTTATATTTACATAAACATTGTAAGAACATTTTGTTCTGATAAACGTCCAGGTTATTTCAGAGTAAAGAAACATTGTTCCATTTTCCTTCAGAGGCACATATTCCGTCATGGTTGTGACTCAAGTGTATTGGCAAAAATAAAACTGACCACAAGAGTTAGTGTTCTTGAATCTCATCATCACGAGCTAGTTATGAAATACATATAAAGGTATATTGCTCTCTAATATTGATGTCTTGTACGAATACGGAATGTGATTACCGATAAATTCGCACCTTCAATGTCCAGTTGTTATAATTACCCTCTGATAGACCAGATTTAAATGTAGTCTCACACATTTCTCCGATCTTGAACGAGTCAATAACGAGCTACCCAAGTACTGGCCATCAGAGTCAAGAATGCACCAGGAGATGATGCAAAGGATATGAAATTGTTTTGTCATCTACGTGATAGACTCTATTCAGATAAGACTGAAAATTCCTAAAGAATAAAAACAGACTCGATGTTCACCACAGTGTATGAACATTACTTTCTGGATAACTTTACACGAAATTCATTGTGAAGAATTCATGTTCCACTGTCCTCCAGGGGCATTTATTCCGGCATATATATGACCTATTGGTTTGGCAAAAATATGGATGCTCCTGCATTTCAGAAGGTACTATTCACTTCAAATTGCGAATCACAAACGTTATTGACCATGAATCTCATATCTACTTTCCAGTTATGGTACACATGAAATTAGATAGTTCTGCCTCATTGCTGTCGTCTAAAATCATCATTTGACTGTTGGACACCTGTGATCGTCCATTTTGACAACACCTGTACTGCCCACCAAAGTGTTTGTTCAAGATATAGATTCAGTGGTACGAGTATATTTTTCTTTTGTGAGAAATGGTGTTACAAATTAGACCTTTCAACGGCTTCCCACACACACAAAAATTGTAGCAACAAAGTCTGTGAGTAATATATCATAATAACCAATATCTCGGGAAGATCTATTTTTCACTAGAACATACTTAGTGTGAAAATTTGGTTTAAACACTCACAGATGGTGGAAAGTTGGTATTGTGAACCACGGATAAAACTTCCAACGGCCATATATTTTTTCGCTAACGTGTAGACATCGAGCGACGGTTCAGTGATAAAGTTCATTTATTTTCGACTTACAATGATCCACTATGTTCTCGTAAATCTAAGTGCGTTTATTTTATGTTGCTGATTGCGTTTCCCCAACTATGGAACTAGCCACCAGGAGGATTCACACTCATCCGAATGTCTCCGCGATGATTAGACATTCTCAGTCGAGAATAATATTTAATAAAATAAAATAATTTTGTTCGCAATGGCTAGCAGTTTTCAGGTGGAACTCAAGTGTGCGCACAAGTAGTCATTGTTTGTGGGAATTTGAAAAAAGGAATACCATGAAAAACCTTTTACCTTTGTGTACAGAAGGTTCACAGTTTATGGGCTGCAGGGCCTACCAACCAACCTTCCAACCTGGAGACGGAGTCACCATCCGTTTTGGTGGAGCTCCACAGTCCACAATGAGGCTATATTGAAATGCTCACAGAAGATTCATAACAGCTTTAACAACCATGCCAATGTTATTTGTTGACAGCTTGTTGGAAGCCCTTATGTAGGAGAGATTTCGTCAAATCCGACATAACGGTTTCATGTGTATAGCTGTCCCGAATAAACTAAGATGCTTATTCGTGATCATCCAATATTTTAGTGCTTTATCCGAGGTTGTGGTATAAATCGATACTTTGATTTGCAATAGTTAGATTGGATACTCGATTCCACCAGTACGTGAATTTGATCACTGTAATATCTCGCGTCCATGCGGCGTATTTCTATTCACTACTAAGACCATGTGTGTTCGCGGCAGTTGTCTCACAAAGAAGGATGCAAAAACTGTCGAAGGTATTGGAAAGTAGGAGCATGAAAAAAATAACTAGTTTCCAGTGGGTAACTAGAATTCCGGACCACAGCTGTGACATGAACCGGTAAAACAACGCATAACACCAAATACTAATGAAATCCCTTGGATCGCACCTAAGAAAACTTTGCGCGGCTTGCTTTAAAGCGCTTTTTCTCGTCTTTTGTTTATTTATTTATTTCATTTTCATTATATAATATCAGTACAATGTTTAGGTGAGGGATTCGCGGCACAATGCTGGCTACCAGCTATTGAGTAACCAGCGGCAACTCAGTATTTCAGGACCGGAGATTGAAGGATTTAAAACCCATTCGATAACCGTTCAACCACTGCCGACATGTCCTGTTTTTCATTCCCTTTATTATGCAGTTGACTTAGTGATCAACCGGCCCTAACGACGGGTCATTTATGACCCACGGTGCCTGCAAATTCTAACTGTATACGAAAGCTCACCTAATCTCACCTTGCTAGGTAAATATATATCAAACTGGTGTTGCAAACAAATCAGGATATGGAAAAGGAAGCACTACGTTTTTGGAAGCCCAGCAGTTTTCATTGCCGATATTGACTTTGTCTGGGTCAGGGCCACAGAAGACGTCCAGACCCCGTTGACTGATAGTGAGAAAGTTTTACGCTTGCCAACAAAATGCAGTTTGAATTGGAAAACTGCATGCTATCGAAGTTCTGACGAGAGCCACCGAGAAACAATTCAGTGGAATCGAATAACTAGCCATCACTTTGATGAAATTTCCTTTGTTCACTTTAATATTGATCATTGAATTAAAATAGAGTCACTTCAGCGGATGATGAATTATTATGAGACGAAGATTCATTGTCTGCAATACAGTAAACGCAAAGATGATTGCACACTTTTGGTGAAACTTGGGAACACTCGTCAACGTAAAATTAGTGATCATCATACTCATACTGATTTTTGGCTGAAAGCGGATTTGAATGCCTCAGTATGGTCTGGGTGGGTGTCACAAGCTACTCATCCTGAACACCTCGCAAAATGCTCCCAAAGGACCGTGCTTCGGTTACAAAAACCTGTTGAGGATGCCCTTCTCACTGCCTCCCCGTGGTACAGCTGTTTCCACTAAAGTGGGAGGCCGGAAGCAAATACCCGGTGCTTTTCATCGGGTTGGCTGACTAAGAGTAAGCCAATGGGAGATGGCCAAACCCTGATTGCAAACCGATCACGGGTGACTTATGAGGTGTACAACGCTATGCTTACCGGCATCTGTTGCGGAGAGGTGCGCTGGGAACCCAGGATGTTAAGCTTCATTCGAAGGACGCATGAACTGAGCATTCAATCACCGGCTCCCAGTGGTTTCAAGAAGAAGCAAATGAACATTTTAATTGGCCACCAGCTCATATGGACCAACCCTTCTACCTTGTGAGAGGGGCTCGGTTGCGTAAAGGTTGGAGGTGAAGCCTCAAACATAAAAGCCCACTCTGGACTAGGAGATCGAGTAGTACAACAGCCTGCAATGCAAACAACTATGATAGAATGCACCACTGTGATTAATTGCTCTTCCGCCCACAGAGATTAACAGTCTCCTAAACCGTATATAACTATTTCTCCCATTTCCACTCCCTTCCCTGTTTCATTTTTGCATCCCGTGGGTTCTACGGATGATTGTGCCAACTGAAGTGCCACTGATAGAAATATTGGTTGCGTTATTTCTAGTCCTTCTTCGACTAGATTGCAAGTCTCACCACACTCGCTTCTACCGGTAGACAACCTGTTTCATCCTCGATGCCCTTTCAAACTAGCCACTTTCCAAGTACGCACCCTGATGCGTATGGGTAAACAGGCGAGTTTTAGCTAGTAAACTTGAATTCCTTGCCATCGATGTACTTTCCAATCAAGAGACCTGCTTTCGTGTCACCATTTTCACAATCCAATTAATGTCCCCATCTAGTCGTTCTGTGAAGTTTCACTAACGGCCCTCTGGGGACGCTGAAGCTGAGGCTTCTGTTCTTGACCGCGTTGGCATTACTATCAATGAAAGTGGGGCTACGAGACTGGATCCCAGTCGACAGTCGTTTATATGCAGTGAGACTCAGGAGTTCATGTAGAGCGAGCAGTCATCTCTCCAATGGACGCTCTATGATTGTCGTTTCGATCAACGCACTTATTGACTGTGGCCCAGATACAATCAAATTTAACTTATATCAGAAGATCCACGAATTATTACTTCAGGCATACCGGGCTGATACCGTGATTTTGGCAGGCGATGTGAATGCTAGAGTGGGTCGGCATATCCGGGTAAATATAGCTGACCCTGTGTTCAGATCATCGCTTATTTCTTACCAGTACGAACTTCAGGAGTTCCGGTAGCCGGTACGCCACGTGGCGAGCTTCCTCTACAAGTCAATAGTGGATCCAGATTGACCACATCGTTGTAAGCCACAAATGCCGGATTTGCGCACAAAGACTGCCGCTCGTACTAGAGCAGCCCCCTTGATTCCGACCACCTAATAATATGCACTAATCTGTCCATGTGCTTCGGCGGGCTCGCAAAACGCATGCAGCAACGACAGTCAGATTGCGATAAACGCTCCCATCCATCTCGCTTATCCGTCTTCAGAAATGCGCTAACTAAAACGCTAGAAGTAGACTCACCTGAAATCATAAACCAGCACTAGTGGTTTATCAGGAATGTTTTGCATTCTGCTGGTGTGGGAAGTTATGGGTTGTCCCATCGTTTTGCCAGACTATGTGTTTCTGCTGACTCTCTGCACCTTCTGGACGCAAGCCAGTCCATCCCGGCTGGGAGCGAATACAATGAAGTATGTCTCAAAACGAAACATGCTCTTTGCGCGAATCTTCATAGAGGCCGCGAAACCTTGTGGTCGTACAGAGCTTCACAGACTGAAAGTGCTGTCACCACTGGGAATCCCCGCGAGCAGTCTACCTCATTCCGGTCAGCGGTATGAAGCTGTTAGGTGTAAGTGAAACTATCACTGGTGCTGGAGGTTTGCAAATTTACAATCAGAAGTGATGTCTCGATCGCTGGACGGGATATTTTAGGACACCATTTGGCTGACCCTCGTTGTCGGCTTCTCTTGTCTCTCATCCGGAACACGTCCAGTGGTGCTTTTTAAAAGATCCACCTACAGAATTGTTGTTGTCGAGCTAGCACCTTGCTTGATCCCAAGCCGGTGTACTGCTGAATAGGCCTACAACAATGAATGATACCACAAAATAGCTTGCATGTTCGTTATTCCAAGGAATTTTGAGATATTTCTATCGCAAAAGAGAACATAAAAATAAACGTATTGATCCTGTGCCGTTCGTCTTTCGCCGTTCATACTGCACTTGAGGTGCCCTAGAAAACGTGTCCCACTAAATTGTGGCATCGAGAGACGAGAACGAGAGACGTTACTTAGCATTATTTCTGCGCGTTGAGTTCAACATTCAGCAACCGCATCATCATATGGATACTGTAATAAACGCTACAACTATATATTACCCAAAAGACACAGCTTACTCTCTCGTATCTTGAAAGTTGGGTGTACTACAAGATGCCAATTTTATTCGCCCTCATCCACCATGATTCCAGTCAAAGGCTGTGATCGTTGAATATGCCGATGATGCAGTTTTTGGTGTGCCCCAACCCAAAAGCTCTTCCTATCCTATTCTGCTGCATGGCGTCCCGGGCATAGCAATATTTTATGTGCTATCTCGAACAAGATATTCATGCTACTTCGTCCAATTCATTATTAGTTTCATGTTACGTAAATGTGTCATTGCTGGAATGAGATTCATCGGATTGGATGCAACATTCACACGACTTCCTCTCGACTCCAAAATTACATTTCCGTACTTTCGTTCCGAATCATCTTTCCCACTATATATAAATATATATATACATTTTTTATATACACCTAACCCAAACAAATATATCAGAACAGATGCGTTGTTCATTACAATTTCAATCTGTTGGAGCGTTCTGAATCACTCCGCTGAGTAGAGATTTCGATGGACCGCACTATTCGCTAACACAGAGCGGTTGACTTCATCCATTCACCTCATACGCGGGAATAAATCGCATACCTCCTTTGTGCAGAATGCCAACCATATGAATCAAGTTCAAATTCCGGAAGACTCAGTTGACATCACATCATTCAAAATGAAGCTATCTAATACTGAACCGCAAACAATTGATGAATTTGGCAGTGTTATGCGCATATCAAATAACTCACGACTTCGAGGGGCTGGGAACAATAAATTTTAGGTTTTCACTCAGGGCATATGACTGTCTTTAAGTTTTGATAGGAATGGTAATATGCCTAAACAGAAAGCCGTCGACTATAGGGTACATCATCAGTGCATTGCTATCTGCGGTTTTCTGATTTGCTATACCTAGTTCACTTTTATAGGGCTTAATCTGCGAGGGGATAAGCGAGCTTCCTTTATGTCCAATGTCATGCGCCTATGAATGATGAGGAGAAGGGCTACTTATAAGGAGTCCTCCAAATCGGGATCAAAGCGGCGTAATAGTCGAAGCGAAGATCCGACTTGGTAACTGAGTAAATAACTTCCTAACCATCGTCCTGTGATTTGATATAAGGATTCTCCAATAATACACGCTTCGACGATTCAAATCAACTGAAGTTTGTATTGGCACATACTGTGAAGGTACATACAAATGGCTAAAATCCCGTTGGTGCTTAGTCGAACACAACAAAATGTATATAACAAGCTATTACCAATATGAATCGTTGATACGAGTGTTCGTATAAATGTTATTGGATTTTGGGTGAGTATCCCGAGAAACGATTATCGTTTCACAGATATATTGCTCACTGGAGTTCGCTGTGTGGCTCTGATTTCTCATTGGACACACACGGAACTTGCATTTAGTCCCATGAAACAAGGAGATCGTCACTCATTACCTCTTTCCTGTTTTTCAATCAGTGTTTTGTGTCATATTTGGGTAAAACATCACTAACCTTAGAAGTAACAACAAACCAACGGAATTCGCAGTGCGATATGATTTGTTTCCTTCAGGTACAATTCAGTCCGACCCACTGCATGGTCTGTTCTGCAAACCGAATATCGATCGTATTCAATTATCTCGGTAACATCCTTCGAGTATACTAAATTTTCTCACGATTCCCGTTCAATAATCGTTGATGTAATCAATGAGTAGCTTGTGGAACGATGCGGAGAATCATGCAGATACTTTTGGCTCCCATTGAAGACTCACGCATCATTTTACAATTATTGGACATTGGGGTTCACAGTGTTGAATTTCAATAATCTCACATTTGTTAGACTACATCGACGCAGTGAGATTGATTGTTATGCCACCGAATTGATCTGATAGGTTCGAATGGCAACCAGTGGTATATATCTTTCATCGGTCTTTTGGAGCAATGTGTTGCATTCATAATGAACTCTCTCAAATCACGGATACGAACAACGTGTGAATTGTTGCTAGTGACTAAAATAAATTGGGGTACAATTACCGAATGTGTACCTTCACTGAGCGTCACTTTTTATCAGTATAATATAGAGAAGGCTGAATGTGAATTCACCATACTCCGGAAAATCGACAATGTCAGTAGTATTATCATTCAGGAGTAATATATGAACTGGCAAACTAACTTATGAATATTCAACGATCAGAGAGGACAGCGTGCAATTGAGTTACTTACGTCGGTTCCTCGGTAAAGCTGAATATATATTCGTTTAATCGAATTCAAAATTTTAGTTTCAGCAACACTTTTATCTGAATAATATATATATATATATATATATATATATATATATATATATAAACCATTGATTGCCAATTACAGACAAACTAAAATAATATAAGAAAGCATTGGATGACTCACCATTCCGTATGCCTTAGAAAGAAATCCAAACGTATCAGTGCAGTGCATTCGAATAGGAACTGAGTCTATGGTATTCAGAATCATGTGATTTATTCTCAAATAACCATGGTAGCTGTTGGTATTTACAGGGGTAGGACTGTAAGAACGCGAATGGACCACCCACAATGAGGAAGTGGAAAGTTCTGTGTGATCCATATACCAATATGTTTTTTGTGGGTTCGATAGTATAATAAACTACATGGGTTTTGGTATCCAATATACGAATTTTTCGTCCCACAATGAATATGCCTGACATGCATTGATCAGATCTCGGTGCATATTTCACAGTAATCTCAATGTATTATATGCAACGAGAATCACACCTTTCCACGTAGTTAGTGCGTACCTAATTCGAATCACGGATTTGCACAGTCTGATGTTACCATTCTCTAGGGACATTCCATATGCATTTTGAGAGTGCTCAATCACAACGAAACGGGACGAATATACCATCTGACGCAGTCCTTCTGTTTTCAAACTTGGTCGTTTATTCGAAATAATATGTGTGAATAAAGCTGGTTTTGGGGAAATACAAATGACAAAATGGGATTGCATATCCTTGAATTTAGTATGATAGGTTTAACTTGGATGCCATATAGCATGATATTGATTCCAAAAGCCTGCGGATGTAAACAAACTGTCAAGAGAAGAAACTATCTTATGTTTTCTTTCTTTCTTTGTTATATGCTTGTGCATGAGAGCAGTGGAAATGGTGTAAACCCCATTGCCACGAAGGCCCATTGCACTATCAGATATAACCGGCAACCAGACGCTGAGACTTGGAGTGGAGAATCACACCGGGCCCAAATAGGTCAGCTGTGTTAACGATCCGGAAGACATTGAAATGCTGTCTACCACCAAAGTGACCGGTGGTGGCCGGGATTCGAACCTCAGACGCTCCCACTCACTCGACCACCACTGGTCAGCGATTCTGCACTTGTTTGTGTTTATAAGTATCTGCAATATTCTTGCAATTTCTGAAGACAATCTTCAATCTTCGACATTCACCGCAGCAGTGTGACCGGTGTGATCTTCCGTCTTCATTGTTCCGTGATTGGCTGGCAACATTTTCTCGGTCCCCTCCATATGTCGGTGTGTTTGAAAAAAAACTTGGATTTATCGCAGTTGTTTATGGCCAGGGTCATCTGAGAATTCGAGGTTTTCACCTCGAGGGAAGAACCTTTCAATGAAAATTGTTACCGGGTTATCCTTCTGCACACTAACGACGTCACATCAAAAGGTGAAGACACGTATGTGATCTAAACGCCAAGATCAGCCATCTGGAAATGCAAACGTTGGTTCGTCCAGATATGTAGATAGGGCGAGAACATGTATGGAGTCAGTGAGCTATCCTACAACAAGCCACCATGGACGAGAACATGACCGGGTTTTATTCACATTAAGTAAACTGATGTGAACTAACCCGGAGATAGCTCACATGTGCTTGGAAAACAAACAGCTATGTCGACGCATATGGCTAACGCTTCAAATAGCCTGTCAGCAACAACATCGAACAGGTCTTCTAATAGGCCTTGTGTACTTTCTCCTCAGGGTGAGTAAATCAATAGAATCCCATGAAACTCTGATTTATTTTCGGTCATCGTTTGTCACAGTTTGACAAAATTGATACTGAATTTTCTGAAGATATCACGTTTCAACATTTACGTGCTTCCTGTGAGATCTCTTACAACACTGTTTCGCACAGTATGACGTTTTTAAATGACAGATTTTCACGGCATTACCATCCAATAATTGTTCTTTTCAATTAGTAATGAAAAAGCAGTCATCTCTGTTTTACCACGACTAAAGTAATTTTGCATCTACGTCTCCCGAAGGAACCAGTTTCAACAATCAGGAATTATCCATGCTTCTCTTTCTTACCACAAAATTTACCAATAAAAACGTTTTAACCGTCGAGAAGGAAACACTACTGAACGGAACTGATCGTTCATTCCTGCTTGTTACTTCATCCGATTACGTCGGAATTTGGTTCGTTTTGAGGTGGCAGAACAGTTACTTCCGGTAAACCATTACCCCTTCCTTAGGTTCAAATCGTTTTCCACCAATTCGAAACTAATGCGTTCAGTCGCACACTTACAACAAATTGTGTAGGTTAAGCAAGGGAACAACATGTGAGAAACCGAATCATCCACAAGCTCAAGTTTTGATATCGATCCACTATGTATACGTTCAAAAACAGTGCATGCATAGACCATCAATTAGTTTCAGGGACCTTGTCGGTTATACAGTAAAGTGAGAAAAACGATCGGTGCTCCCGTAAAACCTGATAATGACTGACTGTCGAACAGTACCGACTTGCCAAATCCGGTTAAGACTGTCCACACAAACGCCAAAAGCTGTGACGCTATCCTAGGCACTAGTCAGGACAAACGGCTTAGGTGGGAGAGAGATTGGAATGCAACTTTCTGTTTACAAGCACCACATTAGGCTGCCACATGAACATGCAAGTATTACCGGAAAATTCGGCTCCTTATTCAGGTGTGCCCGACACACCTACACTACACGTGACGCGCAAATCTGTTTCGCAAACAACGCAAGCTCACGGTTAAGAATCGATCATTAGCAGGCTCATAGATTGCTGTGTTGTACGAGAAGAAGTGACTTTTTGAAATTGGGACAGAAACCACAGCGAAGAAATGAAATACTTTCTCAAGAAAAACAGGGAGCAGTTCTTTAAGCGTATATGCGAATGAGGGCGTCCTGAAGCAAGTAGACCGTTCAATGTACGCTTTCGACAGCGATAATTAGGAGATCGGACTTCAGAATATTATATTCGGGAAAGAGCTATTTTCTTTTGATGTTTAGCGGGGTTCAAGTGCCAGTGCAACAGAAGCTACGGTACAGGAAATTATATAAACTGACAACGTGACTTGTTCATTCTTATCGAAGGTGAAAGTTGACAGTTGTTCGAATGACAAATCGATCAACTGCAGGGTTCTAAGCTCTACGTTTATGAGTAAAACGTAGAATCTTTTTATTCTATAACACGGAGATAAATCTCCACTCCCATCAATTCGTATAAGTCCATCAAATTCAACCGAATCAAAAGCTAAAACTGTTTCATTTGTCCTATGTGTTTATTGACTGAATTATGTTCACACTAGAGAAGGCATTCTTGAAAATATACCATCCACGTTCAAATTTGTAAAGACTGAATTCGAATGATGACAAGTCCAACGCTCGTGATGTCAGATAATCGTTCGTAGTTTTAAGAATAACACGTAATGGTGGGCACTCAAAGTATTTGTACCAGCATCAATACAAATCTTGGTTGCGGTCAGTAAGTAATCAGCAACGAAACAATGAAATTCATTAAACAGAACGACGAGATGAGTTTGATACATGCCTTCACTCATATTTAACTTAGCTCAATCAAGCTCGATCGATGTGTAGTGGTATGGAGAATTCAGTAGCGTGTGTGGTGACTGATGCACGATTAGATGCCTAAAAGTGTATGTTCATGCACGAAATGATATTGATCAATTTATCAAGCAGTGGACTTGACTGTTCAAATTGAAAACAATCAATTGATTCTAAAACTGATGAATTTGAGTTCAACGTTCATCTCAGACTAAGTCATCTCTCCTGAGTGCTATAAGTCAAGGATTGTGTACATCGGACTAAAGTGAGTGACGGTATCTTATGGCCTGGACGACTTGATTAATTTGCTTTGCCCTTAAGTCGCAATCACCTATTATTTTACATTCAACGATGACTGATTTTCATTCAATCAACGTGTTTCAAGTTCACATGTAAGTTCGAAATCCAATACTGGCATGGGACGATGAGATAATGAAAAAGAGGACCAATGTTTGCTTATAAACGGCATTCTGTTTGTACACGTTGAGGGCTATTCAGTGAACACGAGTAGAATGAATCAATCAAATGTGCCTGCAATCGAGTTAAATTTCCCCCTAAGTGGTGCTGGATATTCCGCAAAAGAGAAACCTATTTCCACGGAGAAACTATCATGCTCATATGAATGCTTGTGTCAGTTTGCTCAACAATGAGTTCTTCATTCAGTGAACCGATTCTATTTGCAGGGGATATTCCACATAAGCATATCACCAATGGTAAACTGTCGATGGCCTGCATTTCTTCAGTTAGGACTCATGACAACAAATATCAAACCCTAGCATATTTTCCCACTTAACGATTAGGAAGCTGCATTGTTCCATGAACCGGGATATTTACTACAAAATATGTGATATATAAGGATGTGATTATTCGGTTTCCCATGAAGCTTTCGAACTAAATTACTGGATCGATTACAACGAAATTGCATGTGACAATGGAATAGTTCTACCATGAACGGAGAGAGTCTTTCCTAAGGGATAACCGACTTCATCCGATACCATTATACTGCACCAGTTTGAAGAAGCAGGAAGCAACTACGCTTGGGAGCGCTCTGGTTCTGTCAGTCTAAAGAATAACTTAGTTGTGTTACTTGTCCATATCAGCAGTTGAACTGGCGAGCTATTCAAGAAAAGTGGCAACACGAAGTTCCGTGGGTAACACGAATGATTCATAAGCGTGTTGTCTCAAAGCAGTTCACGTTCCAGTCATATGATTGCAGTATTGAATGGATTACTTATGACATGAGGATTGAGTAGGGGAAAAACCACCTGTCTTAGTGCTCGACAAATGCCAATATCCCATTGATCTAACGGAACTCGGTGAGCAGCCTCATGCGCAAGTTTTACCTGGTTTGCGGATTCGCTCAAATGATGAACTTAAGATTGATCACCACTATTCAAGCTATTCCCAAACATGCTTCCAATGTAGTACCAGCGCTGTGTTGTGAGTGGTACTTAGGCATCGAAAATTGATAAGCAACTAAATTCAGATGCCAAATTGATTACCCATAATAATCTCTGTATTCATTCATTGATCATAAAGCGGAACAAACAAATTGTAACAGAAAATTTCGCCCTGGATGAATTTGTCGTTCATTTCGAAACCTTGAGCACACATTATTTTCGATACTCATTCGCCTAGCACTAGTCCAAGGTGATCCTTCAGTAATCGATTTAGGGTACCGGATAGTCTTCCGAGAGTTCACTGACGTGATTACAGTAAAGCGAAGTGCTCATATACAAACTGAGTCAGTGTAGATCCACATTTTACAACCGCAAACAAATCTTCGGCAAAAAGATCACAGTCCACATAGGGAGTGCTGGGGACTAGTGTTCACATCTAACGTGACTCTGGTGTATCCATGGACCACGTTTGAGGGGATTATCACACGCTCAGTGTGTAGGCTCTCACGTGGTCTATGGTCTGATATTCCTTGGTGAGTGGACTAGGGGTAGACTGAGTGCATGAATCCGACTATGCAGAATATTTTTTTTGGAGTTGCATTTCGATGGCTTCTGTCAGGGTTAAAATGCGACCATTCACAGATCTGGACTGCCATAAACTAGGATTCTGTATAGAGGACAGAAAGCATCATATCAGGTAACTTTCACTTTCGGATTTGAATGCCTCCTTGACCCGCGTGGTAATCTTGGTACAACTGTCACCATTCCAGTGAGAGATATCTAGTTTGTTTAGCTGTCCAAAATGGTACACTATGTTCTTCTTCCAGTCAAGTTTCATTGCTGTTCATTTAGCTGTATTTATTTCTGCTGGTCATTTAGCCTTCAAACCACAAATAACTTGAGTCGGTGAAATAAGTGATTTTGACAGCTGTGACATATATTCATTTCCGAAAGGTGAGCATACAGTTTGCTTTAACTCAAAAATATCGACTCGATATTTCTATGGTTGCATTGGGAAGAGAGATGTATTTACCCATTGCTTCATTTCCAAAAAGATAGCACAGAGAAACACTTTGTAAAATAACCCGGGTAAAACCCAGTTTTGAACAAGAAAATTTCTATACTTGTCATGCAGTGGTAATTTCCACGTCCGAATGACATCCGGGGAAGTGCTGACCGAATAGGAATCGGACTTCAGTCAATTTGGTTCTATGTTTGTCGAATATTATTCCATGAATCATTTAGGTAGTGTTGTTATAGTTTTCAAATCCCCTTAAGTGTGACCATGCCTTGGAGGTGAATGAAATATATACGCTAGGGCAATATGGATGAAAACTCCAGTTTATTCAATGAGATATTTCTCTCAAAACTAATCTCCAGATAAACGTCCATTTCAGTAGGTATGATTACCACGGCCCGAATGTTACTGTGAAAATTACTCATTGAGAGGGCAAACAAGAGGTCGAACGTTTAGATAACTTCTTCGAGATGTAAACGAGTAGTTGAAGCTTCCCTTCGAAAGCAACTACATGAACAATAAGAACACGTTGGAAGAAGGTAGCAAAAGTAAACTTGAAATAACCAATATACATCCATAAAAATTACATTAAAACACGCTTGCTGGTTGACTAAGTAAAAACTGAACAGGTTAGACCCATTTCTGTGAACGACATGCTTATCACTGACATCCAAACCCGTTCGATTTCTTTCAGTGGATGGAAGCAAGTCGTTTTACGTTCACAATGAGCAAGTCGACCCCATCGAACCAGCAAATTGAGAAAATGATTGCGTAGAATGCACGATTCTGAACATTTCTTCAAATAAAACACGATCGACCTCCTTGGTTGTGCATGGCAGAACAACATACCATTCAATCCCATTTTCATACTCAATGAGTTCAAAATATTCACTTAAGTTGACGGCGACGTGCGTGTCAACATAACTCACCTCCTCCCAATGCTGGATATGACGGGAGAAATCATTCGGATTCAGTGTAAGAACACATCTTACGTTGACGGAAAATTTCACAAATATGTCTAGTCAATAGTGAGTTGAGCGTTCAAGCTGCATGATGAATCATATAACATACAAATCTAATCTCCTACTACTCAACTGCAAATAGTAACCAAGATCTGTAGGTTGTTCTCAACGAGATGCCTTCGTTGTACTTAGGCCCCTACAGAGAAGTCATCCATCATAAGAGTCGATCGCTGTGTGGGAAGCTGGTTATTACCGTTCAAAAGCCAGTGAAGGAAGGGTGCTATATCATGTATTGTAGATGTTCAACGAACCGTTGAGAGCCAACCCGGATAACCTTGTGGTTAAGGGGTTCGATTCACAATCGTTCACCCCGGGTTCGAGTCCCCGTGGAGACTCGGTGGATGTGTACTGCTGATGATTCCCAACAAGGATGAAACAGCTGTACAGTGCTTCCATGGTTTTCAATGGCGAGTTGAGCGTTCAAGCTGCATGATGAATCATATTATATACAAATCTAATCTCCTACTACTCAATTGCAGATAAAGAATACCTCAAAAATCATTCGGCGGTGTACAGAACAAAGTATGCATATACGTGATCACACGTGTGGGTAATAAATTTCATTAAATTGACTACTCTTCCTTCGTCAATGTATTACGAACGCATACCAGCTTTAGGTCATAGAAAAGTGAGGTCACTGAAGAAGAAACGGCAAAATACTTCCTCCGATATTCCTCCATCCGACGAGTAATATCATCACAAACTCACGTATTCATAACATTCTATTCATGATGACGCTTCAGATATCCTCGAAGGCGACCATATTTGAATGATAGCCTGTTTGCGCAATGGCATTTCAGCCAATATTCTTCATCTGTTCTTTTCAAATGCTGTCGATTGCATCAAACTTTGCTATGCACTTACGGATAAAATGGATGATGAGCATAGGTAAGTTGCTTAACAAGTAAGCATTCAGTCAACGGGTTTTCATTTTACATGGAATGCCCTATCCATATCAAACGAGCACCTCACGTGAGCGTTTTATATTTTGTGTCATATATAAATGCATGGTAACTACGAGGTAATTCTAAGTAGAATTATTCCACAGCGATTCATAGGTAAATACCAGGCCACGTGTTTTCGCTTCAGTATGATCTGTGTAGGTACAAGGCACGCAATACATATGACTTCTCAATTTGAAACTGATTAGAATTCCAAAACAGGACTACTCAAAAAAGCTATCACGTTCTGGCTTTAAAAGCGCTTCACTCGTGTTTTTGCAGATTCGATGACGATTTGGCTCAATAGGCATGCAGCTTATTCCGTTAAATTACGTGGTCTTCGTGGAAAATACCATAGGAACATTTTACGTCTAGTAAGACCCAGCGCACAAAAGTATTACATGTTATGTGCATGCCATAAGGTTAGTTTACAATATTCACTGAGAAAAATATCCTTCACTGTGTTGAAAATCCACCGTTTTTGTTCATTAATTTCACTGACTGTACAGTTCATTGCTCAAAGTTCCTCCGTGTCCCGTGAAACATATCCATCAGTGTCAGCTTGATGACCTAAATGTGAGGCGAGAATTTCCATCTCATTGCTTAGTGAGATTTGTCACTCAGATAACTACAGAAGATTGTACTCGTACTGAATAAGACTTTTTCTACGAAAGGAATATGAAAAAAGTGGTCACAAATCTGACCTTCTTCGATGTGTGCTTGTGGTTCAGGAAGTCCTTCGTTGCGGAGTTCTATTGAAGGAAAAATTTAAATTTCTTTTAAATAAACAAGGTGTAAAACCAATTCTCTTTTAAAGTGGTTTGCATTCAGCCGCTATAACTTATGATACATTTCATCTAATTCTTAATCTCAAATATTTTCCCTGGAAATTGATCATTATCATTGGCAAAAATTATTTTAGTTTTTCTTCGGTTTGCTCCAATAATGGATCCTTTATCATATATATCCAATTTAGCCGGACAAACTCATTTCGATTGCACTAGTATGAAGACAGATGGTGCTTGCTCAGTTCGACTGGAATTATTCGTTGTAGAATCACATATATACTTCAGCTTTGCATGTGTGACAAATGATACTCTCAGTAGGAACACGCATCTCATTCAGTGTAAACGATGATATCGCTGTACCTCTGTGTTGTCAGATATTTAGGAGTTATGAGATAAAAAGCTCATTAACCAAGCACTTACCGGTATAGCGTGAGGGCTTATCGCATGAATGAAAATAACTACGACCGTGCATTTTTTAACTCATTCATTTTTCTCTACTGGACGGAAACATCATTTATAATTGCACACTTTCGAGACACTACTGAAATAGTCAACTTCAATTGGATAAACAACGATTCTGAAAACTGGAATGGAACCCATCTCAAATGGTGAGGTCTATGCTCCAACATGATATACCACTGAGTGCACACCTATTTGAATACCACAACTGAGATATATGCGAGCGAATTATGCACAACCAAGAATTGTGGCAAGAACAACCGTGACCAGAGCCAACCGCGATATTCTACGGAGGAGACGAACGTCCCAAAATAACTCTCAGACGGATGAGAACGTCAGTAATCCGGCTACATATGAGTACGGCTTCGAGGAACAAAATACAGCTTTGCATCACGAAATTATTATCCATCAGATAGAAATCATTTTATGTGATTGAGTGATATCAATTAGAAAGCACAAATCCGAACGAATCAGAAGGGAACACAGCCAAATAGGATTATTGCACGTGATTGGACATCTTCGATGAGTAGGACGATAAGGAATGACTAATCGAACTGAACTCATAGAAATCCAGTACTCTGTATGACTCATCTACAATAGCGCTGGAAGCATATTCATGAACGTTATCATCAGTTTTTTCTGCATCTGCATCAAAATCGCATCCCTGACTGTTAGATAGTGATGCTAATTACACCCCCACCAAAGAAGAACCCAACAAAAGCTGGCTTCTGGCTTCCTCAGATTTTATGTTTTTGCAAAGCAGAACCTCCTCCATCGTATCTTCATAGTTGAGTTTACTTCAAGGTGCCATTTTTATTCACAATCATTTAATATAACTTCAGTCGACGACTTCGATCTTTCATTACACCGAAAGGGGCAGTAATAAATGTGCCTTATCCCAGGAACTCTTTTCTTCTTTTTCCTTAGCTTGGCTTTCCTGTTTGTTAGCAATTTATTGTTTACAGTCTCCACTTCCTCAATTCTCAAAGTAGTACGTACACGAAATTGCAAAAACTGCTCACTTTCAACTTCCTAATAAATGTGACATCCTCCCTGCCATTACGCGTCATTCTAACCTGAAACCTGTTCTCTATCTACAAATCCGATTATTTCGATGTTCATTAAATATAAAGGTGTGCTTCTTTGTTTTGTCTTATCAGCTTCATATGCCAACATCCTCTACATTCACAGAGGGCCCGTTTTACCGGGATAGTGTATATGGCATAGCGGTTTTATGCAGATTTGTGTTGAATTCCAGAATACATTTAATTAACGAAAAACACCAATTTCGGATGCATCCTTACATCTGACCACAAACATTAAGGATGCAATTACCAAAAAACCGTACCTCCCGTGAGTAAATCGAACACGTGGATAGTATTTCCATTCAGTGAAAGAACAGGAGAAATATCTGAATTGGTGAACCACTCTCTGGATAATTTAGGTTATCAAGTGACAGCACGCTACAGAATTACTTACCTCGGTTCCTTGATAAGGCTGAGATTTGTTCGTTTTTGAAATCAAAATTTAAGTTTATTCAACGGATTATCGGAATGGGATATATCACAAAATCACTGACTCTCTACTACAAACGGAACTGAGTAATATCAGGTCATGTTGAATAACTCACCATTTCGTATTCCTCAAAAGTAAATACACACAAATCAGTTCAAATCAACTGTACGAGAACTGAATCCACGATAATCAGAGCGATGTGAGTTCTCCTCAAACAACCAGTTTTATTGTTGTTATTCAAGAGGACTGGACCGAGAAAACTTGAATGGATCAATCGCATTGAAAAACTAAAATTTCATGTGACAAAAACCAACTTCTGATTCGGCGGATTCGATCACATAACAAACTACATGGGATTCGGCATCCGAAGAAATGAATTATTTGTTCCACAGTGAACATGTTTGACGTGCATGGGTCAGATCGCAGCACACATTCTACAGTTATCCCAATGTATTATCTACAACGAGAATCAATAAGTACCACGTAATTTGGGCTTAGACTTAGAATGACTGATTTCTACAGCCTGATGTTTTCTTTCTCTAGGGAAGTTTTATATACATTTTCGGAGTGTCCTTTCACAACGAAACATGGCATCTTTGCCACCCGTGATAATCCGTAGGTTTTCACACTTGTGTGTCTATTCAAAATAATATTTGGCAGCATTAACGCGGGGAATATAAAAATTCCTCTTTTTATTCGCGGGATCAGTTAATCCAACAGTCATAAGCCGAGTACTGGACTGAAAAAATAACAACGAATAACTTCACGAACCGTGGGATACCCAGAAGAAACCAAAAAACAAAGCAACACTGCAATGTATTCAAAGGATAAAAATAATATCTACAGTCTCAGTGTTTCTGGCATCACTCACTTTTGAACAAACCTAATTTGAGGGGTGGGGTTACAAATGACGAACTGTGATGGCTCATGGTTGAAGTTAGTGTGTTGAATTT
The DNA here is from genome assembly GCA_948099385.1 of Fasciola hepatica. Classification (NCBI taxonomy): domain Eukaryota; kingdom Metazoa; phylum Platyhelminthes; class Trematoda; order Plagiorchiida; family Fasciolidae; genus Fasciola; species Fasciola hepatica. Next base: position 364,897 of record CANUEZ040000131.1, read on the forward strand.
AATTGGAATGCCGTATAGCTTCAAACTGATTCAACACGCTTGATAGCTTTTCATCCGCAGTGATTCTGCACTTGCGTTCACTGCTAAGCAACTGCAATTTTTCTGCTATTTCGGAAGGCAATTTGTTTCGATCGGCAATGCCTGCGACAGTGTGACCGGTGTGACCAGCCGTCTTCATCCCACAGTAACCTTCTGTCTACGTTTTCTCTCTCGCTTGCCTGACATCTAGTTACACACATCAGTATTTATGAATCAATACTGAGCCTTAAACACGTCCTACGCTTCAAGTCAATAAACTTCAGGTGTAAGAGAACTGCACCGTCTCTATAATGTTCGAGTATTGTTCGCGTAAGTTTCGCGTATTTAAAAACGCGGGATAACATTGTGTCAGGATAATTCTGATGGGATCCACGACACGTTCTCACTTTCCTGTGTAAGAATATGTATTCTACTTATCTTATTCAAATACGTCACGAACTCAGAAATGACCAATCCGAAGTTGCCTATTTGATCAAGTCGAAGCCAAACAAATGTGGTTTCTGTTCACACTGAGTATTCAACTCGACGTTGCAAAACAATAAAAAATACACCAGTAAATTGGTCGAATCCTGTAAGGTATACGGGCTCACTTGTACCTTAACGTACGATTGTGAATACACAACAAGTGGTGAAAATTGACAAATGAATTTGCATACATTGTCTTCTCCACTGATGATGAATGGAAAAGGTGGATACTCGAAGTGTTCCATCAGAGATGCTGAAGGATGATGATTGTATGGTCATTTTTCTTTCCCCCATCGACTGTGTGCCACTTCCGTAACCACGTTTGAGATGAACCCTTTATTTTGATAAGAATAAATTCATAGTCCGGTTTTCCACCGCAGTGAAAACCGAGAGCTTTTGCATCTTACAGATTTCACTCAACTTCATGTGAAATATTAAACTTAGATAGGTTATTCACTAAGCGCTATTCATTTGGTAACCTCTACTATGCAATATTTTTTGTGTTATACCTTTAGTCAAATTCACAGTCCACAGCGAAATCTCTAATGAAAGCCAAATATTTTCCGAGAAATTTGTTATTCTTCCTGTTGTTTCAAAGAAACAAAAATAAGTTCAACTTGACCGAAAATGGTGAGAGGCAGTCGTGAGAGTATTATTCTCTACCCGCTTTCCTTCATCACTCTCCATATAGTTCCACTTCGCGTTATTTATATACAGTGACACTGAGGTCCACCATAACGAACCTTAATAAATGCTTCGTCAAAATTCCTGCATACGTGTGTCTGATGAGGATGTTACTGCAGAACCTCAATTTCTACACCTACGATAACCAGCACTTATTGTAGAGGTTTAAGGACAACAACCCTTGCGGTCCGCTTGTATGTGATGAACAAATATCCTCAAACGTAAAACCCAATCCTGTGTTTTTTAATACAAATCGGCCGCACCCATGATAGAAATGAACATCTGAAGGAAAGTTAAGTAAGGCTTGTTTGAAATAAATCAACTCGAAAAATTCTTGGTAAAAATACTGTCATACACACGGGTCGTCAGTATGTCTGCATTCGTTGTTCAACAGATTCATAGTCTCGCAGGCATAGAGTTTGCCATGCTTATTATGAAACAATAGTTATGTTTTTGTGGAGGTAGCCCAATAACTTGTCTTCTCAGAACAAAATGAATTATCCGGTAATTGTTGAACCTATTCAGGAAAAAAACATCCAATGACTTCGTCACAGAACATCAAAGATTATGAGCCTCAGCATTCCTACTTTTGTCCGTTTTACGAAAGTGCCGAAAATATCCAACGTCATCTCGACAACAAAAAAGGTGAATTACAAAACCCCACCCAAATGACTCTGCTTGCAACATATCTACTTATACAAATGGAAGTTATTTTTCTTCGCTGCGTATAACAATCCCCCGTAATGAGCATAGTTAAACAGTGTGTTAAGTGAAATCTCCCACTAATGAAAATTAACTATTCTCGTTTGACCATATAGGCACAGTCATGTAAATTAGTTCAGCTCAAGAAAAGGTTTATATTAAATTATGTAGGTGCTAAAACATTCGAATATTACCTAGGAAAATGTAGATGATTCAGCTCATTACTGGAACCGAATCCCTCTAGTTTCGTAGTTCTTAGCTTTTTCTGCTCAGATCATTTCACACTGGAGATACACACACACACACACACACACACACACACACATTATAATAACGACTCAGCAACACTGGATTAGAATACAAGAGAAAATCGTGAATAAATTATTATTGTTACCCGATGCTTCGGTACACCCTAATTGAGTTACGAAGAGCGAAGGATAAACTGGGCGATTGTTTGACAGTATCAACATCAATGTTACCGGGAATCAGATGTGAACAACTTGGAGCTTGATGCTACAAGGAACATGTCTCACTGATTCATCAAAGAACCGTGTTTGCTTTGGTGCCTAACATCAACGAGGATTCAAATCAGTCTGGTTGCAATATATATATATATATATATATATATATATATATATATATATCAGGCAAAACCACCAGAATGTTATGTTGATAATGGAAAAAAAAGTAAAACGGTCAACAGCTTCCAATGTGAACACAATTTGGGACGAGAGAGCTGGTTTAGTTTTGCTTTCAATGAAGTGTACTGTTTTACATACATTAGATATGAAATTGGGAACCCTCTGTGAATACAGTCAAGTGAATATCAAGTTTCCTTGAAATTTACTAATGCGCATAATCCCAGCTTTTTGCATGTCTATACACAACGAAATACACATTGTCCCGTCGAATCGTTAATTTTCCAATAATAAGCACTTACCGGCATCTGCTTGAATCATTATTATAGTAATGAGAATGGAAAGGTATACACAGTTCCTTGGTCCCTTCATCTTGAGAAGTTGATATCAATGAATGACAAAAAAGGTCAGTCGTTTATATAGGATCAGAAAGTTGCATGCGTCCGTACCCACGTATACACGTAAATATGCGGTGTCCGTATGTCAAGGTGGTTGGAAGCAATACATCTAAATTATTGGCCTATGATTGGCCACTTGTAAAGTCACATTTTCCGACAGCTGTTGACAGGTTGTGAGGCGGAGAAGGGGGGTGAAAACAAACCGGGCTACATATGAGTGACTGGAAGATTTTCACAATTTTAAGTAATGAGCCAATAAAATAAACGAATTCATGGAGATTGAAATGGGTCCTTCATAAGAAATGCCAACTTATGCTAGCGAAGGAAAATGAGGACGAATTTGCCCAAAATGTCGGGGTTTTTTCACTTTCACTTGAAGACACAATTGATCTGCACATGCTACTTCATTCTTAATTTCTGTTTTCATAGGAAGCTAGTTTTATCTAGTTGCATTGTACAAGGTTTCAAATCATTGGAGAATCAGGTAGAATCTACCAAGAAACAATGAAAACAGAAGAATGGACACGCAAACAGGTAATTTCTACAGAGTCTGGGAGCTTCTGACCTAAAGTAAGAGAAGAATGATTAAAGGGAGTTTTAGTCGCAAATAGAGTGTTGAAAGATTATCCATGACGGCTGGGAACAAAGACCCTCAGTCACTCATTGTCAAAGTAATATAATGCTGGTAGTCAAATTCGCTTTCATCCTCCGTCATTATTGAGTGGACACCTCAATCAACTTTCCGAAATAGAAAGTATTCGGTAAAGCTCAGGCTTACTCAGGTTACTGCTTCAAATGCGGGAAACCTAGGTAAATTTTAGTTTTGACTTGTGTTCGGATCTATTCATGATCATTATTTTCCATACTCATTCCATTAGTTATAAGTTTCATTTGACTAATATATCACAGATCGGGAAGATATCTCATACATGTTAGAAGCCCTTAGGGAAGAGTGATCATACCATCAATTGTGTTGGTAAGCAGAACAATCTTTCATAGGGTTTATTTGGTGTGTTTTATCTCTGTCCTGGTAATGAGCTTTGCTAGCTCCATCAATGCTTACAAAGATAATAAGTCCAAGTGGTCTCACTGAGAGACGATTTTCAACCACCATGTTAGTTTTACCACCTTTCCGAATAAAGCTATGTATGATGCGTCATTCCTGATCCCATAATGAAGAAACAAGTTTCGGATAATGCAAGATGGTTTCAAGCAGTTCCCACTTGCAAACATGCAGTGCATTCGCAACCAGTCGTCAGGCACAGCACAAGGTTGTTTTGTAAGCATTTATTTCATTCACGGTTTCTCGTATCCCGACTTGCCATGGACACTTGAAACTCCGTCCGTCGACCAATGCCCAGTGCAGTCGGTGGACTCATTATCAACGAAGTCGGTTTTAAACCAGTTGTCTTCTTTTCGAATGCTGCCTCCGTCCCCGGTCACTCTCTTCATTTAGCAGCCTCTACTTAGTCTCTACATTTTCTTGGAATGCGGAAACATTTTCTCAACAAAACAGGAAATCAGCAAGTTTTGAATAAAGTAAATTTCGTTAGCAACATTATCTTCTGTTAATTCTTATCATCTTGAACTTGTACCTTCCTCATCAAGTGCCACTATTACCCTAATACATATACACCACAAATTTCATAGAAAATCGAATGTTCTCGGAGAACGGGTTGCACGCTTTCTAGCCAAAGTGCACAATTTCACAAGAAGTCCCTCAGACATGGTGTATTGATACTGCTATTAAATCAATCCACCTTCCATCAACCAACCAGCCGAATCAGTTGCTACCGTTGTATTCCCTGTAAAAATTTATTGAATTATGATCTTCCAAAAAAACTATTTACATAACAAACACGCACGATTCTCTCAATGCTGCCTTTAAACTGGACCCTGGAGAGCGGCAGCAATCAAAAAGAAATTCATTCGGTTCATTGTTGCTTTTAAAGCTCATAAACAGGGATAGGTTTTCCCAAAGATTTAAACCCAGATTTGTAGCCAAACACATCTACTTTTATTAAAGTAAGTCTTGCTAAATAACTTCGAATTCGCATAGTTATTTCATGAGCATCCTGATGGTTTCGAGAAGAACACATTTGTACGTGTCGACTACGGTCTGAAGAAATCTGAGTCACCGCGCTCATAGCCTGAAAGCCACTCCTGGGCTATCCGGCGGTTCCCGTTTGTTGGGACCTGGCAATGTATCGTTACCTGAACACTTGCAGCCCCATGCATGCACACGATGACAGACACACACTTGTGGCTGAACACTTCCGTGAACATTGAAGACATGAAGATGATCAAGGGATTGCTATCTCCAGCCCCAATAGTTTTTTATCTGAAAAATATCCTCCATGTACTGCACGGTGTTTGGCACAAGCCATTGAAACATTATAGACTAAAGCGCCAGTCAAAAATATAGTCAATAACACATCATATCCTGTATCACACGACACCACTAATATATACACTTATATGGAGATCTTGCAAATTCAAGCACCTTGATGAAAGTTCACTCTCAAATATATCAATATATTATGGTTCCCAGCTTTTCCCATCAAGAATACCCCAATGAGCCTCACATGAACGTCTTGCATGTTTGTCCTGGTTATAGCAAAGGAACGAATTATTCGAGATCGTACTCAATTTCAAAGGAACAATTAAGATAATATTTTGAAAAATAAGCTTGAAACTGACCAAGAATTTGGTGAAGTCACAGACTGCACCCCTACAGTCCATGAGCAACATAATTTTACTTCAACCCCCCCACATGCCACAATATATCTGACGTGAGGTATAGAAGCCTTTCCTACAATCCGGCTGACAGATATCTGTTGACTGTGAAAACCTCTTGAGGAATGAATAAACGGTGCTTGAGATAAGCAGATATGATTCACCAAAACATTGCTAACTCTTCGCGAAAACGGGTTGTTGATAATGTCAACTTCAAATCGTGATTTCCCTAATTATTCCAGTTATCAGCTGAAGTGTCTGTGGTGTATAGGTCAACCACATTCTGAATACATGGACGTGATGATCAGCCGTCATTTATCACAACCACAATGACAATATTTTCATTGGGACAAGGTGTGTCACATCATTCTATCCACCTCAAATCTCTGGCTAAAACGTTTCTAAATCAAGCCGGTTCGATGAACTGTCATTTATTAATAAAACCAGCAGTGATTGACGGTGTCCAGGAGTATATTCCACGATAACCAGAATGAGTGCATGTTGTGAAGACAAAAAGCTAAAGGCAGTTTGAAAAGTCACTTGGTACGATTGCCATTGGGAAACTCAAAGGCCTCAATCAACGGGAAACAGCCGCACACGTTGCATATAATGGATGCGAAAAGAAATCCGTGATCTATTCACTATTGATCCACCTCGCTATTTTCCAATAAGGATACGGATATGGCAACGTGATGTTCGGTCACATGTAACCAATCGCTCATTCAGAATTGCTCCATATCAAATAAAAACGGTTTATTTCTTAGTATTTCTTAGTATACAACGATAATATTCAGCTACATGTTCAAATGATTCATTTGATCAATAGGGGTACAATGGAACGGACAGTGTTCTGAACCGAGGCCATTGCATGCGAACAAAAGATGAAGAGCAATACAGTCAAAGTAATTTATTCGATTTTTGCTTGACCACTGATGCAGTGTGGTGGAACATTTATGAAAAACACAAGTGACTCCAACTAATCAATTCCATCAAATTCAATATATCTGATAATCATAAAAACGGAGACAATCTGTTGTGCAGAAACTTAGAAAAACAATGTTGACCGCATGCAATATGCTAGTTTTTTAGATAAAAGAGTCCACAGTGGACAAACAGCTACATACATTTTAGACTCAGATATCGACGCCCGCGTGAATATTATTCTGACCCTCGTTTACAAGAGGGGCCTAAAATCTGAGCCGGTGGAACAATAACTCTATAGAAAATGGTTTTACATAGGTTCACAAAATAATTTTCTTCGTTGGCCACCCACTTGGAAACTAACCGAAAATTGTTCTACTCTGTTGATTATTGACCTTTCAAAGTACCAGTGTGAGTGGTGGTAACTGATATGGACCATGATAGCGAATGAATTGGATCGGGTTTTGTCGGTATATGATGAGCTATTGTAGAAAAATGAAAAGTCCATGATTTGTAAATTTGGTAAACCGATCATGAGAACAGATTGTGAAACTACAATGTCAGCATGACTGAAGAGAATGTTCGCATAAAATTGGAACGACGAAAGCTCCTTGAAAGGACGCTGAGCAAAGTACATACTCCGTCAAAATACGTGGAAGCTGTGATAAAAACTGGCATCCTGTTTTCCCTGAAAGAAGTACAGTTGTCGTTGGTTTTTGTTATTTGCGTATACACATGCTGATATTCGGCCCATCTAGCTTTCTTCCTCTCCAAGCTTTAGCATTCTTCAAAAAGAGTTTACCAGATATGAACTAGATTTAAAGTGGGATTGGACAACGTGGCCTCCAAAAATACCAAGCCAGTATTTCATGGATGGCTTTCAAGTTGTATCGCAGTCAATATTGCTTGAACAATGGGGAAAAACGCGCACTTGCATAACAATCTTCCTTAGCCAATGTTGGCTCGCCTCTGCGTGACGATGAATCCGTCATATCCCACGGCCCCCTGCAAGACTGAGTCGATATTACGTGAGAAAATCCTCACTCAAATGTACAAGCATGTATAAACTTTTTCGATGGACACTCAAAATGATAATAGGCAAAAATATTGGCCACTTCTTAGTGATTTTGCCTGCAACATTTGCTACGCAGGACGTTAAGGAGCTTCCCTTGTTGTGCTATTATTTGTTTGACTAAATTCAGTAAAAAACAAATAAGTTTGGAAAACTTCACATCATTGGAACATGTGTTTAATTTACAAAAGGTGCAATTTTTTCAAACTGTATTCAACTAAACGTATGATCGTTTACTATGGTTTGATCAGTGGTGTGTTCTTGGATAGATTCTGGGACAACATAGGGTCACTCACATTGTTCAGTAAAGTCAGGCAGTATTTCTGTCAGTAACATCAATGGTACTGTGATGAAAACGAGCGAGGGTAACGATGCGACGTAAAGGACAATGATGAGATCGACAATGACCATCGACCACGATGACGAATACGACGCAACAATTCGCCAAATGGGCATATCACCGGCTAATAATGCTATGGACGAAGAGGTTGCCAGGGTCACCATATTAGTGCTTGACAAAGTGCTCTTTCGTGGGCCTGCACATGTACGATCTGCTAAAGCTTGGAGAGGAAGAAAGCTAGATGGGCCGAATATCAGCATGTGTATACGCAAATAACAAAAACCAACGACAACTGTACTTCTTTCAGGGAAAACAGGATGCCAGTTTTTATCACAGCTTCCACGTATTTTGACGGAGTATGTACTTTGCTCAGTGTCCTTTCAAGGAGCTTTCGTCGTTCCAATTTTATGCGAACATTCTCTTCAGTCATGCTGACATTGTAGTTTCACAATCTGTTCTCATGATCGGTTTACCAAATTTACAAATCATGGACTTTTCATTTTTCTACAATAGCTCATCATATACCGACAAAACCCGATCCAATTCATTCGCTATCATGGTCCATATCAGTTACCACCACTCACACTGGTACTTTGAAAGGTCAATAATCAACAGAGTAGAACAATTTTCGGTTAGTTTCCAAGTGGGTGGCCAACGAAGAAAATTATTTTGTGAACCTATGTAAAACCATTTTCTATAGAGTTATTGTTCCACCGGCTCAGATTTTAGGCCCCTCTTGTAAACGAGGGTCAGAATAATATTCACGCGGGCGTCGATATCTGAGTCTAAAATGTATGTAGCTGTTTGTCCACTGTGGACTCTTTTATCTAAAAAACTAGCATATTGCATGCGGTCAACATTGTTTTTCTAAGTTTCTGCACAACAGATTGTCTCCGTTTTTATGATTATCAGATATATTGAATTTGATGGAATTGATTAGTTGGAGTCACTTGTGTTTTTCATAAATGTTCCACCACACTACATCAGTGGTCAAGCAAAAATCGAATAAATTACTTTGACTGTATTGCTCTTCATCTTTTGTTCGCATGCAATGGCCTCGGTTCAGAACACTGTCCGTTCCATTGTACCCCTATTGATCAAATGAATCATTTGAACATGTAGCTGAATATTATCGTTGTATACTAAGAAATACTAAGAAATAAACCGTTTTTATTTGATATGGAGCAATTCTGAATGAGCGATTGGTTACATGTGACCGAACATCACGTTGCCATATCCGTATCCTTATTGGAAAATAGCGAGGTGGATCAATAGTGAATAGATCACGGATTTCTTTTCGCATCCATTATATGCAACGTGTGCGGCTGTTTCCCGTTGATTGAGGCCTTTGAGTTTCCCAATGGCAATCGTACCAAGTGACTTTTCAAACTGCCTTCAGCTTTTTGTCTTCACAACATGCACTCATTCTGGTTATCGTGGAATATACTCCTGGACACCGTCAATCACTGCTGGTTTTATTAATAAATGACAGTTCATCGAACCGGCTTGATTTAGAAACGTTTTAGCCAGAGATTTGAGGTGGATAGAATGATGTGACACACCTTGTCCCAATGAAAATATTGTCATTGTGGTTGTGATAAATGACGGCTGATCATCACGTCCATGTATTCAGAATGTGGTTGACCTATACACCACAGACACTTCAGCTGATAACTGGAATAATTAGGGAAATCACGATTTGAAGTTGACATTATCAACAACCCGTTTTCGCGAAGAGTTAGCAATGTTTTGGTGAATCATATCTGCTTATCTCAAGCACCGTTTATTCATTCCTCAAGAGGTTTTCACAGTCAACAGATATCTGTCAGCCGGATTGTAGAAAAGGCTTCTATACCTCACGTCAGATATATTGTGGCATGTGTGGGGGTTGAAGTAAAATTATGTTGCTCATGGACTGTAGGGGTGCAGTCTGTGACTTCACCAAATTCTTGGTCAGTTTCAAGCTTATTTTTCAAAATATTATCTTAATTGTTCCTTTGAAATTGAGTACGATCTCGAATAATTCGTTCCTTTGCTATAACCAGGACAAACATGCAAGACGTTCATGTGAGGCTCATTGGGGTATTCTTGATGGGAAAAGCTGGGAACCATAATATATTGATATATTTGAGAGTGAACTTTCATCAAGGTGCTTGAATTTGCAAGATCTCCATATAAGTGTATATATTAGTGGTGTCGTGTGATACAGGATATGATGTGTTATTGACTATATTTTTGACTGGCGCTTTAGTCTATAATGTTTCAATGGCTTGTGCCAAACACCGTGCAGTACATGGAGGATATTTTTCAGATAAAAAACTATTGGGGCTGGAGATAGCAATCCCTTGATCATCTTCATGTCTTCAATGTTCACGGAAGTGTTCAGCCACAAGTGTGTGTCTGTCATCGTGTGCATGCATGGGGCTGCAAGTGTTCAGGTAACGATACATTGCCAGGTCCCAACAAACGGGAACCGCCGGATAGCCCAGGAGTGGCTTTCAGGCTATGAGCGCGGTGACTCAGATTTCTTCAGACCGTAGTCGACACGTACAAATGTGTTCTTCTCGAAGCCTCCAAGGGAGTATGTCCTAGTTAGGCTCTGTTTACGATCTTTTCTCTGTAGTCCCAATATCAGTGATTCTGACCGTCGTAATCGAATCACGTGGACTAGCACATGGGTTTGCGCGTATCCTTCATGCTTACGTGTGGGTCATTTAGAGAACTGCCTCATTTTGTAAAAATCAAACCCCAAACACTTCGCTAACTGAAAGCGCTCCATACTCTGGACTATTGGTGTGAAATTGGCGCGTTGAACTTGGAGGTATTTTTTATAGTTTACTCCTCCCTAAATGAAATAAATCGGATGAAGCTGCCACATAATTTCCACGATCCAGCCTTATGTTTGTTTCAATCAATAAAAATTTGAAAGTAAACATTTCGTTTTTTATCAGGGGTTTGGCGTCAACTCATCTGTCTCCAAGGTACTGGTCTTAGTGAAAGTACCAAGCCGAGCCGAATCAAGATGAGTCATTTGATAAACTACTGTTTTATGACAGACATGGTAAATTCTTTGCTTGCGATACTGTGAAAAATCTGAAGAACAAAGCCGTTCTATTGAATACTTGTGTGTATGATGATAATTTCTTAACAAATGTTTGGGTTACTTTATTGCAAACAAATCTCGCTTCATTTTCTTACGGAATGCCGTTCCCATAATGGGTGCGGCAGACTAGTTTTGACAAACACAAGATCGGGTTTGATCTCTGAGCATATTTGCTCAACACATACAAGCGGACTACATGGGTTATTAACCTTATGCCTCTCCAATATTTGCCGATTATCATAGGTGTACAGTTATGAAGTGTCCTCCTTTTCCAGCACGAAACATTCTAATCATACACCCGCCTTGCATGAGTTTGGACTATAAGATCATATCAAGTTATTATCGTGGACTTTTGTGGCTTTACGTCGTCAACAATGGTTTTTACACATTCAGTGAGAGTGAAGAGGGATTGTGGATAGAGGATAGAATTCCTTCGGTTGCTTCTCGCTAGTATTGAAACGACCGGAAGCATTTCATATTTTTGGCTTCATTCCAATATTTCCGCATAGAATATGGACTTGACTTATGTGATATAGCGATATATTTTGCAAAGTGAAGGTAACCAAATGAATTACGCAGTATGAATAACCGAATTAGGTGTAATGAATTACATGAAGTTCAGCGAAATCGGTTGGAAGCAGAATCATTCGGTTTTCACTAAGGCAAAAGTTCGGGCGATCAACTTCGTATCATTGAAAAACCGTTTTCATATCCAGTGTGATTACAGACATGGCATAGATTCGATGAGGGAAAGAAAAATGTGCCCCCTGGCATTATCTTTCAGCATTTCTGATGGAACATTCCGAGTATTCACCTCTTCAATTTATAATCAGCATGTCAGTAAATGTATTTAAATTCGTTTGTCAAATTTCACTACTTGTTATGTAATCATACTGGTACGCAATGATACGAACGTGCTCGTTTTCCATATAGGTTTCGATCAATTCACTGGTGCATTTGTTTTTTTGCAACTTCTTTTTGAGTACTCAGCTAGGACAGAAGCCTTGTTTTTCGGCCTGCCAATTGATTTAAATAAACAACTTCAAATTTTTTATCTTAAAGTTCGTGAAGTTTTGAATAAAACGAACAGAATGAAAAATATTACACTTGAACGTGTGAACCTATTTTGGATCCAGTCACAATTAACCTCAGATAATGTTCTTTCGCATTTTAAATATATGCGAACAATGTTGGGATAACTCAGTTTTCTTAACCGGAGAGTGCATTGATGTGAAGCCTGGGAGGATTCTTTGACTCAGTTTTGATTCATGGACTTTCGCGTATGTGGGGGCTGTGAAGCAAGCGAGAGAGAAAACTTGGACAGATAGTCACGGGACAATGAAGACGGAAAGTCACACCGGTCGCACGGCCGCGGTGATTGTCGACCAAAGCAGATAGTCTCCCGGAAATGCAAGAATATTCCAGAACAGTGGCACAGCAAATAAGTGCAGAATAACTACAGATAAAGTAGTTTCGTAACTTGGTGTTTTGTCAAGTCCACAGGCTTGTTGAACCGATGTTATGCTATATGGCTTTTTCAATAAACCTATCACACTAAAGTTACACGTATGTCATCCCATTTCGTCGTTTGTATTCCCTTCAAACCGGGTTTGTTCAAAAATGAGTGGTTACAGAAACGGAGATATTTTGGGGATATTTTTATCTCTTGCAAGTAATTCAACCTGGCTTTGTAGTCCTTTCCACTTTATGTAATGCCCGGTTCCTAGATTTATTTACTGACTTCGTGTTCAGCTCGTGAATCGGTTTGTACTATTTGTTCTAATAATCCGGCGAATATAATAACGAATCTTCGTATTTCACTGCTGTGTTGCTGTCACACATCATTTCGAATAAACGACGAAGTTTCTGAACGAAAGCTTTTCCTAAGCTGATATAGTCTCCACTTTTTGTTGTGAAAGATCACTGAAAATGTACATGGAAAGTCCCTGGGTAATGGTAACATCAGGTGGAGCAAATCAGAGATTAGTAGTTCACTCACGGATCATTCGGTACTTAATGATTTTTTCGAGGATAACGTATTCAGATTACTGTAAAATGAGTACTAAGATCAGACCAACGCAAGTGGACCATATTTACCATGGAACGAACCAAGCGGTACATCGGATATTGAAACCCATACAGTTTGTTTTATGATCGAACCTACCGAATTGACTGTTGGTGCGTAAATCACATGTAATTCAAACTTTTGAATGTCAATAATACAAGTGATTATTTGAGAATAATCCATAGGGTCCTGATTACGATAGATTTATTTATCATTCAACTGATTTTTCCTGTTGGCTAGGAGAATGGTAATACTATCCACATGTTCGACTTGCTGGGGTGTTGTGGATTCACATAAGACCCTGTTTATATTATGCTGATATAAGCTCAAGCTCTAGAAAATTAGGCATTCGAAAATTATATCTCGAATTGTTTGAGGTCTCAAGTAAAGATGCACACAAATTTCGTGTTAGTGATAGAGTAGAGTTAACTTATGAATGTAACACAAAGTTACATAAGACGTGTACGACAAATACAATTCTAGTAAAACGCACCGGCAAGTGATGCAGATAGATAAACACGGATTTGTAAACCTTTGGATTCCATAAAAATATAAATCCCGCATTTGATAGATAGATCACGGGTTTTCATCCAAAAGTACTGGATAGTTTCATTGGCAGAACAACCAGTTTCACTACGTGGATGTTGTCTATCTAATGTGAGATTGGTGAAATTCAGTACTCTGAACTCAAATGTCCAACTTTTGGAAAGTGATATCAAAATCCACAAAAAAAATCAAATGTAGCGGCATGATTTAGCTCATGATTCCACAGGTTATTCACCATCATGAATGTTAAGGAATCATGAGAAAACTCGGCACACCTGAAGGAAGTTAGCGGGATTACTGAATTCCATCTTTATCTGGTTTCTGCAAAACACGATATGATGTGTCACACTGAATTGTCCCAGAATGGGGCAAATTTTTTAACATTGGTATTTTCATTGATTTTTTTTGTCACAAGTATCGTTTGCCGTGGTTTCTTCAAAGATGACAGTGCACTTAGTAAAATATAAGCAATTAGAAAAGAGCCACTATCTCCTTATATCACGGGACTACATCCAATTTCAGTAGCCGTTTAAGCAAGCCTCAGAAGCACCTTTCAAAACTCGACGCAAAATACTCTGGTAAACGGTTATCGTTTCTCGTGATACTCGTCCAAACCCCAAGCACATTTCTACGAATAATCATATCATCGATTTATATTGACAGAATCTAAAATGAACTCCGTTCGACTCAGCAATAAGAGAAAGTATATCACATATGTATTGAGGTTCGGCAGATTTTGACAATGTGTAAAGGTGATCCAAATGTGAAAGGTCTATGGCCCCGCGGGACTCGAACCCATGCATAGTCACCCCCCTCGCTTTAGCACCGCGAGTACTCTACCAGCTGAGCTACGGGGCCACGCCGAAAGACCTTCGACTTTCTGCATATGGATCACACGGATACCCGCCCAAATATCATATATGTTTGCATCCAGAGTAAGTGGCATTGCCACCTTCAGTTCATTTGAACAGCTCAACGAGTACATGACTGAAACGTCCTTCTATAAAATCACAAGATGAGTGTTTGGAAATTATGTAGTGGGCAGAAGTGCAGGATCGTGGTTCTGACTATGAAGCAGTGGCTTTCTACCGAATTCAGCCTCCATCTTGTGGATTAATACTCACTGAGCAGACTAAACAACCTTCCATGTTCCACAATGAGGGGACTTGCATGAAAGGGTATGAAAGGGTTGCAATAACTCAATAAGTGTAAGGAACCTATTCGATCTTCTTAAGTCATTCTGTTTGAAGTATTGCTGGATCTAGAAACAGTATCACCAGTCATGCAGGATAGCAGTGCCCTCTAACTAGAGGTTAGGTCCGTCAAAAGATGAACTCGCAGTTGAACACGCCCATGGAATCATCCTCACCTGCTTGTTGGTTTCGTGAATTGAACATAACAATGAATATAACTCAAATGATACCGAGGTCTATACCGATTGGACCCTAAGATGCTGCTTCAGGACCACTGATTTTGGACAGGCTGAAAGCAATTAGCCAGACGGAAGCAACACTGTGTTGTTCTAAGTTGTGGTGGATTTTTCGCCCAGCAGCAAACTCTGTACGAGAAAGTAGCAACATATTATAGCATCAGCCTGACCTGCGCGAAAGTGGCCCGTCACTGCATAGAGCCACTGCTTTCTGTCTCTGACTAGATCTTTGTAGTCAAAAGGGATTCACCAGGGCGAGCTGGGCATCCTGGACTGACAGACCACCATCCAGAAGACGTTTGAACGGCTCCTTCAGTCACTGGTTACTAACACAGAAACTCATTATAACCCGAGAGGTACCATTTGGTTGTGTATAAGCTAGGATTGCATACACAAACTAAATATTGAGTGTTTTTGGCCTGGTATATAAGGAATGAAAAAATACTAACTCGGTACATATTTCGCCTACTTCTGATAGTTCTGTGATGTTTCGCTTGTTCATGATAAAGATATTTATAGAATGCGGAATATTAAAACAACATGAGTCCTTTTGAGCTTGATGCAACACTCGGAATTGATGCACGTGGCAACTTCACTGCATGTTTGCTTCGTGCTGATCATTCTTATGGAACCCCAATCGAATTCGGTGTCACAGTGTAAATGATTTCATGGTTTATTGTTACTTATCGGACGCTCATTCAAACAGTAATAGTTTATTTCTGATCATGTTTTCGTTATTTTTTTACTTCAAAGTAAACTGTACTTTTGAACTGATTTCTCATCCATAAATATGGTTGTTGTGTGGACCAAAGTTACCGACCTAACCAGGAGAAGGGCTGGTTTTATTAGTGACGTCTCACCCGGCAGATGAGAAAAGTGTTACACCATAGCGCGAACTGTCTCGTGTAGCTTGAATGGTGTTTCCAAGAATGTGTTTCATATTTTTTCCAAATCTTGACTTCTACATCGACCAAGATACCTCAGTCAATGAGATTTCGTTTTCAAAATCTCAGCCAAGAAACGTTGTCTGCAGTAAGATACGAAATATGATGGTGATGTTTCGATCCATCATGAGCCCACCAAGGTTGAACGATCTGGTCCTCGGTTTTCATCACCGTTCACCTCGGTGGTTTGCCTCCAACAGTGAAGCATTCATCATAAAACGTTTACCGTACTGTGTTTGTCTATGACACGGTTTAGAGCGGTGCAAGCTTTTACCAGGTATGATTTTGTGATCGTGTCTAATTATATTTTACTAAATTTTACACTTATAGCACAACGTTATAGAGTGTTCTGACGTTGCCCTCATCTGTTCTTTCTTCAACTAGAGTAACTCGCTGAATTACTGTTTTTGTTTCACTTCCTTTGTTTGAAGCCGAAGGTCCACCTGAGAGGAAACTACGTCCTCGGGACTAAATTCGATGCATACTTTCTTTGTTCCGGATTGCGAGCGCCCTCGCTGAACAACAGAATAACATATTTATCTAATGCTAGGTGCCATTTCGTATCGCATCAGATTTGGAGTTTGTAACTTTCACTTGAAAAAGGCTAAAAGTACGCCAGCCAAATGGATAACATTTCAAAAACCCGGAGAATCTGAACAAGAGGTTGGTAATCAACTCGGGCATGGCATTCACATACTTCAAATGTCCCCAATTTCGATTGTTTGGGTAAGGTTCACGTTAACACAAAGAAAGAACTCTGGCATCCATCATAAACGGGAAATGAAGGACATCATTTCCATCTGCGTGGAATAAAAGGGTACGTTGGAGTCAGATGTTACTAAATGACAAAGTAGAAAAATGTATCACTAGTCGTGGAAATAAAGGTGCAGATACAAACGATACATCCAAACTATGTTTTAAATGGTACAGAAAGAGTGATTCTGTTTCACTGCACTCTTCAGCAAGATCAACTGGTGGTGGTAGAGGTTGCGTATCCCAGAAGGCACCTTAGGAAAGGTGTTTACCTATATCGGACAAGCTTTATAAAAATCACCAGAGCAAAAATGCCAATCTTCACAACAAAGGTTGAAATAATCCGACGATCCAATCCGATGTGAATGCGTACAACGCAACGTGACTTTACTCCAACGGAGTCCAAACTTGTCGTGGTTTATGCCGAAGTTCGCAAACGTCTTTTAGCCAAAAAACATTTCTGTGGAAAAATGAAACCAAATGGTGTAGAATTGCAATTCGTTTTAGGCCCCCACTCATCAATCAACATGAAGTATGTTTCGTGACAAGGAATTTGCAATGGCTATTGCCCAGGCGAAACAGCGTCAAATTGTGAAAGAAACCAGAACAAATTGAATGATTTGGAAAAATACATAATTTTCTAGTGTAAAATGAGCACAGACAAGGGAGAATAAAGATACGCCTACTAGATGGCGGGGAATATTTAAGGTTGATACTACATATCACGACCATGGCAACAACAATTGCGTCACAAATGGCCCTTGAACGGGTTACTGTTCGAGCCAAAAAAAGTATGGTTGTATTTGGAGATCAGTGTTACTTGCTACAAACCAACCCTCAATGAGTTGTACGGCCTGAGTTACTCTAAGCAAATTCCCACTTTCGAGAGCTTGCATACGACTTGCAAAGACAGACTATCGAGTTAATAGATTTAAGAAGTAACGCACGTTCTATGCTCCAGTGATAAGACAAAACATATGAAAATGTAATATGACTGGAAGTCGAATAGAAACACGCAGAGGATTCATATAACTTCGGCCCAGTGAGCATTTAGCTGCAACTACCGTAGGTCACGATAGTAGAATATGAAACGGATAAACATATTTGGATCCACTTGATGGCTATCAGCAAAGCGAATACGGAATACTGATTAGCATCAATTATTAGTCTCAGTTGAATGGTGCCTTTTATAACTGATGTGACGATTTCAGCTTGGAGGAAGAGTTTCACGGTAAACTTGAGTTATCCCACCATGTGAACCTGCCACCAGGAGAAAAGCTTATCTCCCTGGCATTGCTGTTGATTTGATAAAACTGGAATCCTCTGAGTAGCATGCAAATATTCTCAGTGAAAGTAAGTGATTCCATTCATGTGATTCAGTTTTGGACGGATCTCAATGAGGCACGAGTTGCATAACTAAGTGTAGGGCAGCCGGGCCAAATTATCGATTCTCTCAATAATTTGCCGATATTTCCAGGGTCAGTGCCACAGGAAGGTATCTGATCACACTGTTATTATGCAGTGACTATTCAACTAATGTGTGAATTTCCACCACTCGATTTTCTTTCACCAATAACAATGCTAGTATGATCGTTCACTAAATCGGGTGTTTTATATTATCACGTGTGACGTACAGAAACAAAAACAACTTCTGACTTAACTCGTTGTTGCTTACAAAGCCTGTGGTAAGGACGCAAAGCTCCTGGAAACCTTTCAAAGGTTTAGCATGGTCCCCATCACGATTTTCACTCCTAACACGTTTTAGATACCTGAAAATCTAGTTTCCGAAATGACTGATGCATGTGATTCCTCATATACAATGTCCAAAATTGAACTAACTACTTTTTCACCTCCGTGAGCTTTATGATCATATTTACTAATACCCAATGGTTACTGAACTACAGTAATGCTTTCTGGTGTTGCGGGAAATGCCACTGTCAGTGACCAATATTCTGATAATCACGGCAAATGAGATGGGTTGGTTAGATTACATTTGCAAAATGTCCACGGCCATTAGCCGTAGCATACTATAGTAGACGCTTTTCAGAAATGGTGATATCCTCCATGAGACCGCTTGATGAAAAGTGCAAAATAATATATCAATACCGAAGGAAAATGTTTACTGTATCGGTGGTCCTCCGTAGCTGCACTGATATAATTAGTTCTCATTGGCTGAATGGCGACCTTATAGAGCCGAATCAAATATAATCTCTCCATTTTCGTCCTCGCTGAATAATTCTGGTCCCTCTTTGTGAAGGGTTGACAAGAAGAATACTTTGAGAAACTTGACAAAAAATAATAGGATGAAAGTACAGAAAGTTTGAGTGGAAATACACAGTTACCTTTAGAACCTCATTTCCTCCAGAGTTCATGTTTTGCAAACCACTCTCGGCTTCCGATGGTTTTTGAAACAAAACTGGGATAACCGCTAGGCAGCCGAGTTCTGTTGATGAACAGCTCTTTATATTGTAGCTTGGAATCTGTACCAATTCTCTAGACACCATTGAAGCGAGCTCTGACCACTGGATCGGAGCTAGACAATTGTAGATTTTGTCCACCGCCTGTGACTTTTCGGTAAATTCTGTACTTGTTAGTCCCATCCCGACGCCTAGTTTTCAACTTGTATACGAAAGCAAACTGTTATCACTTACTTTTTGTGTGAGCGACAGTGGGGTTTGCATTCTTGAATACCCAATTATTTTCCACGTATCGTTTGTAAAATGAAAATAGGGAAATAAATCGCACTAATTTTTTCGGTGATGTCCAGATATACATTAGTCAAGGTAGGGCCCAGTGGGCTTACATGGTGCCACTCACTATTTGTTTGCAACCTTCCCCGTCAGTGCTCAAGAGAGGGTTTTTTGCATGAAAAAGTATTTGAAGTCATTGACTGGAAAAGGTAAATGAAATTTATGCAAAAAATGAAGACACATATATAATCTGCTCTCTCGAAATTATTCACTTTTGAAAAAAAGTCACATGTTGATCGAGCACCTGTAGTTGGAACTTACTGAGCTCTCGTTTTCCAAATTTGCATGTTCAGTTGGGTCTTGTTAGCTACATGGTGCTTTATATTTTTGAACTGCGGTAAGGATTTTGACAAGCTGGCTAGCAAGTTTGTAATGAGCGGAGTCTTCCAAACCCAATATCGGCCTCAAATGGGTCTCCATGCTTGTGAACATCGGATGCTCCTCTCTAGAAAGGCGTCTGATTTCCAAGTGAATTAAGCTGACTGTATATGGTTTCGGAAATGAATCCGTGTAGCTTCTAAAACTGAGGTTGCCTCGATATTCTTCCTTTTCCTGTGGACTAATAGGCAGCTTGGAACAATGGAAAGTATCCTTTTTAACTCCTGCATGAAAGATTCCTTTTCTACAAATATTTTTTTATTATTCCTTTACTCATTATTCCCAAACCTCACAGTTTCTCACAAAGATGTATGTGTTACCAGTTTGTCTTCCTAGGAGATTTAATAACCAGACTTCGGGATGGGGTTTAACAACACAGAACATACCGAGAAGCAATGGGCGGCGGAAGTGATCTACAATTGTCTAACTTTTCTCCGATAGCCTTCAAGCGTGGATAAAACATCTGCTGTCCTTTTTACAATTATTTATCACGGTAATTTAAGTATACAAAGCAGATGCAATGTCAAAGCATCCGCATATAATCCATTTCACAGTGTGAACAGTACTTCGAATATTTTACCAAATAGGTAAAGCAACGTCAAGTTTCCTTATCGGACATCTGTAGTCGCACTCAAACAATATAGCAGTCAATAAAATATACTTCAACTCTGAGTGAAACTACAAGTTACCAGTGATTCAGATTACAGAAATTATTGTCTGAAACATTTATCCAATTATGGAGATGGGCGTGCTGACCATTAGTTTTTCATGAACTATTTATTTGATTGACGTACGTAAGTAGTGCAGCGCCACGAAAAGAATCGTCATCGTCGAAGAACATTCAACAGCAGCAATGAAGCTAGGTGAAATGTCTCTAATTTGTTCAGTTTTACAATCCGCAGCTGACAGGACAGTGTTTATGGAGTCATAATTCTGCCGAATCGAAGGCTACTGATAGGTGGCTAATCATTCATATCTGGTTCTTATCAAAAAATACAATCTCTGTGATGGATGTGAATGATAATACAACTCGGCAGTCAGTTTTGAATAAAAGATGCATTTATTAGTTCCAATTTTTTTTGTCTATCAGCCCTCGTGAGGGGAAATAATGAATACCCAGTGATTGTTTGCTGTGTTTGGTAGAATGATAGCTGTGATATTTCCATGTGAAAACCGGTAATTTCGGTAACAAAGGAAGCTTATCCAATTAGTTCATCGGTGCCTATTATTGTGCCTCATTAAATACAACAGTGAGGCTATTTTCGTCAGAAATGTGCATTGCGTAAGTCTCATTGCAGTAGCTGTAGGGCATTGACACACGTAACACAAAATACCAACATCATGCTATGCTACACTGGTACCAACACGCCATGGCACAAGTTGCACTCTCAAAAACACATGCGGCAAGTCGGGTTAGGAATACATAAACAGAAAGGGTCACATAATCGTATTATTTTTCGAAATATGATGATATCGACGAAGGAAGATTATTGCTTTCGAGACCATTCCATCTGCTTCGATTCCTTTGAATTGTATTTGAGATTTCTAGTAAACATTCACGTTTATTTTTTAGATTCGGCTGAAAACACCAGCCTAAGTCAAATAGGTCCTGCCATGCATGTCACCTCAGGACACGCGAGTATTGATAGCTATTCAGTGTAAGGACAACGGTGAAAGATCAACCGAATCATGAAATCCCTGTTTTGCTCAAGAGCTAAGTAAATTGATGATCTCATTTTTGTTCATTTACTTTTCAAGAAGACGATTCTAGGCCAACAAAGTAGAAGATTGTTTTGCTTGTTTCCCTAAAAATGCGATGAAAAACAAATTCGCTACACAAAAGATGGTTATAAGAGATATATAGCTTAACGAAAATAACATCAATGCATCCTTTCCGTCTTGACAATTCATTTACTTAGTTCGCTTTATGGTACTGCCATTGACTGGTTTGTAAATACATAAAATACAATAGCATGATCATTGCTAATATCTGTCCAGCTGGCTTATTTGCAGCATCGCTTTTGAAATTCTTATATTTGAATAGATAGTGACTGATGGGAGATGAAATGAACTACATACGTTTGAAATATTGGCATCGGCTATTAGTCTTTAGTGAGATTAGAGCCGTACGCAATGATCCGGATGATCCAAGTTTATGGGCAAATTTAATAACGGTACGTATTATAATACGAGAACACTGAGTTTGTGAAATGATATATTTTGACCTTGGAATCTATTTTCAAAAACGTTTCATGGAAATGCGCGTGCCACCTATTGGCGCACTAACTATCGAATTACACGCCTAAAATACAATCACATAGTACACAATATACATTTTCAAATAATTTCGAGCTCTCACGATTGATGTGTTTATAACGTACTCCAATACCACGAAATGATTTTTGTGCTGGTATTCTGTATGTTTTCCGGTGACGTAGACTAATAAACAAGGGGTTACTAGTTTGTGATGACAACAACACATTTCCCATATTTCACTGACAGTTCCGGAAGCACTGAGCTGCACCACCATATGTGTGTGCCCAATGTGTGTGCTATCCAATCAAGTATATGTTCATCAACACTGGGTAATCAGTGAGTCTCACCATTGTCTTGGTATGACAAAGAGGCTTGAGTAATTCCTAGTGACTTCCACTGAAAGAAAATTTCCAAAGATGCGTATCTTCTAACCGTTCTTTAGGACTCAGCCTTTCATTCGAGCAGAGAGAATGAACTACATCAATAAATTATTATCAGACAGTGTTATTGGAATTCCATCTACGGTAAATTTCGATTTGCATCTGCGGTTTCCGTAACAAAATGAACAGATTGTTGACAAGAAACAAATCTTATGACCTCCTCTCAGAGTGAACAAACGTAACTTGATAGTAGTATCCACTTCTTCGAAGTGTTATCTCGTGAAAGTTATTCCACTGGTTTTTGTGATAATACTTGATGGTTAATGGGTTTCTGAAGGTTGTCCACATGTATTCCCACTGGTTGTAGAAGAAAATCCAGTGAGTATCAACACTTGCAGCTTAGAGTATGGGAATGGCTTTCTGTTTCTGCTCGACACATTGTTCTCACCAAGAAAACAACAAGGTGCACAGTGTTTTATGATAGTGCACCTCACATAGAGGGCACGCCATTGATTAGGACCATATTAAGGCTTTTAGGGTAAATAAGAGGATCCTTATGCGTGGTTTGAGTACTTGGTTCTCCAAGAAAGCTGATAGAGGTTTTGCGGGTACCGTCACCAAAAGTCTAGCAAGCTGGAGGCCACAGTGGTCAGTTCGTGAATGCAGAAACTTGATAAGACTCTAAATGAGTCTAGAACTCATGGAGTTTTGTGCTTCTTGTCTTTGAGAGCAAAACATATTAAACCCTAATGAAAGATCACAGGTCCTTATATATCTCACATTGTGAGGTTTGATCTTTTTTGCGGAATCGGGGATCCGGGGCGCACAGCTTTAGATGTAACTTAACCTGCGTCTTAGATGCAAGTTATTAGCGAATTTTCTAAAATGATTGATCGCTTTTTGCAATTTGAACCACTATTATTCAAAAGCAAAACTGCCACACAGGTGATCTACGGATGTTGATTATTTGAGTTTTACTACCACTCATTTGAAACTATACTTAGTAAACCCTCAGGTCATGTGGTTGAACAGTTTTGAAGATATTCAAAGTTGAAAAGAAATATACTGGCAATTTTGCTACAGCTGTTATAACCAGAAGTCAAAGGTGTAGATCAGATGTGTCGCTTTGAACCATTTATCATAAATCGCTTTGTATTTCATAGTTTATTCACCAGGTACCCAAGGAAATGTCACCTGCATCGGTGATTCGCATGCTAAATATTTGAGGTTTAACTTCCCCATATAATTTGTTTGTCTGCCTTTATCGGATGCACTGAAACATAGCGAATAAATTCTGGGTTCGTGAAATATTTCCTGAGATTGAGTCAGTTTCTTTACACAACGTATAGTGCAGACATAGCTAGTGCCCTTTTAATTACGCATACTCACAGCTGAAGCTGTGAACAGCTTAGGATAATAAGGGTAGACACGAGGTTAACGTGTGTAAATGTGGATATATACAATGCATAAAAACAAGTTACGCATGTGTACTACAGAGGCCGGGGCTACGTCTGTCCTTGAACATTGCTTTTGTGAAGCTAGCCAATGTCCATTTTTTGCAGGGCTATATGACCCTGTTGGAACTATCCCGATGTATTGGGCTCTCAGTATAGGATTCAGTAGTTCACCGGATCTACGCAAAGTGCAGGTAGAAAGCAGCGGTGGTCAGCAGAACAGGTTCCAATCGAATAAAAGTGTTAAACGATTATTCGCACATGAGCCGACATGAATGGCATTAGATCTGCTAGTGCCGCCAAAGTGTGATGGTCATTGGTGGAGTGCAGTGGCCGTAAGGTTAAGGTTGGGAGTTTGACCATACGCATATCTGTACAGTCCGTCCGAAAAATTTGATATCACCTCAGTTTAGTCGAAACGCTAAAATGCGGTCAAATTCCAGCTTTTTTTGAATGAATTTCTCTGTAACCTTGTTTTTCAGCTTGGTTGGTTATTACTCAGATTCACGATTTGTGTCATTGTTGTAGCGGTCAACAACTTTGGTTTCGACTTATTCAGATACAATCAAACACGCCTTTTCCAACTGAAGTGTTCAATAGAACAAACCCAGTGGCAACGGAACTGTTGTAAGAAATTGGATAAAATTCCGAAAGCATCCAAGATGTATGTAAAAAATTAAACAGAATCACAGTACTGATTGAGTTTATCACCACCGATTCTGATGTCCCGTGAAGACATCAGGAAAACACAGCAATCAGAGCTATCACCGAATTTCCATTTCATACACATAAATATGCATACCAGTGCAATCTTACAGTTGTCTCCCGAACCTGGCCACTTATATTTAAAGTCTTACCAATATCGACTACGTTGTTCGTGCAAAATATGTCACTATTTTCTGGCTCGTCACCACGCTTGAACTACTATGTAACTTCCAAATGCAAGGTTCTGGAGCAGGTTTCTATCTATTCTCAACGATGTAGTTCGGCCCCACGCGGATGTATATATATATATATGCATACATATAGATATATATGTTTATATAAACTAGCAAGTATTCTTAGTCAGACAGATATTCCTCCAGGCCGTCCTTCCAGTTCGCTAGCAATAGAGTTTGCTCACAGTTGTGAATTTTACGCGCGGTTGACTGCGTATCCTCCTCAAGTAGGGATAAACAAGCATAGTCCGTGCTGATGAGTTGACTTTTTCATGCACAGAGTTACTTTGGAATTTTTAAACGTGTTCACTTCAAACTGTCGGCTGGACAAATAAATCATATAGAAGGCATGGTTAAAACATTCGTCCATGAAAATCTTCGTGCTAGCAATAGCTTTTTCTCATTATTCTTGTTTGTCTGCATACCTGAGTACGAGTATAAGCCATAATAATCGAGGATCTTCACGAAAGTGAAAAATTGATTTAATTTGTTTTGTTATGTGTAAAAGTAATAAGCAGAGTTACAACAGTCAATCAGTTGACTGAGTGATTACGGTGCTGACGACTGGACACAAAACTGAAACGGATTAATAACGACAGCCTTAGCTGATCTTGCACAGCAAATCGGTAGGCTACCCATTGCTCCTCCAGTAAGAGATGAAGGATCTCGTGACTGGAGGCTTACAAAGCCATTTTACCATTTTTAATGCTGAGTACCCAAGCAATACGCTAACAAAGTAGAGAACTCTCAGGTGTCAGTTGGAATGAGGAGAAGTAATGAGGAAATCAATATGCGTCGTCGTCTACCAGCGATCGATCTATGGGGCGACCAAAGCGGGCAGCAGAGAAACTCCAAAAGCTGTGAATAACATCCAAGGTAAAAACTGCAGTTTAGTTTTTTGGGGGAAAATGTAACGTTAGTTAACAAAAGGAAAACACAATGGTTTGCATGACCGAGAACATCCGTCATTCATCACTGAAATTTAGTGGATCGTTTCTGTAACCTAATATATTTTCTCGGAAGTCAGCTTTGGTGTACACCACGTGTTTGAATGCACCAGTACCCCGTTATGCATTGAAAAACAACACAAAAGTATAAGGACACAGCTCGATAACACTTCTGTGGTGATGCTGCTTCCTACTCGCGTGTTACAGGAGGAGTCCGACTTGGAACAATCTTTGTTCACTTGCACAGTGAACACTGTAACCATCATCCATGCATGTCCATAAACAACCGAAGACATTGCTCGCAGACGACACTTGTTTGTTTGTTCTTGAGTACTGATCACGACAGTGCCCAAATCTCGCTAGCCTTCACATTTCGTGGCAGAGACTGGTTAGCTTGTACCTACCATTTACATTGCTCAAAATCATTACTTGCATCTTTCACATCAAAAGTCCAATGCCGCGAGCAGGAATCCCATTATTATTCACACCGGACTGGTCGTACCGCGACAACGTCGTTGCTGCCGCCATAGTCTGGGAAGCGGGGTGTTGCGGGCTGGATTCCGGCTCGCAGTGTTAGACTCCTAGATTTGAAAAATGCAAGTGAATTTACCATTATACAAGAAAAGGCTTCTCGTGTCAGTAATACATTCTATTATTAGTCTACCCATTTTGATCAAAAGAACATTTTACACACTCATTGGTCAGGCTGGATACAAAACAACACACGAATAGCACTATTACGCCAGTGGTGCTTGTGCTGCGCCATCTGAGAAGTGACAGAAAGGGATTCGGGAAAGGACCATTCTCTGTATTCGCTCAAATCACAATTAACGTTGTATCAGAAAAATAGAAAATATCTCGTTAAATCTACCATTCGCAACGTTTATCTTACAACATAGCGCTAATGCGCATTATGTTTTCAATTTTTAAACAGAAAAAGCGAAAGGTCGCATATTCAATCACTTTTCATGTCAACCCTCGCCTAAGGGTCGCTTACCACAGGAAAGTGCGTTAACGAAATATAAGACCAACATTCAAGCAGAGCTGGGCTACATAAGCATTCACGATTAAACAAGTACTGCCAACTGATGCACAGCAAGGTTGATCAGCTAAAAATATCCTGAGTGAGGTAAGACCAGTATCAAGTAGGCGTATGGCCAGACACGGGAGGAATATTGATCGGTTGTTCCCAAAGGATGCATTACTTTACTGAGATACAACGATGAAATGAATGGCTCTTCAAAAACTAGTTTTCCAACATATAACGACTCTAATTTATGGTAATCAGTCTCATATGAGAACACATTATTCAGCTCCCTATAACGCTTCGAATTTTGCCTGTCAGACAGGAAGCTCTTTGCTTGATAAGTAGCACACGATTTTGCTCTACCCATGGGACCACTTGGTCAGTAAATGGCTTCGTAAACCAATGATTTCATGTTATATTTATGGAACATCGATATATAACTGTTACACCAAAGGAAATACGCTGCTTTGGTGGAGGTCACGTATGTAAGCGGCTGCGTGAAACTGCGAATTTACGACTACTTACGGAACTAGGCTCTTCAGTCTACCTGCGTTCAATATCGGAATGACGCCTAAATGGGGCGCCTGCATACAAATGCGTACATGGCAAGGTGTATCCAAATTCCAGGGAACCATGCAAGTAAGTCGGGCACTCGGTAAACGAAACACAAAAAGGAACTCCCGGATTAAAAAAAAATCGGAAGTGTCGACAACAGAAGAAATCGGTTCATTTGGCCGAAGGTGCCAAATTCAGTTGGAAGTGGTTTCGCAAATGAATGATAGGACGAGTTTTCCCAGGAAGCATACAACGAGTTTTGCAATTACTGCCGCTGACCAGGTGTGCGTACCTTGTGTTATTCTGCCCAATCATCTTTATACCTGCTCATTCCACAGTAGGTCATTGCCTTATCATCATATGGATCTCCACCCACAGATCCTCTTAACCAGCTGAATGAGATTAAGGTAATAAAGTAAGCTTGCTTCATCTATTCGAAAAAAGACCGTGCAGTTTACCCACCCAGCCAATACTGACACGTGATATTTACCATACTGAACTACTATATCCATTTATTCGCGATTGAGCTAATTTATTGCACTTGATAGCATCACTATATATCGTATATGAAGATAAATATTATTTGTACAGTAAGATTGAGAAATCCTTGTGATTCGAAAACAATTGTTGTATTGAACAATGGTAATTTTCACACACAAGTTAATTGGAGCATTGTTGACTCGAGGTTATCAAAACACGCATCATTTCACATCGCATTGGGTATCCAAAAAGGAATAAGCCAAAGAACAGTTTCGTTGAAGATTACCGGTTACTGATGAATTACTGAAACAAAATGAACTTCGAAATGAAATGTTTTATGGCAGGTACCGCTGCTTCACAAACTTGTTTTACCACTCAGCTAGACGAGAAATATTGACGTCGCTTAGATACTTAAAAAGTTTGACTAGAAGAGGCAATATTCAAAAGGAGCTTGATGAAATGGCTTGATTCGTGTTCGTATGAGCAATGAAAACTTCATGATACATTGTGCTTAAAAATTAGAGACGCTCATTCAATTATTGGTTCCTGATACTGACCCAAACGTTTGTCACTCGGTCGGCGAATTGCTGCTCACATATGACATGTGGTACATCACCCAGCATTCGTCGAATTGATGGAAACAGTTATGATGCACACGGGAGCAGGCTTCTATGAATAAAGATTCAGCAGAAGATTCCTGTGTGAAAAGAACACTGTCTAAGCAACGGACGACAATTGAGTATGTATTGGTCTGCTTTCCGAGTTCTCATGGAAGGATATTTTCGAGAGTTCAGCCATTGAACATGGATAAAACCAATCACTGTATGGGAAGCTGGGTACTTTTTAAATTCAGTGTTATTGTAGCTGTCATTTTTACATAACGAATTGAAACAGTCTATCTACTCAAATCAACTGCGTAAGTCAGATCAGGGAATTCCAATATTCTTGACTTAAGTTAAAATTCTCAGACGGTGAAATGTTTGTCGATTTATTATCAGAAGCACTCCAGTGAATTCCATGTATTTAATCACATGGAATCCCGTTCTGCCCTTCTTAACTGGATGAATCCTTTTAGCAGCGAAGCTTCGTTCACAGCTTCCCAGCACATTATTGATTATCAGTTTTTTAGTCAAATACAAAGTTGATAGAATTCTGTGACGAGTTATCATCAATTTTGAAAAAAACAGCAGTATCGAGGGCAGCAGAACAATCGACTTTTATAATATTTTATCATTTACCGTTGTTTACCATGACGGATGTAAGTCCTTGATAGTCTATCAAATTACACTGAAACCCGTAATAACTCGAAACTTTTCCAGGTTTACCGAGATAACGTGATCATATATTGTGTGGATCCTACTCGTTTCATACGAGTGTTTGCACACGAGGTGTACTGATGATATGTATTATGTCATCAGCCTGCTCTAATTGTGAGTTCCTATGTGAAGGTAGGGAAAAGAGAAACTAAAGAAAGTCCTTTTTTGCTTTTTTCAGATGGAAATGCAGAAAACGCTTCAAACACAGCATTGTGGTCGCATGTGCGTGCATAGTGAATATTCATTTTCGATGTACTGGGTTCAAGAGCTCGTCTCGATAAACAAATTAGAAACATTGGTGTTGGAAGAGCTTTTTGGATTCTCAACAGGAAATAACATTTACAGTCTACTCGAGTTACGGGTTGTATTAAAAATCCAGCGGAGTAAACTGAGATTAACATAATCAGGGGAAGTGTTCCTGCAATACTGCCCTGGTTCGTTCTGAATTGTGTGAGATACAATCGACTCAGTGCTAAACAACTAATGCCAAGATACCACACGCACCGGTTGTTAGAGTGTAGCACGCACACATTGCCGTTTTCTTCAGATGTAGTTAGGATTCAAAATAATCGTAGCAAAAGTTGTGTAATGTTTATACGATGTTGTATTTTAATTTGCATGGTTGCATACATTCTTAATTGTAATAAAACAGACAGTGTTTGAGGGAACGATCAAATGGCTGTGGACCCAATCAGCATCCACCTTCCGGTACACGCTTGATAACTGCTAATACATGAGCCCTGACGTCAGTTGTTCGGATTGATGAACAAGCAATGACTCTTCTGTTCTTATCAATAAAATAAAATTTTATTGAAAAGCTCATTACAATTAACCTCAATCACACTTTCTGGTCCCTAAAGGTACGGTTTTTCATGCGTTTGCCAGCTCGAAACAGCACCGTTCAAAATCTGGTGACCATTAGTTCGGTATCTGCCGTCACCCTAAAGGTGACCACTTCCGGTTTTGAGGGGGCCCCGAGTGACTCTACACTACTGTGATTCCCGTTAGATGTGTAAATCGAATGACAAAGGATAAAAACTGATACAAATCGACGTTTGTATGGCAAATCTCAAAAGTATGATACTTTGAACTAATTGTAGATTTTCTAATACCTAACACAAGTATTACTAGGGCAAGCGCCAAAATTCCCAGGGTAAAACAACAAACCAGAGGAAGGGATTGTAAATATTGAAAGTGGTAATAACTAGATTCTAGGAAGTCGTAACGTCTTTTTACCCGTTTATTTTGGCAGCACACGTAAAAATACTCACCTGTTCCAACGGCACGCTTGACTACAACGTGTTGAAAATAAAATCAGTCTTAACGGATTTGATTCTCTAATCAGAGTTTGTGTGGCAGAGAAACAACAAGTCACTCAAAAACAGAATCATTGGTTGCTCTGAAGAATCAAAATTTTTATTTTTATATCTATGGAGGACTTTGCAACACTTCCCGGTTTACTTTATTGCTGCTTGAAGATTTGTAAACTCTGATGATCCTAGTTCTTCGACACACAAATATACCAGCTTCCAAGTTTTATTGTGAAATGTCTAAGTCAGTGGCACAATACTTTTTTCCTTTTCGTGCTGCCAGTGATCTCACTAAATCATTTGTTTTCACCAAGCTGCTGTGTCCTTTAGCCGATCACAATGTGAGGCGCACTTCGGAACGAACCATTTGCCAATAAAACGACAAACATAAAGTTTGAACCACAATGGATAGCATACCTCCATTCAGCGGCATTCGCATAACATAAGGCATTTCCCATTATCGTTATTTTCTCTTTATTACCTTGCCCATTTTAGGAGTAAAAAAGGTCTACTCATTGAAACTTCTTAAGGATTGATAGCAAAATGATAGACAAACATCCACTGAAGCAACGATGCTCATAAGTGAAATAGAGATATAGCGTTCGTATGTGCACTTCAGTTCAAATTCGTCAGATTGATGGATTGTACAACTATCGTTTGGTTTCCTATGGATAATTAGCTTTTCACAGGTAAACACTTGTTGCATTCAATTTGCGATGATATGCTGTGCAAATCAAGAATCAGGATTGTTCATTGATCTAGTAGTGACCACTTTCCGTGTGGGTGTGATTGGCCTGTTTGATGGGAGATAGTTTGCTGTACAATGTAATTGTATTTATATCCGTGGATAATTTGTTTTGCAGTGGGATAATCATGTCATGGTTCCATTACAACAATGGTTTGTCCACTTCAATTGAACACTAAACATGGTCAGAAAAAGATAACATTTAAAGTACTCCGTAGACAGTTCGACAATACATTGGAAATAATCGTAATGAACCATAAAGGAAACACTGATATCCAAAGAATTCGAAGAACGATGTTGGTTCGACTTTATTGAACGATGCTCAACTTACGTTTTTTTATAGATTCTCTAATTTCTAAGAAGAATAAAGGTTTTACAAAACCGAGGCTTGATCTGACGGACTATGAGAATCAGAAATGACTCCTTCAGAGCTTCATGTTTCAAAACGAAATATTGTTTAGCTTAATGAAATTTGATAAGAACACAGGTCACATTCGATGAGGATGCCATGTGTCCCAGCTATAAACTAGAAGCTTGGGCACAATCAACAACAGAAGACACATTACAGAAGATTATTTTATTATTATATTTCACACTATCCTCATCACAAGCTTGGTGTCAAACGAAACTGGTAAAGAATGGAGAAGAAGAGGCTGATGGATAAACATCCCAGGCTTTTTAGTTTGCGCTCGTGATGCAGCCAGGTCGCCCAGGCCAAAGCAGATGCTTTTCTTAGAGGTCCACAGCCGGAGACTCTAGTTCTTTAAAACCTAATATGCTGAGTTTTGAGGGGAAGCCAAAGGTCTATAAACCGATCGGGGCCGGTGGATGGTTGCTCATTTTGAAAGCTGTCTGAAGGAGGTTAAACTTCCTGGATGAGGATTACACCCCTCAGCCACAGAAGTCAGTGGGCAGCGTTTTACGCCATCAGTGGTTGATCTGGAGTCAGATTTTCCCCATCTCCCCTAAACTGACAACCAGTCAGCCAACCCTGTGGAGAACGCGGGGCATTTACTTTCTCTCTCCCCCCCCCCCTTTCCTAGTAAAAACATCTCCGACACGAGAAGGCAGTGAATGGGAATTCCTCCACAGGGACAGTAACAGACACATGGCCAATCAGAAATATTTTGAGAGGCTTTCACGATCAGTAGGTGTCCTGGAGCCTGGGACACCCAACACGACCATACTGAGCTATTTGGAGTCCAATAGGCCCCTCTAATGAACTTTTCGGATAGATGGTTGTTTTTCATAAAACCAGTGGCCGTCAACTTAAACCAGCGAAAAGTAGTTGTTTACGCACTGAAAATAAATTGTCGGAAACCTAACGATATCTAAAGAGCACATTCCATAAGTCACATTGAATTCCAGCATGCAACAAATTATTTTCAAGCATTTATTATCAAGCAATGGGTTCATCTTATGAGGTAGGAGCCAGGACATATGAATGAACTGTAAGAAGTTCCGAAAAAGCAACAACGCTCTTGACAAGAAAAAAGGTCCTTAAACTAAATGTTAACTACCTCAGCGCGGCACACCGTTTGGTTCAGGCAGTGGTAAATTATGAAACACTCGTTTCATATGTACACTTTCTGGTAGGTCTATTTCCCTTTTTTCGTTGTCGTCAGATTAGTTTGATAGAAAAAATTCTCACGAAAACTCGTCCATAGTCGATATACCTAAACAGAGCCAAGGATATTGGTTACAAGCTAACGGTTTCTTAATGAGAGGGGTAATACAGACATGGTCGCGAAACAGTTTTCAGCCGTACTAAAATCGATTAATTGTGGAAAGCATCTTTTCTTGAACGACACTAGACATAAAATCTTCCAAGTCGCAACACAAGAGCAATCTATAAAATGTCCAATGCAGCCCAGCTTAAAATGTTCGGTCAAACTGTTCATTTGTTTGAAGGCTGAAATACTGACTACCACGGTACACCACATCAATGTATGTTAATCAGTTCACCTTCTCCTGCCGAGCTGGCTATATTGGTCGTATCAGTAGGCAGTGCTTCAAGAAGACAAAAGAAAACCATCCAACCAGGATGAAGGAAGGGGGTTACACTGATGGAACATTTGGTCTACACGGATGACGTGGATGAATTTCAAAGTTTCTTCACTGTCACTTGGAGAATCCAAATAACTGATCTAACTTGACCATGAACCTCATGTTGTGAGCGCACGATGCGATAGTAATCAAACTACGTCATCTGGGACTGAGCAAACAACGGCCTTGAACGAAACGTGTGACGTAATCAGATACGGGCCTGATGGGATAAACTATGTTGTCAACGTGATCCTGATGCTATGACTCTCACTTTATATGGTACTGTCAATGCCTCAGATTGATTACACATGTAACACCCACTCTTTATTCACAGTACCTTACACAGAGGCCAATTTTCCGTTTCCAAAATCGTACTTTGCAGTTTGCAAAGAAAGTGAAACCTTCTTTGTGTTGCAAACGCAAAGAGGAACGTTTATTTTAAGTGTGAAAAGTTGTTTGATGTAGCACGAAGAAGGTTCTTGTCTATGTTATCCAACTTCTTGTATTATTGAATTTTGCCAGGAACCGTTGTTCCTGTTCATCTCCGTCTATTTTCTCCCACACTGCATCCATTACCTTTATTATTATTCGAGATATGTTTTTGTAACCATTGTTGCTGAATAGGAAACCATTATGTTAGGTCCGGATGAGCCAAAAAATATCATAATAGCCGTAATAAAAGTCGGACCAATCAAAACTCAGTTTCTTCCATCAACACCAAAATTTGCTTATGGGTGCGTCTAGTGAAAGCATCGAAATAGGACTATTTCTGAATAATTATTCCAGGTTGGTGTATGCAGCCGACGGCTTAACATGTACGTGTTGTTTATGGAACTAACATTTGAAGACGATTTCAATATGTACTGGGAAACGCGTTGTATACAATCTGACGAATAATTGTTGACTCGTTATTCGGAGGAAAAACAACAGTATATCAGGACAGAACGAGGTTCGGATAGTGTCGAAAAAGAAAGCGCCTTGTAATGTGGTAAACGAAAAGATATAATGTCATTACCACTGCGTTGTCGGTGAACGATTCTCAGCCGACATTTTGGTTGCCGTGAAAACCTATCTCAAAATAGTTTCACAAACAGAATTGATTGTAACACCGTGATACTGACATTAAATCTTCTCGTTTACCAAAGACAATAACTTTGAGAACATCGGATTGTGCTCCCACATCTTTTAACAGCGACGCGGAAAAAACACCGTCAATGAAATTACTAAAATGTAATGAAATAAAGTCATGAATTGTAATTACCCATTTCCGGTTTCAAACGATCGCCTGTAGGAGTCAGAAAAATAAGTCCCATCTAGCCATTCACCCAACAAGACGCATCCATCAAAAGTTGACTAGATAATGCCATGTACAAAATGAGATACTGAAAACTGATCAAAACTCATATTGGGATATAAATGGGTTATGAATTTTATCGTTTATTTCCCTGCAAGGTCAATTACAATGAGTTCGAGAAATAAGTCTGGTATTGTCTGTGATAGAAAAGAAAGTAATTGGAGATCCGATTCACAGAATTCTCAGATTTCTTCATTATTTATGCTTAGTATTTAATTTTTTTCACAACCTGCGCACTTCAAACGTGAACAACTTCAGTTCAGTATGCTTACCCAGTAGATCGTCCAGTACTGCAAAGAAGTAGCATAGAGGCAATGATCACTGAATTAATGAAAATTCTGGGTAATACGTGTGTACTCGCATTTGCGTATTATCTTCAGTGGATGCATGTACGAAATGACTCTAGTGGTAAGATTTTCTGGAACGGGAAGGAATCATGTACACCAAAAAATAATCCCTTCACTATAGTAAAGTATTGCGAAATATAGTCAAATGTGTTTATTCGGCGTGATTCGAAATGGGTGTCCGCTCGACACGGATCAGTCTATTGCTAACGAATATACCGATATAGGAATCACAATTACTACTTGATTTCGCTATCTTTACTAAAACTAATATTATTAGGCCAAAAGAGAATCCGGACAGCGTATCAATCTCGAAATCAGGCCTTTTTATTATACAATTTTCCGTCTATGTACTGTGTCATTTTGACACATTGCTGGGCATCGGTTGTAATGATGTAACACTTCAGTCCAGATTCATCCGTAATTAGTTGCAGAAACAATCTACTATGGTGAAACCTTCGATGAATACTGAGAGGGAACAGAATCTTGATTGTTCAGTTGGTTGCGGAGCAGTCAACAGTCAATGACAATTCGTGCTAACATTTTCTCCGTGACTGGACCACCTGGATGAGAAGCATGTGACAATCTAATTACAACGTCGAATATTGAATCAGCAATTCTTTGAGGATGGAATTTAATGAATGTCAGTTACCATTCAGGAAAAATCACGTTACGTTTGGCCTACCTGCGACTAATCTATTACATTCTGTAAAGGGTTCGATTTTGACATGTACGGACTCATAGATGAGCAAGTATGGTTGTACAAGTTGCTCCTCAGAAATCAGAGCTACAGAAGTTCAGCGATTCACCACAATTAGAATTTACTGCAATGAATAAATGAATCGTCATAAACGTATTAAAGAACTGGTAGAAAATACGTCTATGAATGGTGGTGACAAATCAAATAACACGGTTCAACTACATCGAGCATTCGAGCAGCATCGCATCCCGTTGTCTTCGAACCTGTCACTTGACCAAGAAACCACGTCGGACATTTTGTGATCTGTTTTTTCTCAGTAATTCAAATCTAACTTGCTGCTACTCTCCCAGGGCAATGGGTCCTATTGGCTTATGGCTGTAATCCAATCGACGGTGGAGGTAATAAGGAATTTTCCAAAGTAATAATGAACAGTCGCGTTCAGTCATCTTCGAAGCTGTAATCTTACTGATTATCATGTCGGACGTATTGAGATCTGTTTTTCGTCTCTCTCTGACTCATATCTGTAGATTCTTTTCCAGGGCATTTAGCCCTACTCGCTGACTGTTAAGTTCCACTCGACTCATGCGAAAGAACGGTATAAGCAATATGAAATTTCTCAAAGTACTGGTGTACCCGATAATACACTTATTTATCATACATTATCACTGCTCAAATTACCACTGAGAACAACGGAATAATAAATGTGCGATTGACTAATTTTTGCTGTTGGTTTCAACTGATGGAAGGCGAACCCAATATGAAGTCCTACTGTGCCTCATTCTTCGTAAAACCTACATAGTTAGCCGTAATACCGCATTCACACGATGGATTAAGAGGACATTAGATATTATTCATATATTGGAAACGCATTCCTTTGCTACTAGGTTGCATAGACAGTTCATAATACTTTCTTCTAACATGAATGGAGAACGAAAGTTATATTCAGCTCTGTTCTGTGGATATTTCCGTGCATGTGTTATGCACACAACACTCCCATTCTGAAAGATATCGACGGAGGTGGTGCGTAGTGGACTGATTACTTCATGACACATAGGTTGTTAGTTCTGCTCAAAGAATTAGATTGTCTGACGACTGCTGTTCTTACCATTGACCTAACAGTGGATTTACGCTTCAGGTCCTCAATCCAACTCAATGAAAACCAAAACTGTCTCGTGATATGGTAACAATATCAACGCAAACGACAAATTCCATAAATTGTACAGACATCGAACAGCGAAATATCTAGTCCTGGACGTTATTCAAAGGCGCTGAGGCGTAGTGCTTTTAGCGGATACCAAATCAGCCCTGGTTGTTTCTGAGTTCAAGAGGTGATCAGTTGGTTGTGTGAGCCAGAAGCAAACGTAAAACTGCCGTGAGAAATGTTAACCTTGGTAACCGAAAGGTCGGCTCATAAATCCCCATCGACAATGCCGTCTTGCTGACAGTATATATTCTTGTTCAATCGAAGAATAGTTATCCGTAGGTGAGTCACACGATAGCAGAAAGCGACTGGCTGACCGGTCATGAGAAACAACCAGTCTGAAGGACATTAGGCTGTGCACACATGAGGTGCACTAAACAATCTGAACCTGAGTCTCGTCTAACTCGGAGTGATGTGCTTGTGTAGTTCGGATAGGACAAATGATAAATAATAAGATCAAGTGATGGAGAGGATAGGACAGGCCACATGCAGACTCGATCATCTGAAGCCGTAGGCGAACGACGTACGTGCGCGCGTGTGCTAGATCTCCAATGACTGCAGACCAAATAACTAGGCATATATGGGAGCCAAAGCAATGCGTGAAATCCGTAATTGACAGGAAAAGGGGGAACATCAAAGGGACCAAACCTGATCCTTGTGGAGTGGGAACAGAGAGTCAAAGTGAAACATGATTCTGGAAAACAAAACCAACACACAAGATCAAATAAAACAAGTGTACTAACCTTGATTCCAGTCGACGGCAGCTGAAACGAACAAATACCATAATGTCACCTTTTTGTCATCCGTTTTAGTCATTGGCTACGTTATTAGAACAAAATATATAACACCGTTCTCCCTACATTTTGATGCACTGAGGTCATCTCCACAGTTCGGAACATGCACGCGTTATAATCTACCTGATGCTCGTAAATAGGCACGGCAGCAACTATAATGGCCTGTCTTAGCACTTTGTGAGTCACTTGTCACCATGTTCATCTAACCGCGGATTTCTGCAGCCTGGCTGAAGTAATCGATTGTAAAAACCACCTATTACCGCAACGTTCATGGAGGCCTTTGTTTGTTTCCAAACTCAATGTGGTAAATGGGGTGTCTGATAGTAGTTGCACCTCTGAAAACGTTGGCCGTTCTGTCCTTTGAGTATCTTATATCTATTTGGTCTCTATCAGATACCCGGCTCTTATTTGTGGTTCCACGAAACTGAAGTACGCAATAGCGGCAACACCGGGTAACCTTTCGACAGGTGGGCTGAACCAGGTAAAGGGGAACCGAAAAACCATAACCCCGGTTAGACGGTGGTCGGCATGAGTAGAGTTGTTTCCGGATCAGGGGACGAGATTTATTGCATAACTCAACGGCAGTGAATAAGATCTGCCCAATAAACAGAGCTCCACGGACCCTGATTTGGATTCACCCCAACCAAATGGCGGACGAGTTTCTAGGGAGCCACCAGCAACCATGCACCAAAGGGATTCGCTCTTGCAGTCAGCACTTGATTGTGTAGCGCCCAGATGTGCGCCATCGAAAAAAGCCGAATGACGCCCAGGGCGTCTCTTGTACCAGACAACCACGAAACTTTATCAATAGGTCTTCTACAAGCTCTATCATCTATGCAAAGGAGTCCTCGGGAAGATACGCACCTTGCACTCCTCTAGTGCGTAGGGCCAATCTAACCACCTTTACTTCGAAGGACCCTCTCTATAAAATAGGTGCGCGTGAGAAATCTCACGGACTTTTGAAGTCAGGTAGTGGCTATGCACACACTATTCGACGATCAAATGAGTATTGCCAGCATATTTGAAGTCAGAGTGGATGATACCGGCTCTCGGCCCCAACAGGATTTTCGGCACAAAAACCCGTTATTGGCCTTCTCACAGTGGCCCAGAAACCCCAGACCTGCATTGAGTAGCAGTAGCTTTGAGTCATTGCGCCAATTCTGCTCTGCGCTCTTGGGAACCTTTATCGTCAAGAATCGGATTAGTGTGTTTAAAAGTCAACCAGTCAACCTTACTGTGGTCGAGATCTATGTCTCAACCCTATCATCCGATACTAGTGCAAAAGGATAACTTTAACGAGTCTTCAAACGATAACTAATCGAGCTCCCAAAAATGATATGATTATCAGGGTGGGAATTTGGAACACCCAGAAATTTGCGCAAGATTGCTTGACACGCCACATTCTCAGAAACTGCGGCTTAAGCCAGCGCTATGAAAACGGCAAAGGATTATTCAATTTCTCCGATTTAACCCTGTTGTGCACAAACAAAGCATGGTTTCAACATACAAGAAGACATCTCAGATGGTATCACAATGAGGGCTGCACAGATTAACAAACCGTCTGTGTGCCAATCCGATCGCAATGGATCCTGTCGACAGACCTCTGCGGATCATACCACGACCATGAGGGAGTATCAGGTCAGTTGCTCGTGCGCGCGAAGCTCCACCATCTCTTTATGACCCGGATAAAAACAGTATTGTTGAAGCGCCCTAAAGTGGAAATGCCAAGGTCCTGCTAGAAAAGGGTAGCTCTAACAAGGGATATTGAACTGCCGTTACCAACCAAAGGCATTCAACTTACACAACACGGCAGACTCAATCAACCTGCTGCGTGCTGAATTGATGATGGCAGTATGTCAAGGCACGAAAGAAAAATTAGGACTCACGAATTACCCCTTTAAAGGCTGGATACCAGAGTATACTATCAGTCCTTCCACTTTGAATAAAAATGCCCGTTTACCTGGCAGTTCTGGATAGAAAGCCCCTAGACGCGAGACCACCCCGTTCCGCAATGAAAGATCAACACAGTTACTGGCACTAAATCGCAAATTACATGGGAACTGCAGCCAGTGACTCTCACATCGCAACCCTCTTCCGCCATATACAATCGGGATCGGGCAAAATAACGGACCTTTCAACCCATGCTGCACGTATCCGCTGCTATGCCCATCCCTGATATGGATGACAAACTAACTAGACGGTAGACTGTTTCAACCGGCTTCTCATCCGCTCAATAGATAATGTAGTGAAACCACAAACCAGTCCGATGCAAGCTACAGCTGATGCCTGTCTACGCTTATCGGGCCGAAAGTGACGACCAGCTTTTGTGTTACCTGCACATGCGTCATCCATTCGCGTTTTTATCCATTTGTATGCTTATTGCCGTGCCTTGTAAAACAGATATGCAAAGGAACGTCGTTGCACTATTCTAGATCCAATACATGTATTCTCCTTCCGAGTGAATTATCAGGCCAGGCTGACCATTATAACAGATAAACCAAAAGACAGGGATATAAATTCGGCCCCATGCTGTAGCAACAACTGCAACCCTAGTCATTAGATGAGCTGGAAAATGCGACTGGCCGTTGCAAATCTGGCAAGTCCACTTCTAATACGTGATTGTTGCGGAAATCTACAAGAGGTGTCTTCCAGTGGTCGTTGAGCCATTTCGTATATTATTCTGCTTGATTTTATAAGTTAGGAAAGCCCGTCCGATTGCAACTACTCGGTGCTGCTTCCGTTTTTTAAAAAAAAATGACAAGACGATGTGCGGAAATCACCACGGTATCAGTCAGCTAGACACGATTGCAGAAGCGTATGCCCAGGTCGTACTGAATCACTTCGATGAATCGAGACTTGCACGTACTCGGCCCGATCAGAAAGGCTTCCTCTCAGCGAGCAGGTGCGTCGTTCACGTTTTCATCCCCTGAATGGCTTTGGGACGCAATTACGGATCCCAAAGCTCTGCTGCCGCGAGCTTCATGGACTCATGAGCCGCCTTTGATTCGATAGATCGCGAGTCATCGTGGAAGATTATGCTTGAAGACTGCCTCCCATTCAAAATGGTCAGTCGGATAAAGTCGTATTATGCTGAAACGAAAGCACGTTTTGAGTTAACGGTGAACATTCCTGTCCATTAGAACGAAAATCAGAAGCATGGTAGGAGTGCCCCTTATCTTCAGAGCTGCTCACGTTGATATTGACTGGGTGATGCAACTCGAAATGGACGATTATCAGGGCACCTCCGTTTTGAGCATATTGCGGTACTACATACCTTGAATTTGTAGGTGACCTACTGGTTCTCGGAGACAATATGACTGTCTTGCGAACGGCCCTCGATTGAATTAAGGAATATGCTTCTGAGACTGGTCTTAAGAAAAATACCACCGAAACAAGGATGTTCGTAATGCTCGTTAGCCAAGTAAATCGAGCCGTACAAACTAATGGCCACCCAACAGGAATTTTCTTGGATTTAAGCGGCTTAGATCAACATTCCTGCCAAACAGACAAGCAGCAGATAACGCCGAACGGTGCGTTGATGTGACCTGACACGCAATCTAACTGCTCTGAAACACTCTCTGGAGAAGAAATTAGATCAGTCTCAAGACCAAGCGTGGGGTGTTCAGTGCAGCAGTTCCCCCTGTCTTACTATACAGTTTCAAAAAATGACCGTTGGGAGCTTAGGAAATAGGACAAATATAATTTTGTGATCAGACTGGTGTCGCCGACGTAGAGGATAACGAAAAACCTGGCTTGATACGGTTTTTGAAGAAATAAACCTACCTGGGCTTCGTAATGTTTACGGGGCTCGCCAATGGAAATCGAGCGGGGTGGACTTCTGCAAGGACCCTGCTGCCAACCGTTCAGTATGGGCAACCTCGATCAAAGACATACATGAACCTGATATATCCTCTGTATGGGGCGAGCCGCAATAAAGTAAAACAAACTGAGGCAAATATGAACTCATCGAACATATCAATTATTCTTCAATAATCGTCATCGAGTATTGGAGTGCGATAAGTTGAACTCACATGTAGCTCCCAATAAACTGCAAGCTGTTTTGTGCATTACAAAATGATTATGACATAAGAATAAATTAACTGATCCAAACCACTCTGATCCTGTGTGTGGTTCACTCAAAAAGATTCCGACAAAACCTCAATGATCTGAAAGGATGCAAGGTATGTAAAAAACGTGCCTAAGCCAAAATATATACAACCAAAGTCTTTACCAGAACAGCTCCTCATTGAGCTCGTCCCGTAATTCGCAAAAACTCCGGCGAAAAGTTTCTCTGATAAAGAATTGTATTTTTTAAGCATGTAGAAAGCCAGTGCATCTGACAGAAGTATGTGGTCTCACCTCTACCCAGAATGCCTTTTGTAGTTTGGATCGAAGTTTCTGCAATGGAAAAGAATAATGGATGCGAATTCAACATTTGTTGTTTGAAGTGTTTATTCACACAAAAAGCATCGGTCGTAACAAAATAAAGTTTGGGTGAAAAGTTAATCAATAGAGCTCTTTTTCTGTAAACGACGACTCCGTTTATCTGCCTTACTTTGTCGAACCTTGAATCCCGACACGGAACCACTTGGTTCCCGTTGGCAATAATGATTCGTCCTTGCAATTAAAACTCAACTGCCTCGTGCAAGATGGTTTCTTTTATTCACCCGCATTTCATTAGATAACTGAATGATCTCAACCTGAACGATACCGAGCCGGAAGATGAACAAACTGACCACTGAAAAGGTGGTCCTTGGCAACAGAATAATTAATCTGTCCACCTGTGGTGCGATAACCTGGAACTAGTAGATCGTCGTGGGTCGCGGATTACTTCAGTGATTCTCATCGTGTTCATTCCCGGTAAAATCTGTCCCATATGGCTCTCGGATAAAATATAGGACTTTCTTGTAGAAAGTGCTTCACAGTCAGTTCTTGCAACCACATGTCCTTGTTACTCGTAATTCGGGAATCATCCCCCCAGGTA
Organism: Fasciola hepatica; assembly: GCA_948099385.1. NCBI lineage: Eukaryota > Metazoa > Platyhelminthes > Trematoda > Plagiorchiida > Fasciolidae > Fasciola > Fasciola hepatica. The sequence continues at coordinate 407,691 of CANUEZ040000131.1, forward strand.
GAATCGATATCCACTGAAAATTGGTGCTCCTGTTTGTTTTGCGTTGCTGTTAAATGGACGATGAGAGCCGATAAATAGAACCATCAATACGACTGTTTTGCTTTCGTAATCGGAAGGCAAAACAGGGTGCATTTCTTTCAACCTCGAGAAAAATAATAAAAATAATGATAGCTGTGGGACTTTTCGAAAGCGAACAAATAAATTCGAAGCATATATTGATGAACCGATACATGAATTTAGCTGTTGTTGAATTAACATTGTTCAACAGTTATTCAGTACAACCTGGCGGTACTTTTGGATGTGAATTCACTGTTTCCATACCTAAACCAGTGACCAAAAACAGCACTTCTCAGCAGAGTACTGGGATTAACTAGGATTGTTATGATCCTCATGAAATACTTCTGTGGATAAGCCTACCGAATAATGTAGTGTGGGAATAACGAGAAAACTCGCACAGTCAGTTACGCAGGATCATTCATTTGAAGCATGGCATTGCCTGCTGGATTAATCCCTAACTATTTATCATCCCCATTATTTAGCTTTGACTGGCAAACTGGAGAATCAACTAGTGGAGGAAGGTACCTGTTGGTAGGTACACTCTCAATCAAATATTCGTTTGCTTTACACATGTGTAATTTGAAACCTATTTCGAATATCACACGGGCACACTTTCTGTCAACTGATCAACCCTGATTAAAGTCAGGAGGGGTTCGGATTGTAGTTTGCAAAAAAACAATTTAAGCCGGAAGAGAAACCGGAAGTAGAATAAATGTGTGAATTTTGCTTTGTGCTCTTAAGCGTCTTTTCTTAGGCACTCCGTTGTTAGATGCGAATGGCTTAAAAAACATTGACAAGTGCAGTTATGGAACGTGTATTGACATGGCTATCAGGACTGTCATCTGTGAGAGCCGACTGCGTGCTGCGAGTGACATCTAGCTCATTCGAGACATTTAGAGACCGCAAGTCGATTTTTACCTCCAGCACAGCCTTCTCCCTCTACATTTTAAAACAGACTAATAAGAAGCAATCTTTTCTGTGTATTTTGTGTGCAGACCACAATGTCTGAAGGGCATTTTTGGGGCAAAACAGTCCGATGACTGAGGCACTCGGAACTAGTGAACTCATCTCCGAAGATTCTGTGTCCGATTCAACCTGATAAATAGCTCATCATTCCGTAATTCATAATTAGTCGACACATTTTATTATAGTCGACTCGCTAACAAGCAAATCGTTTTGGACGATCACGTGGCACAGAAAGCTGAATGCCTTACTATTTTCCGCATGAACATGCAACTTGAGCTAGCTGTATGCATTTTTTGCGAATAGTGTTCAATATTACTTGGTTGAGAATAATCGGTGAGAACAAGCGATTCATTCACTAAGATTCTGCGCTTCAGAGATACTTTGGTTAAGAAACTCACTCTTGCTTTTAGCATTACCTGTTAGATGGACAGATATACGCGAATAATAATATCACAGATGACCGTAACTTTGGATATGATTCTGTACAACCAGTTCAAATTACAACAGTGCAGAATAGTTAAAGCTACTGACTACAGAGACTAAGCAAGACTAATCTTCTCAATTTTGAAGCAAGCTTAGTAACATTATGGTACTAGAGGTATAAAAATTATCGGCAAACCATTACTGTAGAATACTGCTCGGCATAAATCTAATATTCTCTTATATCCAAGCGTCAGAATATTACTAATAAACACTTGCTTGCATCGATAGACATTCTGACTAGAAGTATAAAGTATTGAAAAACATATGTGGCAAAATTGTGTCATTCTATTTCATGATGATTATTTGAGTACAGTGGATAGTATATACGAAATGACTACAGTGGCATTTCAAATAAAATATTTCATGGGGTTTATTCCGAAGTATTCATGAAGATGACATGTGGCAATGCGATTTCTTTGCATTCGCTTAATTATCGCTCTACCAATCAATTCAGCAGTCAACGGTAAGCAAAACAATTATGAATGCTTGAGGGTAGATTCAGGTAAATAATAAGCTCTTAAGTATGCCCTCTTTACAGTACTTCAATAACAATTTGTGATTATCTGTGACCGAAGTTCATCCAAACGATATCATATTAGATTTACGCTCTTTTTTACCAGGTTCAAATTACGCTGCCACCGACAGTCAAATTCCCTAATCGGTAGACTCAGTGGACCAAGCCCTCGGTTCGGAAACATGGTTATATAATTAGAATAGCTTAGTGTGTTGATAAAACCAAAGAACGAGCTTTGATAATATTGAAGGCACTTTCTCACTTCTTTTATTAGGATGATTATTATCACCGTCAGTCCAATTATAAATAAGCTTTACTAGTCTTTGTTTGCAAGCAGTCCAATGATGTCTCCCTTGTGGAAACGGATAACGGGTAACGACCAGACGAGTTATTGGTTGGTTAGTAATTTCGTTGAGAAATCCGTTCCGGATGATTTCAGTCGAGGAAGTCTCTCACCGCAGGTTGGCAATACCACGTTCTAGTTTTGCTTGCCCAGTTGATAAATGTGAAAAGCAACTGAGCTTATATTTCCTTCAACATTTTCATTTCGCCTAAGAGGACATTGAGCGTGATCTCCTATGCTCTATCCGGTTTGTTCCCATGCAGCCAGATAATTTATTGGCTTTCTTGATGTACACTTATGATTCCCATCGAAGTTTTGAGCACGATACTAGAAACACGTACATCTGGACGTCGTTCAGACCGGAGTGAAAAGGATATAGATCTGATTGCAGAACACCACTGTTGTCATTTATTGGAACTATTATAGCAGGTAGAAACTTTGGGAAAACGTGGTCCTACTTCTCAATGCTGTCATATTTACCCAACAAGTAGGTCAAAATGGGATTTCACAGTATTATTATATCTTTCAAAAGTTTTACGCAGGTCCAAAGATAACAACAACACACTTGAACCAAGAGCCTCTTGCAGCACTGCAAATAATTGAATAAACAAGGAATAAGAGTATAACCCAAAAGAAAGCACGGTTTCCGGTCGCATGGGGGAAAGGTTTACAGCCACATTTGTGCAAAAACAATGGTTTGAAGTAACCAATGCTTGTCCCAAATTCCATTCGTGTAGATGAATGCATCTTGTTTACATGGAAAGCCTACAAGCGATGATCAAATATTCCCTCCAATACGACTCACACCAAGAGGTGAATCACTAAGAATAATTTACTAAACTCGGTACAAATGACTTGTGTGTAAAACAATTAGTGAATGAATGCTAGTAATTTGAACATCTTAAGGACATCAGGATTTTCATATAAATTCATATTTAAATAGACAAACGGCTTCCTAACCCACTGCTTTTGTTTCGTTGGGACTTGAAACCTTCGCATTTGACTGAGGGAACTAATGCGTCCGAGGTAAATGTGACTGGCGGGCACAAACGAGCAGCGTACATTTCGTGCACCCATAGTTTACTCGATGATAGGACTTTGTGGCGTTTTGAAAAGCCAGAAACAACGGTTATTAAGTGCAAAGTAAATGGGGTAGCAAGTGCATGCATGTGAACGGTGATCCGCAATTTGCTTTTTAATGTCACTCGAGTGAATGCATTTGAACCGCTTACATGAAATGTCTGCCAGCAGAGATGAAGTTTTTTATCCGATACAATTCCAGATATAAATCGTCCTAATTCCTCTATTCAACTTGTCTTTACCCCTTTTGTGCGGGGCAAACGTTCAAGATATTTTCAGAATCTGCACTCCACAAACAAAATGTTCACAGCTTCATTTGGTAAGCTGGCGTACATGATTCCCACTCACTTCGCTCTGCATGGAAAGTGATATTTTATCATTCTGATGACGTATACTGGATCCCAGGTCAATCTGATTTTCCAAGACTCACACTTGTTTTTCGATAGATGTGGAAACGCGATATATATCTGACTGTACATACTTGCCTGGCAAAGCACCTGTTAGTGAGTCGAAATATTTTGCGCTATTCAGATGAAAACAAATTACCATTGGGAAATGTATGAAGCTAACGTGTTTACAAGCTTTCAATGGGCAACTGTTTCACCTACCGGAGGATATGTTGGTTTTTACCATTCAATCATTTATTCTGACAAATACATTCCCATGTCTCCGTATATTTAAAAATAGATAACAAGGACTCGAGAATGACGGGAGTTTTGGTACCAGAAAACATTTAAAAATAAAATGGATGGCAACACAGTTTTTTCGTAGGTTGTATTATCCATTGAGTCAGATTGGTTGATTCAATAGGACAGTCAAATTATAGCCTAATGGCGTCATAATAGACAACCACAAAATCCAAACTAAGATATACATCTCATGCAGAACCAGAAACATCAGCTAATGGTGAAATTCTTGACGATGCTTGTGGTAAACTCCTAATACTTTATTGCAATACTTCGAATGGCACATCGTTCTTTCAATGCCTTGCGCATCTAGTACTTCATGACTGTTTTTGTTCTCACAACTGGCTTACCCCAGCGATAATCTTTTTATGTCAAACAGATTTTACATTGATCTACGTGATCATGGTGTCGGCTGTGGTGACCACGGTACCTCATTTGTAGCATTTCGAATCTCGCCCGAGACCCACTTGTTGAGCAACGAATTAGTGGGATGACTCGCAACAATTTGACAAACAAACTCGAATACTCCCAAAATATGTTTTCTATGTTCAAACTACTATTTCAAATAACTTTCATATTCTTTTGAAAAATGCTATTATTGCTAAGCATGTGCTCTTCGAAAAAATGGTCGTGGTATCCATCAGAAGAACTTCGGATTTCCCTTTATTATTTTGTGATTCACCGTCCGCACTGTGGTCCATCTAATTTCCGAATAATTTGTTGAAACAGTTGTCATTTATTGAAACCCCGGCTGAGTAGATAGTTTCTAGCAACATTTTCACACTTATCACAAGATACCAACGCTAGACCATACTCTTACTTTTGAAGATACATAAAGCATGATTCATGGCATCGGCAGAACGGAGATCTTTTATTCCGCCCTCTATTCTGGCGAAATGTTCATGCACAAACCCTTTTTTCAGTATTGAAGCTACTATCAATACGTGGCTATCTATTTCACCATACACAATGCTATGATGAAGTGCTGAAAGCTGTTTAGTGCGTATTTAGTTTACTTGAAATGGTAGACAGATGGATTGTATTATTAGAGAAGATAAAATTTGGCAGTATCCAAAGTCAGTGGCGGATGTTGATCGCCAGCTCAAACCAATCCCTTTCTTGCGTCAGCCCGATTGGTCAGGTAGCTGAACATCCTCACACGCAAGCAACACGGATTCTAGTCTCATACTGTAGTTCAACGGGATGAGAACTGTGAAGTTTGCTAACAGAGATGAATGCGATTACGTAAATCCATCAGGTCCTTTCTGGTTGTTGGTTAAATATCGTGGGTATTTCCAAGTGATGCAGCCTACACTCCCAGAGAAAGCTTCATGTTTTCTTCTCATCAATAGAACCTGTGACTAACTGTATGTCACATAAAGTATAAAAAGCCTTTTTAAAAAATAAATACGAAATAATTCTCAATATCAGGATTAAGGTATCTAGTGACCATTGGAATTGCCTCCATTTTAACATCTTATATGAACAAAAGAGATCCTTTGGAAGCAAATACTAACTTTTGAAATTTCCTTAGAAAGGAAACGATTTTCCCGAAGCCATTCAAAAGAGAGGGATGAGAATGAAAGTAAAAAAAAACTGCCATCAAATTGTGCTTCATCGGCACCTGCGTTATTTTCATCAATATGAATCACACCGATGAATAAAATTCATATAAATGGGCCTGTCCGTTAAGTTAGCGATGCACATCTGGAATATTCGTGGGAATCTCGTATGCTCTTCAACCAGGAAGCAAGACAAAGGTTTCGCGATGTTTGTATGCATCTGTGCCAGATATGACGCAAACTGAGTCATGGTAATCCGTGTTTCAGTTCGTCATCGCAGAGGCCCTTGCGCCAATGTGGATATATGCCAAAATGACATGAAATACCTTTCCTTTTCTCTGAATGGATACTTATAGATCAAGCACGGGAATACGTGTATCAGTTTGCAATTACCGTGTCTAATGTGTGTAACTCTGCCTTGTGGTATATTTTGTTTATTTTTTTCATAATAAGCATTTTATTGAAGTTGGGAAGCAACTCACAATACACAAATTGATGGGGATAAATTTCGATCGGATTCATGACTGAAATACGAGTCTTTCTAGACATAACCACCGTTACTAGTGTTGTGAGTGTATATACTACTCATTAAGTAGTTGATTGCTGAAGACAGAACTATGGACAATTGTGGATTAACGAACACAGCCAAGTTCAGCAATCCAGGCGCAATAAGGTAAGCGACGATCTGCAAACCACCTGACCGCTCCTCCGTTGGACGATGACTGTTTTCAAGTGAACAGGACAGCCAATTGGCAAATGAGGATGTTTGTAACGTTTGTTTTGTTTTGTCAATGTCCGAACACGTTGATGTCAATAAACGACCTATCGACCAAAGCACGCCTTCTGGATCATAACACTAGTATTACTAGTACTGCTACCACAACTGTAGTGAAGAAGGTAGACCTTTGAATTATTCAATCTTCTAATAAATGAATCCACTTTTGGACAGTGGAGAGACAAAGGATATGAATGCTATAAGTGGACTCAACAAGTTGGATGAATAAAAGCATACAAATCACGTGATAGCTTGATATAACCGAGTATTGAAATGGTTATCGGGAATGATGTCGCACAAAAACAGCATCAATCTTGTTCAGACGCCAAACCCAATGATATAAAACGTGATTTATTTACGGTAAAAGTGGATTCATATAATTTGACCTATTAGTTTGCCTTCTTTCTGGCCCGTAGCACAAAAAGTTGAATGTTCTCTTTCGATATTTAAATAAATGTCGCTCAAGGCCACATCTTCTGCCCGTACAGTGAAACTCACTAATATCTTTAGCATTGAAAGCTGAAAAAAATTTTCATTTGCATGACTTCAAGATAGCAGTTACTCACTGCAAAATCGATCAGATTACCAAACCGCTTTCGAAAAATTATTGCAAATCTACTACAACGTTGTGTCATGTCACAGTGGTAAAGCTAGCATCCAAAGTGAGCTTTGAAGAATCTGTCTGTACCCATTGATCAAAGCGGACAAAACTGCCAGTGCTCCCAAAAAGAGTTCTACATCATGCAATTTTCAGAAATGTTTTGCTAGGATCATGCCCCAGAACCAAAATTATTGTATCATCGGTAATTAGTAACTATATTCCGGAGAGGTAAATCGCGCAAGGCTTGCTTTTTCATGCACGTTCGAATCTGTTGGTTCACAATGTTTTCTTCAGCGGAAGAACTCAAACCATGCATCGAGAGGCTCATTGAAAAATTTAGCACTAAAGCATTCAGATAACGCTGAAATGAATTTAGTTTGATAGTAACAGTACTTGCTCTTCTCCTAAGTTTCCCAATATCTGACGTTACACAAACCATTCAAATATTGAAAGAGTATACAAATACAAGCATGCTCACCTTGTGTTGGATATACCAGACAGAATACCGTCAACAAGACCCAACTCATCATTTTGATGGAGCACAATACATTGAGATACATTTTGTGAACTTATATATAGTTTCTAGTTCACCCCTCTCTTCATTCTGTATAGTCATCTTTTGCATACAAGTGCTCATCTCAAACAGAACAAGATATTACTTGGTTCCATTTTCCATATTTTCAGGTTATCATTTTATTTATCAGTCCGCTTCTTTTACCGTCCTGACCTCACCACCAGAGCAGGTTTGAACCTGTTCTGCGCAATGTCAGGTCAGAAACGGTGTACAGTTCTAAAGTGAAATTTTGGGGTTTTCTTTGGCTATAACAAGGTTTAATAGATTATTTAGGGTCTTCCAAGTGTGAACAATTGTGCACCCATCCAGAATAATGCAAACACATCTGCGAAATGCGAAGATACCTAGAAGCAACAGCTAGATTTGGACTCACGAGTAGCTAACTGGATGAAACATGTTTACTGCACCGCAATGCATCACCTTCGTTGATTCAGTGGGGTTCATCATTTATGCACTTTTTACTCTGAGGTTAGAAGAAGTGTGCACTCGATCGAAACAAATTATCCAATACATGATTTGGTAAGATTGAGATGACACCGGATTTACAACAAAAAAATAACAACACGATGCTCGTCTCAGAATAAGTGTCCACAAAGGTAGCTGAAAGTGATTATCTAATGCAGTTCATTTCCCTCAATATTGGATAATCAAACACTAGATAAGCATCAACAATTATCGGGCGATAGGCTTTTTCCTGTCCAAAGTGAAAAAAGACAAATTTTTCCTTTACAGTAATTAGTCGTTTACGAACACAACCGTCGCACATTAAGAAGGACGAAGATTGGCACCTCCGCGAGAAGGTCTTTTCCATCGCAAAGCATAAGTGCAAGTGGCTTTAGGTGGACCGAGGAATACCCGACGAGATGTGAAGATTCCTTGGAATAACCATGCGAATGAGTCTGATGCATCACATCATGGATGAAGCGGTATTTTGGGGCCGACTTTCAGACTATTCTGACGATTAAACTGGGAACTGTACTTAGAATCAAAAGCTTTATATATATATATATATATATATATATATATATATATTCAGGATACACGTTTAATGCTGTTTGTTGCACACATCCGAGAACCATTACAATATCTTCTGATAGATTTCTCAGTTCACGGACTGTGGGGATTCGAATTGCCCATCAGGATTGTGATCGCCTGGCATCTGCTCCGAACATGTCCCTATGAATCTGGTTTGCTGAGAAATAACCTCACTACTTTTTCAGCAACACTATCTTCTGATATACAATATTGCACATAGATTATTCATTACAAAAGGCTAGTTAATCCAACCCACCCCACTACGCACCACTGTTTCCAGAAGAAGCAGATTTATTTTTGCAACCATGCATCCCGTTAAGTTGCCTTACTGACTGTGTACACCATCCTTGACTCTTCTCACCAAATCATTATGATTTCCAAAATATCCCGTGAAACACATTTCTAAAAGCAGTTACTCAGCAGCACTCACGTGCATGGTATTTTATTGAAAATGCACAACAAATGAGACAATCTTATTGTCGATGGTAGATCAAACTGACGTTCAAGCTTCACCATGTAGTATTTCACTGAAAAAATGGCATAGCTTTATTTCACAAGTGATAATACAGTAGGTAAATATTTCTGTATACGGTAAATATGGTTGTTAGCCACTTGACAACATGATTTGAGTTCCACAAAATTACACTTGCTGTAAAACCAAACGAAATTTTCAAATTGATATAATCTTTGCAGAATTTTATTCAACCGGATACAAGAATTATTGTCTAATGGGTGCCTACTTTAGATAGCATACATATACTACTGTTGTCACTACTCCAACTGGAACATGATTTTGAATTTCTGTGACGTGGAATTGTGCCAAATATCAATCTTTCAGCAGTATTCATCAAAAACACCTGCATGTGGGCAAGTACAGCGAACAGTGAAAATACAATAGAGTGATTCTAACCATATTCGGCCGAGTAAATAAACCACTGGCGGAAGATGGCAACGCTGTTCCCGTTGTCTTTGGGAACTTATATGTTCTTCTTCAGATATCAGAGGTAATCTGCAATAGATTCATGTAAACACCGAACCACTGAAATACAATCAAATAACCTGCACAACTTGATCAACGGTTTGCTCCTATGAAAAAAGTTTCCTCTAAGTTTGCCCAGTAAAACTGGCTTTGAATTTTTTGCAACCTGATTGTAGTAATATGGGCATTGCCGAAATAATTTCAGCTCATACAATAACACATTCTTCTACGTCACTTTGTGCACGTGGAATTTTGAGAATACTACAAATGACTGGAGTTATTCTGAACATATTCCGTCTCAAATACGGCTATTGCTTGGCTGCATTTCGCGAGATAATCACGTTTTACTTGGGCCCTGGCTGTTCCATATTCACTTCGTGTCGATTACGTTCACGTTCCGGACTATGGGGTTGGAATGAAAGCCGTTTGACTTTCGAAGGGTCTGTGCGTTTTAACTCAACGTCATGCTACGCGGAACTCTAAAGAATTTAAATCGAAATCGCTAAACATTATGTGGCACAATATGAGTTTTCATCTAATGTAAGTTTGCACTTTTCCTAAAACGACATAACCACTTGTGACTTGCAATGAATGTTTCCATGGCCCCCATTTTTGAGGTGAAATAGTTAAATCACCATGGTGCTGGGGACTGCTTCTGTCACTTTTCTAGGGCCTTTGGTGATGGCCATATTTTGCACTCCGTGGGAACTGATTCGCATGTTCGTGATTTCGTAGACAGAGGGCTTTTGAGTATGAGAATGTTCCCCTCAATCAGTACGTTGTTGAATTAGTGAATTTATACGTTTTGACTGGTTGACCCAGTTTTACTTAGCGTTGTAGATGTTAACCCGTGCCAATAACAGAACACTACGTCTAAAATGGCACTTCAAAATATATACATTTCATACCATCACTGATGAACATTTTGTAGCCGTATAATTTGTGCTTATTCGATGAAGCCACACATAATGTAGCTGTATGCAGTAGCAGTACAGTGAAGATAAGGATCGCGAAGTTGATCGAACTGAGATGTGGGCTGAATGCAACGCCGATATAGTTCAAAGTGTAAGGCCGGTAGCCTCGTTGGAACAATATAAAGCCAACTGGTGTGCTAGAAGGTAGAGGAAAGGCATAAACCAGTCTGTGATTGGTTCAGCTCAATCCGTTTTGTGATACACTTGCAGATATTGCTTCGCATACTACAAATGGGGTTTCTATTCTGGTCTTGTGCATACCTTTTCCGGGTGATGAATCCCAAAGTGATGAGAAACTCTGCATTCGAAATGACTACTTGAGCTTTCGGCTGTTTAGTGGGGTTTAGAAAACACAAATATATGAGCTGAATGTCTTTCGTTAGGAACATTTGCCGAGCATTCTACAGGGCCGACTAAACAGTTACATATATTTCCCCTGTCCTAGAAAGACACACTCGTTTCATGTTTCAGCTACGATCACGAGTTTCTGAGCCACTCAAGTACACATAAGTGGCTGATTTAGTTAACTGAAATCAGTTTTGTCTGGGACTCCAATCTGGCAAAAAATACATTACCTTTCGCGAAGAACTTCTAACCTGTTTGACGTATATTCCACTCAGAACGGTGGTGAAACCAATATCCAGGTTGGATATCCAGACTCTATTTCCCTGGTTCAAGTAACGTAAGTCGAACTCCCGAGTAGTTATCCATAAGAAAAAAAGTTATTTATCTGTATGCTGTCAAAAGTTATTTATGCTTGTGGTTGTTCACAATGAAGGACTTCCATTTTTACCAAAATGATTGCAAAGTACGATAAATAAAGCAATGTTAACGATCTTTAACAGCTATCGTAACGAACTGGTCGAGCAAATCGCGTAGGCTGTATCGGAATAATATGTACACAATTATGAGATGGTACAATGTGCATTTGAGTAGTAGGAGATTGGATTTGTATAAGTTAACTCATCATGCAGCTTCAACGCTCAACTCTCCATTGAAAACCACGAAAACACTATACAGCTGTTTTATCCTTGTTAGGAATCATCGGTACACATCCACCGAGTCCCCACGGGGACTCGAACTCGGGGTGAACGATTATGATTCGAACACCTAAACCGCAAGGCTATCCTGGCTCGCTCTCAACGGTTTGTTGAACATCTACACTACATGACGAAGCTCCCTCTTGTCACTGGCTTTAACGGTAACAACCCGCTTACCGCACAGCGATCGACTCCTGTGAAAAATCACTTCTTTGTAGGGGCCTATGTACAACGGAGGCCATTCGTTATGAACAACCTGCAGAGCTTGGTTACCCCGGGTTCGAGTCCACGTGCGGGCACGGTGGATATGCACTGATGATGATTCCTAAAAAGGGTGAAACAGCTGTACAGTGATTCCATGGTTTTCAATGGTGAGTTGAGCGTTGAAGTTGCACGATGAAATGTGTTATACACATTCTACAGTAATGAATGCTTGATAATTGTATTAGTACAACTGCGAAACTCTGAAGGAGGAAAACTGCAAGATCCACTATGACCAACCGACATCATTCGATGAATTAACCTTCCAATAGCTGTTATTTGGACAAAAAATGCGTATTGGGTGGCAAATTCATTTCAGTAGGTAAAATGCTGCATTTTCCGGTGGACCATCTGAAGTGCATTGCATATGTAAGGTGCAATACAAGATATTCAAGGTTGGCCCGCATGACTTCATCGAGCACGTTGATAACAGACAATAAACCTATAAGGAATTATATAATTCAAAAAAGAGTCTGGTAACCGAGCACTTCGTTCGCCAAACGAGATGTTCATCACTGAGCCCATGCTTGTCTTCCCCGTCAACTTGGTAAAACCTACAGGCATACTACGGCGGCCTTAACTAGGATTTAAGGACCAGAAACACGTCTTCATTTTGAGCACATTGACCTCGTAGAGCCACCACCACCTTCACATGAGTAATTTTATCTATTCATGTGTGGACCGTTTTACCCGCTGACGGCAGGCCGTTTGGGTTAGTCAGTTCGGTTGCCCGGCGACGGTAACAGCCAATAGTGGTCCACATTTCCACTGGGCTTTTGATAACCTACTTGCCAAACTCGACTGTCAAGACATTAGGATGTCAGCCTACCGCCAACATGCTAATAGTGTGATTGGGATTTCTCACTGGCAGTTAACAGCTGCTCTTTGGGCTAAGGGCAACCCACTTTGGAATAAAAAGCTTTCATTAGCAATCTCAGATCTACTTAATACCGATAAGGAATAACACGCACACAATAGCGACCACGTTGGTCTACAGCTGCACAATTCTTTTGACTGAAGAGTTGATAGCCGCCCTCCCCTCCCCACCAACCGTGATTTTTGACTACGGCGACCAGGCCTAAAGCCTTAAGCGGCACTTGCGAGTGCTTAAGGTCAACCCATCAGAGGAACCAGAGCCTAAGAGCTACGACCCAGCTGCGTTCGTAAAAACTACCCAAGTATTCCTCAACGTTGATGCTGTTCGATCACGATCAGAACCGTCACACAATGATCTATTTCGTGTGGTAAAAACAGATTGAAAACATTCGTTATGTGTAACACGACACAGAATCTACTGACCGCTTCAAACTCGCCGTCAGTGAATGCGAACTGCCCGGCCAATTTATGCCTGTTCAAGCCGTTCAGTTGCCGGAACCGAGTGATCTGTTAGCCGCATCACCCTTCGGTAAACCTAGCCAGAACCTGAAAATTAGTCCACCAGCCGTGAAAGTCACCGTAGATTTATCAATCAGCAGGTCAGAGAAATTACAGTCAGAGGTTTTAATCTCATTTTCCTCCGGCCTCCTAGTGACTACAGCGGCACCGGTTTCCATTTTCGTAACTGCCACCTTTGTCTAACACCCATCGGTACCCTCATGAGCTATTTCCTACAAAATTGTTCAATCCTCTCTCCGACCTATTTACACGGTCACAGTGGCTACATTCGGTTTTTCGCTGATACATGTGTAAGTTCAAGTAGTCAACCACTCACTGGACAACGGAAGGACTAGTTGGCATTTGCGCTGGACACCATAAATGGACGCCTATTTGGAAGGACCTCGAAATCGCCGTCGCAGTCAAACTATCTTCAGCAGTCATTTGATATCACTCCAACCATAGAAAGAGCAGAATACAAGGATATTCTTTGCTATCAGAGTACTCGGATCACAGACCCAACTTCGTTGGACTTTCAGGATGAGACCCTTGTGGCAATATTCAGATTCGTTCATTCGTAAACCAATATCATTGTCCAACTGGATGTGGACAGCTGCTCTTGAGCGCTCCTAAAGCACGCTCTCAAATACGCACTAGTCGTTTTCTTTCCCGATCGCCTTCTTGTTCTCAAGTGCTGTAGATAAGTTCCTCCTGTTTAACGCGTTCCTACGATACCGAGCATTAGATTAACGTGCAGGTTGTCCAGAGGCAGTATAAAGAACATTATAACGCGCTCACCAAAGAAATAGCACGGCGAAGTTTCACAATCTTACCAGTTTCAGCCTTTCACCGAGAGGTGGTGTAGGCAGAAACGAAGACCCAAACCTCATCGTGCTATTTTCACTACACTTTTCTTGAATAGTTTCATGCTGACTGTGTTTATGAATCTGGTATATAGGCTTCCAGTTCAAATTGCCTGATATTCAGCCTAGTTAGTGACAGTTTGTGCTGTTGTCTTGCCGTGATCTTGAGCCACTTGCCGATGGACCTGTTACTCACATGCTGAAAATCCTCCAAGAAAGTTTCCGCGTATTGCCTGATTCCCCGAAAACGTTCATATTCCACTGAATGATTTGAACTTCACAAAAACTCCAATCGACAAATGTTACCACTTTTGCTTGCATTTGGTTTTCGACTTAGACACATTTTCGACTTCGACTCTGAATCTACCGTTATGATTACTTTTGGTCTTGGGCATTGTTGAATTTTGGGTTCTCGCTTGCTTGGCCTCAAAATCGAGGCTCAAAGATGTTTTGTATATGTAAACTTTGTTCATCTAATACTGCGGAACATTTGAATCAGGCTTGCTTAGCTTTTGAGATCATTCATTTAGCTACTTTTTACTCGAATTTGGAAGAAAGATTTACAGTCCGTATTTTGGAGACTGGAAGGGAAAACCAGTCAGGCATGCTAAAATTAGAAATTAAACAAATGGACCCTGGACGATGAGTAGCCCAGATGTTTCGTTTCCCCAGGTGTTGATTTATGTATCAGCCATGTCGGTGCCGTTACTCGCTGTTTTCCAGAAAGATCAGAGTTTGCGAAGATTTGTATGCGCAGATTCTGAACATCTGAACCAGAAAGTCATCTTCCGTTAGCTAGACAGCGGGTGAATATGGTTCTTGCACAACCTGGCGATATGCCATTTAACAAAGATTTTGAAATAACTCCTGCAGAATACGAATCACTTTACGAAGTAGGAAATCATAAGCCCGCTCAGAAGCCATCGCTAACGAATGCACAAGCTTTGTATCTGCCCAGGATAGTATTGATGAAGTCCGATGCAAGTCCGGATCAATACTGCACACTTATAGCAGTATAAAAAACCTCGGCAAATGTGAAAATGTCGAGCTTGGATACAAATTCCTCTACCTTATGCCTAACTTTCCGGAGCGGGCCGGAAAGGCAGTTGAAGGGTACTTTATTCTGAGACCCTAAGTAAGCAAAGGCAGAGCATGGAATGCACTAAAATACCCCTTCGGGCAACCATTCAGAGTGGCATGTGAACTGATCAATAGCGTGCAACTTGAGACCAGATGCTCCAAACGTGACGTCCACCCTTCAGTGGGTCTAGTGATAAGCACGCAAAACTGACTATCACTTTCAACCACCTGAACCACTATTCAGATCCAAGTGCACTTAGCAACCTGGAATCGATTGTTCACTGCCTACCAGTTCGGGGCAGAGGAAGTGGAAACAAATCAGCTGGACCGGAATTAAAGCCACATCGGAAAAACATAACGAATATATCAACTGGTAATAACGCACTGCGAAATGCAAATTTGGGCACATTGTGCACAAAAGCCATAGGACAGCCAAGCGGAACATGGATACCTGACTAATCTAGCTGAATGAGAACTCCAAAACCAATCCATGTGCGAGAGCATAAGATATCGGCTGTGAAAGCACGAAATCAACGAATTGCAATGTTTTGAAGAAAGACTTACAGCTTACCACAGTGTTCGGGTCTTGTGGAACATATCAATGAGGATCGATGAATTATTTCAAAGAAGAATGGCGCTCGCTTCACATATACGAGTGGATCGAGTCGTGTTGTTGTCACTCATAATAAAACTGAATATCACCTTGGAGGCTGCGAGGGAAAAACATTACCCTTCATTACCTACCACTCAGGTTTCGGAAACTCAGAATTTCGCAAAGTCGAAGGTTGATTGCGCTTTACGATATATTCTGATAAGATGATGCTATTTGTCATGCCAGTATGAGTCATGGCACTCAAAATGATGGTCAAAGTCAGGGCATTTTGGATGTTGGGTCCTATTTGACAGTACTAACTCGAGCATTCGCGGACCAACGTGGTGTGAAATGTCAACCCACGTCGTTACCGACTGGCATTGTTGGAGGTGTACTCAGTCCCAGACGGATATGCTAGGGCTAGTTGTCAACTCTAACGGATTCATGAATAGTCGGTGTGTCACAAGCGTTCGCCATGAGAAGTCTGCTAATGAAATTAGCAGACCCCAAAAGACCGATGGCGAACTGGTAGCTCCATCTGTGAGGGTTCTGTTCGGGTCATTCACGAATACACAAAATGGCAGTGCTTGGCTAGTATGTAACTGAGGCTCACTGGGTCATCGACAAGAAGAGTGCGAGCAGTGTGATAATGTATCCGAGAAACGAATGAACATTCTGTGGTGCACCACTAACAACTTCACGCTCGAAAACTAATCAGTTCAAGTCAAACACCTCAATATAAGCCAGCAAAAAGGATGAATACCGAGCGAAATAAGCTAATTGCTTCTGTGTTTCACCAGACCCTTTCGCAATACGGTATGCTTTTTCTGTAGACAGATTTTCATACCTGTAGGGTAAGCCACCAATCCGAATGCAATGCGGCAAATATATCCCCCCAAATGATGACAATGTGGTATACAGATTGAAGAAAGCTACTCACTGCAACAAAGTTTGTACGGATCAGCATGCAAAATGCCAATCACGGTTGACAAGAAGCAAATTTCAATTATGTTACCATTTAAGGGTGACAACATATTTATTCAAATAAACATAAATCTGAATTCTGCCACAAGGCTCACATATACAGCGGCGCAATTACGTCTGCTGCAGACCACCAAAAGGTTAAGCTTCAAAAATCACTCAATCTTGCCGATCCCAATGTCTCATATGTTGTCTATGTTCACTTGCAGTTGCGGTGACGCATACAATGGCAGGAAGGATGGCTGCGTGGCTTAACGAGTGTTGGAGCACATACCCAAATGGTTGGCAAGATCAATGACTCAACGCAAGGCCGCAGCAAAAATGATGACGTACGCGACTGAGAAGATTAAAAGAAATGCTTGCATCTCGCAATTTATGTCTTCTATCTGTTTTGATAAAAAATGATGACGTCAAATCTCTAGCCACCTCAGGTGTAAAACACTTAATTGCACCGGGTCAAAAGTTGACCGGACAAAATCCTTCACCGTGTTGAGGAGCAATCCAAAATCGAACCTGCTAGTATTCAGTGAAGCACTGCTTATCACGATGCATCAGCCGGCGCTTTGTGCACGACAACGGTTGAAATCAAATGTTTGTTAGCCTTGGAACTAACCGAACAGACTTCTCTCCCCCCTAACAAAAGCACAGTCATAGTTTTCAATCAAACCCTTTCCACCGTATTATTTTTCTCGCTGAATGATATAAGATTGAACGAAATGCTTGTATCCAGCGATTTATGTCTTCTTTCTGTTCTCATAAATTGGATAAAGGGGACCAATTGCTTACCATTATCGATTCTAGTTATGAAGGTCTTGATTGTTCGAGTTGACGGGCAACACTACAAACAACATCCGCAAATCATGAGGATCGACAAATTCTCTGGCACTTGAGCACTCAATGCTCCAATGACTAAGATACTATGACGGTTGAGCCAACAAACTTAGAAGTAGTCGGTGATCCGATAGAACTGAAGCATCGCGTGCTGCTGTAGGGCCAGAGAGGTTTTCGGAGGGGGATCATCAAGATGGAACAAGAGAGTGTCATCAGACACGTAAATTTATTTACTTGGGAGACTCCGACTGTGGTGGCAGTGAATAGTGACGAAAGAACAACACGAGCTAAGGGTGTTTACCGGCTAACTTCAAATACACGCTCAAGGAGATGGGCGGTGACGGTTGCGGAACAGGTGAACTCCATGAATTATATGCTACGCAGCAGGTACCTCTCAAAACTGCCCTGGCTGATACATATTTGAAGATTCCGCTACACACGGAGTCTAAACTACCAACTACCATCAGCACTCAGTGCAGCATGTTCCTTTAGAGTTCCTTGTTTTTTGGTCTGTGGGTGTTGTTCAGGATACTCCAGGCTGCGATGCACGAGTTGATATGTAGTACAACTGAGGTGATGGTATACAGAAATCTTGTGCTTGATTTTGTGTCCACCAAGAAAGAACTTGACTGCCGATTGCAACGGCTGCTGGAGAGTTTCTTGGAAGGAAACGTATCGATCGATACCACAAAAAGGGAATTCAGTGTCAACGAATTGGATTTTCTTGGTTCCACCGTCGACGAAAACGGATACCGAACCAATTGAGATGGTTTCAAACCCCTGATCAGAACTAAGATGCTTTAAAATCAGGTTCTTCTGCAATTAGTTCCGTAATGCCTGTAGTAGTACTCTCGATTCATTGAAGTCGTTGCGACACGAGTCCAACAACAGTACCTGGCCTAATCACCCGATGAGTGGCAGTGGGGCCAGCAGTGTGGAAAGACACCAAGCTATCTTATGCTAAATATTTTAGACCGATCAATACTATTCGCAATTGCACCAACTAAACGGACAGTGCTGACCATCGAAGCATTTGAACTTGTTACGGGAGCCGTCCCGTTAGGTGATGAATACTCACAAATCTGTACTTGGCGTCTTAGTGCTACACATGGGGGTTGTTATTAGATGCAGACTGATATTTGGCCGTTTTTTGAGAGGCATTTCGGTAGCACAAGTCCATATAAAGAATGAGGTTCACTGAAGTACTTCAGCAGAGAAGGAATCCTGCAGGTACTGGATACCGGTATGGGGTTGTGATTCTGTGCCGCGGAGTTGAAAGCTTGCTTTACAGAATCGGATGTTGGTATCTGTGTACAGCACTACGCCAACCGTGATCTAATGGTGCAACAGATAATTCAGTCCGCTTCGTGAAAAGTGCGCTATCATTGACCAACCTGAGAACTTTACCTAATGTAGAGGCTTTCCTCAACAACTTCCTGGTTTGTTATCAAGAAGCGGTGCACAAACGATCAACAAGAAGAGTCCAGCTGCTCTGTTCAAGCCCAGAAGACTGTGGTCTTTGTTGAAGTGACTTGATTCCATCGACGTCACATGTCCATAGCAATGATTTTCGACCAAATCGCGGAGTTGTCATCAGATAATCTGATCACTTATTGATCGAGATTACAGACATAGATGGTGCATCTGTTTATCAGCGCCACCTCAGCCGAATTGGCTTCAGATTAGCAACGATAAAGAGAACGGTCATACGACTAAGACGACCGAGGATACAGACGTTGACCGTGATGGCACTGACCCATGTGTCCGGCCAACCGAAACGACAACCGAAGCGGCCGAACCGCATCCATCAGCTCCACTTCCAAGATCAGTCAAGCAGGGGAGCCAAAATGACGGGAAGCTTCTCAAAGAGGAAGGTTGTGGTGATTCCGCAAGCATCACACGTAATACAGCTAGGTACAGTTTCGTAGCTACCTACACCGAGGGGCTTCAGCCAAACTAGGTCATTTAGGACCGGTGAAGCGAAACCTCTCGGTGATAGATAAATTCGTATTCTGCCAGCGATTTCATTATTTAACAAATTTATACAAGACATTTCTGCAATAAAATTACCTTGAAATTCCGCAGCCCTGGCATCGTTACTGACTTGGCTTGTTAATTCCAGGTTTGAGTGATTCCAATACGTTCTATCAGTTCAGGTATCGTAAATACTGCAATAGGCTTACAATACTGTAAATGATGCTCAAGTTTTTAAAGGTGGAAACGGTGATTTCGATCCCAAAGACATTCGGAAATTATTGTATTCTCCCGGCCATCTCAAACACTATTGAAAATTTCCCCGCAAGAAATCAACTATCCCGAAGGAACAAGAATCGGTCTTGGCCAACAAATCTCGCAACAACTGATCGACAGAGTTTCTAAATCGGCTGTGAAATAGGCATTGTTGCGGGCAAAATTTGTGAAACCGGCGAAAGCACTACTAAAGTTCGGGCGCTGGTAAAGACCAAAACGGGCAGCTGCAGGAGTACCAGTTGTAAAGGAAGGTAAAGGTTTCTCTCACATTCGCCCACTCGTTGCGCACAATTGGTCCGACTAGTGTGGGTGACCAAACCTTGAGGCTTGAACAATGCTGACAAGACTCATTTCTCATCTATCTATCCACTCCAGCGATCGGCTGTCTTATCACCCGAGGTTCCGTTGCCTCAAGCCTTGCGCTGGGTGCCGCACTACTAACTTGACTTGGCTGTCCGCCAAAGATGGGTTGACACATTGGCTCACAGGGTATGAAATGCCGACCCCATTAAAACCAAACAGGTCATAGTTAGGACAGCCCCCAGCAGCTTTGCATGACTGCGGAGCTTCCTACGATTGGCTTCCTAATACCGTAGCTTTATCAAAGGTCTCACTGAACGACCAGCACCATTGAATGTTATGTTGCCCAAATAAGACAGTTTTGATCTGGGCAATCGTTATGAACAGTCCTTCGTATACTTGCGTTGAGCTCTTTGTTCTGCACCTGTTATGTTGTTATCAGACTTTTCCAAAGGAGTTAGTGATTTCATTTTTGATACGTATGAAAGGATGGGGCTACCGGAATCGTGTTATGGCACGTCAAACAAGAGAGAAAAAAGCAATATCATAGCTTATGGAAGCAAGATCTTATGTAAAACCAGAAATAATATTGAACAACCCGGGAAAAGAATTTTACCTTTGGTCATCGTTGCTACAATGTGAAGACACGATCCCATCGGGCGTTGGTTTCGGATTCACACTGGTCGGTAAGCCCTCCTGTGGTTACAACATTTCAAATGTTCGCAAACGTAGATAACTCAGTGGCATGAATAGTTGCAGGATTTTGATTATGTGATCGGACACCGGGCGGGTAGTCACCCTTCAAATGCAGATGAACGTCGAAAAGGCCCGTTAGGAATAACGGTTGTCCTTGTTGGACTATCAGTCTTGTGGAACACATCAGTCTGTAGGAGAATATTTGTATAGAAATGGTCGATGAAACCTCTGGGATCACCTCAGCATCGTGAATACTGTCTTGGTTTCCCAGTTTGATTCCAATTATCCAACCAAATTTATCCTCTCACGTTGCATGGTTCAAAAATCCATGCTGGGTTCAACAGGTTAGCGCAGGCCGAACGGGTCCGATTTTCGTGGCCCTACCAACGTGAAGATCCACTGGATTCTTGCAGGACCCAAGAGCTTCGCGGCCGTTTTAAGAATCCAGGAACCGCACCTAAGGCCTCATTGCAGCCCAATGTGGCCGGGTTCCCCAGCAAATTACTTTATAAAGACATACGGATTTCTGTGAGATACACAACGCGGTAATAATTACTTACTTTTTCTGGTCAACTAATTCATTAAGTCGTACGAGGCTAGAACACAGGGTTCTGTGAACGCCAAGATTGTTGCGGACGCGATCCGTAAGTACTGGATTTATTCGGCGTTGTGCACCAGACTAATTACAGTCTATCAAGGGTAAGAATTGACAGGTCTCTTTCATATAAGAACTTCGCAGAAATGTTGACATCAACAAGGCGCGCATCACCTCTTACCGCGACAGGGAAATGATTTCGTCAAGCGCCTTAATCATACACTTAATAACCTCCTTGGGACTTTCGCTGTGCATGGAACAGATTAGGACACCGAAATTCAGTTCTGCCTATAGGCGTATTATGTTTCAGTGCATGCTTCAACAAATCAACTACGGAGTTTTCTGCGGATATCAGATTTGAGATTACCCACAAATAAAGAACAGAACACCACTGTGCTTAAGTACGCCCGCAGGTTCAGATATATAATAAGAAGGGGCTGAGAATCTCGCCCAAGTCATTTTTTGGATAACACGGTAACAGGAAAGACTTTGGTATTTCGTTACAATCCAGTAATCACTAAGTTGTCTAGGTACTGTAAGGGTCCCTTCTTAGTCGAAAGGGATGCACCCTGTGCATATGTGAACGCTCTGCAAACTTTTGTAGTCCATTGTTTGTTTTCGGTTAAATAGAAATAAATTCTTATAGGGCGTAGTGAAGGACACCAGCCAAATCAGTGCGATTTTACCGACCAATAGCCGAGAATGAGTGCCTCAAGAACAAATAAAGAAAGAGGCACCAGTAGAAGGCGGAAGAGCTGCGGCTCGGGAGATGGAGCACTTCGAAATAGAGAGCCATGCTACAGAAACTCTTGGAAGCTCGCACGAGTATGGTCCTTCGCAACAATAGATTTGCCTTTTGATTCAGTTGATCGAGCTTACTTTGCAAAAATGGACTACAAACCAGAGAAGGCTCAATATAATAACGATCCGATGGACAGTACAGCTAATGTCTTTTTCTGCATTGTTATTCCAATTACAGTGTATCACGTTTTCAGATCGATTTGTGCATCGCCAAAAACCCGTCTTCTCTTATGTTGACTGCTACAGTATCAAAGCAGGATGATAACTAACTAAGCTTTGAAAAGCCATCCCACAAGAACAACCGTATAGAAGACTATCAAGTTAATCAAGACAGATGCGGGAAAACCTCATTTAAGGTGTCATAAGAAAAGCTTTTGCAGCGCGGCCAGGATGCACACTGCAAATCAAGAAGTTTTCAAGCTAACCTCAAATGGTCTTTTCACTAAGGGAATACGTAACCTGTAATTAGAAAAAGTAAGAGAATTACCAACGAAACGGGACAAATAGCTTTAACCTGGGAAATAACAGAAAATGTGGAAGCAGACGAATGAATCTAAAAATGTGTCTGTTTGATCCGTAAAATGTGCGTTGTGGTTTATCGACATGGTGCAGTACTAGCAGGGCTACGGTCGGTAGTTCTAGCTTACGACGATGAAAAGTTCAGCAAATTATTTCTATGGTGGAAAAGAAAAGCCTCGAGGAGCACAGTCGAGAATATAAATATGTCACACCTATGCAATACACATAATGGAACCTAAATATGATTACTGTCGGTGCATTAGAAACACAAAAACACATTCTGAATGCTGGTGTTCCACTATACAAATACACACTGCTCATAAATGTGCTAGAAAGGAAGACTTTCAGAACACAAATCATACAAAAATAATTTACAGTAAGTGAAAGTCAACGTGGTGAACGAAATCAACGTGTCAACTGGTACTTTCGTGCGAAACCGTCGTGAAATTTGCCACAATACTTGTTGCATTATTATGGCCCCTATTCACTGTTGTGAACACATTTTTCTATTTGAGATTTGAAGAACACTCCAGTTGCTTTCTAGGTGAATGTTAATGTTATTCTGCTTTAATGAACCAGCTACTATCAAACTAAAGAGTAGCTCAATCGCATTTGAAACCTAAACTCTAGATCTCCACGAGACTATGGGCGCTCGCATTCCAGAAACGCGTGGCAGGTAGTGATAAACATGGCTAAATTACAATCATGACTCTTGGTTTACCTGCACTCAATCCATCACGAGTAAAATCAAAATAAAGCGTTGCAAACCTGTCAGTTAGTATAAAATATGTATATACTTCAAAAGTAGATAATAATATTCATAAAATAATTCACCACACGGTTTTCACTATTGACTCTCCGGTTGACTCCACGAGAACATTACAATTTTATCCTTGCGAAAAATTAATACAATTGTTCGTCCACCGAAATCCACTGAGGTTCAGGATAGCACTGAACGACTTTGAATTGAATACTTTAATATCTGTTACCTAACGACAACGTGTGAACATGTTATTCAAAACCATCGATGTAATCACCAGCCGTACTTCGGATGACCAGTAACTTATTTTGAACAGCCCCTACATCGTTCTTCATAGTGGAGTACACCAGTTACGAGGGCGCATCCGACACACATTTCCCCATAGATAACGCGTGCATTTTAAATTATGAAAGTAAATTTGAGGTTTGTGCATGAGCTGTGTACCGATACACGAATTATTCGGTACTTAAAGTACGTTCCCCATTGAGCTTAGTTAAATCATTGGTCTCTTGTTCCCTGACGGATACACCCTGTCCTTCAGAAACCCCTAGTTGCATTTGTATGCACACCGATTCGGAATATCAATGTAAACTGATGGGCATGCACCGTAAGTGATAGCCTTTGGAACTCTTGGGCCTAGACTTTAGTCGCATTTTGTTACGTTCCAACCCTGCCCAATCCACTCCTTAGGGAGATGGGCATCTCTTACCCACAGAACGTTCCAGCACAAGAGCACTCAGCTCTACCCTGTACATTTATACGAAAGCATTCATTTCTGTGGCATGCTTGCGTAAACTGCACAGGAGAGATGATTTGCATACGTAAGACAGACTGCTGAAAAAGCAGATATTCTACGCTTCAGAAGTAGCAACTTCCCTGGCCTGCTTTCTTATGTGAAGAGGAACCAATGAACCACTCACCAGCTTGAGGAAAACGAGAAAAAAGCAACTCTTAAAAGCACTCCCGAAATTATTGGTTAAATGTCAGTCACGTGCACTGAGTTTCGGAGGCAAAAGAAATCAGACAATCATACAGATAATTGGGAAAGTGAACCAAAATAGGCCAGTTTAGGAAGAAATGGAAACCAAGAAATAGAAAATGGAAAGCACATTGAACAGGCTCCAGATGTTCGCCTAAGTATTGAGCTATGTGCTAAAGAGGCGATAGCCTACCTGAACAAGATCGTCGGGAGCATTTGCAGAAAGAGAAGAGCGTTTGACAACGGTAAATTCATCATTTAAGGACCAGATCAATTTTGGTCGAAGGGGAAGGCGCTAACCTAAAACAAAAATTCTGAAGCATTCGGCACAACAATGATGGGTCAGCCGCAGAAGGGAATGTATCTGCGTAGTGGAGCGTTCATGCTACTCTCTGAATAAGTGAGTAGTTGATTGCTCAATGCAAAACTGTGCACAGTGCTGGACCGAAAACAGGCGCGACTGCGTCAGACGGACCGAATGCAATAAGGTGAATGAGGGCATGTAAACCACGTGATTGCAGCGCCGGACTGATAAACAACCGTTTCAAAGTGAACCGGGGTCTAAATATGACGAAAGTAAACCATGATTACCGTTTAAAAAAGGCGGAAATTTCCGGCTAGGCCTCATTTTCCGTAGGGTTTTTAGATAGCTTGCTTTCTTCTAAAACTGACTTTACTGATTTTTTTTCTCGGTCGGCAGAACTTAGCTTATACTCTACGGGTTTTGTGTCATTTGTTTCATGCAAACAGAACATTTTCCTCTGGCTAGTCTACCTTCCAGCACGGTTTTGGCATTGAGCCAAAACAAAAATTTAATTTCCCGCAAACACGTTCACCTTTGAATTTCATCTTTATTTTGAGCGCTTCTGGAAAACGCAAACTTCAGCTGGAAGAAAGCAATTTAGCGGGCAAACTTCAACAGTACCAAAATATTTGGACAGCGTAAGAAAAACGATTTTCCAATGATCCTGGAGAGATTTCAGCCGTACCACACGATGCTGTCGAAATGCATCAACATAGCTGAACTGCCTAATAAAATCGTAACCTCCACAAACCAGGCCTCTGAATATCTTTGAATGTAGATAAAGCTTGCGCTACCAATTTTTGAAGGGCTGATTCAAATTCGGTTGTAAAACCTGAGCTCGGCCTACTTTGCGAAATGAGAACGGAATTATCAGAACACGTTCGCCACACTCATGTTGTATTTCGCACTGTTCGTCAATCACCGCATTTCATGTATAAACTAGGCCTACGAAAGATTCCCTACTGAAAGCAGAGTATGGCAGTGGTACATCTGAACAATATATGTTTGCCTAAGAAGTGTAGTCTTCTCGATATGTCCGGTTTTACTTCCTGAAGGACGGCACCTACCAAACGAATGATATTATTTTACATATATTTATGACCAGCGGTAAACCTGAGAAACAACACACCTTTCGCTTATTGAGTTCAGCGCATTTATCTGATAGTTAGAGCCCTATCGAATGCCATGAAATGAACTGTCTTTTACGAAATACAATGGGCTTTATCGGGCACACAAAAACAAACAAGCACCCATAAACAGAGTGAATACGTAAAGGGACTAAAAAGGTTACAAATCCAGAAATTACTTCGTGTCTTTCACAGTTCCCTTGAGCCGTTTATCTCTCCTCCAAGCTAGTTGCTTCTCTTACATTCACTGATTTCAGTCAGTGGTGTAGTGCATACACCTGCCTCCTGCTTGAATATAATAAAGCGAACGTGTATTTGTCATTGACCGTCGGTAATGGAACTATCTATATTTTTGACTACCGCCACTTAGTTATTCTTAGTTT
This sequence comes from Fasciola hepatica, assembly GCA_948099385.1. Taxonomy (NCBI): domain Eukaryota; kingdom Metazoa; phylum Platyhelminthes; class Trematoda; order Plagiorchiida; family Fasciolidae; genus Fasciola; species Fasciola hepatica. The sequence goes on from CANUEZ040000131.1 coordinate 434,056, forward strand.
CGTAACCTGTTTATCCTACGTGAATATAAATGTGCACGAAGTTTCATCACTAAGAGTTTCAATTTGAGTCTCGGGTATCAACACCGATTTCAGCAACCATTTGCGATTCGAATAAATAATAACATTATATTGGTAGGTGTTTATTCTACGGTAATACAGCGTTATCGGGAAAGATGGTGCTCAGTCTTTTCCGATAACGCTGTGGTACCAAACAATGAACACTTACCTGTAACAAATCACATGGCGCATCGTTTTTTCCAGACACTCCGAACGGATATGGGATCTGATACAATATTAATGTTATATATTTGTAGAATAGAATCCAATATATTTCCACGAAACTGATTTTTCTTTCGATCGGACGAGTTGAACTTTGTTCGCTATTGACTCACGATATGAATGGCAACATAAATTATCTAACAAAGCCTCACTGACTCACTCCAGGTAAACAAATATACCCACAAGCAAATCAGGAGGCAATCCGCGTGTACCAAAAAGACTAAGGTGGTAACGAGAATAAAAGAAATCTCGTGGCTGTTGCCTCCATGCTAATTGCAAGGCGTGTAATACTAGAACGCAACGCGAGTCGAGGGTCTTAAGAGCTCAAACGAATTTTGCATTACTCAACAAGATCCCAACCAACACCCTGTTTCTATCTGTGTTAATGTAGTTTGGGCCATACAAGGTCAAAAGATAACAACTTTTTCCAAATGTCGTTTCATTGTGTTCCAAATTTTGATAAGACACATGTGGTCACTATACAACGTCACCTGCACACTGATGACAAAAAGCTGATTGTGCAGAAACTTTTGAAACTCGGAAGTCGAGGTTAATAACCAGTGGTTGTTTATTGACTGACTGGATGGAATTGGATTGTTCTAATATTCGGTCAGCAACACTACTCGTGAAAATAGTCACTGGGTGGTGCTTCGTCTTACGGAAAAATCCTTTCCGATAGTTTCAGTAAGTTTTCAGATCTAGAGCTTGTGAAGCATCCAGCAAAGCATTTATACCATACGCGAGACATTGACGTGATTTAGTCAATCGTTCCATTGCAGGATAGAGGACCGTATACGTAATTATCTGTTTGCTCACTGGAATAGTTATTTAAACAAGTGACCATGGGTGCATGTTAGGTTGATTATTTAAATGATTATTTAAGTAAAAAGACAACTGATTAGCTTTTATGAGATTTTGGTAATTTTCTCACAGATAAAACAGGAAACTGTGATAAACATCCACAAATAAGCCCTTAAACCAAAAAAATGATGGATCCCCTGACTACCAGCACATATACGAATGCAAGGATCGGAACACGTGAAACATCCGTCAAAACGGAAATGTATTTGTCACACAAATGTCACGGAATTCCTTCTGTCGGTTAGAGAATGAAATTATTGTAGCCACCGGATAATGGTTGAGTAACAAGAGAACAGGCATCATATCAACCCAAATTACTCTGTTGAGTGTAGTGCTCAGTTCAACTGATCAAATGCAATTCGACTCCGAGCCATGGCCAAGGCTGAATCAATCGCCATACATCTACTTATCCCGGATGTTTTTACTCGAAAACGACCAGGTAATACAATCTTATCACCTGTACCAAAAATGAACCATCAAATGCAAGAAATGACTCCCGAAACCTTACCCTCGGTGGTCCATTAGGCATCACACCCTAGCTAACTAACACAAGATGTCCCCTACATCACATACCTATAGAAAAATTGGTCTTCAACCCAGCGAACCACTAATCGCATGCACGATTTCCACCTATATGACATGTGACAGCAAAATAAGAATCAGTGAAAGTAACTGTTCGCTCACGAACGTTGTTTTTCTAATATGATCATGGGTCCTTTCGAAAGAATTTTTAAATACTTGTTTACACTTGACCTGAAATTATGTGATACCGAATTGACCCGGTTTCTTTATCTTGAGGAATTCAAGTGTTTTCGAAGAATATACACGTAGTGTCGAAACTTGAATGAAAGGGCATCTTTTGAAATTGCGGTGTCCTTTACATAAAACGTTGAAACCCGCTACAATCTCCTGAAGTTAGTAGGAATAACAAGTATCAACATTTAAAAGACTCAGCATCACCATCAAATCAGGGCTATTATTGGACATTCTTTGTATCGTAACCTCTAAAACTGTTCACCGTTTCGCTAATTTAGTAGCAGATTACAAATAAATGCATACAAGACTGTTTTTATGTAAGTAGTATGTTATTGTATCTGGATGATAGGACAAATTTCCCCGGAAGCACACGACCAGTTTTGCGGTCGTTACTGCCCATCAGGAATGCGTACCTGGTACTCTCCGGTCCAACGAATCCCGTACTTGAGCACTTCACTTGAGGTTTGATTACTTTATTCTCATCTAAATCCTGAGGACCCTGCAAGGACGAAGAGTCCACCTTCAGAATCACAATGTGATTTTTCGATAGTTATTTCTACGGTTAGTCAGGGGCAACGGTAAGAGCGAGGATGCATGGTTCCAAGTTTTGACATTTGGTGTAACTAGTATTTTAATATGTCTAGGTGAAGAAACATTTTCCTGGAGGGCATGTTCGGCTTTGTGGTTGTTTCCGCTAATCAGCTATGGGTACTCGTGATGAGTAGCATAGATAACGTCTTTGTCAGCCAGCAATTCTCCCTAAAGAGCACGGAAAGTAAATTGTAATGTAAAACAAATCTCGAGGACATTTTCGCTTCATTGTAACTGTAAGAATTTATTACTCTTACTGGGCTCACACTGCTGGTATTTAATTGTCCAATCGATTAGCTAGGACACCTTGCTTCTTCCTTCTTTGCAATAGCCTACAAATTCGCTAATCAAAACTCCCTTCTGATATATGTACCGCCACTTCATATTTCTATTTTCCCAAACCCCAGAAAACCTATCACAAAAATAACTTTTAGTGTTTTTTAGCCCATAACATTTTGTTTTGAAATGATTCTGTGCACGTACAGTACAAGAAACGCTAACACAACCAAGGAAGTATTTGAAAAATGCAGAAATGCGTTACCACTCTTTTATTTACCAGCATGCTATTAATTATCCGCCGATATTACCAATCCTTTCATAGTCCAGAAAATAGTCTGCGCATCCTGCGGACCACTCCAATATGACCTTGTTTTCAAGGTCATGCAATCCAACTATTCAACAGCTTTCTCATGAGCCTAATATCAACCTCCAGATTTTCTTTGAAGGTGTTTGCATTGATTTGGTTCCTTCTGGTAATCAACAATATGACTGACACTACCAAAAGTGAAAGTACTCCCAGTCGGATCAGTTTTTCTGCCTGTGTGACGAAAGACAAACTCCTCGAATTATGCCTTCTTGCATGCGCAAGTTACGCATAGTTGACCGTTCATTAAGTTTCCTCTGGCAAGCATTGGGTAATTTATTTACACTAACCACAGTAATGCAAACCCAACTTTGAACATAATTTCACAGAGCTTATATGAATAACATTTAGTCAAAAAGAAATCCACAGTCAAAAGCCCATAAGAAAAGAAATACTTTCTCGTTTGAATTCCGATGGTATCTTTGTGCTTGTATTGACTTCAGACACTGTTGAACGGCATATTGAGGTAGCTTTATTTGCTAATTGGTTTCATCTTTGCAATAACATTTTACCAATGTACCGGTGATATGACCAGGAAATCTCGTAGATACGCCTCAGGATTTTGGGGATTATTATAGAAAATCGAGGAGGCAGACCACTGGACCTTCCTAGACAACTGTTTGGTTGATTTTACCAGGCAGTGTTTTCGAAGAACCATTGTTTCGGACGGAAAGTTAACATCAGCTGCATATTTTCTGTTCCTTAATCAACAATGTATTACACGGTTAAAATGTTTATTGATCCTGAGTATTGAGACCTCTGAAGTCAACAGCTGAAATCGTGTTTGCAGTCGACTCTCTGGCCAACTTAAATCTCTCGAATGCAAAAATCCCAGAGCCTAATTCATTGATCGAATCCAATTATTGTGTCACAATCAGTGCAGCACCATGAACAAGTGATTCCTGATTGCTGGACTTGACCAAACGCATTCAGATCAGTGGTCAGAGAGGACAACAAGATGGCTTTGGACCATGCAAGAACAAATAAAGATAGACCGGGGACAGGCAAGTCCATCGGCACACTTTCATTCCATCCTCTTTGGCGATGATCAGTATTGTCAAGCATGATGCACCTCGTGGTGGATACACTTTCTTAACTATACAAAAATTCAGAATATGACTCAGCTGCGTACGGTTTTCAATGATTACATTTGCAGTCAAAGATTGAGAAGCTCTAGCAATACCATGGCAGTAAATGGAAATACCAACACCAACGAAGAAAATCAGATGACCTGAACAATGGCTGTAAGTGTATTCTTAGTCTTCAGATTGGGTTTGAACAGAAACAGTGTCAACAAATCCACACACTTATTGTAGCTTCTGTTGTATTACAGGTAATGCCTAAGATACGTGAGTTACATGGAAAATGTAAGTCGACAGAAACCACTAATCTCCCTTGTTAGGATCTGACAATATTTGTTTTGATTTTGCACCGCATAAACAAAGCTCTGAACGTCTCAAAAGTGCACTCGAATGCAGTGCACTCACGTGAAATGGGCCCTCTAAGGTTATTCTGTGATAAATAACCACTGCAGGAATACGATTAGGAAACGTTCTCGCGGAACTGGTCAAAACCTGTTCCGAGAAAACATTGTAACTATTCGAAATACCCGTTTTCTCCACCAGTAGAGGTCAGAGCTAGCATATGGCAAGGTGGCTGTTTGGTAGTGTTTCAGAACTAGAGTAGTTTGCATTCGTCTTTGGTCTACATGGAGTTTGTCCACCCAATGTTAGTCCTGTGCCCACTCGTCTCAGTTCTGGTTTTCTTATCAAGTTTTCGCTTGAAGAGAACGAAACGTGACTGTTTTAGGGCTGATCAACCAACTTATTCAGAGGGCACCGTATTTTAAATGGCTACGGCAGAAGTTAGACAGATTTTGTTCTTTTATTCAATTTTTTAGTAGGGTAAAGTTGGCACGATATCTAAGTTTCAGACAGAGTAACATTTCATACTTCATATCACTGTTACGGATGAAGGGAATTTTCGGTGAAGGATATTGGTATTGGATAGATATTCAACGACGAAACGGGAAATGTTAAAACCTCATGTGAAAAACAAAACATTTACTCGATACACAGTCGTGAGAAGCATTGCGCTTGACACTAACTCAATTCATGCATTATTTCATGTAGGAAAAATGTTCATTAAGAGTGAAAAAGAAGAATCCCCCATTGAAGAAGATAAATCTGAAGGCTTCAATATTACTTGAATGAATCTCACATTGTAAGGAAAAGGCAAGACGGGTGAGGATATTTGTATTTAGACGGACAAACAATTTTAGTTCGTGAAACATGCAAAATTATTTATACAGCTCTTTTTCCAGACCGCACTGCAGCATCAGTAACCCTCCGACTGCCTGAGTATTTCGGCTCCGTTCTGGTTAACTGCCTGTGGCCATTAGTTCGACTCTCTTGTGCACCATTTCTGTTCAGCTGGTCTGATTGTCCCAATTAACAGTTTGATCGTTAATCCATCACATGAGCTGTCTTTGTGAATGTTTGAAATCCCGCTGCTCACCAAGTGCTATTCAGTATGCCTCTTTTTGTCTGCTTAGGGATGCCTCTGACATATTCGTTGTGTGTTCTCTGGCCTATGGCTCTCGATCGGCTTGTCCAATGGTTCGATTTTCGTGTCGTTCTGTTGCTCCAGCTTTTTACTTAGAAGCTTTTAATCAACTTCGAAATTGGAAATTATACATACCACCGCAGCATGTATTTTGCATGGTGCAATTCGACCTGAGCCGCAGTAAATACCGTTGTTTTTGTGACCCATTGTAGTTAAGGTACTCAAATTCAATTCTCAGATTCAGTTAGTTATTTCTCCTGCTTCCAGACAACTACCTTGTATGAGTACATGTACCGCATCTGTGCGAGATCGCAGACCAATCGGAATGATTCTGAAAAGACGTAAAATGGAAACAATATCCTAGTAGACTTTCGCAGACATTTATTTGACGCACAACTTCTCATATCGAGTTCAAACAATTTCTGACGTTCGGTACCGAGGAAGAAACAGATCCGCAGTGGTTCCATGGTTTCATTCAAAAAACATAATACGGAAACAACATGATGAACCATGTGCTACAAAAATAAATCATATTGCTGATGTTAGCATTATGTTACCCGCATATTGATAAATGAAGTAAATCTGTCAGAAGCACACGACCAGTTTCACAGTTAAGGCCGCTCATCAGGTTTGCGTGCCCGATACTGTTCAGCCCAAACCTCCCTATAGTGTTACTCTTCTCATCCATGCAATTTAGGCTTGGTGAATAGAAAATGTGATCATCATTGTGCATTTGTGACTCCAAGTCCACCTATAAGCACGGTTGAAGGGGAAAGCACCAAAAGTCGTAGTAACCCAATGAATTATTGTGAGTAACCAGTGAACATGACCACCGTGGTTTCAATTTCGAACCATATACCATTCCAAAGCAATCATATATGATCATGCGAAGGATGAAATTAGATTGATTTTCACCTCCACTGTGACCGATGCTTCTTTGATTCGGTGAGCCTAATAGGACATTAATCCCGTACAATACTACGCGATCAGTGGATTCCAGGGAGACCGAGGAACAGTCTTTCTCCTGCTTCCAGGTATCTTTGATGATCCGTTAGACAATGTTTGGCTATTGTCTACTTGGCAGTACTGTGTTAGCCACAAGTGTTTTCGAAGAACTTTTGAAGTGAAGTACGAACTTATTTGTAAAGCCATGGCAAAACTATATTCAAGAGCTTGGATTTTGCCCAAAAATGTAATTTGATTACTCAAATATCCAGTAGTAGAAATGTTCAGAAATTATGCTAGACCTGACATCTGGAAATTCTATTGCGGCTCATAAAAGACCGGCTTTCCTTCACATTGCCTGGAGTTAACCAATATCCCTTGGATTCCCGTGATATACCACGTTTTATTGGTATGTAATGCAAACGTGAAAGAGGGCATCCGCTGTCTTTTGAGTCTCAGTCCACCTAGTTAGATGGATAAGCAACATGGTTGAGCGCAAATTTATGATTTTATTCACATTCATCTACAATAATGGTCTCCAATTTGGATGGTTACTGACCATTGAAAAGACTCAGTCAACCTAAAATCAAGTGTTCAAGACATGCTTTTGTGGACTGTTTGATGATTACTCAGCAGAACTGCGCGTGTTATGTTGGAAACTTTGATGATGCATTAGTATTTGTTGGTATTGGGCAGAGCACCGAATAAATTTTCACCCATTGTTCACATTATTTAGGTGTTAAATAATGTCATTTACACGGAATCTTACTTCTGCTTTATTCTGGATGGGGCTTCATGACAACACATTGTTCTGACGTTCAATTTATGTGTCTGGACCACTGTACGATTCTGCGAAATACCGTTAAACACACATTGGTATGATTGAGACCATTGCATCACCACTAGACAACTTACCAATTCCTTGTACATTCAGTTCAAATAGCAATTTTGTCACCGGTAAAATGTCCCGGTGAATAAACGGGAGCCTTCCGGTTCTTCACCCTGTGTAATAAATCGATGATATCATCCCAGCTATCAACGACTCAGCGCTCGCTCTGATTTGCTGGGATATGATTCGCACGGCTTGCCACGGTAATCTTCAGTGAACGATGGAGTTATTCGTCCCATCGTTTTGTGAGCATTCCAGTTGCGTCGCAGAAGCTGGATTATGCCCACTGTAGCTTACCGGACACAGTAGGAACTTGTTGGAAGAGGCTTATGAAGATAAAATAAAGAAAGCCATAGAGATAAATAAGTCATTGCAGTTAGTCTTACTCTCCATGGTTTCAGTGATTTCGGTTCAGTAGTTATTTTTCTGGCCCAAAAAGTTGCCTTCCTTCGAAAGTCTGGATAGCTTTTTAGGCTGCCAATTCTAGCCTGTTTTGATCAGTGGTTATTCGCTCTTGAGATAGAGTTTTTCGGTAGAAATCGTCGTCAATCCTGGATTATTGGACTGATGCCTTCATTGAAGTCCAATTACGCTCTTTCCATCTGAGTGGGCGGTTGCTAGATAATAGGCAAAAGCGCATGAGATCGACTGATGCTTCCTCGGTGATCCCAAAGTTAATAGGGTAGTCAGCTTTCGAGAAGAGTTGTTTTGGTGATTGGCTAAGTGGATTTTGAGGAGTGCACGGACGAGGATCTGGTCGACACCAATCGCGTGACCAGTCTCCGCTCCTCGGTATGACCAGTAATTTGCAACCAATGACCGGCGTGATTGAACCAAAATGTTGTTGATCTGGTGCTTTATATGATTGTCATTAGAGTACCATGTCAGCAAGTGCTTCCAGGGAAGTTGTAAGCTGGTGTTGGTGGCAGTAAGGCCGCTGAAGTATATAAATCCCACGAGACGTTGGCAATGGCTGCACGGCTGTCCAATACCACATTTCCCCAAAATGCATCTAGATGCCTGGGTGGAGGAACCAGTGTGGACCTTTAATTACTCCGCAACAAGATGGATGTCTCGTTTCAGGACGTTCTTTGTCACCTCTTTTACTAGGCCTTAGAACTAGTGCTTTGCCATTTCTTCGACAGTCCCTATCAGGGCAGTAATCGCGACAACCGATGTTTCTAAGAGAGAGGGGCGAAAACAAGCTAGCACAACCCGAAACGGTGTCAGGTTCCATGCAAGCATTGTTTTGTTGGTCGTCTTGCAGCTAGCTGATACGACATAAAGATAATAACTGTCGTCTGCTGCCAGTTCCTTTCCACATCGGGTATCAGAATTTTTCAGCCGAACGTTGAAGAGAATGCGGCTTCGGTGCAGCAGTCAGGTAGTTTTACTGTAATGATGGCCTGGCTTTAGGTGCCCAATAATGTTCTTACTTTCCAACAGGAAATGTGGTTGTAGTTTCAGGTGTTTTGGTCCTAAGTTGATATATTTGTCATCGAGTCCGCCTAGTCAACATCAGGCACGTCGCTTACTCGGGAAGCCGTAGCATGGATGATATGTATGAAGGAACTTTCCATGGAAAGTCTTGGGAATGAGGTACTTTGGCGTCTACTACATCACTCGTCTCCTTGTTAAAGGCAAAAGGTCCAGCCAGTTCACAAATGAGAGTCACTTGTTCGGCAACAGGAGATTTGAGTGTTGGGAGCCGGTGACCGAACGAGTATTTCATTCACCTTTTGGATTACAATCGAAGAGGGACAACACGCCCAAAGTGACACGGTGTCATAGTTGCTGGTGACCCTCTAGGAGGTTGTTCTTCCTGCAACAGAAATAACCAAGACAGAGGAACCCATACAACAATTCAGTGCCCTCCAGGAGAGCACTAGCTAAAAGAAAATAGCCTTTGCGGCGTACTTCACTAGGCAAATGAACATTCTAGGACACAGGCTCTCCTTAATTTATTTTACTTCCAGTGGGTTCAAATCAGACGGATTTTAAAGAATATGAGCGAGTAAGGTGATCTAGCTGGGAAAAGAAGCCAGTGAATAGCCTTTTGTTTTCTTTTAGGAACATTCCAGAGTCTGGATGTTGAACGAATGCAAATCCATGAGTATAGCCGACTGACAAATTTAATGTGAAACGAAATGACGTGGCATGCGTCACCAAGACCCACTTCCTGATTGAAAACTACAGACGCACAATACAGAAGTTGCAGTCAACAAGCAATTGGTAGACAGTGCCTCGAAACCTCAGTGCTAGGTTGTGCATTAAAAAAATCTTAACAGCAAACTATCCGGAAGGTTGTTCAATATATCGGTGCATCTGTACCCAATATGACGTAGTGCGTTCTCCTCAATAGTTTCAAACGGTGAAGCCCCATCACCTCGACGGTTGCCGATTCCCAATTAAAACGATTGATATCCTAGAAAAACATATTATGCTGGATTGCATATTGCACTTCTGCTTGATCCATGTAATAACGTCACAGAAATGTGAATGGCTTTATGGCGCGCAGTAAAAGACTAGCTTGTTATTCGAGGATATAGGATAGTGCTATACATATACCTTCTCATGAGAAGTATTTGAAAGCTGCGAAAGTTCACTTTGTTTTCTTACTTAGTAGGAAGACTTCATTTCGTTTCATTCGCAAATGCTCTCCATCCACTCCAAAGTACGTATCTATTAATTAGAAACTTCAAACCCCATCCATCATCGAAGTTGCTTGTTGTGCTCAAACTGCTGTGCTGATATTCAAGTTTAGTATTGGAAAGCTACTGTATCTTTTAGAGTATATGTTCAATGAATTGGTGACAGCTAGCCCAGAAAGTTTGCTGATTAGGTGTTCGACTTACAGTAGTTCACCCCGGGATTAGAGTCCCAATTTGGGGCTCGGTGGTTGTGAGCTATTGATGACAGCCAACGAGTATGAGGAAGCTACACAGTTTCCAATGGTTTGCAACTTCACACTGCACGGTGAATTACATAAGGTAAAATCACATCTCCCGCTACTAAGTTATATTATATACATGATATTATACATTAGTAATATTGAAAAAGACAATTTTTTTCAAAAATAGTAATATAGTTCAGAGGCTTTTGTAAAGCTTTTAATTAATGTCACTGACTAGAGTTTTCTCGTGTTATATTACGCACAGTGATTGCTTGCGATGATTTTGAACACAAGACCGAACCGGTCTGAAAATTTTTGTTTATCATTAAAGGGCATTCCTATTATTCAGTACTATACAACGAAAGTATGCAGTTACTGAGCATTTATAATGGTTCCCACCGACGCGGTTGAGAAAGCGCAGAATTATCCGCAATGCAAACCTAATGTTTGCTACTGGCTACTGTTCAGTAGTCGCGCTATTTACGGGACACTTTTCGCCTTTTTCGATCTACTAAACTGGTCATCCTCTCGATCCCTAAGCAATTACCAATTTTAAACCATTCTATGGCCATTTGCTACAGGGTTGTTTTATTCAAAAATCAACCCGAAAAAAATGTTGCACACAGCTTCCTGTTGTTCTCTCTTTACTTCATGTTGTAACTGCGAACTTAATTGTTACGAGTATCCTCTTTGAGGACCTTGGATTGTATTCATTTTTGTCTGAAATCGGGTACATCTATAAACAGCTATTGAAGTTGATGTTAATTCCAAACATTTAACGGCGAATGAGCATCAGAGTGTAACAGTAATTGGGACAAAACACTTTCGTCTAATCGTATTTATTAGGCGTGAAGCAACCCCGCAATTGATAAAACCCGTAGGTATCACCTGTTCACTCATATTTATATTTCTATAATACAATCAGATCTTCGATTACAAAATAACCTTGAAAAGACAGTGAGTAACCAGAAATCAAAAGTGTCATCGACGGCAACCATCGCATATAATTCCGACTGTTCACTTGGTCCTTTTCGTGTGTTAAAAACAGATTGAAAACATTCGTTACGTGTAACACGACACAGAATCTACTGACCGCTTCAAACTCGCCGTCAGTGAATGCGAACTGCCCGGCCACTTTATGCCTGTTCAAGCCGTTCAGTTGCCGGAACCGAGTGATCTGTTAGCCGCATCTCCCTTCGGTAAACCTAGCCAGAACCTGAAAATTAGTCCACCAGCCGTGAAAGTCACCGTAGATTTATCAATCAGCAGGTCAGAGAAATTAAAATCAGAGGTTTTAATCTCATTTTCCTCCGGCCTCCTAGTGACTACAGCGGCACCGGTTTCCATTTTGTCAGTTCTTCTGCATGTCTTGTGGCTGTGGGTTCACACGTGGAAAAATCCTCACTCTCTGTTCGCAGATTTAGCGTTGATGTTGTTTCAAACAATACCAAACTGACGCTCAAGTTCCCGTTGGTTTAACTCAGTATGATAGGTTACGGCGTAGTGCTTCACACGGCATCTGCGAGCGATCTGTATTTTCTCATGTCTTTTATTGATAATCAATGCAGAAAATTCATATTAGCCGTGTGATATAATTCTTCATCTGAGGTATTAAACAATGCAATTATTTAACCGGGAAATAAGAACAGCAAATAATCTTAGAGTGCAAGATAATATTGCCTGCACGCCTCAGTTAAAATAGTTCGCTTATATCTGGGGAAGTCTTCTCTACAGAATTGCTATTTAGACGGCAGTTTGCAATAGACGCCATAAAATTTAAGCATAATGTGCGGATCTGTTTGTAACCGAGCACGAGCTTGTAGCTAAAGGAGTGGGATTTCGGTGGCAACCATAAATACTAAGCAGTGCTAAGATAAATCACCTTCATAGTCAACCTAAAACCTGTTCGGTGCAATTTTTGCTCTGCTGTCAATTATATACTTCGACAAGATACAAAGGCTTCTTCAGTTTTTTGTTTGAAATAACGTTTCCTTTGGAAGTTTCAAAACAAGGTGGCCGTTGAAGCACTTCTGACAAATTATTTCCTTTGAACTAAATTGATCTCCACAAGATTCTTCATAGCATAAAATAACTGAGATTTGCCATAGTAGGCTTGTTATATGATGTCTGTTACGTCATGCCTAGGCAGCTGGAATTCGGACAAATCGCTTTCTATAAAAATGAAGGTGGATTTCAGCCAATAAAAGTAGGTAGATAGTGGAACAATTCAACTCCTAACTTTATCACTAAGCTTTCTTTTCGAGACTGTATGATTAACGATCCTACCAAGATAGCATCCTCCATTTATCCAACATCGCGTTTGCCCATTTAAAGGCGGTAAGATAAAACGAAGCGAACCAGTTTAGTAAATTGTATATTCACCAACGGTGCAAAGATGTAGTCGGGCAGACTGGCAGGCTCACCGGAGGAAAACACTTAGTTTATTTGGAAAGCATGACCCAGAATTAAGAGTACAGTAAGTAAACTATTTTCAAGATGCTTTTCTTAACGGGTTAACTGAATTCCCAAACTTCAGTCACTTTTGTAAATAAAGGAGAAATATATTTGTGAAAGCCCAGTAGACTACCCGGAATGGCTTCTCTACCAGTTACTTGGGAAATACGGTGTCACAGCAACAGCTGATTGTGAAGACAGCAGATCTGAGTAGAATAAGGATGAATATGTGGATCTGATTAAAAAAATCTTCATGATTTTTCAAGTCCAAATATCTAAAACAAACCTCTTGTTCTAATTCGGCACAACATGCGTGCGCGAACAACGAAATACACTGGAGTTTAGTAGTCGAAAGTTCTAGATGTGAGCAGCTGACACGGTAAACCTCACGTATACATAAGTTACCGATAACTTTCTAGGCGCGGGATACAAAATAATTACTCCCAGAATTTAATAAAAATATAGGTTTCAGAAAGGCATGCGGTTGTCCATTGAAAACAGACCAAATACATCATTTTATGACAGTAGTAGTAAGGATGACGAGCGAATGAAGCGCATAGTTACCGAAGATGGAAATGATTTGAGATTTCTTGTGCACTTTATTTGGTTTTTTATCAGCTGTTTGTTGTCATTTTTATTGTTTCCGCAGTTGGTTGTTGTTCATAAGTTAAAAAATATGCACTGACGGCAGAAGTAACCCAACAAGGTAAACGTCTACTCCAGCAATAAAATTCTTACTGAGAGATGCAGACTCAAACAAAAATGCGCGATCACGTTTATATGGCCTGTTTTTGCTTAGTTTTAAAAACACGTCATGTATATGCCACGGTGATGAGTATACCGTAGACTGAGACATGTATGCACAACCGATGCATATCGACTAGTTTCTACTGACAAAAATTTCGAACAACTTTTTGAAATGTAGAACAAAAGAATGGTGTCTCTAAAAAATCACGGCTTGTTCTCTGAGTGTGATTCTGACCCAAAAATGGTTTGTTTTCTCAGTTGTAAGTGTAAATTAGCCAATATGTTCCACTTGTGGATCAAGGTTATCCACATGCACCTTTGTGATCAAACGTTTTTCTGGACAGCCCGGACAGAAGCGGTAACTAGCAACATGCGTGACTCACTGAAGACGCTGTCCCGTAAGCGAAACGTTTTTTTTATTGCCCGTGCAAGTTTTGGTAATTATTGTCGATACTTTATTCTACTAATATTTGTTCCCACTTATTCTCATTCTGGTAGCTGAAACCGTTATGCTCACGCGATACGGGCATCTGAGTAGTATGCATTCATCATTTAAATTTCTAGCGTTGACTTTCTAAGTCAAGCATACGCAATCTAGCAATCATCACAGGTAAATACAACAAAACGTCGTGCTTCTAAATATGATGAGCAGGTGATCATTCGTGAATGCCAACGTAGCAGGCGTTTCATCTTTTTAGTTGATGCATAATTACTTCAGTTACCAACTACTGTCATCCCTATCAACAGCCAAAATGAAGATGCGAAACTCCCAGCGACGCTCATTGTTTTCGGAAAACAACGTGAACTGTAAAAAGAGTCACACAAACAGGATGAGCTAAGACCAATTTGGCACAAGGGGTATCAAATGAAACAACAAAATGCTTGCGCATGGAATCCATGGGATCAGTTTTCAATGACAGGATGTCGTCCACTGGAGTTAGCTGACATCACGGTGGACTACCTTGGATATACAAACAACGGTACCATCATAAAGTTAATTTGAGAATTCCGATGCACAGGAGAGTTTATTTGACACGGGTAGTGTCGATTGTGATGCCTATTGGTGTGCTTGTACAGGGCAGTATTATAGTAGAACCATATAGATCCATATGTACGGTAACTAGCAAAAGTGGTGACGTTTTCGCTTGTATGTTGTGAATAGCTAAGCTCAAAATTCAGACAAAACCATATTTTGTTATTACCAGTGGACCATAACTATGACGGAAAATCAACCCCAGAGGAGAAACGGGAAGAAATAATTTTACATTGAATTGACCCGAACAGTATCGGGGAAAGATAGTTCAGACAAAGTATTAGGCATGTGTTCTATCAGTATTGTTCAGGATTTTTCGCAGTCTTGTCGGCACACATTCCACCACGTAGGTGAAGAACGAATTATTCGTCTTATGCACCATCACATATAGCATTATTGACTCCAATGGCCAGTGTGTAGGTAGTCCTCTCACTACTCTGATGAGAATAAAGAAATTTATACGATTACGTTTAAATCTGCGCTTTTAGAAGGTAATCATATAAACTGGACCTTGAAGTTAAGTATACATTAACAAGTCTTACAGTGAATAAATAACAAACTTTATCTGAAAAAACATCTCGTGAAACGAAGCAAGAAACTTTATTTTAGAAGAATATAGACTACCATGTTTACTGCCTTCCATTAAATTTCAGGACCTTTTTGTAAAACTTATTACATTTTTCTGAGCATTCTACGGCTGATCCTACATCAAACACTCGTACGGGGAGCGAACCCATCTTTAAAATGACAGGCTTCGTGATTTAAGCTCCTTGATGGAATCAACACCTACCATCATTCGTTGGGCTAACGATACAACCTTCAGATCACGTGATACTAGTCCCATGGTAAATTGGCGCTCTCCTGTGTACATCGAAGAGTGAGACACACTAAGAAAATTCCCAAGCGAGATTGGCGACAGGGACTTCCAGCCCTGTTTTTTTTATCGTAATTCACACAAGATGGTCCCGCTCATTCACCGTGCCAGGTCTTTTACCTCTAAAATATGTACTTTGAGTGGCTTTTCTATGGTTCATCAGATAATTGATGCTCCTATTCGAGTAAGAAAAAAGAGCAAGATAAGGCGAAAAGATTCAAAAGTATGTTCATATTCACTTCGACTTCGATCCTCTTTGAGGTGGTGCCGAGAACATTCAGTTTTACGGGACGTTTTCATCAATTTTGTGATAACAATGTAAGCTGCCTGATTTTCTGAATCAGGCAACAACGTAAGCAAATATCGAAGTGCTCTCAAATGACCTTGAAGACAACGCTGATCCTGATGTGAACTGGAACTTCCTCTTTTAAGTAAGTTTGGCAGTCATCGTTATGGATCATTTTCCAACCCCATATGCCGTGAAATTTCCAAATAATGGAAAATTTCTCCTAACATGGTGATATTGGCAAGACCATAAAAATACATTGACAGGTTATAGGAATTCTACCTTATTATTCTGATAATGAATAAGTTCCAACCTAACCTAGGATTATTAGTGAAGTCCTGTTGATGAGACTGATTATATTTTCACACCTCCCTGTTTGTTAGATTATATTGCTCACAGCGTCCTACACTGGCAACCAAGATCACACACTCAACTACCAACGTAAACAAAAAGAGACGTCCAACGAATTTGGATCGTTACCAGATGGCCTGATATAGCTTAATCAAGTCACAAAGCTAAAAATATACCACAGTCGACAATACCTAGAGATTAGCACATCAACTTCTAGCTGAATTCAAAAACATGTAGCTTAAACAGTTGGCGTGATTGCTGATATTCATGAGTTCAAACTACCCCAAGGAGGCTCATCCAATATATGCTATTACATGGCATAATTAGTTGCGTTACATAGCACATTCAATCTTATATACACAATTATCGAACTCATCTCATGACACTTTGGAAGCAATGCGATTGAATTCCATCCTCTTTACGAACAGTCATTGGTTCGCTTTCACCGGTCCCGAAAAAAACTCGAATTCGAGATGAACGATGTCCACAAAGCTACTGGGACTGGCTTGCAAAGAAATGTTGATGACAACACTTCGCGATGACACACCGTTGTGTCATCTACTCTTCAGCGGTGGAAACTCGATACTTGAAGGATACTTTGTTTTTAATATGGACGAGCTTGTTGTCACTGCATAATTTGTTTTACTGAACACCGCATAGCAACTTTTAAAGTTACAGGTCAACCAAAACAGAAAGACTAACGAGTACACTGGCGGACAATGAATATCAACTGGCTTTTGCCCGAAAGTACAGTTCCCTTCGAAATATTTAACCAAGATGTCCGTTTACAAAACAGTAAGATGTATTCATCCATCTACAGTCCACAGGTGTTAGCGTATAGACCAAAATAAGTCCCGAATCACTGCAGCAGTCGAGAGCACTTTCCACGCAGCTAAATTACAGACAGTGCATTGAACTCGTCGTGGTCTCAGCAGCACTAACTTAGATAGGCTGGGCATCTATGCCACCTCCAGTTGTGTTCGCCAGTTCCAATGTGCTGTTGATATAGGGTACATGGAAAGGATAGAATGCAGTGTCTCTACCAGAATTGGTGAGCCCATCCGAAATGCTTGACTTTTCATAACAGAAAACTACCATCTGTCGCAGTTCCTTGTCACCTGCTATTTTCTAATCACGGTGTTGACCCGACCAGTGCCTTCCAGATCATCAAGAGAATGAGGAATAAAGCTTGGTAAAGTTCACGGATGCAGTAGTCATTCAACCCATAAAGCCTAAACTCTGCTTCCAGAAGTCATTTGTTACGGAACTTGTGTTGCAGTGGTAGTGACCTGTGACTTCACTCTGGCTTGATGACAAATTCCTTCTGTATCATTATGTGTTTACAGATGCTTTTTGTTTGAACTTGTAAAATTATTTAATGTACGTCGGAATCAATCTGTAAATCAACTCAATGAAACAGACATCCGTCGACATCACAACCTTCCGAACTATGGACTGGTCGGTTGTAAGTTCAAGACGAAACCTAATTTTTGATCTCAGCAACTACAAGCGACTTCACTGAGTTTACACAAGCCCGTTACCAAGCTCGATGAGACAGAGAAACCACATCAAGGTAGTAACAAGCACCCCACAGTCAAGCTTGCTGATTGAGCCAGAGGTCAAGTCAGGTTAAGTAGTCTTAACTCAAGTCTCCTGGTCACGGAAGAGTGTAGACCATCCTCACTACCAGGAATAATTCATAACCAAGTTTTCTGGACGGCACTGATAAAGGTACAATATCAATCTGACGTAAGTCCCGTCCTATTTTGGAGAAGCCCGGTAATAACTGCTTCGTGTCCGTTCATTTTACACAAACACCATTTTGTATGATTTCCAGATTGATGGCATTTGGCTTCTTCCAGCACCGACCGATAGAATGGGGCATACTCAATGCATTATACATGGGAAGGATTCGCCGTATGAATTTAGTTACCACCCTTTTAAACTCAGGGCAAATGCACCATGAAACAATAAAAATTACATGTTTCGTACCATTTTCACCCCAAATAGATTACCTGAATGTCAGCTGTTCCAAAATTCGGGACTGTTTTCAATTGCAAAACGAACTGGCATCTTGTTGGGTTTTTAGACAAATACTTGTTTATGAGAACAGTGGAGGGTGTATCCCTCATAGCCTCAAAAACAAACGGTACTAATAGCGAAAGCCGGCAAACAGACCCTGAAACGTGGTGTGGTGAACCACATAAAATCACCATAATTCAGATACGGTAACGAGCTGGATGACTGTAGATTACTGTCTACACCAAAGATGATCGGAGATATCAACATATTCCCCCAGAATATTCCACCGCTTCCGACGTACTGCGTACTCTGTTTCTGCAGTTTCATAAGAGACTTCTATTCAATCGAACAGGATTTGCTTACTAAGAGTGGAAAAATAAATTTCTTCATATGAAGTAATACTAGAATTTCCAGGTTTCAACGTGAGATTCCATAGGTCATATTTGGTTGGATACGTTCTTTCTTGTTGATTCTCCGGATACACGTATATATGGAGAGAGTACATACTCTATATTTTGATAATAACATGGACTCAAGCATATTGCACATTTTTTTCCACGAGTACCTACAAAGAACACATTTCGTGAGAAATTACTTCCCAATGTGACAAGTAAAAATCAAATCAGCTGTTAAGCTACACGGCAGAGTGCCAAGCTATTCCCTGAGTTAACGTAATCGATATGTTTTCATCTCTGCATCATGTCGATGAACCGAATGCTGATGTTATTCAGAGACCAGTGCCACTACTCCGTTTACAGGATAGTCGTAGCTTTATGGCTAGCCCAAATGTGTTTAACGTAATGCGCCGTCGTTTCCATTGATGGGTTCAGGACAGCTTGGTTTTCTGGCTCAGATCACATGACCCCACTGACCCACCGGATTGAAGGCCGTTCGTGAGTGCGACAAGTCGCAAGACTGAGGTTTGTGACAGTTTAGTACGGGAAGAGTGTGATAACGCAGGCGATCACAACGAACAATGATAAACCAGAGATGCTTGTGACTAGTTGACCAATGCAATACACCTTACGGATGGGAAAATTACCCATTGCTTTCGGTTCTCAAAATTAACTCAGTTTTTCCAATCAACGTGACAGTTTCGCAAATCTTAGTGCAAAATTTCGCAAATATATTTGCTGATTTCTCAAATTACTAGGATAGTTTCTCAAATCAATCTTGAAATATTATATTTAGAAGTCAGTTATTCCTCAGAATCATCTCTTCCTTTCAGCGAAACGAAAATCATGCGTAGATTATAGTAACACGTACCAGCTAGGCATACACAACGCATTGGTCCTAATGGTGTGGGTTACAACGCCTCTAGGCTCAGGCAAAGCTAGCATGATTCTTCTCCTGTATATCGATCCACTCCACCGATCGGCCGTCCCATTAGCCCAAGTTTCCTTTGCCTTAAGCCTTGCACTTCGTACCATACCAGTGCGGACTTCCAACGCGACTTCGCTGGTCGGCAATGCTGAGTTAGTACGTTCCGTCGCAGTAACCTACCCTTTGAATCCGCTTAGTATGTTGCATACGCGAAGAATGTTATTTTTGATGTAAGAATCACACAAACAGGAATGGGTTGATATCCAAATAAATATCACTTAAATGGTGAATTTGTTGCATTTTGATATGAAAGACGAACACAAGAAAAGCAGCAAAACTTCATTTTCGGATAACATGGAGATTTAACTAAAGTTTTGCACTTTTGAACATAGCTGTTTAACTTTGTTCTGATATCCAATAAAAGTACTCCAATGTATTATGCAGAAAGTACGCTCGCGACAAAAAGCACAAGGATTTTCAGGTGGTGCGAAAGTGTGACCGTTGAAAACGCAGACATTGAATTCATAAGCCTTCTTATAAAACGATCTTTTTGACAAAGTGGGCTTCTTCATTATTTGAATCACTGTTTATATTACCCACCCAGGACTAATGTAATGCTGCCTACCACTGTGACTCACACTACTTCAAGGTCGCGCGCATGTTGGCTAGGTCGGATGACATAATGGCCATGGGTAACAATACAAACTTTCCAAATATGTCTGATAGCTAAGTTCTGCTTACAAAAAACAGCAGCTGCAACAAGAATGAATTAAAAAAAGCCCGAAAGCCATAAATCAGACCAGGTAATAATCGGGTAGACTTCTTGCGTTATGTACAATAGTTTACTTGCAATTACAAGTGTAAAGAATGCTTCTATAAGTGATGTCATTAGATGTCTAATATTTGGCAATTTACATACAAGAACAAATCCAGGTCGTTCCTACATACGATCAGGAGGTGACATTTTCGTTTCATTCAATCAGCCCATGCTAATCAAAACCGAACGGTGCACCCTTTAGAGTCATTAACACGTTCTTTTGAATAGTATGAACAATGATAGATAGTCCGCGCAAATCGTCGAACATGTCGGAAGCCCTCGTTCATTCTGCAGCAGAAGATTTCAGTGCAACTGGATTGCAAAGCTCGGATTCAGTTCATGATCAACTCTATATCCACTTACAGTTGCATTCCATATCCACCGATAGATGCAGTTATTCGATTTACATTGAATGAATCCAAGTGCTGGACCTGTTGACCCAGACAGGATCCGAATAAAATCACGGAGTCCACACTTACTCTAGTATGACTTGTACTGCATCAGCTGAACTACAATGCCACGAAAACGTCCTTTGCACTTAATCAAAAGCATCGCGAGGTTTCTACGCCAAACTGAACTGACAAGAGGCATCCACCACAAAGAACTAAAGCGCAATAATATTTCCGATTTTGGCAGTTGATCCTATCGGATCACATCAGAAATGTTCGACATATTCAAATTTTGCTCATTAATCATCCGCAAGGGATGAACGCTTCATTCAAATTTCAAAAGAATAGCTTTATTAGAAATGTCAATTTTCACACAAGACTCTGCTGAAATAATGCCAAAATAGCGTCATTGAAAAAAACAGATTGCTTTGCAAAACGTAATCGGTAACCGTTACGATTTGTCAAAGGACAAGCTGTCTAGCGTTCGGTGTTTTCCACTACTGTCGACGTGCTGAAATTAAATGCAAACCGAAATGATGAGTGTTTCGATGCTGAACGGTATTTCATAAATCAGTTTCGAACAGGTAATCGAATGTTATGTAGTGGAGCATTTTGCATGAAAACCTATTGGCGGTTTTCAGCCCCTTGCAACTTTGAACAAAAATTGTATTTACGAATAAGAGCAAATTCAGATGGTATTATCGACGAGACATTTGTATGAAATACAAACACCTCATGTTATCGCTAAGTGGATATATCAGATTCGACTGTTTATCCCGTACGTGGAGTGCGATATCAACTCAGCAGATTGCCACTTGCTGAACGGTTTGCTGATTGCACACACCAAATATGTATAATTTAATGGCGGCAGACTCCCATACTGTGTGACCCTGTGAGGAGGCCTGTTTTGGAACAGGAACATCACATCTGAATCGAAATATTTAGTTCGTCAATCTGTTTTCAATAAATATCTGAATAAAATATATGCTGGGACTACAAAACCATCATATAAGGGGAAAATTGCCACAAAACCAATGAGTTGCTAAGTACATTAGAAAATTACTGTTCATCATAGATCGCATTGTAGTTGTGAATCTACTATCAAGAATTAAAGATGTCCACCGGTTGAAGTCTTCTGTAAATTTAGATTCAACAAAACCAATGTCTGTTGCTTAGGTGGTTCATAATGGCCGCCACAATATGTGGCATTTTATCAGCTAAACATTCCCGTGGAAAAACCTTATCTGGTCACACACGGTGAGATGTATCCTCACTTAACTAGAAGGAAACCTTTTTTCATGCTAAACATGTCAATAGTTTTTGAAGATCCTTAAAAAAAATCGGTTCATTTGGCGGGCGAATAATTTTTCATCCATGATGAAAATCACTTGCAGTGAACATTAGATCACTATTTCACAATACTGGTCATATTCTATGTACTACAAATATCTTCCAAGTCACCATACTAAGTAACTATGTGGGTCCCCTTGTTAAAGCTTTGCATTCTGTCAAATATCCTAGGACTAATATTTTTCGTCATAAAAATCCCCCAGAACACATTTAGAAAACACAAGTTAGCGAACAAGCTCGTTTTCAGTCGTTTCTAATCATGCCAATAAAACAATATAAATGACTAGATGCAAAAGAGATACAGTTAACAAAAATTGCATCGGGGATCGTTGTTCACATCTAGTGTGGTAAAGGGTTATCCGGAGATCAGGTGTGAATTGACTAACATGTAAGTTTTTAGACGTTCTTGGACTTTACGTTGGGTTATGAGTGGGTCAGAGTAGACAGAGTACATGCACAGATTTCATCTGAGCACATGAAAGAGGGTTTTGGAGGCGGATCCCGACCACTTCCGCCGTGGCCAAGATGCGACTTCTCACTGATCTTGACAACCGACCTCCCACCATATACGGTGGGTGGTGAGTGAACCAGGGTAGACAGAGAGCATGCACAAATTTCTTCTGAGCACATTCTTGGAGAAGAGACCAATTTCTCCAAAAGTCAATTACTCAGCACATCCGAACTTACGCTTCACACTTGAATCGGAATCAGACAACTAGCTGGGCTTCCTGGATACATTTCTGACTCGTCCAGAAGATGGCTCAATACATCGGTCAGTGCACAGGAAACCAACATGGAATAGACAGTACATTAAAGTCCGTAGCTTTTTACCGAATAATTGAAACAAACTTATTCAAATGCCCAAAAAAGAGAGCGACAAAGATATGCGTGGAAGATGCCATAAAAGAAGACCTTGCTACGGTGCACCATATTTTTACTCAAAACGGTTACCGGATGAAGCAGCTGGATACGGAACTTTCAAGGAAAACGGTAGCTAAAAACAAAACAGTATGCGTCTCTCTGTCACTTGAAGGTGACCCTTTTGACAGATGTAGTGCATAGAAGCTTAGCAAGCTTGATCAACAAGAAATTCTACGCTGCAAGACGACGTGTTTTGCTCACAATAAGGTCACCGGTGTATTTGCGAATGAAAGACAACGTGTCCAGTTCTACGGCTTCTTTTACTTGTTCCTGTGGAACAACGTATGATGGCCGCTTGGTATTCATACATACTTTTAGACAGGCTTCTGTTTGTGCGGCCGACATACGTTGTTCCACAGGAACAAGTAAAAGAAGCCGTAGAACTGGACACGTTGTCTTTCATTCGCAAACACACCGGTGGCCCTAATGTGGGCAAAACACGTCGTCTTGCAGCGTAGAATTTCTTGTTGACCAAGCTTGCTAAGCTTCTATGCACTACATCAGTTAAAGTGTCATCTTTTATTGCAGAGATATATCCTAGTTTCTGCTCAGCTATTATTTCCTGTAGACTTTATATATTCAAGTGCATCATCTGGTCGAATGAGCGTTTAGGCTATCAGTTTCGATAGAAGATATAGCGCCTTCTTAGGATTTCTTCATTGACGGCATCTTCCGTACATATAATTTTCGCTCTGTTTGTTGGGCAAACACTTATGTTTCATGCAAACTTAACCCTTCTATGCTACAGTCCGTTCCATTTTGGTTTCCTGTACACTAACCGCCGCATTGAATCATCTTTTGGGCGAACTAAACATACTTCTAATAAGGCTAGGGACTAGTCTGATGGTGACTCTGAGGGAAAACACAAGTTTGGATGTGCCGAGATGAAGCTGTTTAGCAATTGATCTCCGGGAACAAATCGGTTCTCTGTGCATAGAATGTCAGCCACATACCATTTGAGCAACCAAAAGTTCGCAGACCAATGAATGCAACAGGCTGTTTTCCAATTTCGCCATAAAAAATCGGCAAATAATGACCCAGGTGGAGGCATCATAGCTATACCTCCTCTCTGTTAGTAAATCTATTCGTTATGCTCAAGTTGAATATTCTGTGTACAATCTCAAAATATTAGCTCCCGTGAGTCGAATTCTTTCAAAGGTGAGGGTGTCAATCAACCCACTTTGGCTAAAGTGCTGCAAACTAATAGCCAGAGACTTCTTTATTTGATTCGTCCTATCGTTCTCCGTTTCTGTTTTCGCGAATTTAGAATCATCATTAAGTAGGGCTTCCATCTTTTAGTATAGTCCGACTTTTTAGAAATACTATTCACGAAAACTTGGAGGGTCTAGATATAATCACTTCCCTAACATTTTTGTCTATCTTGGTCCTTTGTTTTCATCTGCTGTCAGTAGCCTCCCACTGTTGGTTTAGTCCAATTGCACTGGGAGCCCGTGTTCACCAGAGAGACTTGAGATTTTCTATTTCCGTTTGTTGTGATTGAAGTAGATCCCTTAATTTGGCAAAAAGATTCTCGGATTCCGATTAAGTATCTGGTTGTGTGCTTCTGTTCTTTGGACTGCAAGACTAGAGTCCCAAGGACAATAATTCTAACAGATATTGGTCAAACTCCATGTTCGAAAAGTTTTGTACAAGTCTCTCAGGATTCGATGGAAACGTATCCACAGGTTTTGCTCATTCGATGCTTTCCGTCAGTATGTTACGTTTCTGGGCCACTTGACTGTGCACGACTGACTGGACATATTCAGTGAATCTTCTTATTTCCGTTTTTGTGAGCATATGATAAGAACCACTTGAAAACGGTTGTTTTAGTATCTGAAGATAAATTAGGCTTATAGGTAATGTTTTGAATTGTGACCCGAAAATAAGTACTAGAATCATAGATGTTTATCTTAGGAGATTAAGAAGCTTCGCTTAAATTGTTGCACATTTGATAATATTTATTTAGTATATTTTTAAACTTATGAAGGGTTTGTGTCTTGCGAGGAAAGAATAAACTAGTCACATTCACTATGTAATTGTGAAACACGTACTGGCTATCATGTCGCGTGGTTCAAAAGGACGAAAGTTTGAAGTATCTCCAAATGCGTATTTTGGGAGCCTAGGCTCTAACCTAGTACATTTTGTACATTTCCCCACTGACGTTTTGTAATATATTCTTGGAACATAATAAGGATACTCACCGTCTCCAAGGTTTCGTAACACTGTAATATTTTTTTCATAATGAAGCAATATCTATGAACTGTACTGTGTCACCAAGGTTCCTACGACAGAAAAGTAAAACCTGGCTCAAAAACGGAGTTTTGAGTTATTGCCATTGATGGAATGTTTTCTTAGAGGTTCTGTTTGGCTGGAAGTATATACAAAGATTTCATGATACGGAGAATATTCGAGACTCGTTTTATTCCAAAGGGTGGGGACTACACAAAACAATTTCATAGATTTCTCTTAAAAAGGCTTTCTTTTATTTCCACCAACGGAGAATAACTTGGTCTGTTTGTTTATTAGATATTTGATTCCTTGAGCATTCCAATGCATCCATGATTATATTTATCCCATTAGGTAGAGATGAGATGTTCCTAGGTGATCGAACAAAACTTCCAAAACATTAACGAATGCATACCCACCCACCCCCCACCCCCCCCCCCCCTCCCCAACCCCCTCCCTCCCCCATGAAGCTGTTAAACACATTGGTTTTTATGTTTAATTTATCTTGTTGAGTACAGTAATAAATCTTAATGCTAGACAAGTTTCTGAGTCGACCATTCGGGCATGTATAATGAAGCAGACATTTTACAACTGTGTCACGGTCTAATGTTTGACGATCACATGTAATTATACGTAATACCGAAGTAATACAATACGGGTTCGTAGACAGCAACATCGATTTTCTCAGTAAATTTTCCCCCTGACTGAAGGAACAGTCGTAAGTGAACATTCGTAGGTAGAAAGCAGCTCGAAATTTTGAGCAGTGATATAGTGTTTTTTACAAATTTTCGGTGCCTCAATGTTGTACGAATCCAATACTGATCAGCAGATGCGTGGGCAGTTGCAATAATTAGCTTCACTTCTACTCCAAAATAGGTTTTTAATCCATAAGTATGAGTTTCAATGTTGAATTCAGAGTCGAGATGCATATAATAACTATTTTCCTGCCACACATATCCCACCTAGGTAAAAACAGGCAATTCAAACGATTGGCCGTGTCATGGCAAAGTAGGTTTAGGTGTGATATTAGAATCTGATTCCCGTGAAGCTGTGAGTTCATGTGTTTACAACTTATAGACTCTTTTATGTACGCTTGTGTACATATATGCATGTCACGCTGGTTGGTGTATTAGACTGACTACACAAAAACATAAAGCTTAGATTGATCCGAATAAGCCAATGTAGCGGGGAATGCGGTAGCAACAGAACAATTCAAGTATCACCCCGATCGGGCCAATCAGTCGACAGCAGCAGACCAAAGAAGCACTACGCGCCAGACATAAGTAGCTTACGGATTATTAGAGGGGACAGCAGGATCTCGGACAACCAGCAAGATAGCTCATGTGACGGACTATCGATCAGGCAGTCGATCGGAACAATTACACCCATCGAAAGCCGGCAGTGTACAAAAGGATCAAGATGATGGCCGAAGGCACCTGCCCAGAAAGGAACCGAAATACTCAGGCAGCCGTAGGATTAAAGTTGCCACTTCGTGGTTTGCAAAAGTGATTACATAAGCAGTAGAACATGTTATAACGACTCTGCGTGGCTACTCCAATACAGGTGTTCCTCGCCCATCATCCCTTCTTCGTTGCACCATGAACTAAATTCGTCATTGACGAACTTGTTGCCTTATTTGTATTACCGTCTGCATATTGACATTTTCGTCCACGCAATTTGCAATGAGTAATTTGTGATTATTCGTACTATCAAAAAGCCTGATCGTGAGTATCTTGGACATATTCCAACTTTGAGGGCCGTTTCTCACGTTTCTATTGTACTGACATAGCTAACAGTTTCACAGTGTCATGGTTTTATAGTGTTTGCTCTATGCTTGCGTTCTGAAATTTGGACTCTTAAAAATGTTTTCTTTGATTGTAACACTGTCGTGCCTGGGTGTGTAACTTGCGGTGCCAGTCTCGATGATACCATGCTACCCCATAACAAAGCGTACACACAAGCGAGGATGCGCAATTTTCTTATCTGACTCATCCACTCAAATCGATCTGTGTTTATTCCGCTTGATTCTTTATGCAAACTACTGGTACTATTTATTGGTAATATTATATGTTCCAACTACAACTGTTTCTTACTCGGCAATAACGTTGTAACTCCAGGCTGGCCAATCTCACCATGACCAAGACCACGTTATTTACACTCACGTTGACTCCCTGCCTGATGGACAGCTTTATACTTATGTGATGTCGATGAGTCTTATTTTCCTCTACTGCTGTTTTGGGCTGCTCGCTAGGCGAACCACGATAAAACTGTTCTGCTGATAGTAGCCGGGCACTAGCTCTATCGTGGGTCTAAGCCAGTGAGATTTTGCTTTTGCTATATCAAAGTCGAAGTATATGCTTGGTTAGGTTGAAACAAAATTCTTTCATAACCCAAGAGTACTTCATTGCCCGATATTCCACCCTGGCTATTCAGCGGATGTACATTCTTGCTGTTAACTTGCTCAGGTTTGCTTAAACAGAAATACTGCAATAGCAACGGTGGACCGTTTACATACGACAGAATTTGGATGAAAAACTACATGTTGCGCAGCACACCTTTATCGACTCTCCGATAAAAATATTGTTGAAATGAAACCTTCATTCAATCTTCTTCCATAAGACATTTTATTACAAACAGTCGTCAAATAAAAAATAAATATTTTGGAAATATCTATATTCCTATATGATTTCTTCATAACCGGTCACTGTACAAATAAACCGTGCCAGTGATGTCCACAACGTGATCAACCATATGAGAAAATTCACAAAAATGGGCAAAATTATCTTTACTCCTAAAACTAAAGCAATCATTCAGTTTACAGACTAATCACTCGTGCAATACGACACTCGACTTACATTTCTCCATAGACTGTCGAATTGCTAATAAGAGAAAGATTTTGAATAGGATATTTTACAGTACCAAGAGTGAAAGTGAAGTAAATGACGCAATACCAGTAACTCATTTGTGACATTTCACAAGATATCTGAGAAATAAACACAACATTGGGCCCGCGAAGAACTACTATGGAACTTACCAAGGCAACTTGCTGGAAAGTTAAAAATAATTCCGCTTCAGTACGCCTTGTATCCGAGACACATCCAATTCGTTACCAGAGATGGTCATGTTGCTTTAGCACCAATAAAACATGTCTTCGAACAAAGTAATACATGGCCGGTTAACACTCGTTTTAAAGACCAAACTGTATATCCACAAGGGCAAGTTTCAAGCATACAGCTGTGAATGGTCAAAACGAGTGTTGGTATAGTAACCTCTGCGACCCGCTGATGAAATGCTTGAATTTCTTCCTGTTGTCGAAAACCGTCCGCGAAATCCGTATAAATCTGTTTCAACCACGTGGCTACAAAAATGCGCTTATATACAAAGCAAGCTATTAGTACTCGACTCATGGCCTCCCGTACAAAAATGCAATGAGACCATTCAGACAGTGTGCTAATAAGTTCTCCTGGACTATGTATTTTTCGGTTTTATAAGTGTACTGAAAACTATATTTATTCCTTGTGGTTCATATAATAATGATACATTAATGAGCCTTGGATCGTCGTTGGTTACCTCATAAAGCTTTTTTCACTTTTGAATAAGGAAATTATTTGCTATCTTTAGATAATATATGGACTTTTAATGTATCAGTCCTCCCTTACATAAGGTGTGATAAGTTTTTAACTTAAAGATCCCGAATCGAAAAATGGCCACACTATTTTCAGGTGGGTCTGGAATATTGATAACAGCTATTATAAGAACCGTCAAAAAAGAAAAATGCTGTCTTAACAACAACGTTTTATAGGAAACACCCAGCGTTCCTGCCAAAATCTGAGCGACTGATCCCGGTTGACATACCCAACAGAAGGCTTGGCATATACGTATTCTTCACGGAACTAGAATCAATCTCTGGAGATCAAATCAGACATTTTGTTAAGGAACATGAGGAACACAGTCTGGTGAGAGGTATTGCATCCGTGATGTTTTGGAGAAAATGTAAGGCGCTGAGCTGATTCATACTGGTCTTCCAATATTATTATCACTAGAGCTGTCAAGCAGAAATAGTAATTCGATTACTAAAACCTAATCAAACAGAGCTGCACACCAATCATTACCGAGTTCTGGTGAGTATCGTGGTTCTGAAACAGACAGGAATAATGGAAAACAACTAAAGATCTATCCAAAAGATATCCTGTTCAACCATTCATGATGAGAACTTTCCATGAAATAAAGGAAATCCATTGCACGGAAAATGTAGTTACAGGTCAGTGAAAATTATGAACAAATTGAACCTTCTTTACGTGTCTCAGTATGTCATACTGACATCCGCTCACTATTAATCAACAAGTTATAAAATTCTTATCCTGGAGGGAGTATACTATTTAAAGTATGATTGTAATGGTAACATCGACACAAGTACCGAAGATAATTCATGGGCAATCTCCCATCTTTATTTCACTCATGACGAGCAGAATTATCATTGCGCAATTTTCCACCGTAGACTTTGCAAAATAAACCAAATACGGGTCACGGAGATAGCCATGACGGAAAATATGGTATGACGTCTCTTAACTTTTACTGCACAGGATTAACTCATTCTGTGCTCAGCTGTCACATATGGTGACTACAACTTGTACGGCTCCTCCAATAACCAAAATTGTTATGTGATCTTGCGGTTTTCCTAGTTCAGACGTGATATAAAGGATTTTTTGCTAGCTCATATGACGTCATAATACACAAGACCAGCAGAAGTAGAAATATCAGCAGCATTCACTGTACATTATATTTTCTTTCACAAATAATACGCGGAACCAATCAACCCGGAAAGAACATCTGTAGAGATTTAAAGGGTGAATGTAACTTGATTCGTCAAAACTAGCCTTTTGGCTTAAGTAAAGCGCTGTCTTCGCGACCGCCTGTAGTTTTAGATTATTGTGAAATAACAGACACTGTCTGTTAGGGTATTTTAATGAAGACTGCGTAGTAACAACTTTATTCAAACCCTTTTAATCTTCTTTCGTATAAGACCATACAAGTCAGTTATTTTCTCAAACCCGGGTACAAGCCACGTATGACTGATTCCAAATGACTGCACTTACCTAACTGTTTTGTCATTTCTTGAACGTATCAGCACCAATGTAAGGGACGAAATAGTGATGAGGATTATGCGAATAAGTGATGTGCACACAGCTGGATGTACGAATGCATTTGTTAGAAATTGCATGCATATTAAACGCCTATTATTGGCCAATAATTCGATTTGGCCGAAGGCAAAAGCACATGTATTATTCGTGTATCCATCCTGTTAAATGAAATATCTGGACATTACCCGGGTAACGCTTTCAATAGATAGACATCAGTATTTGATGTAAGAATATAGTTTTGAATGACAACCTACATCAAAGTAGTATCTTGTCCTACCTGGATGACAGAAAGTACTTTTCTCGCAAGCGCAAGACCGTTTTCGCGGATGTTTTTAACCATTGCGTAAGCGTACCCGGTGCTTTTCTTCCTAGTCATCCACACAACTGAACACTATTTGTTCTGAAATTTATTCTCTTTATTTGACGAAACATCTTTCGAAGAATCACCTTGTTGTTCTAAAAATGTACTTTTTGTCCACACACGTCCGGATAATATTTCTAGACTTACAAAATTCGATACTGACCCAAAGTCAAGTAAAATAGTCCAACCCCACGTGAGATAAAAAGCACTCAAGGTATTTCGCGTACTTCATTTTAGTCATACACGAAATCAATGGTTCTTTGGGAGTTGAACCAGAAATAAAACATCAACGCTGACTGAAGTCCATATTTTGATTGAGATTACTGTTTTCTCTCTTTCGTTAGATCAACATGGTACCCGGTCCCATCAGGAAGTAATGCGTGTGACATTTTCTGCGGATTATTGTGAACGAATTCAGAAACACTGTCCGAGGACTGACTTTGTTGAAGTCAGCCATGACTATGAACCATGTTAATGTTTCGGCAAGATGTTTGATTGAAAATCAAATACTGATTTTTGGTCCCATTTGCGAATCCATTTGTATGCACCGCGGTTTTCGAGCATGGTGCACCGATAAATTTTCAGTGTCCTGTTTAGCTTCAGTAATCAATTTATCAATCTGATTTAAGTAATATCGAGACAGGAGTGGACAAATATTATCGGAAACACACGACTGGATTCGCGGTTACTGCCGCTCATCCAATATGCGTATCTAGTAATCTTCTTTCCATCCAATCATTGTAATACTTGTAAAAATCGTAGGTAGTTCTCCACAACAATCTAATTCGTGTATCTGGAGTATAAGTGTAAGCTCCTTTTCAAAGAATCCTCTGGGGAAACACTACGGTGATTAGCCCGTAATTCTATGAGGGTTAGATGCAGTTAACCTCAAGAATAGCTACACCGGCTGCGAGTTGGCATTTTTGATTTGAGTATTCACTACAGTTGTGTAGATAGAGATTCTCGGAAAAAAGGGAAAAGTGTGATACCACTTTTTACATCAATTATACAATACATTCGGAATACTTTAGCATAAAAATATATTGGACTTTGATAATCGTTTTGGATTCGAGTAATTACCCAGCTGAAATTGTTTTTTTCCAGTGACGACTGTGCCTAAGGTAAAAGCATGTTGCAAAGTGACTCCAAAGTATCACATCAATTTTGATATTCTGATGGAGAAATATTCACTTTCTATCAGTTGCCGTGTAAAACATATAGAGTTTCAATACTGACATACCTGTTAGAATATCTGTGCACTCTGTCGAAAATAAAACAGGAGTTTCAGGTTTTCATACTTGTAAGTCTTCGGCTTTGTAAACGGCACGTATGACGTTTTGACTCTACTTATGAATGATCGCATTTTATGCTTATTGTAGTCAATCGATTAATCGCTTTAATAAACCAACAAAAGCGTTTTGGTAAAATGGTTCAAAATATACCTGCCGATGGATGTCGCGATGTTATAAATGCTTACAGTTCTAGGATTTGAGGGTTCTCCACGGTTATATCCATCAAAGTTGGTGGCTGTAGACCAAGTGGTTACCATGCCTAAAGTTTTGACATTCACTATCGTGACCCTACTCAGAGTCTCACTGGCTGGCTGTCTTTCAGAGCAATAGGTCGTTCCAGCAATCAGTTGTGGTTTTTCCAATAAGTGAACGTGTAAGAGCGGAGAAAGAAATTTAAAAATGCCATGAAAATGATTCTGCCACATATCAGATTATCTCCCTTATATGAGCAATACACGAATATCCATTTAAAATTTAGATAGAGCTGCAAAACTGATACAGTTCTGTGACCAGTGACTGACTATACTTATCCGAAGAGCACCAACTTTGACTCGAACCCAAAGTTAACTACCAGATTGCTTCAAACTGGATAGTTCAATGTATAAGCTAGCTGCCGAAGTGGTACTTCGTCTTACGTGATAAAACCAAGCAGTCCTTTTAATTATTGCATTTTAACAAAAGCAGCGTATGCTAGCTTTGCTCTCAAGCCAGTTCCCCTATTTTTCTCTGAATTTTCTTGAGAAACGAAAGTCGAAATCATCTCTGTTTGACGGACGTTATTCATGAATATATGGGGCACGAAATATTGCTACTCGAAAGGATCGAGGCCTCATGCAATCAATCAACGATCTTATTGTATACAATTGTGATCAGATTAGAAGCGAAGGACAAACCGTGTTTCAAACTGGACGCAGCTGAAAGGGACATATAACAGAAATGGTAAAATTACCTCCCTGAAAATAAAGTGAGCTGTACAATTGACATAATACACAAGATATAAGGGATTTCGTTGATCGTATAAGTGCAGTGGCCATACTCATGCTCATTCATTCCATCCGAACTATGTGTTATCGGACCCGATTCATGTGAACGATTGTGATACTGTGATATTGTTCATGGAGGTTGCTGTCTGTACTGATATACTTCTGATTTTGAGAACTTATATTTGGTGGCCTGTACAGTGTTGGAGTCCAATAATGGATGCAAAATCATTCATTTTATATTTCGTCTCTCAACATTGGTCTTAAAACAGCGAAATATAAATAGTGTGACTCACATGTAGAACCCAACCTATTGCAAACTGTCATGTGCATACCAAGAAAATAATAATAAACGAATGGATTTATTGAATCAAAATAGCACTGAACTTATTCGAGTTGCTAAATCAATGTAGAATACGTTGAGGATGACCTTGAGAACAGACTGCAGAGTGCAGACAGTACTCAGGTTTAGTCCAAAAGCATTACCTAGACAGGGTGGACCTTCATTTGACTGACCGTCCTTTCCATCTTCCGTTGACCCGATAATAAAATGCTTCTCTCTGTGTTCATATGGACACAAAGTTAGGAGAATATTTATAAGGATCGATACGCGTTTTTCTCTGTGTAAACGACTGGTTGACGAAGGTGTACACACACTAAAATTTCCGATGTTATCATTTCTGCAAATCTTATCCTGGATGACGCTGTTTCCTTTTTTCGTTTTTGGGAATTGTGGCAGAAATATTTATAAAAGTTAGCATTTATTTATCGCCTTCCGTGCTCTCACCATTAGCCAGATCGCGCTCGGAGATTTCGATGAAATGTTCTGCATTCAAAGTAAATAACGGAAGGAATTGATGTTTAAAAAGGCTTACTCATTCACAATGCCCTGTTTGTTACAAACCGTATTAAAAGTTGACGTTTTATTACTAATGCACTCAAAAGTATCTTGGCAAATACCGACTATTGTTTCTCTGTCCATATTTTCGAAATATGAATCATTGCACTGATACTCCTTCGTTGCATTGGTCTAAATGATATACCTGACAATGTGCAACTTACCTATCTCTTGCAATATTAAATTTATGATTCAGCCACACAACAGGAAAGGTCACAGTGGAGTGCCAGTTTGGTCCCAGAATGATTAGTCAACCCATTACTACTTGAATATCATCGGTCTTGGATTAAATTTGCGATTCACGGTATGTTGCCCCACTGCAGGATAACATATACTTCATTTTTCTGGAAAATGGTTTGCAAGCCTTTATCATAACAGACTTTGCCATTTTAAAACTGAGAAAAATCTACTAATGTTATCTCATTTGAATCGAATGGGGTGTGCATGGACGAGGGATCCATTTTTAAGATCATACGGTCATTCTCCCAAAGGTAATTCGTCGGTCAACACGGCTAGACTTCAGAATGAGGACACTTGGTCCCAAGTGTGGATTTATGATGTGAGTAGTGCGGAAAATCGAAAATCCACACTTGGGACCAAGTGTCCTCGTTCTGAAGTTTAACCGTGTTAACCGACGAATTACCTTTGAATGAATGACAGTATGCTCTTAAAAATGGACTCCCAGTCCATGCACCCTCCATTCGCTTCAAATGAGATTCCATCTGTAAACCAACTGTGGACTGCTCAAGCATAAAGATGATTGAGTGAAAGAATCCAGGGTACGCATGCCTGAAGATTGGCAACAACCTCGAAACCGGTCGCGTGCTTCCGGGGGAATTTTTTCCTGTCACCTAAAATCAATCTCATACTATTCATATTAAGAAAAAGCTACGCAGAAGTAAAATCAGGTAAAAAATTCTTTAGAAGTGACAACAGCAGCTTGACTAGATGGAAGAAACAAACTAAATTTGAGGAACCTGCGGTTAGGCGAATCTGGCAAATAATGAACAGGTTTAAATGCAAAAACGATTACCACGAATGCTTCGCAATTTGTTAGCGAGATATCACGTCTGCAATGTTCGTGTGGACTAAATGAGTAATATTATCTACATAACCACACTACCACCGAAAATAAAATACTGGGCTCAGTTAAATTCTTGATGCTGTAGTTTCTACCGTACCGATATATTTGCTTTATTTCTATTACCACAGTTGTAATTCCGTTGTCATCATAGGGGAATACACCTTCACGCTTGGAAGTCAGTTGCTGGTTTTAATCTTATACCCTTTGCAGAGAGCTAAGTAGTGACTTACTCATTGACGGTGTCATTTCTGTTGTAATGAAAATCAGCGTAGTTGTAAAACGCTAGTTCATTGCTAGATTCAGGAAATAAACTGCTTTCATCAACGCCTAGTGGACATTATTTTGAAATTAGACGGATATACTGTAAGGAATATGGCAAGACGGGTGAGGACATTTGTATTTGGACGGCTGGGCATTTTTATTTCGTGAAACACGCACCATCTTTTATATAGCCCTTTTTCCAGACCGCACTGCAGCATCATTACTCCCTCCGACTTCCAGAATATTTTAGCTCCGTTCTGGTTAGTTGCCTGTGGCCATTAGTTTGACACCCTTATGTACCATTTCTGCTTGGCTGGTCTAGCTGTCTCGGTTGACAGTTTGATCGTTAGCCCTTCACCTGAGCTATCTTGCCGAATGCCTGAAATCCCACTGCTTCTCACACACCAACCCATAAGTCCCTTTCACTCTGCTTCGGGAAGCCTCCGCCATGTTCGCTGTGTTCTCTGGTCTATGGCTCTGGATCGGTTAGCCTGATTGGCTTCATATTGGTGTCTTCCTATTGCTTTAGCATTCCGAGCTACACATGTCTGCGGAAAGTGATTATGTCTGGACATGTTTTCTTCCATCGTGTTATTCAACATATTTGGAAGGATTTCTCCCACAGAAAAAATGACATTGCGATGAATATCTACCACTTAATCATCTCCTCATCCCATTTCCTTTTAACCTTTCACGAACATTTCAAACTGGCAGCAGCAGAATACATACGCCAATAATGTCCAGTTTGCAGATAAAAAGAACGAATAACTGATTTAGCTCAACAAACCTAAAAAGATACTTTGGATTGACTTTCATGATCATCTATAGTCTTAATTAATAAAGGCACCGTTGCACGATCTTTCTATTCTGGTAGATCAATGGAAAATAGCAAAAGTACCATGGTAACCCTGGCTTGCAACATCTGTCGTCTTGTCAGTTTCGATGTATTCAGAAGGCCAATACAATCATATTTAACCCATCACAATTCCTCTTGTGGGCTTTCTAATCACACTAAGCGGACGACAATAATTAGCCTTTGAGAACGGTTATTCTAGGTCAGGTAATACATCTTGCTCCCATTGGGAAGCTCTATGAATTGGCTTTCGTAGAGTATTCCATGAAGACTGATCACATGTGTTCACATTTAGGTGAAGAGTGAATCAAAAACATGTTTTGGGAAGTGTTTCGTGTTCTCATACTTTCTTATCCTGGGGCATTGATTGCTGATGTGTGTTTACTCAGTGGGGGATTTCATGGAAAACTGATTCGGGAAGTATGACGAGGGTTAACTTATGAAATACATCGGTTTTCGTCGGTAGGTTTGTTCACTTCTCCACGGAGGGTAGTGGCCCGATCTAATATGAATTCGTCGATGGTTAGTTAAACTGTAGTAAAAATCCCTTTGATAAATTGATTTTTTTAACTGTTGGTACATGGAGCTACGCGGCAAACATTTTGGAATGAGCTAGTTCGGCACTTGGAATAGATAAACAATTCCAACATTGCTGTCTTCGAGGAAACTTACCTCCGACGTTATAGAAAGCAACCATTTTAGCACTGCTCATGCACACAGCTCGATACGTGAAACGGTATTCAACTGCAACACCTAGAGTTTACCTAGACGATTTCGATCAGAGTACCGATCATGAGGATTCTACACTCGATTTCTATTGGTTGTCTGTTATTCCATAAGTAAATCAAGACCGATCAAGGCAGCTGACTGCTCTCTTCTCAGTAATTAGAGGAAGTTATCCAGCTGATGCAATCAGAAAGCGTAGAAACTCGTAGCGATCGTCCGTGCATAGCTTCCGTGTGTGCTTCTTCAAAGTGATATTTTCCAACCATACTCCAGTGAACCTCATGGTCTGGATTCAATAACCAATATGGTTTGCCCCATAACAGTTATATTTTTGAAAACAGAAGTCAAAAAAGTAGATTGCACGATGTATCCTGGATCATTTTGCAGCAAAATGATCCAGGATACATCGTGCAGTCTATGTTTTTGACTTCTGTTCTCAAATTTGTAACGGGGAAAGGTTGTTTCTAGTTATATTTTTCTTCAATTACTCACTTTTGGTTTTTGCAGTATCTAATAAGTGGATAGCAAGTAGGTGAATTATGATAACCCATACGCCACACACGAAAATTATTCTAGTAGAACTATCACAAAATAAAAGGGTAATGATAATTTCAATAATTTGCTGCTTGGACTACGTTTGACGATCCTCTCCAAAATAGAGCCATTATTCCTATTACATTAGTCTACCCCATCACCACTTACATCGTGTCCGAAAGATGCCCTCTAAAAACAGACAGGTGATAAAATGAACGACCTTATGTGAGATTTAGTCTACCTCATTTGCTTGAGAGCTCTGCATAGGACAAACTCAACAACCTCGAACTCGAAAACGAATAGAATATCTAAAAATGGATGCTACTGGTAATGATAAAGTGTTATTTCAAACGGGATCTTTCTAGATGCTTTCGATGGACTTACTTTTGTCGTTACCTACAGTTATAAATGGCAAAATGTGTATGATAGTCATTGGTTTGAAAAGAACAAAACGGACTACAGTCACTCATTTGGATGGAGTCACTCGGGCATCAGGTATCCGTAATGAACTACGACACAGTCTTCTTCGTCAACCCCAGACACCAAACTGATTCGAAACAGAATTGTTCGCATCGCCAGGGTGTAGTAACAGCAAAACAAGGGTATTCCCACACAAACGCTCTCAACGACCTAGGTAAAGCGAATGAAGATTCTGCGACTGAAGCCTAATAATCGATTGTTCAAGGTCACATGACTTATGATCGGTAAACGTAGCTGACTACTGTCCATCCACCGACAGGAGAACTGTTTCTACTCAGGGTATTCACATTGCACAAGAAAATCCTAATGCCCACTGGTCTTACGCGTACCGATAGCGTGCGAGCTTTTTCAAAATGATATAGTCATATTTTTCTGTCCCGTCTTTCAACCGAGGCTATCGTTTAGAACATTCGATCCACATATATCATCAGCGAGTATCAAAATATTGTGACTAGTGGAGAGGAATGTTTCGTTGGAAACTTACTCGTCTGCTTTTCCGTATCTAGTTCATGGATAATAGATGCACAAAATATAATAAACTGCACACCGAAAACCCTGAGCCCGCCATGCGCATCAGGGCGAAAGGTTTTCCGCTGACAAGTTCATCGGTAGATAACAGATGTTCCTAAAATTCGACTAGGGCAAGACTTCACTTTTGAACGTCTAGCAAAAAACGTTCTCCTGGTACACAGATTTTGAATTTCTGTTTTGACAAACACTGGTTTAAATCATTCATCACAGTTATTACCAGGTGTGCTGCGTGGATGCTATCACACATTTTCACATGAAGCTTTATCAAAAACTTGCAGTTCTTTAGCCACGATCCATCAAATATAGGGTTGCATTTTGTTGAAACCAACTACAATATGTGGTCCCGTCGTAGCTACGTACGCTCAAAATTAGGTAGTCAAGCCATCGAAAGTCTACCGTCAGATAAAGGATCTAACTTGAATGAAATATCAATGAATCGACAACCAGTCATCCATACGAATTCAAACCTTCACAAACGCCTGCTTTATTGTCAAGAGATGATACGTACAGGGCCACGTAATGTATGGTGAGTATCATCTCGGCGGTCGCGGTATAAACATACAGCCCGACTGCCTCAGAAAGAAATATTAGCCAATCAACAACGAATGGTTCATGCAAAGTTAAAATTTCACAAACTTGCAGTCTTGTAAGTAAAAACCCATCGTATAATAAACGGTACCTTGCCTGACATTTAAAGTCGCTGACTCAGTGTGATGAAAAATGAGGGCCTGTTTCCTTAATCGCTGGAAAAAATGAAAGCTTTGACAGTCCAGCGATGATAGACACTTCATCAACCCCGTTACAGTCATTATTCCGTTTATGTTGCAGCTTTTGACACCTTCACTATCTTTGGAAATGCAACAGTAATACGGGCTGTGCTGACGCATAAATTGGTTGGTTGATAGCAGACTCAAATGTTGCACCAACATGGGAGTGAATGGTCACACTGGGAAGGTTCACAAGCCATTGATGTAATTCAGTGGTATTATGATAACTTCCTAATAGGATATAGAAATACAAGTGTTGTCGTGATTCGATAGACGAACTTTCTTCTTCCGAATGAATTGCTCTTTCCTGAACTCTTGTGGTATATCACAGGGCTGAGATATAAATTACATTGGACTAGATGTTATTTGTGTCGTTTCTACTGCGATCCTTTGAGGATTTATCTTGTTTGGCCATGGTCAACATGATAAATTGAAATGAGGTATTGGAATTCCTCAATTACTTTGGTGGTTAATATGGTTTATTGTTTGACTGATGAAGGTCAAATTCACCAGGAGTGATTTCGTAAATGAGGGATAAATTCTGATCCTACGAGAAAAGTTCATCCTTTTTGAAATGTCTGCCATGTTCTCTCCTGATAGAAGGAAGCAAAAACGAAGCGAACATTAGTGGAGAGTATTCTATTCACTAACAGTTTAGCATGCAACCCACGGTGAGTGTCAGCTTCATCGGGGAAGACGTTTTGGCTAATTTCGAAAGCTTGTCCTGGATTTAAATGTCACGCGAGCTCGAACCGTTAAATATGCATTTTTTTCTCTCCAAGTTGAACAAAATGATACTAAACTCCGGAAAATTCTGCTATTTCGTTTAAGAGGGGAGAGGTGAAATTGTGCAACAGCATCAAACTCTTGGTAATATGACTATATATTTGTCATCCTTTATGGTAATGACAACATATTTTGTTATCACTAATCATGTGAAACATGGTGTCAATATGACATGGTACGATAAACGAACATACACTACTTGGCTAATGATATATGGCAGAATTAGGATTAAAAAAACAATCAAATGGCAGCTAGGATGTAATTAGGAGATTCGAAAAAATATTCCCGTGTGGCTTCGCAAGCAAAGGTGGAGAGGAGTTAGTTGGTTCGGCCTTCAGCAGTATACGATCAATAAAGGTGACTGAAGGTGGCAATCTCGAAAATATCCGACTAATATCTTGAATCGTTTACAAAATCGATTGGATCGAAACCAACCTCGGTGAGAATTGCATGGCTTACGAACACATCCATCGTGAAAACTAATTAAAAAAAACAACTTAAGTGACTTTCAGGTCGCAAAACCTAGCAAGTCGTTTTGAATGGACCACAAAATAATTGTGGGCACCTCGCGGAGTAATTTCAGTTCAAAGCATTGTTCACCCGTCCAGTCTAATGGAGGTTGTCAAAGGTAGTTGTGTTGTAAAATCAAACTGAAACGTGGCAGCGTAAACTCAGAGAAGTTTTTAACAACTGGCTACGTAGACCACGCTTGCCCAATCTTCACAGTGTAGAGTCGTTATTGTTGTAACATTCAGTAAACAGTACCTAATGCATCTCGGCTGGAGTAAAACGACTAGTCAGTTGTCTCAAGAAGTTGAAAAGCTAAAAATTTAGACTTGCATTTTTCCAGAAAATATCGGTCTAAAATAATCAAGTCAAACAATCGTCTATATACTGCACGTCTCTTATTTGGGTTTTACGCACAATACATTTTCATTGAAGGTAATTGCAAGGATCCGTGGGATACATAAATAGATCCGAACTCAACTGTTCATGCGCGGGGACAAATCAGGAGACGTACGATGGGGTTTACCTCATAAAGGCAATCGCGACTTCATTGCGTTCATAAAATTTCCACACTAGCTAATCCACTGAGCAAAGTAGCAGAGGATGGACAATCAGAAATGCCACTTATTATGTGTTCGGGTTAAGATATGAATACAGATGTGCCAGGTGTCTTTTAGCATCCATTCGTATCCATTGTCGATTAGTAACCAAGACAATCGTCAAAGGGTCAACACCTGTGTCCAGTGTTCTAACCATGTCGCCCCTGCCGATCAGGTTCACCACATAGCAGCCTTTGGATGGCTGCCAATTGCTTCTGGAAATAATATTCTGTCGTTATAGAGCAACCTGACATTATGTAAAGGGGAAATCCTAATCTCCTTTGTCATTGAAACCTCCAGTATATTCGTTTGCTACAGTGATCATTAAAACCAGGAACCAGATGATTATTATACCTCATTTTCACAAGCATCTGATTATTTTCTGGGTTAAAAAGTGGAAAATTCATGAGGAAGAACCTGATTACTTATATCCATGATTTCTTTATAAGTCTATGGATAAGTCATTTCCTACGAACCAAGTAGTGCTGAAGAACTGTGTTGAAAAATTATCACATTTTTTGCTGGAAAGTGATCCGATGTGATGTGAAGTTATTTTCCATATTCCGTACATTCCATGGCAATAAACTTAACAATTGCTCATTGACTTTGTTTATCTTTTCTTTCTGTTCAAACATTGGAAACCCATTGAGGTGTATGCCAGCAACACGTACGTCCTGCTTTCCTTCATAACTGAACCAACACGAAAAATTATCCGAAAGGATTGTTTCAGAGTTACCAATCAGTGTAATAGTAACAGTGGAAAGGCTTTCTTTATGAGTCCGATGACCGGTTCTTTAAATTAGATGAAATTATTCATTCAAGTACAGTAGACCGTGCAACGTGCCACAGTTGTGCATAGTAATAATCATGGATGCCTTTAGTTTCAAATGTCATCAAGTGTTTCATCACGTAGGTCAACAGGGTATAGCAAAACATTGATACGTTCTACGAAAGTGTTGGGCACTTGAAACCATGATTTCAACTCACATGAGTTTATAGCTTTTTCAAGTACTATATAAAGTTGAATAAAGTTTGAATAGTTGTAATATACGATATGGCATTTGTTTTGGAAGTTGAGATTCAAGGGTTACTAGGACAATAAGAAAATAAGTTCCAGAATACATATTTATGTTCAGTGATTTACAGTAACTTCCAGTGATCTATAAAGTCACTTACATGACGACATCCAGACTATCCACGTGAAATTACTGTCCACAGAGGTGACACCCTCATTTCTCATCGATTCCAAAAACTATTCACCTTGATCCATTTATGCTTTTGTTTCCCGTTTGATGCGTGTGTGAAGATATTTCAAGGACTTATGCTTCATGAGACAAATATCCAAAGCTACATAGACATTAGCCTATTAAGCCGAAGTTCAGGTATTTCACAGACTTTACTTCAAAAATACGGAAATTTCTCATTTCGATGACACGAATAATGAGGTCTCAGTATCGTTTATTTGTGCGAGGCTCATAAACGGTATGCACAGACTCAGATAAGCAAACCGTATTTTATGGTATTCTCGGTAACATGATGACATCACCTGGCTTGTTTCGAAAATATCAAAAATATTACCAATTGTCATAAAATGTCACTCTGGACTTGCCTGGATATACATCTGGTTTCAAGGCGTTATCAAATAGAAATTACTTGACATAGGCGATAGAAATCTAATATATGACAAACTGAAACACAATTTTTTAGTGAGTTTTACTGTTTATCGAGTCAAACTATATCAGTATCATCTGCAATAAGATAAGTGCAGTACGCGACTACAGAAACCGCTCACGTGATTTGACAACGCTTTTGCAGAATTTCAAAACCATAGATATAATATTTCACATGGCCTACATTTGCTTCGATATATCGTGTACCTAGCGCTCCATGGCCGTTTTTTCACTCAAACAGCAACTTGCGAATGCCTTAGTCTGCACATTGATCTAAGTGACCATGGTCACGTATTTACCAACCAAGATACGGTAAAAGTATCATTTTTATAAAATAACCTTTCATGAAGCAGACGGTCATCGTCCGCTACCAACTTCACCATACACTTCATGCACGTATCCCATGCATCCCGACACGATAAAAAGATATAGTTCTGACTTGATAAATCATGAAGAATATCAATGGACGACGAATATCCTTGTGTGATTTCTGTTTAAACGGCCTAGGAAAACGAAACTCAAAACGGTGTTCCCCATATCACCAGTAAAAATGAAGTGTTTCACAGATGTCAAGGGGCAATTTATAAACATCTTTAGCATTGAAATGCTAATAATGGGAATATGCTTTCAAAAATGAAACGGCAAGCGTAATCCTTGTGTTTTCAAAGTAGAGCATTAAGCAGCCAACATTCCCCGGGTAAAATCCTACTGGCAAGTTGAAGATGACACTCGAAACCCATGATCGGTTGAGGTGATCCGGCCGAGTACTCAATAAGTGGATCGAGAAAAAACCCAAGAGGTCTAAAATGAACCTTTTTTGGCTGTTCGAAAAAGCATCCAAAGAGGCCGGCATATGGGGGAAAACGGTTGTTTTGCATTTGTTGGTTGAACTGCTATAAGAGATATGGATGGCCTTACCATTCTCTTTTTTCTCAAAACCCCCACTGTTGTCCAATGTTCTTCCAGGTGCTTTTTTTCTAACAAGTACTAACACGATCACGAGTTTTATTACTCACAGAAAAGCATCCTTTATGTATATTCAGCATTTCCAACAAGCAGGAATTCTAGCTCTTACTAGCATTTGATGTTTGAACCGAAAACATCGATACTGTTCATCAATTTCTTCAGCCTTCTTGCCTCCGTGGCTCATTTTTGGCCGGGACGCAAATTCCCCCTAATCGAGTGCTACCCATCCCTGTTTTCCTAACTATTATTCCTATGCTTCACTTGCACCTCAAGCTGGCGTCTGTGTCTGTATCCACTAATCAGTTGCAATATCCTGTATCCCACGCCTGAACTTCACCAAATTCGAGTTTCAGCCGTCCCCCGCTCTCCCAACAATAATGATCACTCAGTCTATGATTTATTGCCTTCTGCATTTGATAATATGTTCGTATCGGACCCCAACTGCAAAATTACCTTTCTTGGTGATTATGACGTCCAGAATAACTGCCTGTTCACTCCTGGCACTATGGCTGTCAGGCTTAGAGCCGAAGCTTTCGCTTTGGTGAACAATCTAAGTCAATTCGTTTACTTCCCAACTCACTCTCGGTCTTCGTCCTAATTCCTTTCCTTC
Source organism: Fasciola hepatica (assembly GCA_948099385.1). Classification (NCBI taxonomy): domain Eukaryota; kingdom Metazoa; phylum Platyhelminthes; class Trematoda; order Plagiorchiida; family Fasciolidae; genus Fasciola; species Fasciola hepatica. The sequence goes on from CANUEZ040000131.1 coordinate 478,317, forward strand.
GTTATTCTCTGTCGTCATCTCCCTTCCTTCAATTGGCTCATCAGACTACTAGCTTATCTCTTTCTCCACCACATATTCTCACCCGGTTCCTACGTGCATTTCCTGTGGCACCTTCTGGCGCTACGATTGAGCCAAACGGGGTGATCTTCGTGATCTGCGGGATCTTTGTCCCCGGAAAGACTATTTTCTAGCTTCTGATGATTCTTCCTTCTTTTCAAACTTTATTGAGGCTGCTCTCCAAGGCAGGCTTCTTTTTGTTCCACATTTTTCAAGCCCAGCAAATTACGTTCTCTCGATTGGTTTACCTACGCCTTCAATGGTACTGCGTGCTTAAAGAATTTGAAATTCAGACAGTGCTGCCCTTGCAATACTCGTTTCATCTGCCCGGAACTCGAAAGTCTAGCTTCTTCCGCTATTGGCAGCTGATCATTTTCGTCTCCCGTCAAAACCGTTTCCCATAATTTGTGCCCACTCAATTTCTCCTCCACCTCTAACTCATCTGGCTTTTTAGTCTGGGAATCCCTTGAGACAGCCGAGAATTTGGCTTCCCAAATGGCCTTTGACTCCACTTTACCTAACTCTTCTATTCTTGCGCCTCCAGTCAATCTTACTGGCAGTCCCTTTATTCCCCTCTATAAAACCAGAAGGTCTAGCCAGACCTTGAAACTTCCCGACCAAAATTAATCACCTCACCCTAACGGTATTCCGTCCATGTTCCTGAAAAGTGTGGACCTCGGGGTAAGCAATCATTTTACGTTCTGCTCTCATCTGTCTTCCCAATCTGGTACGTTTTTCGCCCTATAGAAAAATGCAATACTTTTTCTTATCTCCAAACAGGGCGATTGCTACGACCCAGACAATTACCGTCCTATTTCCCCAACTTTTGTCAATTTGAAAGTCATGGAGACCATAATTTCTGACTAATTGCATCCTTTCCCAGAAAGTGAAGGACTGCTGAGCGATCTTTAATATGAGTTTCGACCTCGTCGTTTCGCGGGTGATCTACCAGATATGTTCTCGCACTCTTGGTTGGCGGCACTCGATAACCACGAAAAAACACACTTGGTCTCACTATACATGTCGGAGGCTTTTAACTGTATCTGACTCAGAGGTCTACCATCTAAAAAGTCCACTTTTGGACTTCTTTTAGTCCTTGTCTTATGGAAATCGAGTTTCCTCAGAAACCGGATCATCTCCATTGGAGTCGATGGGGTCTTAACCACAGCCTTGTCCCGTGATTTATGATGTTTTCCAGGGTCCTGAACTTTCACTTACCCTCTTTGTGTTTTGATTGATGATCTCTTGTCCAGCAATTCCAACCCCAGCCACGCTTCTGCGGATGATGTCATCCTCCGATATTCCCTTCCGTATCCCGCCTCCTATTCCTCCACTGTCAAAAATGAACGCAAGCTTTGTGCTCTAGTAACATAGCTCACTTCGGACTTTGGACAGATCTTATCTTGAGGCTCTCAAAATAGTGTTTTCCTCAAGACTTCCGAAAAATCTCTTTCAATTTCTCCCAAGTACCATTCCTTTCCTTTCCACTCAAAAGATCATTTGATTCCCTTTTGTTCCTTCACATCGATGCCTTTCTTGGTCGTCCGATAGAATCCTCTTTATCTTAGTCTTCATACATATGCTCGCTTATTTCTCGTAGGGCGCACATGATTCGTTCTCTATTCTGGGACGTTTCTTCAAGCCAACTCACCTCCTCTTACAGTAAAAAGCTCGATTTTGTCCAGCCCTTGAATTCCTGCTACCACGTGTGAGGTGGAGCTGTGTCTTCTTTAAGATCTCTTCTCCACCGAGTCCAAAGTAAATCCATTCGTCTAAGAAATGACTCAGCTTTTCCATCTAATTTGCAGTCGCTTGTCCATTAGTGGGCAACTGATTTATTGCCCATATTCTACCGCTTTTGCTTTGGATTTTATTCCTTCGAGCTTTTCTTCCGCTGTTTCTCTTCCCATTACTTATCAACGTTAACCTCGAACACAGGCAGCTGTCTTTCTTCCAGTTTTCTTTCGCTTGACATCTTGGTCTCCTTTTCCTAACCGGTCGATTAACTTATTAAACATCCTCTCCCTTTCCCTTTTTCCAACCATTTACATTGTTTCTTTTTTTTTAAAGAGACAATAGATTGCTTGTGACGTGAACATCCCCAACAGACTCCTCCTAAGAATGTTATCAAACTATGGTGTTTACTCCTTTAACTGTAATTCACTACGAGTGTAATGAAAACTTTTGTACCGCTGATCAATGTTTACTTTTTGGATCTAGTTTGCAATATTTATCGCAAGGTCGTTGAGGTGAGATATACTTTTACCTGTAAGAGTTGGCAAGATGAACGATATGGGTCAAATAAAGATATTTTATGCATGAATAAGTGTCAATTTTGAACTTTTATTAGTGTAACCACTATCTTTTTCACTAGTAGAACACCACGTTCATCCTCAGAGTACGTTTTGCAAAAAAGTCGCACCGTTTTTTCGGTTGCGTAAATGTTAATCACGTAGGTCGATGAAAAACCGTTGTGTATCCACTTGGATTACCAATTGGTAAGCCTCTGATAGCTGGACGCGCTACCCTTATTTGCAACCTGCAGCAATTCATATTCTGCTTCAGTATGAACAAACGATATTGAAAGTCCCACCACCATACATATTTATTATTCATGACAATCGTCATTTTTACAAAGATGCAAATGTTCTCCACTTAAGAAACATTTTTTCAGAAGTAATTTCAACAAATAAAAGTACTACCATAAAATTGTGGAGTGCACTATAAGTGAGATTAGAAAAGAAAGGTTTTCCTTTTTCCGTTCTAGGTACTTTCATACTAGCTTCTGATTTGGATAAAACAATGCTTCAAAGCGATGCTGTCAGTTTTACCGTCTTTTTACGAACCTTCGAAATGAGCTGATCCAGTGCCGTTTACGGCAAAGCCAGCGTTGAGTGTATGAAATAAAAAAGAGATGAGCATGCAGTAGCAAAAACAATCTGCGTCATATTACGCCTCATGACAGTTAGAATTTGTTCTGTATTTATGAATATATATGTATGCATATAAACCCCTTTGGTACGGTTCATTATACATATTCTGAAAACTCATTTCAACCAACGTGATAGTAAAGCGAACTGGTTGACAGAATCTTTAGAAAGTTGTGTTTGACTGTGCACCAGTTAGCCAACGTTTGGAGTCATGCTGATTCCTGCTTCCACTCGACATCGCACACGCTAGTTAATCAACGCCGGCACACATACGATCCGAATAAAATCACGCATTTTATATTTGTAATAAACACTTATGAATCACATGCTTAATTGCTTCAATTTGCATTTGACTAATAATTAGTGATGTTCATTTGTACGGCTTTATGTTTTGTTTGTGTTTATATGATGCTCATGTTAGAGAGGTGGTAGAAATACAACAAGGTCGGGTAGACTAATTTCATCCAACGGATGGTGTGTTAACGCAGTTCGATAGGCACATAGACTAAAACGGCAACAACTTTATATTTTTATTGGCACTTTTGGTAAGACAAACCTCACCACTTCGAAGGATATAAACGTTAATAAAATTCGTAGTTAATATTATTACAAAACATATGGTTACTGCAGCAAGTTCTCACTAATAATTTCCCTGCCAGCCCTACTCGTAAAGCATTTTATGAATTATCAGCAAACGTTAATGACCTAAAGTAATTCCGGGACTTTACTGACCGACCAAAAATATCAGTCTCGTTTACACTGACCGCATTTCAATATAATATTTATTTGTTAACCTCCTTCCTAGAGTAAGGAACACAGTAATTACTCCGAATATCCCGTATCCACATGGCTTTCAATTGAAGACTGATCTTCAAACAAGAAAGCAACTTACATTGGTCAATCGAGCTGAATGCTAAAAAAGTCATTTTTTGAGTTAAAAAAAATGCTGAACTTATTTACTGGTAGCAGCTGCAATACCGAATAAATTTCAACCCACCTTTTGGAAGCAAAGACATCCGAAATTCATTAGATCATTCTATCACACTAAGAAAATAAAGCTTATATTCGAATCCTCCTCCCGAATTCAGTTTATATCTATCGATCAAATCAAAATAAACCATCGAGAGGCAATTACGGCGATTCCTGCCATTTGGTTGGTATCAGAGTTTTGCAAGGGCTACACCCTGGATGTAACTGTGCTCTGTCATAAAACATCGTTTGTTGATTATCTCACTGGTGAAGCAAACGTGTAAGCATAAAATAGTCCCGTTTCTACAATGCTTTTTTGTAGGAATATTTCTTTGGGACATCTCGACTTGGTAACGTCAGAGACAAACCTAATCGATCGGTTCATCGTGCAAGGCACCTTTCCTACGTAAAATTTATTTGTCTATTTCAAATTGTGTAATCCCCATGAGCTATCTTTACCGGTTATCATTATATCGTGCTTTGGTGCCTGAACACTGTCATCATCCTAGCAAATATGACGTCGTGGGCTTTAGTAAAATACTTCAAGAAGCTGAACGGAGATGTTTTTTACTCAGTTCGTCAGTGCTTTTGACCGGCACTGCTAAGTGTTTTTGGGAAACCCTGACTACTTGAGTGTAGATTAAGATTTCATCAACTGTAACATGTAGCAGAGGTGCACAGCAGTCGCTTCAGTTTGCTCAAATAATTCACATTATGAACCCTCAAATCAGACTACTGACATAACCACAAGTCAGCAAAAACCATTTTTTTCAGCAGGTCAGTTAGCAGTTAAAGTGAGGAGTATGAAAAAGGCAAGGTCGACTTTCCGTCATGATTTCTCTCACGAGTACTTACTGAGCTATTTACCCCAAAACAATATGGATAATGTGAAATCGGGAATATTATAAGAATAACATAGATATTATAGTGTGGACAGAACACGTGAGACTTCAATAGAAGGGGTGGATGGTAGAAAGCCGTCTTGTGTGTGCCACCAAATCAGTTTTCTGCAGTTGATGAGATTTAAATCATGCACATCCCACGGTATGGATTTGGCCTCAAACTGTCTGGATGACCTGGATAAGGTATGATTTTCTGTGGATCCAAATTTGTAAACTTAGACTACTCTGATCTATTGACTACACAAGAAGAATCGCCAGGGTTCTGTTCAATTTAATTTCTAGCAAGTTTCTGGTAACCTCGCGTAAAAAATTGTAACCACAGACGGAGCTCCAGTGAATCTTCCGGATACCCCCAGTAGCACATAACATATTGTGTATGATAATTTTATTGCAAAGCACAGCCAGGCCTGACAGTCAGATGTTCATAGTAATGAGCTTTCGCCAATGTAGTCTCCAAGGAATTAGGCTTAGCGTATAAGAACAGAAAAGAACAGGAATAAAATACTCTCCTCATCCCGTCCCTAAAACGCGGACGGTTCTGAGAACGGTTATTCAGTACAACTCAGATAATAACGCAAAACATAATAAAACACAATTTGCATCGAAATAATTACTTACTCGAGTCTAGAGGTGATAGACAGACGACAAGAGTAATAATGAGAATCCTCAGTTCGACCGAGCAAACAAGCATGAAGATGGCCATTTGACGGATGTATGCAAACCCAACCGTTCACCGCTTTATCCAGGCTTTGGGTGTGTACGGGCTCGATTGCACACGAGAGGTGACAAACAAAGTCATTTATTTTTATTGCTCTGTCTGTTCATCACTATTTGTGTCTGCCTCACAGCTGGACACAATCATCAGATATATTCTTTGCTTTCAGTAAGATATTTGATGATGGACCACTCCAGTAGACCGTCAGTCTTCATGACAGTTTCATACTAATAGACCTATCAGCACACTTTTGAACGGCTCGTGCATTCACTTCAGTCGCGTTTGCCAACGACAGAACTTTCGGAGAGAAAAATGGTCTTCAAAAATCCGTCGTGGATCCTTTATTGGAGGCGAGGTAACAGTTAGTTTACTGGTCACTGCGAAGTTATACCCCCGGTATCCCTGGATTTGTACCTTCTTTTATTCACCATTTGGTCTCAGTCCGTCAGTCACCATTAGGGTTCCAAATCTCATCGCATATACTAATACACTCTACTACCACTATTGGTCAGTCATTGGTAACCACTAATCTTTCAATCATACCCGCCAATAGTTAGCTGTAAACCCTTTATTTTGGTGTCGTATGCTATCAATATGGCTATCGGAGGACAACACGGAAGATCACAAAGGGCAACTTTCGAATACTTGTGTTGAATTCCATGAAAGAGTGCAAAGAACTGATATTTGTGATCGTCCTAATGTACACTATTTGGAAAATCCATATAGTCTCAAGTTACTACCACGAATTAGTGACCTACTGGATAGACTAAGCGGCTATTCATTAGGAAAAATATCAAAAAATAATGATTCCTTTCAATTACAATAGTTTCGACGAACAAAAATAAAGCAATCACTTATTCTTCAACTTTTACGCAACAGAAATATTTTGCTTCCCTAAGAAACCGTCATGGCAGTTATCAAATGGTGATTTTTGAGGAATTAAAACACTCACATTTCTGGTTTGCTTATTTTCACCGCTAGGCATTCCCTTATTTATTAGCATTTGGTTGGAAACGTTCACTACGTACAAATGGTGTATGATGTCGATAAATAGTTATCATCTCCGGTAATTTTAAGTATTTTGTCATAGACTAAAAGTGTGCACGCCCTCTGATTGACTGCTCAACAATTTTAGTCTTGCTCCTGACAAAGTGGATTTATTACTACCCCATTCAGGTATCATCGCTGAACACAACTCTTGTATTCTCGACTGCAAATTTCAGATATTAGGAAAAACGTGTTTTCGATCAGTGACACGTATGGTTCACCTGTAATTTTCCCCGGCCTTTTTAAACAGAACTTCAGAGCCCTTGGCTGCAGATTGGTAATTCTTAGCAGCTTTTCATCCCTCCTTTTTGATCTTCTTTTGGCTGAGCATGTCAATCCCCATATTGAATTGTGCATAGCCTTAGATTACACAAATTTACAGTACCGAACGAATCCGCAACACTCCACCTTCCGTAATTATCGTCTACAAAACCACTCTCTGCACCCTATCAGCAAGGACGAGTAAAACCTAATCACATTCTAAATTATGGTTGATGTTTTTATTTGGCGCCCACTTTTGAATATCTAGTTTATTTCACTCCAGTTTTGTCAGGGCTTTTTGATTGATACGTAAGTCACTTTTAACAGTTTGTCTCTCAAGTCTGAACACCAAAGTTAAAATATATGCAAGGATCTCAATTTTGGTTTCGAGAGGTTCTGGTGGAATACACTTTGCAAATGAGGGTTTGGTATATGGTTCCGATAAATAAATTATCCAAGCTAAAGCCTAGAATGAATCCCACAACATAGGTTTATCCGTCATCAGCTCTAATTGTTTTTAGTTATTTGTCAGAAGCTACCATTACAATATCCTCAAAACGTGGTAGCAAACCAAAAATTTCACCAAAATGAGACCCTTCTCAGACATAATCGATTGAATTCCAATTATTACTCTGAAAAATATGTTTAAGTAGCATCAACAAACACCTTCCTGCTTCACTTCTCAGACAGTTACTTGAAGCAGTTTTGACGGCGGAGTTAGTCGAGCGATGCTATATTCCCCATAGTTTACCGATGAAGTGAATCTAGTATATACCAGAAAGCCATTGTCAGTGAATGCTAAATGATGTCATGAGCAATGCTTATGATGATCAATTTACTACAAAACCTGCTTGAAAGTTTAGTGAAACATTACGAACAAGCACTGCAGCCAAAGTAATATATTTTTTGTGCTCAAGATGGCAGCCAAAATGTTGGTTAGAAGATTGATTTAAAAAACTGCTTGTGAGCTATGTGCGACCAATTTCACATTCGAAATGTGAAAGGAAATTTGCATCCCTAAACACAACTCTCAGCTGGCCCACCAAACAAGTAGATTTCTCAACCAAACCCGAAAGATATGTCCAAAACCTATCTAGCGTACAGTTGACTAAGGATTTATCACTTTGGTCCAAGTAGGGTTTCCCACGAAGTAAAGAGAATCAGACTGAGGTTGAAGTTCCCTTTGAAAACCTCATAGGAAAACAAAAGATCTAGTGCCAAAAACACACTGTTTTCGAAAGATTTAATGGCTTGCTAGTCACAACCTGTTATCAATATATTTGTTAACGGGTTAGAAATATTGGTCCGTTGACTAGAAGACATACTGAAGAACTAAAGAAATCACAACGGAATAGACAGGTTATCTTTAGTGGACCAGAAAATGGCGCTGGCATTGTCGTAACGAATCGATGAGACTATATTATGAAGCTACCACAACTGCTCAGCCAAGGATCGAAATTCATGAAAGATGCATCTGAAAAAGATCAAACGGATCGAGCTGAGAAAGGAACGACAGATGTGCTAGAGACCCTGAGTTCCAATGGCTATATATATTTCCTAGCCCGTTTACGGGCAGTTCAGAATCCCCAAAATCGGTTTGCCTGTACGTCCTATTCTTTCCAGCTAATCATTACAATGGTACGACAGCTAGAAGAGGTTTTGGAACCCTTGCGTAAACTTATTGCTACACACATACTTCGCGCCATTTTCCAATTTGTTGTGGCCAATAAAAAGCAAACATCGACAGAAAGACGGCTTTCTTACTAGACATTGTCTCTGTTCACAAACGTGCCATCGGTAGAAAAGGTGAATTCCATTCGATGGTTTATCGAAGAAAGACAACTTCCTATAGGAATCCTAGAAGTTAATCTCAGGGAACTGAAGTGCACTGTGAACGTGCACTTTCTACTTGACGGAACATAATACCGACAAATAGACGGAGTCTCAATGGGATGTTACCTTGACCCACAATTAGCTGATATTTTCATGGTTGAGTCGGAAGATAGCGAATCAAAGATAACTATCGGGTCTTAACCATCATTTTCGTTGTGTGGACGATAATCTCCGTACCACCGAACGGCATACACCTAAAGATAAAAACGGTGGAAATTTTCAATGCCGCACATGAAGCGATACGGTTCTCGGTTGAGATAGAACAAAACAACTACCTTCCAGTTTTGGATACGGATCTAATGAGGGGCTCGATAGGCTCAAAACGACTAAAGTATATAGAATAGCAATATGAAATGGGAAATACACAGATTTTCAGGGATTTGTGCCCTTAAACCAAAAAAGAAACCTGATAAGGTGTTTGACATCAAGGACCTAATGCATACCCTCTGATGATACGCTGAATGCAGAGCTACAGACAACTCATAGCGTCCCATCAGCGTATGACTCTCCAGAGGAATTCATTGCTAGCAATAAGGAGTATGGAAGAACAACATAAATGTTACCAGGGGTAGCTCAGGAAATGCTTTTCATCAGTCTCTCCTTCAAAGGTGACGCTACTGCAGAGAGAACTAGTAGGGCTTTATTTGCTGCTGTCCAAACCACATTTTAAGGGGTTCCGCTAAGACGCCAATTCTCAACTAATCATGCCGTCAAATGTAAAAAACTGCTTTCATTGACCTGGTCGATGCTCATCTATCAATTAAAGTGCGCCTGTGGTCGAAAGACAAGGCACTCCTCGAAAAGCATCAAAGAGCATCTGCCATGCCGGTTTCAACGCGGGGCGGATGGCAAGGTTTCTATCTCAATTACAGCCTACTTACTAGAGTCAAGGCATCCGATCGGAGAGGAAAACTCGTTCCGAGTTTTTTTACAGAGGGCCACGTTGTGACTCTAAAGCGATCAGAGGCCGAAAGATGGCGATGGCTGAAGCGACGAGTATACATGTCTTTAGGCCTAAACTATGTTCGCAAAAGAAGTTGGTCCTTGCGCTTGTGCTTTCCTGGCCAGAGACTGAAGATGTCACCCGCGAACGCACTGCCAATCCGAGTCAATAACTGCCCACGCGATTACACTCACCACATCCCCTACTTCTCTCCTCTACCAACTAATCGACTGTCCGACTTGCCGATCGAATGACAAACCGACCGACAGACCCACCGACGATCCCTTGACTGCCCCACCCCCTCCTTTCTCATGACAAATAAATATGATTGTATTGGCTTGAAAATTAATCACCGAAAGCACGTTCGCCCGCACTACGCGTTTTGATCTGAACCACGGGTCTGTTCACAACTTCCCGAAATTGTTGTTACTCGGATATTTTCAGTCCTGTTACCGGCTGATTTCTGACTGCTAACATAATTCTTTTCATATTTTTATTTCGGCAGTTCAGAATCAGTGTCGAAGATAATGATGTTCTCATTCCGGAAGTAGAACTTCCCGCATTACTTCCTACTGAATCTAAACCTAAATGATTAGTAGTTCCAATCGATCGTATACATTTGATTGAGAATTATTGAACAGACCATTTTCTAAGATTGTTTGACTATTTAAAATGATCAGAGAAAACATAGAGTACTACCCCGATGACATTTTTGTCCTCGATGACCTAAGGCTTGTGCTTTCACTTAAGACGTCGTGATCAGCCATCGCCCCTATATGGCTTCATCAGTTTCGGCGAAATTTGGGCGACTCGTACATTACTGGTCAACACATCTTGTCAGTCAAACGAAATATCCGCCACAGCGAAGTGAATTGCAAATGATTTTTGATAGAATTCTGAATCTGCTTTCTGTGATTTTATTGAGTAAACACTCCTTCGGGGGAAACGAAATACTGCCACGTAGTAAAAACACGGACTAACGCACCAGTAAACTTCTATGGGTACAGTTCCGTCGGCGGAATCACCCTACAGACCTTCACCTCGGTGGTTTATAGAAAAGTGTTTTCGTCCTGCAGAGCAACAGTGAGATACGTTAAAGATCTTGTGTGGCTTCGTACTCCATGACTTGTGACAAGTTCGCCAGTCCTTCTGAACTACTCGCAGTGTCTTCCTGACTGTGCAAGCCTTTTCCAATGTTAAAACCGGTAAAAATGAAATTATGAAGACCAGCAGACTATCACAATACGAAATTGGAAAAATTCCCTCTTACTGATAATGAATATGGAAGTGTGGTCCACTGGCAACATTTCTCCGTCACTCATTTCGAGTTTGTGCTTCTAAAGAATGGTTATTCGGTTTATAAATACGAGACTGGTTCTCATCCCAACATTTTAAAACCACATCGTATCAATAATTAGAACTCCTAAATATTTAATTTCAGTGATGTCATTAGTTTCCAATTTTCTATCGTCCATTTATGCCTGAGCGAACTCACAAAGAGAGATTGTTGAGCTACGCCAGAACAAGCTGCTTTGATGCAACGAAATTCTTGAGTCACTTGGATACATTTGAGCTCGTAGGATACCAGATAAGCTACAGTTTACAACTGACCAGCTAAATGAAAGCATCAAAACCCCTTCAAAACGAAGCACAGCAAACTGAAATAATAAAATAGTTGGACAAATGACTAAGGTTTGTGTTCGGTCTAAACACAGACGGTATGAAAGTCTATCAAACAAAGGTAACTGTGGAGGAGAAATCACGATGTCTAGAACAGGGTGAAAGGTATGTGCTTCTTTTTGCATAACATAGGCTCCCAATATTTAATTAGAATAGCCGTCCCAAGAGTGTGCGTTTATAATTTCATTCCCATGTAGATCAGTCACAACGTTCCATCTCACTCTCGGATTTATTGCTTGTTAGCTACGTGCGTATTATTCGTGGTAAGCACTCCTGGCATCGCACCAGTTACGAAAAAGGTTATTCGTTTTTCAGTAGATCAGCGGGCATAGAAAATTAACAGAAAGCGAACGAATATTTTTTTCACTTCTGAAATGAAATAGCTTAGATGTGTCAGAAAGCCATAATCAGTTTACCACAAAAGAACACTACAGCGTGTTATATATCTTTAGGACAATTTCCGTCTTTATTGTAGATAAACGTTTAAAATCTCAAAAATTAAATCATTTATACTACTTTGAACAATAACTGGAAGGAGAGCTCTCATCAGAACATGCGGATAGTTGTTCGATTTCGAAGCTTTTCGAAAGAAAGTGCAGGAATCAATTGGAATGAATCATAATGGACATGACATACACAGAAGACTAATCTGTCAGAAGAACTATTTTTTTACTTTTTGTTTACTTTTTTATTATGATGCAACAACGACACAATATTTCAGGAAGGGAGTCACTGTCAACGAGATCCTGCGAGTCGTGGAGTGACCAGCTATGGAAGCGGGATTCGAACTCAGGACCGAAAGGTTGCGAGTCTACAGCGATGACCGTTTGACCACCGTAGCAAGTGGTGAGAGGGACGATCACATTCCAATAAAAGTTATGATTCATGGTCCGAGCAAGAGTGGATAAAACACACTCATAATATTAGGATAATGCGAAATCTAATTGAACCGATTGACAGATCTGCTTCTCGCATGAACTGGACAGTCCGGTGGTGATCGAATGGTTACCATGGTGGACGGTAAAACCTTAACTCACGGGTTGGAACCCTGTTACCACAGCAGGTCAGTTTGCCTATTTAGCAACCTCTAGCTGGCAGCGTCCCCATTCCTGAAATATTTCCTCACTATTATTCAATGAAAAAGAAATAAATAATAAAAGAAATGGATAAAAGATTATCCACTTTCAGTCTGAAATGTAAATATCAATAGTGTTATTCGAATCGGTAGGCGCGTGCAGGGACGAACAGTCCATTTTTAGAATCACAAGGTGTAACCTATTTTTATCGTCTCACTAACTTCAGTGAGAATCCTATTCCGCCTGTAAACCATTTCACTTTATTAGTGAAAAACAAATAAAATATGTAAGTCCTCATTCCATGTAACATCTAGTTGCACACAGCGCGTTGGTCCAACTGGGGTGGACGACCAAGTGTTCAGGTTTAAATGCCACTGGTGGGATTCGTCTTTAACGTACTGACTCACGCCATTGATCAGATGTCCCGTCGCTCGTAGTTTCGTGGTCTCAGTACGGAATGAGCGCTAAAGCACTGCTTGCCAATGAGGCTAAACTGTCTATCGAAAAAAGTGTCAGACCATACCCTAACACTTAATTTAGAGTGGACTGTTGGTCCCTGCACATTCTTTACCGTTCAAATGGGAATATGGTGCTAACCTACTATTGGGTGCTCAAGTATACCGATGAATGAGTACCGGGTACGCATATCAGACGAGTGGTGACAACCACGAAACCGTTTTTTGCTTGCAGTGACATTTGTCTTTTCACGGGGGTAATACCATACTGAAGTAAGTAGCCTGCAAAGGTGCCGTCATCCACATCCTACGTGCCAAAGCAAGACGGTTATGTTACCCAAAACAATGTTGGACAAAATACACTTCATTGAAGCTTCAAATATAAGGTAAAGTAAAACCCAAAATGTCTGCCATTTCGCCGATATCTGGGTTGGAAGTCAACGTATTTCTCATATGAATATAATGAAGAAAGCAACCTTTGGATAAAAGAAACACATCCTTTATTTCTTTCATGTAGTGTAAAACTCAGTGTACCGAAAGTCAAGGCTTTCATTACCACCCTCACTCCATAACGAACACATCCTCTTATGCGTCATTTCAGGGATTGAGAGACACACGTTGGTCTAACAGATTGTCACTCAAGTACCCTGTTATTGGAAGAATTCCGGAAAAGGGGTGTTTCCATTTTTGCTCAAAAGCTCTGGTGAAAGGTCTTTTCTGCCAACGAATCATCTCAGTTTATTGGTAAAACTCAATGAACTAATAGGACGCTGGTCCATGTAGCCAATCTTTGCATTCAGAGCATTGCTCCCACGGGTGTTGGCAACCAAGCATTGAGGCCCGAATATCACTGGCTTAATTCGTCATTGATTCCCTCGATGTACGCCACCAATCACTTCTCCCGTCACTTGCGGTTTCCTGGGCTCTATACTATGCATGCGCTGAAGAACTGTATTCCATTTAGACTAAGCTGTTTTTCAAATGATATACCAGACCATAACCTCACACGGGATCCAGCTTCAATTTACACAGTCAAATCCTACATATCATATTATTACCTAATGACATAAATACAATCAGCTTCAAAGAAAACGGTAAACAATACGAAGCTTCTCCTTTATTATATAGGCCAATACATTCATGAATACCCTGGTTTGCACATAGGGCGGTAATCAGCGAAAGGAAACCATGTTTATTCCATTAGTACGGAATACTTGGTACAGTACTTGTAAAGATTTATTGAACTTGTACAGAGAAATTCAGCTGGTCATATTGAGGACTCGCGGTAAAGCAGTTCATCGCAGGTCTCGTGCACCCTATACTAAATTTGTCTTCTACTGACCAAACTATTTGTTTCCCTTTCATGTACTGTCACTACTAAATTCCATGCCGATCATAACCTTGGCCTCCACAACCGCGTAACCCTTGTTGTTCAATCAGGCTGCACCACGCAGCTCTGTTCCGTCTTGTCTCTATAACAAGTGCCAATGGATCCCAATTCCCATGAGTCTGTTGTTGTTATCTGTTCGAGTTTATCGTTTACGTAACCTCCCCCCCCCCCCGGCCGTCTGTCTCATTCGTGTGAACGACTCAACTCAGTCGTCTCCCGCTGATCTCTCTCTTTCCGATAACCACGTTAATCCGCCTGATCTCCACCCGTCCTCGTGTGCGTCACCCCTCAATTCGTTATCTCTCTTCCGTTCGTTGACTGGCCAGAAGGCCCCTATAAATAAGGACCTATTTTGTTATCTACTCTACTCGACCCGGCATAGTTTCCCCTTCTATTGTTGCTTGGGCATCTTAAAGTCTTTCTTGACTGTGGTCGATCTGTCCACAATTTGAGGCTTTATTGTTATTGTTTGCCAGTCTGTCCTCTAGTACACGTAGTAAAGCGAGCCTGTGTTCTCTGTCTTGGGACTTGGAGTTCGTTTATCTGCGAGTCAATCAATTACGGGACCGAAATCTTGTACATTACGAGAATCTGTGTGTATCCCACGCCCTTATCTCCTGGTTCCTTTTACTTTTTATCTGTTCTGTTCCATTTCAGTTATTCAAGTACACAGTAAACAATTCAGCAGTAAACAATGGTGCAAGTACAGAAATATGATGTAGGTTATCCGTTATCTGCTACTTCAGTATGCGACTGCATTGGAAGAACGAGATGAGCATGTCGGTGGAGAAAAAGTCAGAAGTATTTCAAAGAAATATAAGCCGGTGTTTATCGATTATTGAATGCACACGCTCATATGCAAAGTGCTTTCATCATGACGAGAGTTATTATTCGGGTCAGCCAAAATGAGTAACAGTGACGCTTTTCGTACTACATCTGCGTTAGTGCGTTGACTAGTTTACAAATTCAAAGGAATGTAAAGAAGGATTTTGCAACAAGCCCATTTTCTGAAATGTAATTAACAAACGAGGTGTCCATACCAGCCTTCATCCTATCCAGGATTAGAAGTCGATATAATATTTTTTGTTATTGTTTGTTTGTACACAGTGGTCGTGCGCTAGGCAAGAAACACAAGCACTGACTGACCTCATATTTAGCAGCGATTGATTGAAGAAAAATGATAAATCAACTCTTATCACTGCAAGGGTTAAAATCAACCGATGATCAAGGGTGGAGGTGGTCTACGATGACAGGGATTTTATGTCGGGTGTTGATCCGTACAATTTTTCCGTACAGTACGAGTTTGTAGCGTTTATCTGCTTGCTCATACTTTTAGAACAGCTTTGGTTTGAAATGCAAGTACACTGATTCTTTGAGGGCAATCCATCCAGTCCTGTCGGGGGTCGTAATACTTTTGACGGTTGAACCAACTGTTGAAGAAATCTAATCACCTGCTTAGAGGTTTTATTCGGGTAGTCAATTGTGGGTTTATGCTCAAGAATAGGTAAAATATAAAATCGTGCATCATTTTTCAGGTGTAGAAAATCACCATCATATGATATTAGATCGAATTAAAATCAGGCGGTAAAACATGATTTCAATAAGCCCTGATACGAAAATCAAGCCATCGTTCAGTATACAGCAGTGAAATTCATCGAGATTTATAAAAATTGTACCCTGAATCCATTAGAGAAAAGGCATCCTACACATTTAAAAATAGCTTTTCGAAAGTCTATACGTTAAGATTCACATAAATGGATCTGATTTAATCAGTAATTATCATTCATTCCAATAGATGTTGTTAGGTAAATCTGGTTTTGTGAATTATACGCATCAATACACCCGTCATAATAAGCGATAAGTATCGTTTAGAAGCTTTAGGTAGTCTTTCTTACAAAATGAATTTTCATCTCTGAACTCTGCTATCGGATTTAAACGGTTGTTTCTCTGGCTCCAGAAAACCAAGCAGTGTTTACGCTTTCTGTTTTTGGGATCACTACAGAATTCGAACCTACTGGGACCAGTTTCAATATAAGCGAAGGTGACTAGCATCACCAATTGTAATTATATTCTGATCACAGAGTGGGAAACACCAACTGATTGCATGGGTACCTAGTATTAGCCCCATTATCTCAAGACGATTGAGAGGGATACTTTGCCAGTGGACACAATTTTGAAATTGAAATCTCGGCATCAATAAATTACCGTAATTCGTATTAAGAAACACAGAGGAACTATACTTATGACATTATATCATGCAATATCAAAGCAAATCTCACTATTAAAACCCAACCATTATCTCACTGTCCAGCTTTTTACACCACATTATGAATCCTCAACAGTAAGCATTCAGCTTTATAGCAGAGGCTTTGCTGACGGGCAACACGTAGAGTTTCTTACAAGTACCGTTTGGAGCCTTACGGTAATCTCACGGTTTTCATTGTTTCGTTTAGGAATGATATATCACAGTTATTCACGGTATACGACAATCAAGTTTTCTTTCTGATTTATGCACACGATGCTTAGTTATTCGAACAATGTGTTCAGTTTTCGCCGTTGTTATTTCATGCCTACACGTGAGAGAAGTATAAGGCACAAAGCCATAAGGCAGAAAGCCACATTGCAGAGTTGTAAAATACTGATAAACATGAACAGGCGTCTTGATATGTTGATCCTCAAGAGCTCAATAAGCGCAATAGCATGGTCATTTGCCAGACGAAACTTAGTTGCATTCTGCCCCAAGAGTAACCGGCTTTGAATTAGGGGGAATTGGATGACACTGTCAAAACACGGCTTGGCTCGTTTTGTTAGACACTAAGATGGTTTGGTCAACATGCAGCGAGTTTTCATCTGCCCTGAAACGACGACAAGATTGGAACGAAACAAGGCGGACCGAATAATCAACCAGATGCCACCTGTGATCTGAACCGAATAAGCTAGTTGGGTATGTTCCCAGACTAACCATTCATATGAGCCGACGGCGAATAACGAGTGAGCCAATAGGGGTATGGGCAAAGATTTGCCTATGACCACCATTCATGGTACATAAGCTGTCGTTTTTGTAATCATACATAGAGGTACTTCGAAGGCCGAGTAGGCTCCTCACATGGGTTAGTGGGACAGCACAAAAAATGAACCTATTCGCTTGAAGGAGCTGAAATTTATCTCCAGATTACACTGAACAACTAAAACCGGCATCATTCTTTTTCAGTTCCAAGGAAGATGTGTTAACCTTCTTTGGTGCTTTTCTGGGTGTCTGACACAATGTAGTGAGCACATCACGATCAGTCAATCAGCGATTTTATAGCTACGTGCTTCTTAGCGTCTCTTTTGGGACAAATTTATGTTCCTTGATTTCTCATTATAGTGACTGACTTTTTTGTTGCACAGTCGTAATGCAGTATTTGAAGAAAGGGATTTTGGTCAAATAAAGCCGTCGGGTGCTCAAACAACCGAAAGGTAAAATCTCCGGACGTTTTATCAGTCCTGGCGTCTCCAAGCTCACTAGGGATCCCTTCCTGATGGGCAAACTATGGGGTGACGTTCTGATGATAAATCTCCCTTTGAACACGGTATAGTGTTAGATCTTCATCATCAGTTTTTGGATTCAACATTTTTCGGATGAATGTCCCAAAGACTCAGAGAAGACGAACTTGAATATTGTGAAAATATATTTTGTGGTCAGTATTGTATCCTACACCATTGGACTCAGTCTGCATTCGCACACTTATACAATAATCCTCTTGGTTAGCCGTGAAGGCCAAATGATTGAACGAAAATTCACAATTCTCATAAAGAAAATTCACAATACAGTTAGCTTTACTCAATGACTTCTTGAATAACAGATAGCCGCCACCGGTGATGGTCCAGGAGCCTGAAGCACACCACTACGGACTGTTTACTCGGTATAACGTCCGCCTGCTGAAAACACTTCTCATGCTATCTAAGCTAAACAGACTGCTCGTGAGTACTTCGTGGCACTGGGTGTAGCAGCAAAACACATGTCCTGTGGGTGCAAGTCCCCTCTCTAGGAATCGGTAGTCCCAGCCTAAGCGCGACCCCTGTCGTTAACCGTTTGACTTTTAGTTACCAGTTATTCCACAAGTGGAAAAGCATTCTGAATTTCACGTAGCATGGCTGAAAGTACAAGCTGACGCCTGACCAGCTGGCGACGTCATCAGGAAGTATGTTGCTTCAGTACACCCTAACTACTCGAGTAGAATTTGCATATATGTGAACCCATTTGGACGGTTTGCCCATTGCATGTTGCTTCTTTATTCTGAAGCACATACTAGAAATACATCTCCATCAACAGTGCGCACCCCTTGAGAACTGTCAACACAAGAGCCTGCATCCCTGATAATCTGGAGAAGATAGTGGTATTGCCTTACTTCTTTCCCACGACGTACTTTCGTATGTTAAAATTTAACCAGTTACCTGCATTCTTTTAGTAAGTGCACTTCCCCCCCCCCCCTGAAACTTAGCATGTTCTGCCAAACAGGTTCTTCTAACGCACACAGATGCTCCTTCGGGAAAAAGAAAAGACTGAACTAATATGTCTGAAAGCACCGGTGAACAACAATTAAAACAATGAGACGAGCAAAACAACGGAGCACTTGTTACTCCAAACCAAAGTAAAAGCTGAATTTTGAGGATGTGAGCAACCAGCTCACTGCTAGCTCTGCTATTTCCTCACTCTTTCCCTTACCTCGAATCCTGAATGCCCAACAGTCACATTTTCTAACGTCAGGAAATTAATTAAATTAGCAAAGTAACTAAACACTTTGTTTGCACTGGATGCATAACAATGACCTTCTAAAGGGTTCCATTACATTGTTCGAAATTGTATTCTACGTACAGCATCTTCCCCTTTTGTCCACACGGCTTCATTCCATTTTGATCTGCTCTGGATTTCGTAATTATGATGGATCGATAATTAGCTTTTGAGTAGTATACGACAATTCACTACATCATTATTATCAGTTGTGGTAGTTTTTCTGTTCGATTTATGAGCAGTACTAGAGTAAGCAGTGAAATTATCACTTTACCTAATATTCCTCCGGTAATAATCATGGCAATGCTAGAATTAGCGGAGATTTCAGCATAGGGTTTCTTCGGCTCAGTTTATATAAACTGATGGTCTTTTACTGGAAAACATTATGGAAGTAGTGTTTTTTCCATTTTTAGTGTTAGCTTTTGTGCGGATACAGTCATCCTTATTCATTGGGTAAGTTTTATCCTCACGTTTTTATTTTTATTGTATGAACAATGTTCCTATAGTTGCAATTAGTGGTAATGGTACTTATAGGCAGAACTATAATACCTCCAGTGACGTCGTCACTACTACTTGTGCTATTTCAGAGCTGTAAGTAATAGTTTGTAATAATCCTACGGTTACCATAATACACACTTAAGCATCATGATGATAACAGTGAAAATATCCCTTCGGCTAAAGAAACATGTATAACTTCTACTAATAACAAATTCAATAACAGAACTGCAGACGCTGTAGGTATAGTTGAAGTAAATACTAAAATATCCATACTATGAAGACGGATACTAAAAAAACAACTTGACTAATGGTGCCAATAAACAATACGTCATTCAAGCATACTGATACTACTGCATTACATCCTCTTATACTAGTAGATCTGCGACCGCCCTTGCAAACCCTATTGATGGTATTCCTCAAGCAGATACTAATACTGATACGGCCTTCGTATTCCCATAACGATACTAAGTACGTTTTCTACTTATACTTGTGCTACGATTATCTGCATGGTTTTATCGCCCTAAAAAAGGTTGTCAGTATGATCGGCCTTGCTGCTCGACTATAGCGTACAACACTTAGTCACATTTTGTCACGTGCACCAAAGTAGACAATCTGGACTAGTTCCTCCCTCAGCCAGATCAGACTAACCCCCCCCCCCCCCTCGTTCTCGACAAGTTCTACAAGGAATATTCATACCAAAGGAATTTATACGGACGAACTGTTCCCAATACATGATAGAAAAAGGCCATTCCTCGGTGAACAAGAATCCCTTAGGCACATTATTCAAGAATAGAAGAGTATTCACCCAAACCCTGATGTCAATTTCAACGTTCTCTTCTGCAGCTGTTATCGTAGAAAAGATCCACGCTTTAACTATATTGTGTTTTTTACTACCAGTGCTAATTGTCTTCAACCTGATTCTGCTAGGAAGAACACCGACAACATTATCACTGATAAGAATCCTCCAAGAATGCAACTAACGGTACTAAAGCAAAGCTACAGCCGTTTTTCTTGGTGAAACTGCTAGCAGTATGCTTATTGTGGCACCACATCCAGTTTATGGAGGATAATCGTTTCCAAGAGTACTTACAGGAATACTCCCATCAACATGACTAAAACAATCACTACCTTGATTATTGATGATGCAAATCCTACTACTAGCCATGTTGCCCTTGATTTGAATATAATTCTTTTTACTGCAATCAACAATTGCACATCTTCCACTGATATTACCGCTACTACTGCTGATACCTTAACCAGAATACAGCAACTTCCTCTTCTATCAATAAAACACCTACCATTCTACAACTACTGCTACTTGAAATGCAACAATGATAATAATAATTACGGTAACTCTGCTACCATTTCAATTAAAAGTGCTTATACTTCTACTGATAATTTTGCTATAACATTTTCCTACAACAACTACTGACAATATTGCTCATCCTATTACCGTTACCAATACCGTGGTGGAGTATTTTACTCGAACGTGGAAGTATCCAATACCAGACAAAAAGCTACCCTCGAAAGAGCACTAAATCATAGTCAACTGTAATATCGTTGGTGCAGAGGAGAAGTTTAGTTGTTCAGTACCCGTACCAGTGTTGTCCTGAAGTATGGTTCAAACGAACAAGTTGTACTTCTAAGCCTCTCTATAAATGTGGCATTATTGCTGTTTTTACTACCACTATTATTACTACGGCCAGTGTACAAAACTTTGCAAGCTATTTACGTTACTTCGACAACATGAACTCGTATTATGTTGTGCAGTCCAGACGAAATAACTGCTTTTTAATAATGAATTTAATTTCACCAAGCTGTTTGTGGAAATCGATGGCACCATACTCACTGATCGATCTTTCTCCACACTGATACCATACAAATCTCTGTCCAGTTCCTGTGTCTGAGTTAGTTCTTTCATCAGCACAGAGAAACTCCCTTCTTCCAGGGTGCATACTGGAAAGAACATCGTTTTCTATGACAAACTCTCTATGTTCGAATTATTTTGAGACCGAGTTTTCTAGGGAGGATCTCTTAAATATATCATCAAAAGTATGAGGTTATTCGCCTATATTTTCCTTTTTTTACTACGTATTTACCAGTTTGGATAATTACTTTTCCGAAACCGTCTAAAGCAGTTTGAACATGTATTCCATAGTTCATGTTCAATTTCCACTCATTATGCTTAGTCGGAAAGCATTTTCTTATCGTGCAACATCTGTGTACAGCAGCCGCAAGATAGGTTCCAAGTGAGTGTAGTAAATTTAAATTTGTTATTCTTCCTTCCTCATTTTTTACACTGTTCATTCTACAGACAGACAAAATGAAATTTTGAGAAAGAAACAGCACGACTAACAAGTTCATTTTCAGTTATTCGTATTCATACGAATATGTACCATTCAAATATGACTCAAAACGACAAACGGGCATAATGATCCAAATCTGTCTCGGCACTTGCGAGTGAGCGTGCGAAATCAATCAATGGTGAACAATATTCCAGTGGTTGCAAACGTGTTCGGTAAGAAGAAGTTGGCGATGGGAGTTTGAGTGTTTGCACTGGTTATATTTGGGTACTCAGAGGAGGACTGTACAGTCGAAATTAAATATAACAAATTGAACTGCAAACTATATCGCTAGAAGTGCTCGTCTGAAGACTGACTTATTGAGATAGCTGAAAAACTACTTCTATGAAAATGTTTACTGCAAACATCATTTTTATTGCTACTGCGGTTTCGAATAGTTCTAGTGTGTTAGTGTGCATTCTACTCACTAAGTAGTATGTACCTGATTGCTTAACATTCAGTTATGGCCAACCATGGGGCGATAATGGACTCAATTAAGTC
The DNA here is from genome assembly GCA_948099385.1 of Fasciola hepatica. NCBI lineage: Eukaryota > Metazoa > Platyhelminthes > Trematoda > Plagiorchiida > Fasciolidae > Fasciola > Fasciola hepatica. The sequence goes on from CANUEZ040000131.1 coordinate 500,750, forward strand.
AGACAAATCGAATTCAACTAGGTCAACGACGGCATATGAACCACATGATCGAATCCCCCTCCTAGATAAAAACTACCTTCAAGTGGACCGCACTGCTATTTTTCGAAGAAACATTGTTGAATTAGTTGTGTATTTCATCTATGTCCGAATGAGCTGTTCCTAATAAACAATTTATTTCACCACAGAACATTGTAGATCGTAATGCTAGTAGCGCCATTACTGATGTGAACACCACGGTGAATGATATTACACCCAATAAATTTCATCACAGTCATTACCTACTCGTGAGTAAGCCTTTGACAAATAGCAATTTACAGAGCAAGAGCGAACAAAATGTGGTATGTTCAAAAGGCCAAAACGAATGACACGAGAATGCATGCACGATGTGTTACGGACCCTCAGAGTGACTTTTGGATCTATTGAGTGTAAATGAGGGTTTCAGTTATGCTCTTTTGATTTCATTGTTACTCCAAAGCCTTGTTTCGACCAAAGCATGTCGATTGACAGGCCCTTTGGACCGTGACACAAATATCACAAAAACTATATCACTATATAGGTAAAACATAATCCCAATAACGGCATCATTTTTGTAGCTGCACAAGTTACTACTGCTAAGACTAACGCCACCAGTCAAGACAATAAATCTACCACGGCTTAAAAACCGTAAGGAATATATACTACAATTACCAAACAATCTGTAACTACCCTTTCTTCTAATATCAGCACCACTCCTAATAATACAAGAAATTCCGTAAATAACGTGAAGTGTACAGATGAAACATGTTGAGAAGCCTGGCAGAAGCAGGCAGCTCCTCAGTGAACGAGAATCCGTTTGAAGTAGGAGTAATGTCCGTGTTATTTCCGTGCCATCTACGACATAAGTATGATTATGTAGTCCTTCACCGAAGTTCAGCGGAGACTCTATAATCCCGCATCCTCACTAACGCTGCTTCAAAGTGACCTTAACAGGTCTAATAATAAAACCGTATGACATAATATTCGCAAGTTACATCGGAAGATCTGCTTTTAACAGGTGGCTTTTCGTCACGGGAAGCTCCCGTGTAAGGCCAACGACGGACTCACACAGTGAGGTCTATAATATTAAGTTCAGAATTTCCTGTATTCTAGTTTTTAATGCTTGTGGGAGGGTAGGGATTTCACTTCTTTTGATATTCTGAGGCACGTATGAATGCCAACCCTCATACTCAGCCGCAACAAACTCGTCATCCGATTATGACGTACAATCCATTTACCGAATACATAAAAGATACTTCCAGCTGTAATTACAAAACCGCTTTTATTGTACAGAGTTGTATTTCTGAAGAAGTTAACCTATTTAATTTGCAAATCGTTGAACATCTGCATCTATTAGGGAAGGCTTTCCGGTTTAAAAGGAAACAAGAATTTGTACTGGTTTTCTACTCGCACTAAATCATTCTGTATCTACCAGCCTCCACACAACCGCTTCAATATACACAGAAAAACAAATAAAGTTATTGGGGTGCCTGGAAGATGTGTTCTGCCATGTCGTTTTTATTGCGTATACGCCGGAAAGTGAGAGCCACAACCATAGAATGGCGGCAGCTGTTTACACCAGAGCATAATCATGCTAGGCCTTATCGATTCACATATGCTGGCAGACTCTCTGTATCTGGTTAGTTAGCATCCTCTGGGTGAACGAAAGGCTGAAATCCTGCTTCCATATCATTAGTTGCTAATCTCACTGACCACTTATCCATGGAATAGACGTGAAACCACAACATCACTGACTGTGATTACTTAGACTGATATGGATAGAAAAATTACTAACTGTGGTTTGATGCGTGCGTTTTAGCATCTACACGGCTATTAAATGTAAAATCATCTATCTATCTCGGGTAGTCTACAGTAGTACGTAAACGGATATTCAGTAACAGTAGGAATACATTGGGAAACTTTACGGGTCAGACAGTAACGGAATTAGAATATACCAAGTGGAAGACATTATTCAACATTGGTCTGCAGACCGATTTCCTGGTTTATATTATAAACTCTCCATCACCTGGTTGGGAAATACTGCGTTCTCTGACTTAATGCTTCTAAGATACAAAAAACGGAGAATACGCAGAGCCGGAATCTGTGATAAACACTCCTCTTTATAAGCTTATACAGACTGGATAACTATTTCCCTTTAACACTAATCCAATAATCAACAACACAAAATTCATTCGGATGTTCAAATTGCTGGCAAAATCCCCACCGATTATGATACTTACTCGATTGTGAATATAATAAGCAGAAAGCTGTTGTAAAAAGCCATGTTTTCATTCTGAAGTAGCACACAACCTCAAAGGTGCATACTTGATCAATTTATATCTATTTCATTATTCATCGTTCCCCCTTGTGAATAAGTTTGAAGCACGTGAAAAAGACGAACAGAACAAGACCGTGAAAAATCGATACAATTTTTGTATTATCAAGGTGTTTTCACTCTACTACCATCTATCGCTCTCCCGATCTCTTGACCTTAATCATCAACAGCCTGTCCCACGATCAAGTGGTGCAAAAGCAGGTCAAATACTTTGGTGAACATTCAGTTTCAACTAGGATAATCCTGGTCTTTAGTGAGACCTTTCAGTCAGATAAGACTTGCTCAAGAGTTACTCATATTTAGGTCTTTTAGAAATAATCCAGTTGAATGCGCCAGCATTCTCTTATAATCACTTGCAACAGCCGTTCCCTGTGGACAGAAGCAGAACTGAATGTTTCTCATCGAGCTTTCTCATGAAGTTCACTGTTTCTCCAGCTTTGTGTTCCCCAAATACTTCAAAACGGGCTAGAAAAGTATATCGCGGAGGAATTTGCAAGATGTTTCCAAAAGTGATTGCGACAGAAATTGAGAGAAGTAAGTTATGACAACAGTGTTCAGTTGATCTAAATCCGATACCATACCCCCAACAATGTTGGGTTCGCATTGCAATGGTGAAAGTACGCATGACGCATGACGCATCATAAATCTGTTTGAATGTAGACTCCCATCGCATGATACACAACACTACATAGACCACTCACAGCATTGAACTCGTAAATGGGAGTTTCAAAAAAGCATCATTCGAATTACTTCCGGATGACAAAGTCCATTAAGTTGGTAGATATTGTCTGCAATAGATCACGGCCAACTTGTCCAGGGAGAGTTATCAAAGATTCCCCGACCAACAATAACGTTATCATCCATCAGAAGAAATCTTCTACGAAAATCAGGTTTTCTCTCACCCTTTGATGTGTAACAAATAACCATAGGCACAAGAATTTACTCGATATAAGCTTTTACGGTGGCGAACCCATAAGCACATGAAAGACTCATATTGTTCAATGTCCTCTTAACAGCCCCGGCTTCAATGTATTTTGAGAATTTGCCTAAATAACTGCACGTGTAGTTTACTACACTTTCTCCAATAAGGATAAAAATAACCACCAGGATGCGATGGTCCAGGGATGAAAAAAGTGAGATTCAAAAATTGGTACAAGACGAAATAGGAGCATCTTGAATTTTCAAGTGGAATGGATGAATCGAACGCTTGAGTCGCATCCAATTTTACTGCACTTGTTTTTGTACTCAGATGAGAGAAAACCGGTGCTTTACTGTCAGGTGATTTGCAGTAGTTGAGTAATACAGAAAAGTTATTCTGCGATTCCCGTTAATGTTCACAAGAATGGTTTACGTATCAGAAACCAATGATGTTACGCGCACCGATAAGCCGAAGGTATGTTAGAGGAGTTTGGTATTGATTTGTTTCTTGATTAAATTACCGTTCACTGTGAAAATATACCACTTGCCTACTACTGGTATATTCTTTCGTAGTGTGATAGTGTGCCCTTCTGTTAAAAAGGGCAATGATGAATATGCAGCTGAAGCTTGTGTTGACAGCCTTGCCATGGCTACAATTCAAAGAATAACTATTTGTTTCAAGAAGGATGCACGTACGTTAGATGACCAAGGCTGGTGACAAACTGTGGACCGATTGTCCCATACCTGAGCGATCGAAAGGGGTTCCCGGTCATGCAGCTCTTAAAGCAGTTTTACTTTTGATTGATTTAACGATGATGCTGTGGGCTATATACTTGTAAATATCAATCTTTGTCAAGCTTGGAGATGAAAGATTATGAACACCAGCTTGTTCTGCTGTTGTGTTAATTCACGATCTGTGATTTTATTACGAAACCTGTTCCATATGCTTCATTTATCGTACCTGTACGGTCGTGGTCAAGGTTGAAAAAAAAGATGAGTTTTTTCATTATAGTTCATTTCTTTTTTATTGAACGGAGTCAAATAGAACTAGCCAACTTGTCCAGTATCCTCCAAAGTTACTTGAACTGACATCTAAATGTTACCTTCAGAGACTACCTCCATCACTGAACCACATGAGTCATGTCCCATGTTGAACTAAGCCCCGATTTTGTGCACACAATAACCACAGTTACAGGACATTTTTCCATTACTAACTAAATAACTTCTCACGGAATTAAAGCGAACAATTATTATTGTTATTATGCCAAAGCTACTTCCATCATAGCCTGACAACTACTCTACAGAATACAATGAATAGGTTTAGCCCGTAGTTAATCAACCAGTATATCCTCAGCCGCGATAAAATAAGGTGAATTAAGTCGTCTGTCAACAACAGAATAAAGGTACTAAAGCCGGATCAGTGGACCTGAGCAATTAAAGCATGTCAAACTTTTATCATGGGACCCATGAAATGTATACAGTCAGTGGTACTTGATGGAAAGTTACGGTTACGCATCAGGACAAATGTGGCCCTTTTATTCACACTAATTACTATTCCAACTGATACCATTCTTTTCTGTGTTTTGCCCCTTTTTTCTTGGGAGTTATCATTTTGACTTCAGTTTTTGGTTGCTGCTGAGAACTAGCAGTCAGAGAACTGCCTCATACTGCGGACCCTTCTTTGGTTGCTCCAAGTAAATGAGATCCATAGAATATATTATTCGTACTAAGAGCTAGCATCTTATATGAGGGAAAATCCAATTGCGCCTGTCACGGCCAACGGATTTGACTCATTGAAGTCTGTTAGATTCCACAGGACTAACTAAATACAACATAGAGAACCAAAGACAGGTTACTGATAAACTCAGTGCTAACAGATGACATATAACTGACAAATTCAACACAAACTGCGAGTCGATTCAGGCTTTCCTTACAAAGCGCGGTCAAACTGACCAACCTGATCACTTTATTCAAAAAAATCGAGTCACGGTTGTTTGATCTGCCGCTAACGTTGCCGTAGATTTATGTCACAAACTGTACCTGATCACCTGATGGGTGGATAAAGTGCTTTCAAAATATAACATGCCAATATCTGGTTCATTTTACCGCCTTACCAAATGGGCGACGCAAAGTAAGTGTTCTTCTGAGGAATAAGAAAAAATTAAATCTAACTACTCCTGCGGTTTTCAGTAGCAACGACTGACTTTCAAACATCCAGAGCCGTACCTATTCCTGAGGAACACATCCCTGAGTGAAGGGCGCGTTTGAATTCGCCTAAATACTGGAAACACAAAACAGTTTCTATCATTGTAGGCTTACTTTTACCAAGTTTCGCCTCCTCATGAAATAGCGGGTTCTGGAATCCAGTCTAGGATTGTTCTCCCTATCTTCACAGGCTGCTAATGCGAACTTCTGATATATAATTAAATTAATTTCGATAATAATGGTGATGTTTTACATACAAAACGGACGCGTGTTCCACTGGGATGCCTGTTCGGCTTGGCAGCCATTTTTCACCAGTTCGTAGTCATTCTTCTGAACCTGTCTGTTTATTAGGAAAAAGGTAAAACCGCTTAAAATTTGAAGACATTTTATTACTTCAACCAACGAACAGAACATCTCACAGTAGTAGTCCTCTTCCTGTGATGATCAATCAGGGGACAGTATTCAGCGAATAGAGTGAAAAGACTCGTTAATATGATAAAAAATGAATCCTTTGTCTAAAGTGACAAATCTCCGATCGCAAATAATCCTATTTTCTTGTCCCCTTTGCATTTCCGGGGCCACTACAAACGATTGTGAAGGATCACCAAGCACGACAGGCACTTCGTTGTCCCATCCACTGACAGTGGTTTGGAAAGTCCACAGTCACCATGATGGTCAAGCTTATGGGGTCACGTACTACACCCGAGCAGGATCTCGAATCACTTTGCCTTCTGCGTCCCATGGTGAGAATAAGAAGACTCATAAAACTATGACGCATAACAAAAATATCCTGGAGTCACTCATTCCAGTGAATTTAAGGTCCTAGATCACCTTTTGTTTGTTGATATCTGCCGCTTCTAATTGTGCCCAGTTGTGTTTCGAAAGTCTTATCAACAGCATTCTTAAAAAAACGCAGAATTCATTGGATTCCACAAATTTGTTTCAGTCTCTCCGATCAAACGGTTTTGAGAAGACAACTTTACGACTGAGTGAAGCTTCCGGTTGGGGTTCATATGAGGATGTTAAGCTGATAGTCAGGAATAAATCTATTGATTTTTAATTTGGATGTCCCACTTCTGTGACCCGTTTTAAACACTTGTTCTATATTAGGTCCGAATTAATGGTGATGACGAATTTGTTGCATGTTCTAGAAATACGTTATTGCTTTTGTCCCCCAATGAACTTAGGAGGCAAAAATAGCGCGTTTAGCAGAGCACGAGATAAATGGTGGTATCAACTGGGTTTGCGGACAGTATACTTAAATAAATGTACGTATTTTATGAGGATAGAGACAAACTACCAAACTATTTACCGTATACATTTGTGCTCATTGAATATCATTGTGGAAGTTGCACGCAGGATAATTGGATAATATATAACAAATGTTCTTTTTGCTATTTACACAATGTGCAACAGTCCAGAAAGGGAGCAGCAATCTATGAAAGAAAGCCAAATATGGAAGTGACCGGTGGTAGCCAGAGTCAAACAGGGGTCGATATGGTCCAAAGTTTACCGTGATAACCGTTAGATAGTAGTGTGTGGTTTTCATTCCCACACATTTTCCGGTGTATATCGTCTCTGCTTTGTCCTTGAGGATAAGCAAAGATAACACAAATGCTTTTGCGTTTAATATTCTCCAGGGACTAGAGGCAAGTAAAGTGAGCATTTATTCTGGGGTGTACCCATTTCAGAAACCATTGTTTTGTTTGAATTTCCGTCATACTGTTAACTACGTTCATCAAGAAACCGCCGTAGTTGGCTCTTAGTACGGAAGGCCACGGGAATGAAGTGGAACTGAGAAGCAGTGTTACCCCAGTTACCAGGTTACTTGTGAGGGTTTTGATTTCGGGGTTTGCTTTTTCATTTATACTAACGGTTTGACCGAACTGAATAGTTCTTGCTTGATAGATGTAAATTCTTAATCTAGTGTTGAATATTTCTGCAATTCTCATTTTAAATATTACCCCGGTGCAAAAGCAATACGGAACAACAGTCTACGTCAACACACTGTACGCAAAAGACATAAATGTGTGAAGCACTCCAGAGCCTGAGGATCGAATTTGACTCCCAAATGGTGGATGGGGCTCGATTACTACAAGATGATTTATCTGCATGAAATATTGCTAACCCCATCAAAATACATGGGTGTATTTATTGTTTGCTTGCGAAAATCGTTGGAAAAATGACGGAAATGTGAAGTGCGTCATTTGACCAATCCGTCATTTGTTTAACGAAATTAGCGTGTAGCTAGTCATAAACGACCGAAAGGTGAGAATACTTACTCAACCAAAAGCAGTATTCTAGGATTTCATGTACGCAAATTACATGGACTTTGAAAGTGCTCTCGAAAACTGATTCAAAAAACTTTCATCGTTGTGAGCTTGATGTTTGTACTCTTTTCCGATTATTATCAGACAAAAGTTGGGAAAATAAACTACTCGACAAATAAATATTGTTCACTTTGACTCCGCGTTATTCTGTGAAGTTGAGATTGCGTAATCTTGGTAAACACGACTGGTTTGACTGGTGGTCGGGAGACAAAATTAGTTGAACAAAAAAATGTGGATCATTTTCAAAGTCATGTGGTTAAAATTCATTGCCTCTGCTTTTCGCCAAGGTGGCACAAAATAATGATACTGCCAGGAGCATTTTTTTAAATTCTAGCTACCCTAGTGGTTTGTAGAAAAATAAAAGTATAAACACATTTAGAAAACATCATGTCGTTTAAAGATGCGTGGACAATTTTGAGGCTAATGTTAGGCACAAAAAAAAAATTGTTGACTTATTTTGGAATGTATGATTCTCATATCGACTCTATAAGAGCGTGGTCCACAAAACGCCCAATTATTTCACACGACGACGGGTACTTACACATTCATGACCGGAAACTTTCACCACACTAATAAATAAAAGAATGATAAGGTTAATAAAATGCACTTTGTACGTTTTTCGGTGAAAGAACTTGCGCGGAAACCTTCCGTCAACAAATAATCTTTATTCGCGCTATTCAGGTAAACAAATGTGTTAGCAGGATGCGATGCGCAAAAACCCAAAGAAACTTACCTGGATTACAATTTTTCTGGTTTGGCGAAACAAGAATCGGTCAAAATTACTAACTATATCCCTTCGGAGTATATTTTAAATTCGTACACGCTATTGCAAAGGAGGATATATTGAAGTGAGCAGCTTAAATCTTTGGCCATTCAAAAGATAGTGCCATATATGCAATAAAGGTAGTCTTTTGTTAGATCTGTGAAGAAATTTGAATGTTATCCTTATTGGTCTTGACTTTTGACTGACTTTTCGTTAGCAAAGCAAGGCCACAAGAAAGTTATGCTTCATAAGAATTTGCAGAAGAAACTCATCCCATTAACTTGTAAGTTGTAAAACTACAGATCCAAGTTGGGGCAACCTTGTCTACAACAATATGCGTGACAAAGAAATCGCTGGGCTGAAACGAAATGTTTTCCTAGGAGAATAGCCTTGCAGCCGGGTATTGCATTAGGCCATGACTTCCACGGAAATGTCAACCGCACTGCATTGGGCATATCAATTCATTTGCTATGTAGTTATCCTAGTAAATTCGTAGGAATTTTTAGGGTTCTACCACAACAACGGCTCCATGAAAGCTCTGCTTTATTTACGATGTCGATTTTTTTCAAAGAGTACGAAATATTTTGAAGAATTTCAAACTGGTTTTGTGAGGTTTGTATCAGATTAAAGCGTTTGATGTTGATCATATGATAATTCCAAAAAACTATAATTTGACTGGGACTTTGATAATACCCGCTAGTGACCTTCCGACTTCGCCGGGAAGCCAACAAATTTAGTCGGGCTAGGTTTGGATGAAGCACATTTTCATGATCAGCTGTAAAGTGTTCTACCTTTTTATGCTTTACGGAGTTTCTGCACAAATATAGAAAAGATGTGATCATTTATAGACAACCGATTCCAAATGCTTATCTCAACGGACGAAGACCATCTGATTATGATTGGTCTAGCAGTAATAGTGCTCAAAATATCGTCTTGCTATTCATTTGGACCGTTGATATTTTATGAGCCATTACTTAGTGTTCAGCAAGCAGACCCATTATGCACAATCTAGGCAGCATAAGTTTCGGCATGTGGCCCTCACGTGAAGGAGTTCCCACAGGGCAAACTAAGATAGTTTTCCCGTTTACCAGTAGACAGTCAATTCACTCAGCGATAATCAAAGAGGGGGGTGGACATCTTTCGGATCTCAGCGAAAGGACAGACAGGAATCAGTCTCCGAAAAAACACAATGACTGGTCGATATCGACGGGTAATCACTTCTTGTTCTGGGGAATACTTCTAATGAAGTACTACCAATTATTATTTTTAGACTATTGGAACTAACTGGAGCTTCATCTTTTTGTCGTTCTCTTTTTTCTTTTTTTATTTACTTTATTTCTATTGTGCGATAACAACACAATATTTTAGGAAGGGGTACGCGGCTACTTTGGGGCCGCGCTGTGCGGAGACTCCAACCCGGGACCGAAAGGTCCGGAACCCACCATGATTGCACTTTGACCACCGCTACAACGTGCGCGGGTAAGAGTAATCAATCTGAAAAACCTTGGAGTTTGTGCGAAACTTCGTCAGTGAAACTCGCTCAGTGATGGACGAAAATCATCCGATCGGACGGTGTAAAGGGACTGAAATATGAATTGAATAGATCAAGAGCGTCAGTAAGCTTGTCATCATCAAATCTGAATTTCAGTGCGATTCTAAATAACTGAAAAAGATGCCACACAAATTACAGGTAGTGTGAGAGACACAAGACCTCATCCAACACTGTGTTCGAAAGTAATGCTTGTCCCGTTCACCGCATATGAACAAAGAAGTAGAATGCAAATAATTGTTGCTCATAGTTTCACAGAAGATTAGGATTTCACCGCACAAAATAATATTACTGGCAATCGTTGTATCATCTCTATTCATCGGACAAACAATCTACAGGATTTCTGGAGGGAACAGCGGACGATAAAAGGATGCCGAACTGAGAACCGATCAGTGGCATCAAAGGGATTGAAACAGGTGATATCAACGTCTAAAGCTCAACACGGTTACTTCCCAACCACCGCTGGTCTTAGATCATAAAAAGCTCCAAGATCCACTTATATACGTGTCATTATTTGCTGTTCAGTTATGGGTATCAGACATCACGAAAGTCTTTGAAACATGCTAACCGAAATAAAACAGCTCTCTTCGAATGGGTTATCTACGTATTGGAAGAATTAGGCCATTTTCCTTTGTGACAACCCCCCCCCCCCTTTCTGATCTAGCTTCTACGTAACCCAGTCGTTCTCAGTACGGTGCATCTTCCGAACAGATGGAAAGGGCGTGCCGTACTTATGACGACACAGAAACATTCTTCTAAGGCAGCCTGCTTCACAGACAAATTGAGGACATAAAAAGACCGAAAACATTCGTTTCCGGCGAGTTTTAAAAACGGTTTCGCCTCAGGGTCATAACGGCCTGTTGATTTCATGGGAGTGGTTCAAATCTTGAGAATAAGCGAAATCTGAAGGGGACGAACGAACGGACAATCTCAAAGGTCACATTATAGATCAAGTAATAGTGAAGGTTTTGGACTGACGGATCACAAAAACAGGGCTCAACTGATGGAACGTATTCGAATGGCTTAGGCTTCAGCGTCACTGATGAGCCTGATATTAGTTTTGAAATAGAAAGAAGGAATTTGAGTGTACAAACCGATAATCAACTAATTTTTCTTTTCTTACTGAAGACGTCATTGATGTACTGGCATGCGGCTGACTACTCGATGGTAGAACCGATTTCTTGAATGAATAAGCAGACTTGTGAGCGTTTCCATCAAAATCTGCGATACTGTCGCATGACGATGGCTTGGTGAATATGTCCACTTGGAACAAATCTGAGGAAAGAAGAATTTATGAAAATGAGTTGCTTAGTGCTGCCCAAATTATTCATTTCATTTGTGTTCGCAGTAAAACTTGACTCCCGGACAAACGGCAGTCAACATTCTCCAAAATTCAACAATCTGCGGTTTACACGACCATTTCGCCTATCTTCTGGTCTCGAGATAACTGGCAAATAACCGATCACGAAAAGTGCCGTAATTCTTCTGCATCGTCCCGTAATCTCTCGAGTGAGACGTCCATCCTGCCTCCGAAACATTTCATTTACCAGTGCGAAACTCGATGCGTATGTGTAGGATGCTGGCCCATGTACCCAGCCGTTGCATTCAGCATACTGGTCCCACTTGTGCAGACAACCGTCCCTTGGGATCTAAACATCGATGGCAGAATTCAGCACACATTCGATCCACGCCACCAGTCGGTTGCCCTGTCACTCAGTATTCCATTTTCACAAGCCTTGGGCTTGGTACCGCACTAGAGCTGACTGCTAACGTGACTTGGCCGTCTACCAACGGTGATTTAACACGTACCACCACGGTAAAGGCGTTTGCTCATCCGTGACATGTGCATTTCGTTCGCACACACCTAAATATCTCGGTAGTTTTCCGCTTGGCGTGTTGACTTCAGATATTCTTTTGCAGGCAGACTGGTTCATTGTTCTTACAAGGTAACACAGATCGTTCTCGTGTCGGAACAATTTCACCGGATCCATTCACTCACATTCCCAGTAGAATATTTATGAACAAAATAAACTACGTACATCAAGTGTGAATTAATGTTACGAAGAAGCTGAGATCATTCCGTGTATTTTGACAAATGACCGAAACATTCGAAAGGCTGATCATCAGATCAGCTCATCCAGACTATGTGTTTGTTTGTATGCAGAAGATTCTTCTCAACACTGTTGGTTGAATTCTATGAAAATCGATAGAAAAAGGTGCTACCAATCCTCTTTCGGAAATGTGCGGAAGAGTGGTCCTGAAAAAATTGGGTTAATTGGTATTATTCATTTCTCCAGTGAAATATTCGGAGTGGAGTAATGGTTTCCGGAAGCAACTTTACACATGTGGGAGGTAGCAAGACCAATTCTGATCTGCATCTGCTGTGTAACTAATAATAAATATTGGTTTTATTTACAGTGACCAAATAATCATATTGATAAAGAATAAATTCCGGGAATTATTTTGGAAACGGACAGCTAAAAGAAAATAGTCCAACAGACTGAGGACTTCTAGCTGAAATCCTCAAGTTTTTCTATCCATTATTAAGATCGGACTGTCTATAAATAACAACCTTACGCCAGTTAACTCTCTGGCGCTTGAACATAAATTTTGAATGGAATATAATATTGAAAACTTATCGGCTAACCAAAGCACAGTAGTTTTGTTGGGTTCTACACTGATATCGATCACAATACAACAGCCAAAGGGCAACGGCCCTGAATCGATCTCATCAAATGAGAAAAATGATAATTCTTCAACATTCCAACATTCACTCCTTCGGTGTGTGCGTTTTGTATCGAAACAAAATAGACAACTGGGAAAAGACCCAAGAGGAATATGGCCTATGGAGTGAGACTGTGTACAGTAAGTATATATTTCCTCCCTTAATTCTATTCTGTGCTTACTCCTAAACATAAGTGATTACCCAAATTCTTCGGAATTGACCCATTTAATAAGACCAATCAGCAAAGGCTGGGTATGAACCTGGAAGACAATAATGAACGTGGTCATGACACGACGAAAGCGACGGTGATGACAACAGGAACGACAGGGTTTCGACACATGGAAACAGACTTTCAGGGCCGCTGGGTGTGTGCTGGAGGCAGTGCTCTTCCGTAGGGTAGCACATCCACGATCTACAAATGCGCAGAAGGAATAGAAGCCCGATAAACCGAAGCTTACCGAAAAATATGGATACAGCGGTCCATAAAAATGCTGCACAAATGCAAACATAGACGCTAATCGACGGTTCAGTTCGCTGCGAGCTCAGCTCGGCAATACTACGAGGTCACATAGACGGCTCTAGACATTTCATGAACGGAACGTATTACTTATCTACTCGAATTGCGCAAACGCATCGTATCTGATGGGTCAACAGTTCAATTTGACTGCTCGCAACTGCCGTGAATGACCGGAAAAGATGGTGATTACGTAGAAAAATTACATTTTAGTTGTTCCACACATTGTTTTCGGTACTCTATTTTCAAAAAATTCATATTCTATTGGCAAAATTTCTCTCGCTGATTTTCAGAACCATAAAGTGTGAGGAACAATACTTCAAGCCCGTCTAGATATATGGAGAGTGTGGGAAAAGCAAGAAACTTCCTAGGCCATGAAGCACATTCATTACCCAAACATTCTAGTCAGAAAACTTAATTATTTCGGTAGAACCTGCTAATTCCACTAAATCAAAATGGGTTTAGATATCCCCACGTGGAATCTAGTAGAAACGATAGAGTGACGCGTTTGTTGTGTTGATGATCCATAGTCGTTGTATTGTATTTATTTGTACGAAAGTAAATACAAATTAAAGAGTTGGACTGTATGTGATTTCACGCGTGAACAAGTAAGATCGATTGGTTAGAGACCATATATATTCATAATGGAAGATTTCCCTCTCTGTCTCTCAAAACGTTAAGCCTTTGGAGGAGAAAAGCTCACAAAAAAGGGAACTATCACACAGCGAAGACTCTATCTTTTTAGTCACGTCAGAAAACCACAGGTGTAATAGCACGTACAGTAGTATGCTTCTAGCCGACAATATTTACTGAGAACTTCAGTTACCCATCAAACATTTGAGTGGTATCTATACAAGACACTCATCCCCAAACAGTAATGTCGAGAATCTGAAACGTGAGCAATCGCGTCCTTCGTTGTTCAGTTGTCCCAACTTACTATCTGGTTCCAGCTTTACCGGCTTCATGTCCCACAATGTATCCCCTCATACTAGTTAAAAAAAGAGCTGTGAAATTTGAAGTGTCACAAATTCCACGGGCCCGATAACCTTCCTCTAGTGGTACTGTATGCAGTGGACACAAAAACCAACAGCATTTATTGCACATTTATTTAGCCAACTCTTGGATTTTAAAATGATTCTTGACTGTTGGAGGCCGGATCCCTTCATTCCTGTGCCCAAAATGGAACGATAATATTTCACCAGTTACCGGTTTCTCTATCGCATTTGAGGTGTTTGAGAAGTTAAAACTCCAAAGACACTCCAGTGACTTGAAAATGCGAGATATATACCAGTTTGTCCACGGCCGCTCCCGCTCTACTTTGGATGGTATTGCATCCTTGACTCATAATGTCCTGCCGTCCTAGATCACAGTGACGTATTTAACAGTGTTGATAGACAAAAACTTTTTGACATCCTCTCAAGTAATGGAGTACAACTCTCACACACTGGACAATCGTCTGATCATTTACAGTCAGTAACAGTTTACAAGATACGGAGGCAGAACCTCTTTTATCTCTGTTTCAAACCAAGCAGTACTAGAGGGTGCAGTTTTCTCCCTTTTCTATTCTCGGCCTGCTAGTCCTCCATGCCTGTCAGTGGCTGTATCTTCATTACAAAGTACGCAGTTGATGTTGCAGATGAAGCAACATATTTTTAAGTTTCAGCTACATTCGAACGCCAACCTAGCCCATTAGATATTGGCCTTTGGTCCACAGCTCATATTCTAACCTTAAATCCTCATAAAAGCTCAAACATTTTTTTTTCTCTTGTCATAGGCTCTAAGTATGTGATCCTTCTGAAACTCTGTTCAGACTTTCACGCGGGAAAAATCCCCGCTTGTCGTCAACTATCGGCCGAATACTTTGGGATGACAGTCAACCATCTCTTTTGGCAGACTGAACATGTTGCTTGTATTTTCACGAAAGTGAGAGGACTAAACTACTAAGTTTTTCACCTGAGATCAAGGTACTCCTTTATCTAATTCATTTTGTTATCCTTTCAAGCAGATTGCTTCAGTAGTCTTATCCTTCCTCAGTCTTCTTCCCTGGACTACTAGCCAAGGACTCCGCTGCAGTTAAAAGGTCTCTAACAGACCCCATCCTATCCTCACATCGCAAAATGTGCAAAGGAATCACCTAGAGAATTTCGGACGACTCACTTCACGAGCCTCACAAGGATCTCAGCATGTGAGCTTTCTCTTCTTCTATTCGCAATAATTACCAAACAGTGTATTCATGCAAAAATGTCTATAGGTCTCACAAACGCAGATATGCAGTCACTAGCAACCGCCTGTTTTTCTCCCTACAGTACACGTAGATTACCGACGTCGCGTTCTCTGACAATGGATTTGGGGTACATCTACTAGGATTCACTCAGGCGTTGGACCAAAGTTCAGTGCAATGGTGCTGAGAACTGTAGCTCTGATTAATGGTCCTCGTAAGTTCCGATAGCCACACTCTTCAACAGCTTATTCATGCTTAATCTTAACAATTAGGACTGATGAATCTCGGCCACCAGCTTTGAAAACGATTGGGGCTACAACGTGTACAAGAGATAGAGTAACCAAATGTCAAACGAGATGCCTTTATTGCAACGTTTGTTAGTCTCGAGGTCCGATTATCGGTTAATCCAAGAAGTGATGTAAGACGCTAGTATTATTCGGCATCTTCCTCTTCTAACGTGCTTATGAGCAAATGTAAAGTGGATATCGTTTTCGTACAAACCCAAATTTCCTTCATTCGAGACTTTCAGTCGATGCAGCATATCGAGAAGCTGTTGGTCTCAAATTGCTGCAATGAAGACAGTCACATCAATAAACCAAGAATCATGGGTAAGTGATTAGGTGACTGATTTTGAACAAATTCTGTAACAGGAAACGGAAACTACTGCTGAACAATCAGATCACAGCACAGTTCCGTTCAAACAGCAAAATATTCAAATTCGATCAACCTCAGGAGGACGCATCAATCAGGAGAATCGAAATAAAAACCTGAAGTACTGTTTGCCTGGGAGCAAGCTCAACCCCACCAGGTTAATGATCGAATCAGATCCTAGTTGATCAAGCCCCAGAATCAGGAATCTTTCGAAGAAGAGGAAGTTGAAAAAGACTGTCTGAAGGGCTGTATGTGCCTGGTCATTTCATACTGTCTGGCTTACTACACAGTTGTGTCCCCCCCCCTACTTAACCTTCTGGTGGCCGTTGAACGAAGACACAAATGAAAACAATAGGTGATATAGTGAAACTGGCTGAAAGAGAGAGAACACCAATGGCGTGTGTGATCCGAATCCACTTCCAGACTGACAGTAGTATATCGAGGGCCTCCAAAAGTAGCTGATGAATAGCCGTGCTCAGCAAAGCTCTAATCCGTGGAAAAAATCAAAGCAACATTCTTGTGCAGTTAAAGAATAAGACTTTGAATTCGGAAGCTTTTTTCTTGATATACTCTTACCTCTGTTTTTCTGAGTTGTATTCATTGACCGCCAATCCAAAGGCCTCCGTAAACCAACCTTGCATTTGTTTAGCAAGGAGAAAATGAACCAACAAACAAGGCCTCAACATGAAAATTTCGTGGTTCAAAGAACATACCTATTTTGACCGGCGTTTGGCTTTTAGTTTGTAATGCATAGGACTGATAACCACGTTTTTAGAAGTACTTCCCTTAGTCAAATCGAAATTTGGAGGCATTAGATTTCTTGGTTTCCATTGTATGCTGAGAAAGCGTCCCGGAAAGCACTTCATCCTCCATGATCCAACCCCGACCTTCAAAAACAAGAGGGATTTCTCTATCTAAGCCCCATTTTCGATCCACATATAGAACTGAATCATGTGAGGCATCCTTCTTCCTTATTTTGATCAGTCCAGTTGGACTATATTATGTGATATTACGATTTGAATTTAGTCATATGAAATATGCTGCATCTGTACGACTGAGTCAGTTAAAACTGGCTAAGTTGCCACTGTTTGTGTTCTTTTGTGCACTATGAGGAATCCTCAATACTTGTCTTCTAATGAGATTTTCCAGTCTGAGATATTTTCCCGACCAAGTGCATCTGTCGTCTATTTGAGAACATCTCAAACACACGAAATTCATCTTGCTCGTCATGTTCCACACACGGTTCGTGCGAACAAACTTGCTCTTCTGTCGTACTTTTTGAGCCTTTCTAACCTCATATATTTTTACTATATGGTGAGAGGATAGAAGACAGAAGTCAGCTTTCTTATCGGTCGATTAGCCAGAGAATAAATTAATCCATCATTCTATACGTGAGTAGGAACTTTGTGGGGCAAATCATTGTATACCAATCATTCACTTCCAATGATTAGGTTCTCGGTGGTTTCATAGCCCTTTAGTGCACATATCAAAACGATTGGAACAATAAAAATGATTGCTTCACTCATCTTTGACGGTGAGCGAACGTTTGCGTTTGATTCTTGAAACGGCACTCTGCACAGACCAAGCAGTGCTCTGTTAGCTGCAGTTCAAAGCTTTTATTCTGACGGATAAGTAATGAACACGATTAGTTAAATGTTCGATTCTTTTATGTAATAGTTCATAGTACACGAAGCCTGAACATTCAAGGCAACAATGAGAAAAAAGACAACCATTCCGGACGAATATTTTATATGGCTTCTTGGGAATCGGTAACCGCGGCAATTTTTCACCAAGCCGGAGCTGGGGCTCGAACCTAGAGGAAATCATGGTGAGAAATACACAATTTATTACGAGATTAGCCTGGTGATTTGGCCCTCCGTGGGTTTGTTCCCTGTCAAATGGCATCTGTTTCACACGGAACTTTACGGAAAAACTGTTCATCACGAGAGTCGACCGTTGCAAGGGTGGGAGATTGTTAATATTACAAAATCATCGATGACTAAAAGCTTCTTCATGTAAATGAAAATCATTCTTCTCGATTTTTATTGTTCATGGTTGTGACTGAATCAATGTGCACAGCTTATTATGACTTAAAAAGCCCAAACAAAAACAATTCTACAATAAGTCTTTAGTTTTCAGTGATGAGATAAACGGTAATAATTCTTGGTGAATCATCGAACAGATATGATTTATCATGCTTCGAAAGTATTCATCCAAACACATGCATTTACTCATCATGCGGTTTGATCGGATACAAGGGGCCACTGAAAATGGACAAGTTATGTTGACCTATTTCCCAAGGGAGACAAAACATAGTAAACTGGGTTCCCGACTAACAACCGTCTCAGTTTGTGACAATGAACCTTAACTAATAGAAAATAGATGAGTCATTCTCTCTCGGATCACTCAAGATAACAGAAAGCGAACCTCTGCCATTTGTTCCCCTGTGTGTATCCTCAGCATAAGCCCTTAAAATTGGGTTCCATTGTGATATCTTTCCCTTAAAATAACGTCATCCAACACTGAACAATATACCGTTGTGAGCGCCAGCCTTACAGAATACTTTGTTTTGTTGGTTGTTCCCTTTGGAGCGAAATAAGTTTCCATTATTCTCATGCTCAACTCATTGATGGGACAGTAACCAGAGAGGGGATGTTTCAGGACCGGAAAGAATGACGATATGACAGAAAGTAAAAAAGGTTCACAGTTTTGTTAGAAAAATACCGGTGTTATTCATTTTCTCAGCAGTTCAGAAAGGAGGCTCCGGTCAGTGAAAAGCTTCCAAGTGTGAAGTGACAGGCCGTGGCCGGAATCGAACCCGGACTGTTATTTTTCAAAATCCGCGATGATACCGTTTGTATCAATAGCTTCTGACAGCAACGGTGCAATTCGCAACCTTGTTGTGTGTGTAAAGCTTTAAGCCAGCTGAGGCTTATTATCTTGAGCCGAACACAGTAAAATGTTTCAGGTCATCTTTTGCATTTTGGATACACACCTACCACTATGGATACGGCAGGAAGGCGAACCAAGTTGAACGTCTCTGGTCAATCAACATTACCTTACCATCGTTATTCGTTGTTTTTTTCTGCTTATATGTCTCCGACTGATTGTCCAGATGGATCACTGTGCAATAATCCATCTCTAACATAGTGGTGACCAGTTAATGATGAACACATTTACAAAATCGATATATGTTTTTGACTATATTCTAATACCTAACTTACCTGTCCAACACAAAACCACGTCCATTTCTTAGAGGTCGTGCAGGCGAAAGGTGTAGAAACCCAGTTTTCTTATCATGTGTATACTCAGTTCACCTGGTCTCAGCAAATCTGACTGAATGAACTTATTGATCACCAGTCTCGTTTTGATCTATCTCGCTCACCTCCGGCGATTTTACTTGGATTTGCGGCCCCCGTATAGTCAAGTTGTATTTATCAGCACTGTCAATCCTAAGACGATGAGTTTATCTGAAACATGATACATCTCAGGGGGAGCATAGGCTTTTCAGTCCACAGTTCAAATCTGGCCACGGCCGATCACCCTGGGTAGCATTGTGCTAAACGCGACCTTTTTCTGAACTTTTGGTTCTTGTATCAAAGATAAAAATGCACACATGATTATTCATTACCTTGAGTATAAACTCCAAATGTGTATCACACTGTTAGCTGGAAGAATAATTTACCGAAAAACCATTTGGGTCAAGGTGTTTCATCAAGCGCATTAACATATTCAGTGTGCAGTTATAATTATGTATTACATTTCACGGTGAGAGACTAATTCGGGTCTTCATTTTGTGAATTACTGATATCTTTGAGTGTAAATAGTAAAATGACAAACATTTTGCGTTCAGAAAGAACGGTATTCACCCAATATACGGGACTCTTTACGTTATACATTTCATGAATGATGGCTAGCTAGCATCAGCGTCATAAAATGCAGAGTTTGCTGTGGCTATCACGACCGAAGTAAAAACCACCCGATGGGATATCCCTTTCTCAAACTCGTTAAAAGAGTACAACAGGTAATTTATTCACGTGGGAAATCTGCTCCCTAGAACTAAAAGTCTTTCAATGGAACGTGCAAAAGCCGTTAGCTTCTCACAGGTGAAAAGTGATCCCGTTTTCTCCTTTCCCCTTGTCAGTATTTAAAAGTAGGACATGCCACTAATGAATGAGTATAAGGAAAGAAAATAAATTTTCGTCAGAAGTAGTGAATTTCTATAAAAATAGGAAAAGCTGAGCACCGTTACTTCATTTCATCAAAACGACTAAGACCGTGGAAGAATAATGAGAATTTCAAGTGTAGAACAAAGAGCTGAAGAAGATGCCGGCTTTGGAGTTGTGTGATTATCGATTTTCTCGCCGTTTGTGGAGGTCAGAGTTTTGAGCCCCGTTATCTCCAGTTACTTTGGGGGTAGATGACAATACACTGTCATGCGACTCGCTGTTGCCTGTTATCTATAGGGGTCTTGTTTGCTTCCCCGTTGTAAACCTTAGGTTCAGGGTTTGCAGTGACTTTAATCGTGTTTTAGCCTTCAAAGACTAGTTGTATCCCACTTTCACTAAACTTGATAATATGATCAAATATTCATTATATTCTTGTGATTGAATTATCCTCATTTACATCTTAGTCCTAGACGAGACAAACAAAGAGTAATATGTGGCTAACTGATAGAATCTGTGACGAAAAGTAATTCCAGGTAAACTAATTGAACATTCAAAAGTGAGGAACCAGAGCCTGTCCATTGCTCTATCACAGTAAGAACAAAG
The DNA here is from genome assembly GCA_948099385.1 of Fasciola hepatica. Taxonomy (NCBI): domain Eukaryota; kingdom Metazoa; phylum Platyhelminthes; class Trematoda; order Plagiorchiida; family Fasciolidae; genus Fasciola; species Fasciola hepatica. Next base: position 521,748 of record CANUEZ040000131.1, read on the forward strand.
CCATGTACAAAACTGAGTGGGAGAAGTGTTTAATATACCGATTTTAGGTGTTAGGAGGAAATCTGGACTTGTAGGCAGAACCTAGTGTTATAAAGTTAGGAAGAGTTCGAGGAGCATTCAGTTGGCAACAAAAAGATCTATTATAAGATCCTGATGAGTATGCATATATACGTATACAAATATATATTGAGATCAGGATAAAACCTATCAGGCTTATCATCCAGTATCTTCCAGGAAAACTTCAAGCAAGCTTTATGAGATTGGGATATGATAGACTGAGTAAAATGGCCATAGGTTATTCCATTTTTTCTGGCAAAAGATATGAGAGATTGGATGACGAGTTAGAAGTTTTACTAAAATCAACCAGTCACAAAGTCTGAGGAGAGATCGAACCAATACGGTACGGTACACGCAGATACGCAAGGATTCATGACGTGCGACAAGATGAGGAAAAGTTTAATTTCATAGCACAAAGAATGCCGAAATGTCAAATGTTTCCGACAACTTACTGTTGCCAGTTTAGGTCATGGCTGATGATTACTCAGAGGAATTCAGGATATGACGTCCTTACCACTTACTGTTCGTGCATACCAAGGGAAAAATAGAATATAAGAAAGCCTAAATCACTTCATTAGTGGGATAAGACTGAATATCAGTTAGAGAGTTCTGGTACTCGCTTCAGCAGGGCTGCGAAAGAACGAAACTACTTGAAGAACGCTTAACTGATCCTCCTAAGCCACCAAAAGTCATCGGATCTCAATCCTAGGGTACTCGAGGTATTTTCGGTTATCGTCTGCCCTATTTTTTCTGACTTATCTTTATTGTTTGAGAATAACCATCGTAAATGCCTATCCCAAAAGAGCTTCTTCAAAATTTTGTCCCAGTGCTAGTGCTTCTATCTCCTTTGAAGTTTCTTCAAGATTATCCCTCAATATATTCGCTGATACTTTGAATATATTCGATCTTGATCAGTTCGCCTGCCGGCCGTCATGCTCCACTCTCGAAGCCCACCCTATGCTGTTACAGTACACTCTCTTCTTACTGGATCGGTAGAGTAAATCAGCAAGCATTTACTCCCCATATCAACTACTTCTCTTTCTAAATTTTGACACCCTCTGATTTTTTCGGTTGACAGACTACCTTCACAACCGGCAGCTGTTCGCCCACTACAGCTGTATTATCTCTCTTGTGAATTCCGCTAGTGGTTTTATACAAGGTACCGATAGAGCCTTACTAAATACCACGTACGTTTGCAAAACCACTTTTACCAACCTCCGGAATAGCACAACTTACATATCATACTAGCATTATGCTCATAACTTAGCATGATGTCATTGTACTTTCCCGATTTAAAGGTGGTAAGCTCATTAGTTTTTAAATCGACTGCATTTCCAATAAAATAAATAGGAAGCAATAAAATCATTTTGATTCAATTGACTAATATGAAGGGCTTCTCGGCTGTAACCTCATTTGATCTAAACACGTTTTCTCATTTTAGGAAAATAAGACGTTTGTCTTTTGATAATCCACATCTTCAATTCCACTCCATATCCCGTTCAAACTGTCAAAGTCTTTGTCTTTTGTGGCTTACCTCTCTGGCAGTATACCTGACCTATCATTCTTCCTGACCAGTTGCTGAAGGACTCTATGCTGATGGTCAAGAAGCTTTCTCTTTTCTTATCTTCCAGTGCCTATTACGGCAGTATTTCACTCATTCTATCGCATTCCAAAATAGTGAAGCTTCTCAAAAACTATCTGCTAAGAGGTCTACTGGCTCTGCTCATCCACTATATAATATTCGTGTGAACTGCATACCCACTTCCTCCACATGTTCTCATTACAAACATGATCGAGCACAAGTTTGCGTGAGCGGTGTTTCTACTACTCCCTACCTGATAACGTTGTTACATAACCCAAAACGTCTACAACATCAATTAGGCTCAACTTGTGGTTAAGATTGCTACTCGGTTATTTGTTCCATTCATATCTATGGACAGCTAAACATAACTAGTGTATTACTCTGAGTGGTATAAGGTTCTCATCATGCTCTACGTGGATGGATATTTCTCGGCAGACATGTACTGTACAAGATTATTGTCCCGTAAATGAGTGACTCATAGATGAATAAACCCAGAGTCCGAAGGTAGAAGAAACGAGGTTACTTTATTTCGCACAGTACAAGACAAACTATCAAACAATAATGTCAACCTATCTCAAATTGTGGGCAAATCAGTTACAGACTCAGTACAGTCAACAAAAGGCTTTAAAATGACCAGACAATGATACGCAGATAAAGCTCGAGACGGCGAAGTACGAAAGAGTCAGGTGGCCTAAAATGAAAACTCTCATTTATTGGGAGCATTTTGACCAATCAACAGTCAGAAGAGAGTAATGGTCAGAGGGAACACACACATGTGCTGAAGAACGAACGGAATAGCATAGCTATGAGAAAGTGCATGAAAGTAGCGGAATGGCCAAGTTCAGTCACTCACACGGGTAAGGCAGATAAAGGTAGAAAGATGGTAGCTTCCAAATGTTTGGGCCTTGTCAAGTAACCCAGGCAGTTATGACGCAAAAACAAAACGGGTAATGGATACCAGTGGGTCAGTGGACTTAGATTCCAAAATGGGAAAAAAATGTTACATAAGCGATAAAATTTGTTTGGAATCAGAATTAAATACGAACAGATAAGATCAGCAATTAGACAAAGGACATCTGAGTTCAATCGATACATGTCATAGGAACAAAACTACAACGGTGTGGGTCGCAATGGGATTGAACAAACAAATTATCACACGGGAGCGGATTCGAAGGAGTGGTAGTTGGCGTGAAAACTGGGGGGTTAAACAGTGTGAAAAACAAACGAATGGTTTAGTAAATACAAGACAAACATATGGTAAAAAGCGTAGAATCTGGACTAAACCAGTTTAAGGGAATTTCTTGATATGGCGGGTTGAATTTCCGTGTCCGATTTCAGTAAAACTTGAAAACTACATTTTAGTATCCGACGTAACTGGGAGAATCATGTTCCATCAGATTTGTCATCTGTTTGCCCAGCTCAGCAATAAGCAATCTGTGTAAATCCCAACATGAACTCCTAAGAACACTGTAGTTCATATCCATGTAGAACATTCTGTATACAACGAAGGTATACGAAGTCGGTCTTAGTAAGCACTACATTTCCGTCCCGATTTAACTGATCCCCAGTTTGAACTACATAGATAGAGTGAGATTTTTGACGGAGCAATTCTGGTCGATTATTTTAGGCTACAAAAAGATGAAATGGAATTCAAAATGATCATAGCTAACCTGAAAAGCGTCCACTCCATTCTCCGAGCCAAAACTGACAGTTGCAAAGGTTCTTCGCTTTAAGCAATACGACACGGTATCTGGATGACAAGAGGAAATATTCTCAAGAAGCACACGACCGGTTTCGCGGTTATTGCCGCTCATCAGGTATGCGTACCTGATACTCTTCGGCCCAATCATCCTTATACTCGATCACTCCACAAAAGGTTCACCGTCCTAATCTCATTTGGATCGTATGGAGCCTGTATGGGTGAAGAGTCCACTTTTGGAATTATCCGGTGATTCAAACTCTCTGTCTTCGGAGACGATAGACTCCATCAGGCTGTCAAAATCAGATCAAAGCCTAATTGATATCAACACACCGGGTAGTCTCAGAGTAGCATAGTTGTCTGCGTATTATTCATAAACAATTTATTTTCTACTATTTTTGCGAGAAACAGCTTACCACTTCCATCTAGTTTGCTAAAATTATAACATTCATAGCCGTCTCTCGAAAGGTAGTAGTTTTTGATACTTTAAGTGTGAGTGATAAATTAGTGGTACAATGTTATGAAAGTATGGCGACATAATAAAATTAAAGCCTTGAATATGGTAGTTTCTATATTCGTTATACACACAAATTCGTAATACACGTGAAGTTCTATCAGTGAAAATTATCAGTAGTTTGATTGGCTTAACTTTGAAGCTTCATTCAACGTTTTTACTGACTAATCACTGAAGCCGCCTATCTGGAACCACACTAATACTGTGCGCGGAAAATCAATAGTTGAACTTTTGCTTTCTAATAAATGAATCTTTTTGAACAATATTTCTGTAAGCCTTGAAAAGTTGAAATATTATCAAGCATACTAGAATGAAACGTTTCACGCTAAAGTTTTCCATGGTCTTACTCACTTTCGTCATACAGTGGGTCAGTAATGTCAGTGCAGGTGAGCAAAATTTTATTTCTATTTCACTGTTCGTTTTTCTTGTAAAATGTGTGGCATAGTATTGGAAATATGCAGCTTAAAACAAAGCGAAATCACTGTAATGTCATCTGAGTCGTACGCGGTTTGCACGAATGGAGGGTTAATTTTTAGAATCACGGTGATTCTTCGAAAGTTAATCCGTCTGTTACCACGGCTCACGTTCATGAAGAGGACACATGGTCCCAAGTACGGGTTTATGATATGAGTGGTATGGCATTGTATTTCTATGCAGACAAGATTGAAGGTGTAAGCCGATTTCGCAGTGCACTAGTATATCGATGGTAGAGCAAAAGAATACTGGCTACGCATACCTGCTGATTATCAACAATCGCGAAACCGATCGTGTGCTTCCCGGGGAAATTTTGTCCCGTCATCCAGATACAAAGCGACTCCGCTTGCAGTATAATACGATGCGATTAAATGAGGCTCGCAAACGAGATAGAGGATGTCTTCATCACTTTTCTCAAGCAACTATGTGTAGACTCATATAAACAAACAGACTATTATTGTTGTTAGGTTAAAATGTTCGTCTGCTCCAGTCTCTGTCCGTTTAGTCAGTCTTGCGAAAATAAAACATTATGAAGAATTGTCGATATTCACAGCACAATATGCGTTAAAGAAGCCAAACAAATCATGAGGCCAAAGTGGCTTATTGTTTTTAATATTACCAACGATATGCCCTTTAATTTAGCTACGAAAGTGGGTTGACATTTTTTGCCAGTTCAGCAAGTCATTCGTTCGTTTTTTCACTATTCCCATTCATACTTTTAATATTAGATAAACGAACGACAGGTAACCTTCTTTTTAAATGATGTTTAATTCTTAATTTAATAGTATTTAACCACCCAATATGTTTCACTGAATTTAAATAGTTTCTAACTCAAGAGTTTGCACATTCATTTTCAGTTTTTTATTTGTCTTTCGTATTCGATTTATTAGTACGCTCCACTGGCCATGGATAGACTTTTTACCATTCGTTTTCATTGTGGATCACTCTATACTGAATCATTCATTGAATGCACACTCAAATATTCAGTCCACCTATTTGTAAGTGGGCAGAACCTAAGCCCCTATGAGTGCAGAAAACGCGAAGACTGATAGAATCCGAACAAAAACTGTCTTCAAATAATTAATAATCAGAAATGAAAAAACATCATTATTTTGTCGTCGCTTGCTCGAACTGGATCATCAAACGCAACAATGAAGACGGATAACCTAAAATGGATGGAACATGAGTCCCGCTTGTGCCGGTCGGAATTTTACGGCACGAATGATTTTCAGACTGGCAGCATTATGTGTATTTGCTTCACTGCCCAATTTTTGAGATGAAACAAGCTTGAGCACTGTGAACGATGCGCTATAAGAAGTTTCAAGTTTTCTGGCCAGCGGTATTCTACTTACTTTCGCTGTGAATCAAAAAACAATACTACTGCATTCGGTGCACAACCATTAGCTGTCCAAAAGCAACTGAACTATGCAAGAGGGCTTCATATTTAATCTCATGCAGTTAACGATTCTGTACCTTCAGTGTCAGACCAAATCACGTGCCTTAAACTCCATAATTCGCGATGATGCCCATTTGCATTGTCATTTTTTGTCCGTTTAAAGGGCCAAATCTAAGACTGATGATGTGAACATGGTGACCGCGATGAACTTAGTTGTAAAGCTTATCCGCGTGATTATTCAAAGTATGCTTTTAATTGTCTCAATGAAGACTGACTGACAGTTTGGTCAAATAGGATGAGAGCTAGTTTAGTTTTCGATCCGAAGCTGGAGATGTGTTACTGACACAACAGTTCCACACGATCATTGGATCAAGTATGTTTACTTAAAGCGTTGAGCTTCACTGCTGATCTATGACAAGAGCGGGGTGCGCTTGAAAGCCGACAGAAAATCCTATGGAACGAAACATGGTAGAACTCTTTTTCCGAAAGTGTGGTTTTCTTCTCTCAACAGTGATATAAGCCCCGTCATCAATTGTTTAACAGCGTTTCTCGTGAACGATCGAATTTGTTTAATCATTTAGTCATCAGATCAGCCGATATGGGGCATCCGGTAAAATGCTCTTTAAATCGACTTGAGATATATCTCTAAGCATATGCACCTGTATATTCCGATGCCGAGAGAGAAAGAAGTGGTAGCAATTGAGATAAAGCAAAAAGGCTTTCATGAAAAAACGGAATATGTTGATGTGGAATTGGTGAACAGGCACTTGAAAAGGGAGACCGCCTACACAGTGGGCCGAAAATAGACATCTGTATAACTAATACTCCCCGTTTCCTCAAATTTTTCAGCATAAACTTGCGCGAACATCCGGTTCAATTAAGGAATCAGCCTGAAGCAATAATACGGGAATTCTGACTGAAAACAATGCAAAATCCATTATGGAGTGTTCTTCGGAAGTGGGTATACCCCTGTAGCTTCGAATTTCCGATACTACCACTGAACTATTTTCTTAACTTTTGCGAAAGAGATGGCTTTGCTTTCTCCACATGAGAGAACGGTGGAAGTCAATGGAATTGGAAAATTATACATTTAAAGGTGCAATTTGTAACCATGAAGTAACTGGATAAAGCTACTTATGCAATTAGAATAGACCGTTATTGGTATATAAACCAACACAAACTCGTTCATAATGAATAAACAGGTTATAATGGTCATTTTAGCAAAGCCCTGCATAGAAAGCCCAAGTTGACCAGCCATTTAGGTGTTGTCTGATCAGCGGTACGTCATTCTTTATCACAGCTTAATTTGATGACCCGACTGTGGTTAGTTCTCATATATTCTCTTCGGTCTCCCGAATGTGAGAAACTTCATTGAATCTAGTCTAGTTAGGACAACAATTAACGCTTTTCTGGCTACTATTTTTCTGTCGCTATTTCACCAGCCTTATCAAATACGATCAGTCGCACTGTTCATTATCGAACTCTAAACCGGGAACCGTTTGATCTGGGAAAGCAACAGGCTGGGTCACAATTACATTATCTGTATAAATCCGGGTTGGCTCACAATAGTAAATTTAACTTCAATACTAGATGAAACAGCACCATACCGTAACAAACGATCAGTTGTGATCATCAAATAATCAGGTAAATACTTCGTTACTTTTGAGCCACAAAGTCTATGCAGGATGACAGATGCCGTGATCTTTACTGAGGGTTGTAAGTGTACAATCTACAAAGACGTAGAATGAGGGAATCCTCGGTCAGCCGAAGCTCAGAGGACACCGCAGTGCACCACCGGATTTGCTTCCTGCGCAAATTATGAATCGCTACCGTTCAGATGGGGTGAACGAATTAATGTGTCATAACCGAAATCGGTTAGGAGTGTATCGAAAAATCGATGCGGCATGTGAAATGTTATGATAGAATTTTATTGCTCAATAACACAGCGTAGTCGAGATCGTTGGTAGGTTGTCGACCTTTCGGTCACCACGGGTAACCTTTTTTAAGACTGGTTTTACAACCGAACGAAGGTTGATAGATGTACCGCGATATTGAGGCGAAGTTAGTTAAGTATATTCTCGTGACAACATGTGCATTTTGAACTTGTGTATCAGTTGAGGTTCCGTGAATCTGTACTTCATCTGGTACTTTTAAACAAGCCCAAAGAAAATGTCTGGACTTACCACCGATGATTGTGTTGCTGAGTTAAAAACAAAACTGCAGGTTAAATCATATACTGGCAAATACTCGAACTACTCTCTCTGAGCAACATCAGATTGTTTAGTGTAAATGGTTTAGGAAAAAGGAAACCTTCGAACAGCCAATCTTTGATCCCTTTCCGATAGATGAATGGCTGAGGTGATAATAACTCAATATGGCATAGTCTCCGGTGATAAACTTCACTGACTTGCTGATGGACAGCCTTAATTTTTGATTTGGAGTATTCGTGCTATCCAAAATGTTTACTCCTAAAATGTACAAAATGGCAAAAGGATCAAAGGAGATGTTCGCTGTGTTCTGGCTTTTAAGACTGTAAGTACGCCTTCACACTAGCCTTGTGTTCCTTTCTCTAGCGTGGACTCTTGGTGCAACAGGACTTAAATTTAAATTAAAAAAGGTTTTATTTGTTATTGATTGTGTGTAGGAAACTTTCGTAAGAACGATAATGGAAACAGAACTTGATTTTATCAGTAATTTCGTACTGAGACAACTATTTGAAGTAGCTTTTCTCAGTACGTAAAATTCCCTAGTACTCAAAGTTCTTTTGTTTATTTGCATGTAGTGATAGTGGATTCACATTGCTACCCTCTATTTTATTCAGTTCATGCATGAGTGCAGTGGAAGGTTCATAAAGGATCAGACTCGAAGTACTACTGCGATATTAGAGATAATCGGCAAACCTATCCTGCGACTTGGAGAGCAGAATCCTATTAGGTCCCAATAAATCTGGTGTGATGAGCAACCGGGCGACAAAGGATTGCTGCCATCATCAAGGCGACACATACTGGGAGTGTTCAAACCTCGCAAACACATATACTAACTGCTTTCTTCCTTTTTCTTGCCATGACAACACTCGGTCATGGTATCTCCAGCCAAAATTACCAGTAAACAACACCCTGTTCTTACCTGGGTCATTATCATGCCTGATCTAGTGAGGTATTTTGCAATCCCACTCCGAATCATCAAGTCTCAAATACCAATGCAGTTTGTTGGGCTTTTGGTCTCCGTACTGCCAGCTGTCAAAGCCCAATTGCCGTACTCCCAAATCAGTGAGTGCAAAACTGATGACATTTAACGGGTTGTTATTCATCGCCATTTGCAAACATGATTTGTTCACTGATTCATTATTCGTATTCCCATTATTCAGGCCTTGATCTCAGAGGTAATGTTTTTCATTAAATATGTGATTTTGTAATAAGAGAGCAATTGTACCACGCCATATTTTCTACGGAATTCAAGTAGTGCCCGATTTTGTCCGGTTTTACAGCGATCTGGGGGTGATAGTAAAGCGTAAGAAATTTATCTCGAAGAGAAATGTCCCAAACAACATCGATTTTTCATGTTCCAGCAATATCGCCGTCTTTTGTCTCAAAGATGATGCGCAATTACTTTTTCGTGGCGTCATAGAGAACATTTTACACGTCGTTGTAATTGACGACTAATCTCATCTTCATTGAAATTCCCTGTGCTCAACACGGCCTTCCTAGAAAGAATAATATTCTCCCTCTTGATTTCAGCTACGACTTTCGTGGATGGAAATGAATTAGTTCATGTTGCTATTTCCTTTCCGCGCTGTGCACATGCCCTGAATTATAGATGGCTTCCGATCTGGGTGACGTACTTTTAGTTACCTGGTGATGTGCTTATTGTTTCAGTGCTCTAATGAATTCCAATGCACCGAAACAAATGGGACATGAAGTTACTCAGTATTACAACTGCATGGGCATTACACACGCATTCATTACAGGCAACGAAAATATCAACAAGTATTACGCATCACGGGAGCAGCTACCATTGGATGCTGTAATCCTGACGTGTGCAACTTGTTGTGATTCTTGAACAGTCGGACATTTTCATGATTAGGTTATATTTGTAGTCTGAATAGTGACCGTAACTCCCAATTTTCAGTGTTACCTTCGGCCTTCTCATTGAGGTTACTTATCCACATCTATGAAACATTCATTCATAATGAATCAACCGGTTCCTGAAAGTATGTTACCACGGTTATGAGGATACTGCAAACGATTTTCTTTTTCATTTATTCTGAGAGGATACTGACCGTAACAGATACTCGATGAAATACTTACATCTTAGCGTACATGTTAAATCATTAGCATTTTATCCATTAACTTACAATAAGTGATATCTTTTCTTATTTGTTCACTCAGTCACTTAGTGGTCATACGTTATCAAGGCACAGTGTTCAAATCCTATCCCGACCCTTCTAATTTTATGATTGCTAGCGCTCAGCATTTTTCCCGATGCTGACCAGATACCCAGAGTGATCTGTGAAGCCGACAACTATCTCATTAATTGTCAAAGTCGTACTTTAACTGGTAATCATAGCAAAGAAAGACCTTTAAAATGAAAAGGTTTCCAATCGATCATACCTTACTGACAGAATGGCATTGGAAACCGAACCCTCTAGTAGTACTGAGGTTCAATCCTCCATGAACATAGCGACGTAAGTGGGTACTTAGATTATTAGAAATCAGCAGTTTCTGGAGCAACAAGACGGATAAAGAACGTCTGTTCTGATGCACGAAGTTGCACGCAAACTGTCTACAGCTACTTTGGGCTAGGGCATATATTTATGGTAATCTCCGTCGTTACTACTAAATTTACATAGGAAAGCCCAGTTATATCCAGGCCAACACATTTATCTGACTTGTTCCTGGCTCTTATTAATTGAAGACTTCATGTCATACCTTTGCAAGTCTCACGACAGTGGGCACCAATTTTTCATTATAGCTGTTGTATCCCGTATGCAACAATCAGACAGAAGACACGGTTGTACGGCTGAACGTGTATTCTTTACCAACTTATGGTAAGAGCCAGTACAAGAAAGCCAGTGAAAAAGCAAACACGTGAGCACGCCCAAGAGTCAGTGACGTATGTAATCGAAAGCGCAAGACAAATGTGCAATCGTATTCTGTCATGCAAGGTCATTTTACAGGTGATACGATCTGAGTGGCCAGTGCCTTCCGGGACGAACACTGCAAACGTCAACCGAGTAAGTGTATATATGACTGACGGCGTGTGTCCGTGACTGCACGGAATTCAGATGAAGCGTATGTGCGTGTGAGCACATTACTGTCCCAGACGAACATGGAACAACTTCTCTCTTCTGGAAGAGGGATCTCTATGGCACACGATGGTGAGGTGCTGTCATTCAAGTAATCGTGGTATATTCAGCAACGGTAGCTGCAGTAAGAGCAGCGGTAGTAGTAACTGTAAAATCAGAAACAGTGACCAAAGCAGTAGCAGTAGTAGCAACGGTAATCGTTGCAGTGTTGTAGTAGTAATTTCAGGATTAGTACTCAGTATTAGTAGTAGTAGTAGTAGTAGTAGTAGTAGTAGTAGTAGTAGTAGTAGTAGCTGCAGTATTGGCTGGAGCAGTAACTGTGGCAGTGGTCGTGTTTGCAGTAGTAGCAGTCACGACAATATTGTCAATAACAGTAACAGTACACTCGGAATGACACAATACACGGTAATTAACCAGGGCCGATTGCAGCGAGAGATTTACACAGGACACACGAAAGTGAAATGAATGTGTGGTAAGGATTCAACATCAAGAACGAAGGAGAAAACAAGTTTTCAACGAAAAAACTCGTTGGAATTCAAAATGTAGCAAGCTCATGCAAACAGATCACTTTAGTAAGTGTCAATAAAGCCTTAGTAACTTGTTTTTAGTCAATTAGATCAGCAGACCTAATAATATCCATATTATCACGTATCCCGGGAAAACGTAACATTAACAAAGTGAGCTTTTGTGGCTATAGATGGGTTATTCACTAACCATGCGAGCAGAAGCCCTAAAAACTTGTCTTTCACCATACTTTACCTCAATCGGGACCTCAGAGATACGACCTTGTGTACAATAAAGCTATCCCGAAAACATTCCCATTATTTTGCACTAAGTCTGTCTCCAGTCTTTGTCATTCGGTTAGCTGTAAGCAGTGAATAAATGCGAATTATGTTACCCAAAGCTGTTGATGTAATCTACTGATAATTCTTCGCAACCACACTTCTGAATCTTGAAGCTAGTAGAATCGTCGTTTCATTTACAGTTTCACAGTGAAAAAATCCGTCAAAGAAGAAATGGACCGTTAAATGGGAGATGTTCTCTGCCTATGAGACTCATGACCGAAGAACACTATACCGTATGGTGCTATGGTAAAACATACGGATAAATACGAATCCGGTTCAAGCTCGAGGGAAGGCCTATTAGATGGGCATTGCTACGAAGGATTCTAGCAACCCAGTATCAGCATCCTTTAATTGGTCCCGTGTATATTCAAACCTTTTGTAATGTTTGATACAACGTGACAGATGGCAAACTACCGATGCTACAGCCCGGCTAATGAAACTTCTTGCTAGTTATTTACGCGAACAAAATTAATATTGTATGACTTATTTGCAGCTTCTCAATCCGGTAAGTTCAAAGAAGCAAAGAACAATTGAAGTTCTCTGAACTTTTTTATTGTCCTCCATTTAGATGGCCTCGTTTGGTAAAAATATTTTAGAATGTTGGCAGTTTTCTAGTCATCAATCTTCACCAGTCTATTAGTATTACAAATTTTAAAAGTCTGGTCGTTCGATCTCAGCGGAAGAAAGATCCTAAAGTGAGGCAAAAAGAGTTTTGCGAATAAAAACCAAGAATTCACTTGAGGAAAATGTAAAATCAAATTCAGCTAAAGCCTATGCTCTTCCATTTTGAATAAGGCATTGAAGCCTAGAGGTTCATTGATTGAAGTGTTTCAAAAAACTAAAAATATCAATTCGGCAGGAAAATTTAAGATTCATTAGTAAGATGAGCACCTAACTGACTTGAAAAGATGATGATGGAAATTGGCATTGTTTTGTTTATGGCCACTCTTACCCGAAGGTTTCCTATGTATTGTATCTTTTTGTTTAGTTGTAAATGATATTTTGTATTGTTCTGTGAATGCGCCACTGTCGTACTCCTCTGTTAGCTTTGGTCGAAGCAATCAAAGAGCGTAAGTTGTCAACGCAGAAGTTCTGCACACTTCTGGACTATCATGTTATGCAGATTTTGCGGTGCTTACTGTGATTTTAGAATTTTCATTTTGCATTCATGCCAGTAAGGTTAGGCTTGGAAACTTTCAAAGAACTACTGCTTGACCTTTTGTATTTGCGACGTTAGAGAAGACTAATCAAAGTGTGTTAACTTTTGATTTATTGCTGGGGGTATGCAAACAACTTTGGGTAATAACTTAGTAAGCATCCACTTTTTGAGTAGTAGTGAGCAGTCGGTGGCAGGCCCTCTAGAAAAGGGGAGAATGAAACCTAATTGTTTGTAGCACAAAAAAGGAAACAGAACTCGACAGATTTTGGCACCAGAGTAGGGTTGATCCGAAACTGAATACAAGGGCAATCGGCAGATGAAAAACTGTTGGGATAAGCGTAATCAATAAAAATATATGGGAAAGCATATAAACCACAAACAAGAGATTTCAGCCCCGTGGGCTTCTTGTGGTAACATTTCTAAAGAACGTGGTCAACGATCGCCGTTCAATCTTTGTGTGTCTGGTAGAATACGGACCGGAAACCCAAAGTCAAATAATGTGGAAGGGAAGCAAATGTGTTTGAAGACGATTTTCAACGAGTAACTAACAACATACTTCAAATAAAGGGGGATTCCTTCACAGAACGCACAAACCAGTGTTCCTCAAACAATAGCACAAATACACACATAGGGTAAAATGGGATCCATTTCAGTGTTCACAATGGGGATCGATATATAAAGCAAAAAGAGGGTCAATCAACAACCAGAAGTGGGGCGTCAACCCAAAGATGAAGTAGAAGTACGGTGGCAAAGTCAAAAAGAAACGACGACGGCAGGGGTAAAGGGCCAAGGCCAAAGGTCCGCGTTTAGGCAGATAAAGAAAAAAGAAGAAAAGAGCGGTAGAATGATGCGAACAGTCATGAGGGAATACTGAGATAGATCAAGGTGGAAGGAAATTGCGAGTAATGTACATAGACTTAAATGTATAATTACTCTAGTATAGTCAACGAGAAGGCGTCAAAACAAAGAGACCATATATGGCTCGTTATGCAGGAAAACTTCGTGTTTTTGGAGGCCAGTGTCGGAAAAGGTCAACTCATCGAATTGAGTAATTGAGGGAGGGCTGGAGTATTGATAATAACTGTTTCATTCTATACAGTGACCTGTGCGAACAAACAACTCTATATGATTGAAAAATGGCAAAAATTCTATCCCTGAGCTTATAGGGAAATACTTTTGTGACTCTTTCCTTACTTGAAGTTATTGTACTTGATTAATTCATTTAAAAATGATGAATGATGGTGACCAATCTCTAAGACGTTAAGGCAAATTACCTTGAAATTTCTCTCCAGCACAAGAAGAACGGCAATTCGTACAACGTACAACAGATTTTCACCCCCATTTAGTGTTACAAGGCAAAATATGCAAATATCAGTATTTGGATGCTCTGGACGAAGACTTTTAGCAATATGATGAAGCTCATTCCAAATGGGATATTATTTCCGGTCGCCAGTGAGGCAGAAGAACCATTCACAAGGCGCTACTGACACCCTCAATATATTTTGGATAGCCAGAAAGTCAGGACCGAAACAGAATTGGAGGGCATCGAAAAAAGGGATGCGCCATTTGGTATAAAGCCCAAGAAAAATGTGATGACAATGAAGGCGTTATGGGTGTACAAACTATAATTATTTGTATTTATCTTCCAACTACTTGCGAATAGTGTGTGGGGTTTACTGTACTTTTTTTGGCTGGCTGTCTTTTGAACTACACTTCTCACGCACAAACCTCAGGTCATTCACTCAACCTTGCCCTCGGAAGCACCAGACTCCCGTTTTACTTTTGTTAGAGTTCATCAGTGGTTCTTATTCCCCGCCAAGCCCAGGGTTTGAGCTCGGGGCTCTCACCTGGAAGGCCGTAGAGCTATCGTTTTAGATAGATGGGGTCACAGCGCTCTGATCATTTACTGGTCAGGATCAATGTAAAGTACATATAACTTCAAACCGAAACGACACGGAGCAACCGTCAGTTCATCTATCAAACAAGCCACAATATCAAAGGTGCACACGTGAATATGATAGGGAACTTGACTAGTACATAAAAATATTGCATTTATCAAGTGAAATTGGTATACCCAATCAGAAAGATTGTTTCTAAAGATCAAATTCGACCCATTACTTTTGACTCCTCATTCTTCCGATTATTTTTCAAAAGTTATTGATATATATCTTCCATTTTGCTGAAGCTTATGTGAAGCAATTTGGAACCAACAGATTAGGAAATCGTATGTAGTTTCCATCTCAGTGGGTTTACTTCTGACTTGCTATTTGTACACGACGAATAACTCCGATCAAGAGAACATATGGATCGGATGGCAAAACTGAGTCAAAACAGATGGTATAATGGTAATACATAAACTGCCGTAGCTTTATGTGGGAAACAATTTTTTCAGTGACTTTTGGCCAGTAATGCATTCGTTAAGCTTATTTACGTAGTGTTAGTTATTTCTATAAGACTGAAAAATACTATTGTATGGTTTCCACAACAACAGAGATAATTTCCTGCACCCTGTTCTTCACTTTCACTGTCAACCATCCTAAATCTATCCATCTATTCTTCAGCATGCGTATAAATCCATTACTGTGGATTCGGATGAACATGAACATGTAACATATAGTAGCCGCTACAAAATCTAACCGCACGGTTTTGATATTGGTCGTCTTGAAATAAACTGAATTCAGTGCACACCTCCACGACATTAAATAATCGCTCTGTAAGAGAAAGAGCGAAATTTTTAGGCTGTCAAAAAATCCGTTTAACCAAGACTTCAAGTTTTTAAACCCGTAGAGCCATACTTCAAGCAACCGGGATTACTTCACTAGATGCAACGACTTGAAATTCTGCATTCGTAGAACTGACGGAGTAAAAGAATGCTTTGCACACCACCGAGTTATTCGATTCACCGCATATCTGAATCCTTTCTGGCTGTCTATGGTGGGAGAATAGTTAAACTTAGTTAAAATATACCTGGGTCAGATTTGCTGCGCCGGATAAGAGAAAAAGGATCGTATGATCGATTTGAAAGATCACTGCAACAACTTAAGTTTCTAGTTGCTCTGGTTTTAACACGGTCCATAAACAATCTGATAACTGAAGCGGACACATCTTACGCGAATCTCAAAATAAGGGAGTGTAGGGAATTAAAAACAAAACGAAACATTTTCTAAGTTTCACTGTGTTACAATCCAAGCAATAATGTAACTGGCCTTATTTTCTCCCTCCGAGTATATAGCACTTAACAATTAACCGGCGAATTCGTCTGTTAGCTTCACAGATTCAAAATCGTACATAAGAATATCGTCAACGATGATCATACCGAAGAACCGATTATGCGTAGCCTGTTTTTGTTTCATTTTATTTTATCTTCGATTTCCATTGTGAAATCTTCAGTCACATCTCAAGTCTGTGCAGACAATTGTTTGGTACCAATGTAACAATTTCAAAACGAAGTTATGATGACGAAGTGTTCTGGGTCCGCCCAATTATTCAGGAGAAATGACTCCTCTGCTTCCAAACTACTTCATTTTAATAACACTATACAGATAATTAACACAGGATGTAAGGTGACTGCGGTCAAAAATAATGTGCCAAGTGCAACGGTCCAGAACATTTTCCACAAGCAGACCTTCTGACAGACTTTGATTTACCATACCCGTTGGCGGATTCCGTTGCACTCGGTTGGAACATCCGTTGGCAGCTGATTGGTTACTTTAGTCCCGCTTTGTCATGAATTGATTACCCCAACGATCCACTTTGCTGACTTCAGCTTTTCCATCGACTTTTGGCACCAGTTACGAGCTACTTGGCAAAGAAACTGGGCTGTCTACCAATGATGAGGCAACCTTTTACCTTCGCTTGAAGTACTTAGGATTTTGTTGCTTTTGAAAAGATTATTTTCAACCGAATGTCTTGTGTAATTGGAATTCAAAAATAATAAACCAATAATCCTTCTTTTAGTAACACCCATATGGAGTAAATGTGAGTTGAATAATTTGGGTTGATGATTACTCGGAAATTTGAAAATTGCACGATAACTTCAAAAACCTTTCGTGCATAAAGTTCTGACGATAAGTAGTCTAATTGCACAATGACTGTATCAGACTTACTTTTTCAACTTTCTTTCTCCACACATATTAAGTGGCAGAGTCTTCTAGAATATTTTTTTAAATCTAATCTAAAAATTATCCACTAAACTTGGTATATCTTTGTAACCTCTGGTGTCCTAAAGCAGGTAATAAACACTTAACAATCTGTGCGGTTTATCAGTCTCAGAATAGTGGTCTGAAAATCTGACGGCTGTCAAGCTGGCAATTGCTACACAATGCGGAAGTGAAGGAGCGAAAAACCGGTCGATTTGACACGGTTGCCAACTACATCTAGACAAATAGTCTTCAGCATGAAAACATTCGCTACCAAGAAAATAAAGATGAAATAAAAATTAGGCCGGTTTTTGACCCTATGACCAATGACTGTTACGAGTCCAGTGAAGTTTGGCATACAGTCAGGCTAGGTGCAGACTAGCAGGGAAAAGCAGTAGTTATTACTCGTTGAACACAGCCACATGGCGAGGTTGGCGTGAAGTATACAGTATTACTATGCGAATATTTGTATTATCACGTAGATGAACAGATGATCCATATCTGTCGCACCAGCTGGAAACAAAAATATCGGGAGTAGGTGGGTCGTGAATTCGATGCTCAAATACAACTACAGTCATTCTAGGCGAAAAATGATCAGGGTCCAAAATTTGCTGCTCAAATCGTCTAACGGTGGGCAAACTGATGGTTAGAACTTGATCTTCTTATCAGCCACGAATCATTGCGACCTCTGGAGTTAAGCTCAGCCGAGCACGGATAACTGGTTCAGATACATTTATAAGACTAACGAAAGTACGCGCACCAATCAGGACCCTCGCCTTAATTCCTGTCAGCACCATCTATCGATTTCAGATTGAAACTTCTGTGGGGCACAATTCATTATACCGCATTACCGCAGAACCCACCGGGAATATACCATGAGACCTCTAAAATCCCACTCACTCAGACTTGTCAATAATTTGTGCACACGAAGCAAGCTTCAAATTATGATTTTATGCGACCAGTAAAATTGTACGTCACGTGCCATCAAGTGACCCCCAATCGCAGACGCGACCTAGCCATCCAGCATACCACATATAATTAATGATAGTATACATGAACAAGGACCAACTTATAGTCACATTAGCACACACATGCAAGCAACAATACCTCGACCACCTCCACTACTGAAACTGACCGGAAAGTCTCCTTTTATGTGTATATACACAATCAGGTGTTAACGGAATCCTCTCGACATAACAGTTTTTCTTTATTCTACCTCCTACGCAAAACATTACAACCTGGGTGAAAAAATGTGTGTTACTTCAAGAGATCACCTTTTTCTTTGAAGTTATGAATGATGTCTCAATCACATTCAAATGGGCACGGCTGACAGAAAATCGTGTAAAAAGAAGCATTAAATTATCCATGTTTCTCCAACAGTAAAACGCTTATAAATGAATTGTTACTTCCGTAGCAGCGAGATAAACGGTCTCATGTGAACATGACCTGCAGCATTATTTCGCCGTATGAAGGTTTTCATGAAGCAATTCTGGTCTAACACACAGTGAAGATATATTTCTGAAACCTGCTGAATTCTACGTTGTAAGAGCAAATTTGATAACCCTTCCCAGCAAGGTTGAACACGATTTATTGCAGCCCAGATCAATCGGCTTAATGCGTTTTGTGACCTCAACGTCACTGGAATTAGTATCTTTTGGTAAATTACTAACACGGATCACTTTCGGTGAACCCTCGAATTTTCATCAATGATTGTATAGGGTAGATCGTTATCCAAAACAATTTCCAGTTTAGCTTGAATTTACGTCCCATTTGCAACATGTGTTCAGCCGTGTTTCGCCTATAAAGTTGAGTTTAGAAGAGCGGGACAGCTGGCTCTTCTCCATCCCTGTGTGCGAATACGCATAGGACATGTTTTAGATAACCTATTACTGAAATGCCGTTATTGCTTGCTGGGTGTCCTATTTTGATCCCAATGCAAATAACGTAAATATACTTTTTTTCATTACACGCTTGCGCATGAGTGCATTGGAAAGGGTATATGCCCCATGGACAGGATGACTTACTACGTTATTAGGGACAACCGGCAACCAGACCCCGAGACTTGAAGTGCATAACTATACAAGGTCCCAATAGGTCAGGTGTGGAATACTTTCTATCAAAAAAGTAACCAGTGATGGCGGGAATTCAAGCCTCCGACATCTGAGATGATAATCACACGCTATAAAGCGCCCGACCACAATTGTTCATGTGGGTTTTGCCCACCTCAACTTCGCGTGACATCACTTTTAAATGGATAATGTAGAAAAACATGCAGTCATGCACGGAGTGATTCCAGGCAATCTTGGGCAGTGATCTAACATAGAATTCTCCAAGTGTATTGGCATCACTTTATTTCTTTTTGCTAGGAAAACGTACAATGAGATCTTCATTAAATGGAAAGGCTTGTGTAAAGATTACCATCATTTCGTCAGTGATGGAAACCATCTTTAGTGAATTCTACACTCATAAGTTGAAAATTCAGTTGTATTGAACAGTTTACTAACGCAGAATTTTTGAACTCTATGAAGGTGCAGCATGGTAACCATGTGCGCATAATCTCAACTGTTCATGGATTATCGTACAACTAACGCTACTAACATCAAATCTAAAGAATGTTCAATTTCGGCCATGTTCTATAACACTGTATAAAATTGAGGATAATTATATTCCGTGGAAAGAGGATAATTTAACTAGCAAATGTCAATAACACTATCACATGTCCTGCTTGTGGTGTCTTCAGTCCGCTTAGATTCACGCTGAATTAATTTCTTCGTTGATGATGTCCAAAATCGGTGATGAATCGGTGCCAAAGATTCACAAAATCGGAGTGCCTTTACCTCGTTTCTGATCATGGTTAAATCGGCGTGATGGCTTGTAGAAATTTTTGGACCAGGGCATAAACCGAGTGCTACGCCCACACTCATTATCATCGTTATGTAGGCAGTTTTTTGCAGGAATGAACAATCCAGAGATATGGACAACAGAGATGAAGTGCCCAAAGTCTCCCATCCAGCGATGCAGTTCTGGACTAAGCTAGAAAAGGACAACCACCTTTCGCTTTTGGTTGTTAGTCTAACGAGGTCTATGGAAGGCTCAATAAGGTGGAAAGCCTGTACAGAGACAGCTTAGAATGATCAAAACACAAACTCGTGCAGTTTCGTGCTCAGAAACCAGAAGAGAAACACAACTCGGCGTGCAAGATCATGGACTGAAAACTTACGCTCTGATGATACTCGAAACACAGAGCTACAGACATTCCATAGCTTCATATCAGCAAAGGGCTGTCCAAAGAAATTTATCAACTGCAACCTGCAGTACGAATCAAAACGAAAAGGGCATTAGGGGTAGCCAGGAAAGTCGTATTCACTAGTCTCCTTTTCACAGGTAAAGCAGTAGATGAAACGACTAGTGTGGTTCTATGTGCTGCAGTCAACGCAACATTTTACTTGGGTGCTCTAAGATGTCAGTTCCCGAATAATCCCGTCATCCAATATGAGGACTAAGATAAACTGTCTTTGTCGACCTCATCAACGATTATCTCTCAGTTCAAGTGTGTCAGTGGCAGCACATACACCGATAGAAAGACGAGGGATTTGTCAAAAGGCATCAGAAAACATCAGCCACGCTGCCTTCAACAAGCAGCGAATGGTAAGAATTCCAACTCATTTACTGCCTATTTTAAAGAATCAGGACATCCGATTGGAGCGAAAAAAGGGTTCAGTGTTGTGTACATATATGCCACGTGATGAATCTACGGCCAGCATTTGCTGAATACTAGCGATAGCTGAAGCGTCTAGTAAACTAACTGTTCGCACAATCGATTGACCGACTAGCCGATCGAATAAAAAGCGACTGGTAGACCTATTGACTGTCCCCCTACCTTCGCCCTTTTCTCTCAACAAATGAATGTAATTATAATGTTTCTCTGACTATCGTTTGAACTCCACCTCTCAATCACAAACCTCAGGCCATCCGACCAACCTGCACTCGAAAGCACCAGACTCCAGTTTCGCTACTGTTAGAGTTGATCAGTGGTGCATATCCTCCGCCACACCCGGGGTTTGAATTCTGGCCTTTTACCTTGAAGGTGTGTATATCACCAGTGCGCCACCCCGATCCCTATCAGGGTTGATCTGAATCACCGAGTTGTCTGTTCAGATGTCGCCCTCTACGACGGTCAGAAAGGCGTGATAGCTTCAAAAGGAGACACGGTACCTGCCCGTTAACTCTAAGTGAATGCTTTCCACGAAGCCAGGTCTTCCCCACAGGATGAGGCCATTGTACCCATATTTTAAACCTGCTTTGTGTTTCGTATTCGTATATATCACACCATTATTTGCGGGTAGTCTGTGAGATCGATGAGCCTTTGTTTGGATCAAAATGAACAATCGAAAACGTATGCCCGCCTACACTGTGTATTTTGATCTAAACCATAGGTCTGTTCACTACATTTCGAAATAAGCAAAGCTTCTCTGAAGGACTAAACCGAAATGATAAGGGCTCTCAAAGCTCACTTCAACAGGATTGCTTTAGAATCAAGCTTGGTGTATTACTTAATGATCAGCACAACTAACAATATGGCTTTCTCCCGATGCACAAGAATCGCAGTGAATGAATTTATGGGTAGGGGCTGACTCACCGCCTTAGACAGCAGTGACAATGTTTCGCCATGCGCTTGTGCATGTGTAGTGCGGTGTATACACCATGGCCTCAGGGGTCAACAGTACTGTAAAGGGTAACCAGAATCCAAACCTTTAGACTTGGACTGGAGTAACATGTACGGTCCTAATAAGCCAAACATGGTAACCCGCCTGAAAATAGTGAACGATTGTCCGCCCATAAAAAACTGGTCGTGGTATAATTCGTACCTCGTCCCAAGAGATAATCAAATGCTCTGAACCACTCAGTCATTACCGGGCACAGTAATGAGCCCCAGAAAGAAGTTAACGAATCCCTAGATAGGTAGTTTTTGTCAATGAAACTAAGGTTTCCAATCTTGTAATGAAACGTCTAGAGCCTTCATCCAAAGTGTGCTCTTGGATAATGAGTGGTCAAGTTGGCTCTAATGTGTTGGTTGTAGCTCAGGATGTTGGTTGCCTTGATGCTCTGATTGCTGAGCTTGGCGTTTATATCGCAAACGTTTCATCAACAATCGAGCTGGCATCTCCAGTGCATGTGAGCTGTTGGTAGTGATCTCTTGCATTTATAGGTTTGTCATTAGTCCTGACCTTGAGCTTGAACTCTTTCGCTTTGTGCTGTTGTTTCCGTTTTTGATATTTGAATTCTCGACGATTCAGTTCCGAAGATGTGTGAGTGCGAATAAACCAGATTCAATAATACGGGCTGAATGATTTTGGTCCATTGATTCTGCTTCTAACTTTCTTGATTAGTTCAACTGTCTGTTTTTCATCCGACTATACATGTGTTCCAATTCAATATGTCTATTGATCAAGTTGTTTGAAGAGTACCAGGCTTCCAAAAACTCCCTTGCGTGCCTTGTGGTTGCTTGATCCAGAATTTTAGTCTCATCCAGATTGAACCTGTATCCTACTTGATCCTCGTGGACTGATATGAAAGAGAATGGGTCATGTCTGTTTGCGGCCAGTTTACGCTCGTGCTTTCTAGTGGTTACTTCTTTCCCGTTTTGACCGATGTAGCATTTGTATATAACGTTTATTCTTTCTTCGGTCTTGAATTGTCCTTTTGGTTTTGATATGAGATTTATCAAGGTTTTGGTTGGTCTGTGGGCAACTGTTATGTCTTGAGAATAAAGCAATCTTGCAGTTGTTCCAGAGACGTTTTTGATGTACGGTAGTGTGATCCTTGTGTTTGGTAGTGTTCTTCGATTCATTTTCCTATTCATCCCAAACACGGTTCTTCTTATGAAGTTTCTTGGATATCCGTTTTGCGAAACGGCAGACTCTGCAGAAGTTTTTGACATCCCGTCGTTGATGTGGTCACCAATATCTTACGAGTGCTGCGTCATACATTTTATTTTGTCCCATGGTGTTCGAGATCGTGCTGGAGGTTTGCTAGCACATTTCTCACTTGTGACTGTGGTACTACGAGTAATCGCATGTATTCCGGTCCATATTGTATGAACAAAAGGCCATCAACCAATCCACTGCGACCATACGCACCCAGCTTTGTAACTGGTCCCTGAAATTTCTTCGCCATTTGGGCGCGCGCCATTATTCTTTAGGTGTTGGTATAAGACCGCAAGTTCCGAGTCCTCCGTCTGGATTTTTTTCATTCGTGTCTTTCAACGAGGATGACCAGTGCCACTTGCAAAGTGCAGGAAGGTAATTCTCCGTGGTCTCCGTGCGGCCGGCGGGACATGCCGTCTGCATTTCCATGAGATTTGCCAGGGCAATAGAGACAGGTGAATGAGTATTCCTGTAGGTACTCTTGTCAACTCGTGACTTGCCTTTCGGGGTCTTTGGAATTTTTCAACGAGGAAAAGACGGCCGAAAAGGAAATGTCGATAGTGGCGCACAAAGTAGACCAATGCCAACATCTCCTTCCGGGTTGTGCAATAGTTCTTTTCTCGTTTACTTAAAGTCCGGCTGCTAAATGAAATTATGCGTTCGATGCGTGCCGGCTTATTTGTAATAAAACCTTACCAATGCCCTTGTCTGAAGCATAAGTGTCCAAGATGAATTCGCTGGAGAACTCCAATGTGTCAGGGAAGGCTAGAATAGATGTCTTGGATAGCTGACTGCGCTTTTCTTCGAAAGATGCTTGCTGCTTCTCGGTCCATTAGAATGTTTGCTTGTGCAGCAAGAGACAAATAAGTGGTGCTGCTATTGTTGCGAACTTCGGAATGAACCGGAGATAGTAAGAAGCCAATCAGGGAAAACTGCTTACTTCTTCAACACGTGAAGGAGTTGACCACGTTTTAACCTTTTCCGTCTTCGGCGGACCATTTCGTATTCCTGAAGCCAACACTACGTGTCCCAGGTAGGTCACCTTACGTAGTACTAATGGCATTTAGAAGGTTTGAGTTTTAGGACTACCTGCCGCAACTTTTCGAACACCCGGGTCAAGTTTTGTATATTTTAGCCTGGTGTCCTTATTTGACGAGTACGTCGTCCAAATACACGAGACGGCACTGAGGACTCAGGTCACCCAATAAGGTGTGCTTCAAGCTCTGGAAAGTTGCTGGACCTTTTTTAATCCGAATGGCATTGTTTGAAACTTGTATAGCTCGTCTGGTAGCGCAAATGCTGTCTTTTTTTGATCCTGCTCTTCAACCTCCACCTGCCAATAGCCGTAGGCTAGATCTAATGTGCTGAACCATATCGAACCCCCTGGGGACTCTAACAGCTCATCTATGTTTGGTAGCGGAAAGGAGTCCTTTCTCGTCACTTGGTTCAACATTCGATAATCCACGCACAACTTCAAAGATCGGTCGTTCTTCTTCACTAGAACTGCCGGTGCGGCCCACATTGAGTTTGAGTTTGGAATCGCATCACTTTCCAGCTTCTCCCAAATCAACTTCTTCACCAAAACCTCATACCGAGGTGGAACCATCCGTTCGTGCATTTTATTCGGAGGTGCATTATCAGTGTCAATAGTATGTTGGACTACTCCGGTGCGACCTATCTTAGTGGTATCCCACGCAAAGACATCTCAGTACTCAAGCAACACAGTGGCTATTTTTTCATTCATCTGTTTAGGAGCATCTGAAGATTTCAGCAAGATATTGGTAGTTTCTCTATCTCTTTTTCCAAACGCAGTGATTGCCACAAATGGGTTTTTATGGTTGTGAGCCTTTGTGAATGGAACTGAACACTGCACCACATGCAAGAAGCTGTTGTGTAGATCTATCACTCACTGTGTTTCCAGAAGATCTATACCTACAATGATATCGAGAGCCAATACTCGGACTACCACAAAGTCTTGAAACTTCCTCAAGCCCCCCAGCTTTATCATGACAGTCACCGTACTTAGTGCAACCACAGATTTCCCATTTACGCTGCATAATGTCTCTTCAAAATTATGACGTTTAACTTTGCTTCTCCGCAACTTCCCTGGGCGCTGTTCATTGATTAGGCCAAGTGCGGCGCCAGTATCGACCATTCCGTGTAGGCGTCAGTCATCCAAAATCATAGATACCATAGGATACGGTTCGTTACTCGCAATGTTAATCAAAGTAGGAATATGCTCACCTTCCGTAAGATCGTTTTGCACACTTGAAATCACCCTTGTCGATCCCCCTCAAGGCCTTGGGAAAAGATACCCCTGAGTGCTGTATCCACCACAAATTCTTCTCGAAGGGCCACACCCATTCATAGTAGGATTCCAACAGCCACGATCGTAGTAAGGTCTTTGTAGGTAGCCCATGGATAGTGGTTGGGCTACACAGCAGCCTTTCAGCTCACTGAGTGAACATAACGCCTCCGCCCCTCCACGCCTCCACGCCACTTTAGTGTAGGTGGACTTCAAAGCCCGAACTCCTCTCGAATCCTGGGTTAGGTGGTTTGCACCTGCAGCTGCTGGTAGATGATATTGTCGAGTTTAATAGCCGACAAATGTGGAAAGGCTTTTTCGACTGGTCGGCGCAGCGTTGTCGCAAACTCCAGTATGGTTTCCCCTGGCTGCTGTCCTCTTTCATGGGGCTCCTGTTGTCTATCAACAATGAGCCCGGGGGGAATCCAGTGTTTCTCGGAGCTTGTGAAAGGTTGCTTCCGGCAGTTTATCATTCATGATGTTATCATCGACAACACGATCATAAGCTACTCACTCCAGGAGATTAGGCAAAATATCCGCCTGCTGTTCAACAAAGAAGTGTTTTCTCACAGCCTTCTTGAGGGATTCCATTAGCTCCGTAGGCACGGCAACCACCACCGAAGGATTCGTTTGCACCGGTGATGATGTGTCGCTGATAATCACTGAATCTGGGGCTTGCAATAACATTGGCCCGATTTTCACGGCAGACTGACGGTTCGAAGGTAGGGTCGCCATTTGTAGAATGAAACAGAAGTCCCTATGATAATGACAATCTACATTAAGTGGCTCTGGTTAGAAGTTCAACGGTTCTTCGGAATGTTCGTCCACAGGAGCGGATAAAAATTATGTAATGGAAGGGACGGAACTGACAGTCGGACACACACACACGTAGGTTTCTTGAAAAAATCAATGATTCAAACTAGCTGGTCACCACCATGGTTTCACCAGCATTTCACGCCACACAACGTCGTCTACGAGGCTCAAGGTCAGGACTAATACCAAACCTATAAATGTAAGAGATCACTACCAACAGCTCACATGCACTGGAGATGCCAGCTCGATTGTTGATGAAACGTTTGCGATATAAACTCCAAGCTCAGCAATCAGAACGTCATGGCAATAAACACAAAATTCGTGTCAGCACTAGAGAGCCTCGAAAGAAGCAGGATATTGTTTGAGAGGTTTATTGAGTTCACTGCAGTGGGCTGTTTTACTGATCGATCGTACGGTGTTTTGTGGATGGAAGAATTAGAAAAATTCCTCGACAATGCTGCTCAGTTAAGCTTCTCAAAATTCTGCTTTACTACAAACAGCATGTTTAATGTCAATCAGTAGTCAGGGGATGCCTTAGATCTGCAAAATGAACTCCATATACTCAGAGGTTTGATGCGAACACCATATTTGGGGTGTTGAATCTGAATATGGATCTCGCTTGTTATCTCTATTATCGTGTGGTCAATGAATAAATAGTGAATTCATCGAGATATGTCGGCCGCTCGATGAATAAGCTTTATGAGATGAAAGATGATACATTAAATGTGAGAAGAAGAAAAAAGACCTCAGGGGTGTTTGCATTTGAGGTGCTTCTCTTAAATGTTGGTCGACATACTGTTTTATTCAATTTATTTCATAAAAATACTGAATAAGAATGTGCCAACTAGCTGCTGACACAAAATCTGGTGCTTACATAATAAACTTTATCCTATTTGTAAGCGAAGAGGAAAGACCTAAGCCTAAGTGATTTCAACTCCATGAAACCTTAACTCACTTTTGATTAACATGTCTAGTGACCATTGAAATTTTCATTGCCTTTCAGTCGTCAGAATCCGACACAACACTACTGAAAGTATATTCATATACGTATCACGAGATAAGGTTTGAAGCATGGTACAACAATGTGAAAAAACCAGTTAAGTTTGGCACTGTGTAATCTGACATAGCACACGCGTGCCATTATTACTAAACCAAATAAGGTAATTCATGTGTACTGATCCAGACTTTATTAGATAGACGCTAAAAGCTATCGACGAACAGTTAAATGTCGGTAGTGTGAGTATCAGTATGTATCAGCAACAACTACCTGGTAAAAGCGCCTAACCGTAAATGAACAAAAACAACTAGTGATCGCAATAAATATCCAGTCTACAGGAGCTAATTCTCGGTTTACCGGTTTCAACTGACTAAATTAGTAGGCGTTTTCGGATATTTCTTTTACACGTGACAATCAGAAAGCTGAGAAAACCCTCAGTAGAGTTGGATGCTTCGTTGGTGCAGATGCTGGTAATCAGGTGAAGTTTCAGTTATAGCGAATAAGGCGAGTTTTATATCGAGTAAACAGGTGAAATTCGGAGATCCAACTTCATCACCACAAGCCATCACATTCGTAGAAATACCACTGGCCGCTGGAATAAGTCAATGTGTTTTTATAGTCAGTTTGGGGTATACATTTCCGTATTTGAAGTAGAGGTTCGCAAATACCAGTTTCGTTAATCTCAACTTTCTTCGACTGCCACGTAAAAGCTCGAAAATTAGCTGCTGCTACGGTTATCAGTAGCCAGAACAGGAATATGAAACTCAGAGTGGCTGCCCGTTATTCTTGGTTATCCTGCACAATGAAAATTATACGAATCCTTTTGAGTTCGAACCAGTTCAGAATTAAACTCGTGGAAGAATTCAACCTATTGGACCAGTTGGTGAAACCGACCCCAGACTGGGCAAAAAAGGAAACACAAAATGTGTGAAGCAATCCCCATTTGGTCAGTACAGTTAACTCTGTTCCACAGTATTCGTGATCGATAGTCTCTATCACTTCCACCTGTCTTATTTATTCAATCCCTTTACAGAGCACAATACATACTGGAATTATTTGTAAAACCTGGAATAACCAGAAATGGGTCTGCTCGCAAATCCGTGTGCTCAATAAGAATTTTCTGAAAACCCAAAAACTATTCTTCAGGGTATAAAACACTGGTCATCTATTATCCGGGATACAAGCTTCGGATCTCTTCACAGATGAGCATCCTTGGCATTGGACAAAATGTTTCTTACTTTTTAATCGTTATCACTCTGGGTATATTTAGGAGTTATGTGACTGCTCAGCACACTCTGAAATTAAAATTACAGTTTACAAGTTTTCGTGGATGGTGCACCGTGAAATCTTGTGCTCAGTGATAAATCACCCTTTTGTTGGACTCCAGCATTAGTAAAAAAGGAAATCGTTGCCTTGTCCAAAATAAGCTATTCAAACTAAACTACAAGGACTAAATCGTTTTTTCTAGTGAAATGAATTTCTTTTGAAATGCACAAACAGATAAGGAGAGTTAACATACATGCATCACCGTGTGTTTAACTTTTGGATTATTATCCACACAAACAAACTAGCAGACATGAGATTTCAGTAGGTCGCTGGTCGGTAAATAATGAGTCAAGTCGCAACTTATTGTATAATGATATATATTCATATACTTATTATTCAGATAAAGAAGATATCAATGAAGGTAGGTACAATTTTGATATACGTATTTCATTTGAGGATCCTTTTCTCCTCTTAAACGATTTAGTTGTGTTTTCTCCCAATTCATCGAATAGAAATGGCGCATTGCTTTACGTAGGCAATCTCGAACATATTAAGGCTGCCCATGGGGTGTAGTGGCCGGTGGCTGGTGTGGTGACATGACTCGAATCAAGAACAGAATGGTCCTCAGTTCACCATGACAACGTAATGAGCACTGCCAATACAATGAGCCGTTCATTAGCTCCAAATTTGCCTCTTGATTTTTTGGAGTATGAAGTAGGTATTGCAACCCGGTACAAATAACTCGTCAGAAGCCATAATAGAGTGTAAATCTTTAGACGGATCTAAACGACGGCGCGGAATTTTATCCGGCTGTATTAGTCATAAATTTGCAAATATTGATTTTGATGCCACCATTAGGCCACCAACTATCTCCGTATCAGATCGTTACTAGTGATGTGCCAACCATTCTTTGAGGACATATGTAGTTTAAGTTCACAAGCCCTTCGCTCTTTGGAATGGATTTCCGAATCAATAACGGTGCCAAAGCGAAGGGTACAGGATTTCCGTCCCGTAAATGAGTGACTCGCAGATGGACTAATCCCAAGTCCCAAAGCAGATAACACCGGCTTACTTTATCACGTGTACTAGAGGGCGGACTGTCAAACGATAACAATGACATACCTCGAATTGTGGACAAACCGACCACAGAACTAACAAAGACGATACGGTCTTCAAGAAGTCGAAGCAACTATAGACGGGAAAAGTTCGAGACGGCAATGCAGGAACCAGTCCAGTGGTTCACAAAGTAAATACTTATAAATGGGAGTTTTTTGGTAAATCAACGGACAGAAGAGAAATAATGATTCGAAGAAATACACATACAAGCACGGATGAAGATCAAGCGGAATAACGTGGTAATGAGAAATGGCGGGAGCATACAGAGATGACCAAGTCTAGTCATTCACACGGATAAGGCAGACTGGGAGGAAAGGATAATCACGTCCAATAGTTTGTGCCTCTTCATGTAACCCAGCCAATTATGATATGGATCTTTCCAAAACCGGGGAAAAAGGTTACGTGAACGATAAACTCGAACAGATAAGAACAGTATTTATAATCAAGAGAATAGGATCAGTCGACATTTTGTAGAAAAAAGACTAAAAGAACTGAGTGATGCAACATGACTGAACGACAAATGTTATGCGGGTGAGAAGGCCAAGGTTGTGGTCGGCATGGGATTTAGTGGTGGAGAAGCACGAAGGACAGCGAATATTATCATTTATATAAGAAAAACTAAGAATAGAGAGTATGGGACCTGGACTGAATCAGTTTACCGAAGTTCCTTGATATGACTGGCTGAATTTATATTCCCAATTTCAATTAAACCTTAGATACAGTGTGTCGTATGTGTTTCATCTAGATTCTGGATGATAAGACTTTCACCATAAAAACCCACTGTCGTGCATGTGACGGGTTTTATCGCTCATAAATTCTGTATTATGTGGCTCTAGAAATTTGGCTTATGATCTGAGTGTTGATCCCGCTTGAATTTGCACCATGTGAAATCAGAACATATTTTTCAGGAAAAGAGTTGTTTTTACCGATTCGTTCTTCAGGCTGGTAGTCGATGCGTAGGAAAACTCGAGGGTCATTCGAAGTGAACAAGAGAGCGTGAGGGCTGAAATTAGATCGACTTGTTGGTTTGGGATTCGAATCACTGAGGCAATCGTAGTCAAATTGCGATGAGGGTAAGTGGAAGGCTTAAAGGAGAGATTTCTGTGAGGGTATCGCAAACGCAGGAAGACGGAAACAGGTCACCCCTGTGGCGGTCAACTTTTAAACGCAGGGGACAATCGATAAACGATTGGAAATGTCGAGTTTACGTTTAGTTAATGTCTTGTGTTCCTCAGGTACCCGAGAATGGCACTCTTCATCGCTCTTGTGCCTCCATGATGCAGTCACTATCGACAATGCTCATCATTTCTTCGGGATAGTTCCTTCGCTATTCGCCCTCTGTAGGCTGCATTAAATACTCACCTGAACACTGAACTGACCGGCTGTTGAAACACATCCTTATTGGAATCTCGGATAATGGAGGAGCTTGCGAATACACAGGATACCTGAGCTCAATCGAATGTTCCATTCTCAGTGCTTGTTATAAGTCTGTTAACAAAGTCTGATAGTGTATCTTCCTTCAGTGACACGTAGCAGATTTGTGTAGTTTCTTGCTTTGCATGCTAAGTAAATCCTTGGACGGAAGCAGATACACTACTTATGGCCTTCGACAGTATCAAAAAATCGTTGCGTTGAAAGCAAACCTAATCCGAGGGTTTTATCGAAGTCCCACCTGAAAGGTGCAATCAGATGACATACTCCAAATCTGATGCAGTTCCATTTGCCATCGCATATTTGGATTAAATGTTCAGAACATGACAAAGTACTTTATTTTCAAAAGACTTAATCATTTCTACGAATGGTAAACCCAATAAATGTGGGGCAATGTATTGCATTGTCTTAGTTTATATGTATACATATATGTACATATATTAAAAGAAACATACGTGCATCCCACTCTCGATCAGATGGTATGATGGTGGTGGCCGTTAGTGAGTTTTGAAAGAATATATTTTTATATGATTTTTACTGGGAAAGAATCTTTATGGGTCATCAGTAAATTCTCCCAGACACTAGTTACAAGTGACGAGAACAAAACCATGAGTAAAATCTTTAAACTGTAGACTATTATTATATTACATCAGTTTGAAATGGAGCTTTGTTTAAATTAGACAATATGTCCAATAACGTAAATCATAATAACGAAAATAATAAAGTAATACACTTTGGGGAAAGGCGGTGAATGAAAAAACTACAGTATTTTTCTGTTTTTTTAATGTGTACTTTTGATGCTTGTTTTGTCGTTTCTACCTACAAGAAACAAAAATACAACAGACAGACCATTTGAAATTTGTGCCACTGACTTCTGTTGTGAGCCACATCCCTATAATACATCTAGCCAATGACAATCCTCATCCCATTGACCCCAAAGAGGGAGGTGAAGAGTACCAACCAAAACCGGGGCTGAAGCCACCTCCTCCATACATGAGTCCAATGTTGAAGATTGCTGCTGTGTGTGAGCATCTTAAACGAGGGAAGACGTTAGCCTGTGGTAGAAATTTTGACACTACTTAATTTCTAGTTGAAGAAGGATAGGACATAACTCACATAGAATTTCAACCGGAAGAGCTACTGTAAGTGCGAATGACTGGACTTCTTGTCTGAAGTGAATAAATGTGGGAAGAAAGGGAAAGAAGCGAGGCATGGGGAGAACAAGTAGTGAATTATGTGATAGTGCATGCTGTCTGCCGTGTGAGAGTGGACTGTGGGCATCAAAGAGGGATCATTCATAAGAAAATATTTCATGGTTGGTTGCTTTTTTGGTTGTTCTACTGTTTGAACGATCTGACAGTAGTTGAACGTGAGCTAACGGGATATTTTTCACCAATTTATCCGAGGATTTACCTCTGGCCTCTGCACAGACAAGCGCGTTCTGTACAACAGCAACTTTGTTCCATGAGATCGGATCGTTTGTGTCCCCCGGGAAACCAAATTGGATGAATGGAACACAAGAAGGGATGATGACTTTTAGAGTACCGGATAACACCCGCCACTCTTTAGTGCCACCACAGGTTTACTTGTCGTCTTAGAACAGAGAACGATGACCAAAAGGAAAACCACAAAACACCCTCGAATCCCGCTGTGGGTTGTCCGCGAAGGCTCAGTGAGTGGGTCGAGGACAACCTTATTCACATTTAGAGCTGATAATTTTGATCTTTTCCCTGTCAGCCACCACGGAACATGTTCACTAGCACAAAACTCTGTTTTACGAGATTAAACGAAATTTGACAAGTGCATGACCAAATGCTAAAATTATTGTGAAGTCACTCTACTTTTAAAGTTCAGCATATATATACATATAAACGTTTAAACATTTTGCTATTTCATTCACATAGTATTTTTTAACCGCTGCAGAAATGCGTCTACCTCGAGATAAGAGTTTTCGAGCACCGGCATCGACCATCAAATGTTTTGCTATTTGGCAATTCACTACGATCCGAATAACTAACAGGAGTGTTTAAATGGATTCTCTTGCTCCATTAGTCATATACTCAGGTGTTAGCTCTTTATGAAAGTAAATTGTACGAAGTAAGGTGTTCCCTTCTTCTCCGAGCTACAATCGAGCTGAATCATAAACGACCCTGGAAGAATATTATTCCCTGAATGCGTCCGCAGTTTTTAATTAATATGCAATATATATATATACATATATATATATAGTATACTTCACCAAAAGAACTATTTTATTCGAAATTCCCTTTGAAAAAAGAGAAGATACCAAAACGGGTCTTCCAGAATATAAATATTGGTAAGTTTTCTTAAAATCCTTGAAAATATTCTATGTGACTAATCAATCACAAGAGAATTATCAAAGTAATTCGTGTTTTCGAAGCTCCCAGTTGAGTAAATATCATCGTCATCTCATCAAAATTATTTTCATCATCAATTAGAAGTGTACACCATAAATAATTTCAACTATTGGTGCAGAGCACATCACAGGAGACAGTTCAGTTAACAGTCGCTACTTCTCTGTCGCCGATCTTTTTTCTGTTATCCAGCTTCGGTTGACCGATTCATCCAATTCCTGTGCATCGCCCTTTTTGCGTAAAATCACAGAATAGAATATATATCGACCAAGTAGCCTTTGAAAGTCTAAGTCCAAAGCATAAACGAGATAAGAATGATTTCATCAGTCGTAAAATTCGTTTCGATCCATTTCTCTATCTGTCATTTGCAAAACCCAATCGGGTAAATTCAGGCTGTCTCCAATCTCTGTAGGATTCTACCCAGTGGATAGGCGCCACTCACGATTTAATACAACGTGCCCTCTACCTGCTAAACAGTTGAGGCTACGTCTCACAGATCATTTGGACTTCCATCAATTTCATAAAAATGGTGTTCATTCTAATAGTCACATCGTGCTCCAACGGTTCTAAGGAAGTAGGACACGGAAGCATTGACAACAGGAGACAAACTAAAATCCAAAATCTTCATCTTACTGATTGCAGCAATCCAGGGTTACTTTTTGTGTGCTGCAATATCCAAAATGCTCTTATTGTGAAAAGTGATTCGCAGAGAATTATTAGCGAGTGGCACATAGTACGATTCTGTGAGAAATCATGCGATCAAATATCCGAACGACAAACCTTCATATGGGTTTCAAATTATCAAAATTTGTCTTTATAGAACACATTTAAAATGGATTTGAATCGCAAGGCTTGTGCACGGACGAATCGTTCATTTTTAGAATCATATGGTTATTCCTCCGAAATCATTTCATCGAATAACAAGGTTAATCTTCAGAATGAGGACACATGGTCCCAACCACTAGGATGATTTACCAGAACAGTAAAGGGGACGCATACCTAATGGGCTGCAACAGTCGAAAGCCCTGTTGTGAACTTCCGGGAAGATTCCCATCAGTCATCTAGATACAGCACCATACTACTCAAATCGGAGTCGAAAAGCTTTTGGGAAAAATATCAACAAGGTACTTCTGATGAGACTAATAAGAATGTCCCTTGACATCAGGTTTTGTTGTATAGAATAAACCAATTCACAAGGATCAATGATCACTGGGGTACTTTGTGCAACCCGAAAAGAGCCAGAGAATTCCAAACAAATAATTTATGACACGTCAGTTCTTGCAATCGGAATATATAGCCAATAAGGTTCACTAGATTCAATTCTCTTCTGTAAGTCAAACTTCAAGTTTCCTTTAACTGCTCACTCTCGTTTATTCTCAGTTTTCATACCTACAACGTAAAGTTCTATAATTATGGGATCCAGGAGAATAATTCAATTTCTCTGGCATTTTGATGTTTCTTAAAACGACGGGGGATATTCGGCCAATCTAAATGATGATCCTTTTGGATAACAACCGCATCAATAATAATATCATTATTACTGCTTCTACTGTTGCTAATACTACTGCACAAAATATTGTCTGGTGATGGACCGACTCATAGAAAACGGACTCCGAATCCTTAGTCCGAAAAGGTAAGGTCGATAAGTAACGTGTACTGTGAGAGAATCGGTCAAGTACAGATAAATAAATACACCAAGTCACAGACAATTTGGCTACAGTGTACATACTAATCAGAGAACCTGGAATAGCCCGTCAAATAGGATAGCACATGCAAGTGAGTAGATGGGATCGACAGAAAATCCTCACAATAAACAAGACAGCAGGCAAATAAATGAAACGGGGTGTGAAAGATGACCAATCACAATCAACACTTTGCACGTCAGTTTATGATTGTGTGAAACGGGGCATGAGGGAGAAAAAAGCAGCACAAAGAATCATCAAACCGAAGGTCCTCGGGGAATGCATAAATAATAGCACCAATGGAGTTTGTACGGAAATCAGTGGACTGGGAGACACGAAAGAAAGATATTGTGTAAGCAATAATATCAGTTGGAATTCAGGAGGTCATTAACGAATAAAGTGATGCGATAAAGCAAATAAATTGTCCAAGGAATTTACAGATAACAGGTACGTAGATAGAATCGGTTAGACGTCTTTTGTGAATAAGGGCCACTACTTGTGCGACACTGTGGGAGCAATAAAGCAAACTAGAATATGAACACGAGAGTGGAGATGGGGCCGATAAATACTGGATTCACTTGATCCAGGCAATTGGTTCAAGAGTAAAGATTTGATCAATTGTAGTGCCATATTTAATGTTGTCACTATTTCATTTGGAAACGAATACGACTGTCCTCTTTCTATTTTAGCCATCAGAAGCTGCCGTGAGTATCCCAGAAAACCACGACCCAATGGTATTTATTTTATTGCCACTTTGTGGATGATAATTGAGGCTGTGACTGTCAAAACCGCGTAAGCCACGCAAGTAAAGACAGCTGAAAACCCAAATAAAACTCAATACCACGGGTATATAGTGAATAACGGTGGCGAGACACTAATTTGATAACTTCACTGGCTGTGTCATTGACACGAAGGGCCTGTATCCTATATAATGGAAAATCCGCTTGCATTTTTCACGCCTAAATATCTAACTATGCGAGGCGGAATCAACCTAATTTTCCATTATCTATGATCCAGGACCCTGGTGCCAGTAACACATTCTATAATAAAATTTCAATGTCCCTTGAACCGCATTTAGTCTTGTGTTGTTTGTCCCACTGGGAAGTGACCGAAGAGACTGGTAAATTGCTAAAATCCAAAACAATGATTGTGTATCTTTGGAATAGTGGTTTGCGCATCAATGGATGTTCACTTGCGTTATTCACACCCGACCGCCGGTGCCGCAGTAGCGCAGCTGGTACGGTATCAGCCCGGTAAGTTGATAGTTACCGGTTCGATTCCGTCTCTCAGTGTTGGACTTTTGAATTTAAAAAATGCAAGTGAATTTTCCATTATCTAGGAAACAGATAATTCGCTGGAAATAACGAGGATCTAAATGATAACCCATGTGTAAGAGATAAGGAAAATGATGAGTTGTTGGAATAATTATATAGACAAGTGGATTTTCTGTGCCCTATCACCGGAAACTCATGATTCCTTCTGTTTACGTGTTGAAATGAAGCTACTGTTACTGATAATGAAGAATATTACTACTAGTATTGGAGTAATCATTGCTTTACCTTTGAGGATGATGGAAAGGCTTTTTTTAGGGTGGCGACAGCGGTAAAGCAATTTTGCTTTGGTCTTTAAGAATTTTCGTATATTTGTTTTCACTGTGTACTATTTATTTCAGGTATTCAGGAATTTTATGACTTCCCAGTTCACAAATTTCCTTATGCCAGAGACTATTGTACATATTCCGAGCACATGAGAACAACCGCCTCTTGCATCAACATCCATACGACCAAACTAGAAAAATTGTTTTCTATTAGTATGTGGAATTTTTAAGCTTGTATTCAGTTGGTAGGTTATCCGGCGAAACTGATGGTATTGTGACACGTTTACCGCTAAGGTCGTTACGCTCCAGTACAACCACTGCCAAACTTGAAATTTTGGAGCCTACTTACAACAAACAGGACCTGTTTCTGTGTTGCCGATGTGTCGATAATGTTTTCATCCTGATGGATATGAAGAATGCAGATTACAAGAAGCATTCTTTAGGGCTCATCATTTTGTACTTTCTGTGTTGTAAGCCATAAAGTACAACCAGTTTCTCTTTTACAGAATGGAATTGAACAGCGTCTCAGTAAGGGAACTCTCGGTTTTGATCTACCTCAAAGATCAGTGTACAAAAACAGTACAATTGATTTGCCAATTTTGTTGAGTTAGGGCTTAGGCGAAGTTTATTCCCGATTCCATATGCGCTGCGTGTAAACTATATAGTTTACTCACGATATATCCACGAGAAGAGAATACCCTGAATGAGTTCTTCAAAAAAACATACTGAGGGGACATAACGAGCTCCTTCGTACAAAACAGTGAGGCAAACAGAATTATCTCTGCAGTTGTCTTTCGAAGAGAACTCTGCGCGTTCATCGTGTGGGTTTGGTTTAGCAAGCTATATAGAGGGAAAGACGGAGAATTCTGCCGAATAGACCAGAAGCAAATCCTATTGGTTCTGCCGTCGAAAAAATAAGACCATCTTCAGGACCAACGTGGCATATCTCTCCAGTAAGAGTCATGTCAGGAAATGGAAACATATATTCATGATGTTCACCATGGTGATAGGGAAACACAACAAAGTAGAAACAAAATCATTTGCTATAGTATTGAAGCAGATGACTGAGATTTAGATAGACTATTCAGTACGGCAAATGTGATAAAGCTCAGATCTGCCATTCGTGTACGTAACACATTAAAGAACAGTGTGTCTATGCAGATGTGCAATAAAAAGACTATTTTTTCGGTGGGACTGTCGCCTTTCTGGAAATGTCTGTCGCATTCTAAAAGGCACCTCTGAGGAACACGGACTAGCAGACAATTTTTTTCTCAATGATTCACAGTCATACCAACATAACACAGCATATTTAGAGAATAATGCGTAAGATATACAGTCAACTAGTGGGTTACTGGAGGTTATTGTTGATACCTGCTCTGGTACAGATTTTTCCGTGGACGGAATGTGAGGGGATTATCATGCGCTCAGAGTGAAACATTGGGTCCCCTTGATCCGGTTTATCAAAACAGATAGAAGACATAAGATGCAAGACTCAAACATTTATCTGAATCTCCCCCCCTCTGCGTACTTAGAACATGCGCCTTCATGTTCCAATGGGACATAGAACAGCACAGTAGTAACAGACTTTGTCGAAAAAATTAGGAAACGGTCCGGTAAATCTGACTGACTATCGCCAGGGCAAAAATTATGAATCAACAGTTTTCACGCATACAGTGGAGGTCTTAGTCTGCTTATCAATACAGACTCACTTGCCTTTGGGTATTGAGCGGGCCAAAATAGACTGATTGCATGAATGATTTGCTTTGAAACGCACAAAGTTAGGTCACGGAGACAAATTTCGACCGGTTTTATGATGCGAATTCTCACCGGTGTGAACAACCGACCTCGAACAATATACAGTGGGCAGAAAGCTTCAGCCACTCTGACTGCGTGTATATACCCAGGTAGGTGTGAAAAGACTGCATTGGTATTTGACTTGATTGCTCCAGTACTGAGCCGCTCTGAATTAAGCACACGGAAGCGTTCGGACCGGTATCCGGTCATGCATCTGATATATGTTTTTTTCACAAAAAAATGTGAAAGAATATACAAAAAAGCGGTGGTAGAATCAGACGTATTTTCTGTGCCCTCAACATTGAAGAATCAGTTATTCGATCTAAAACCTAGTGATCAAAGGTATTGCAAAAGTTGAAAGTCCAACACAGAAACGGAAGCCCAAGTAAGCTTTGTATTTTTCGCCATACTACTCTATAGACAAGATAGAAAAGACAGAACCCTTAATAATCCGGGCAACGCAAGCCTCGCCGAAACCAATTACGGATCACTTATTAGGAAAATTTATCACAGCAGTTATATTACATTTGGCCATGCAGTGTCTTCTGGTTCTACACCACTACTTGAATTTGACAGATTCTCTTGCTGAGCATGAAGCACTTCTGTGATGAGAAAAAATAAAGCGGTATAATGGGAAAAATCTGCCTATCACTGTAGAACTAAGACCAACTTGAGACTCTGATTAGTTTTTCCCGTCACCTGAAAATCCCAGCCATACGTATGAAAGGATGGAACTTTGAATGCAGATAAAGGGTGAATCTAAAAGTACATCTACCATCTCATTTGGATTGAATGGAGCGTGCATGGAAGGAGTCCATTTTTGGAATCACACGGTGGTTTTCCATACGTGATCCGTAAAATCTCGAGACCAGTTACAATGGATGTGCAGTCATTTCGTAAGAGTTTTCTCCTAGTGAGTCCAAATGAAGGTCATTGATAATTACTGAATAGAATGTCATGAACAGAAACATGTATAAACTTGCAAAATACTTCCTGTTGTATCATCCCTCAGCACTCTTACACAAACTGTTAACTCCTGTATTTGCAGCCTTCGATTCCTACGTATCTGGTAAATTCTCCTCTTTTTGTATCTTATGTTTCCACTAAACTTTCATTGGCCACTCACAGTCACTCACAGACCAACGGCGGTAAAACGGTCGTCCTGGTCGGCTTCTGACCCTTCATTTCCGAGTACGAATACTTGCGCAGCAGCGAGTCGCTTCTGTTATTGGCAGTCTTTAAATGGCCGCGACTACCTATATGAAATACTGTACTACTATCAAATATAAAGAGGAGGAAGTAGAACAAACAGCCAAAGTATTATTCAGTGGAATAACTGGCCACGGAGCATTCATACAACTCAGTACTGCAAACCGTGACAAAAATACACTTTGCTTGAAGACGTGCTAAGAATCATCGGCATTGCATCTCTATCAAACCCCAACGGGGACTGGGACCCTGGAAAGCTCGAGCACACCTGAACTACGGGCGCCTTGACACCAGTCCATCGGGCATGGTCTTCAAAGGAAGGTTTCATACTAATACTACATGATATATCTCTCATTCTTTTGTCAGTGAGATTTCAAACAGTAAAATCCGCAGAGTAACTAGCTATTATAGTGAACGTAGTCTATTTAAACCAAAATGAAACAAAAGCAATACAAACAGCCTTGGAATATGGCTAGCTACAATCATTATGCATTGTGCGAGATTTATCTCGTGTTCGGTTCCTCTGCCAGTTGGAATTCGGTTTGTAAGCACCGCTGGTTATTCTAAGGCACACTTGACCGAATGTGCCTCTATTAATAAAAACCAGTACAATGATAACGTGAATATCGTACTGGAGAATGCTGTTTCAACGAGAACAGTAGCTAAGATGATTGCTTAACCATCCGAGAGTAACAAACAGTCAACGATGAAGTGACTGTTTCCAGTACAACCTCGGACGTACTGACGTAACACTGGACCAACCGAGGAAACAGCACATTTGAATGAGATCGTAGAAGATAAAAGATGACTCAGATAAATAGCTTGAATCAAAGCATCCACTGGGCCAATCGAAACTGTAGCGAAAGAATGACGAGCGGCACAGTGTTTTCAACAATCTCAGGAGAATAAAGTGGTGCACAATAACCAACTGTCGTGCAGCCTGTTATCAATTTCAACCAGTTTGGATGCTATGTGATTCTCCATTGCATACCTTGCTTTCGGTTTGAAAGTTATCCGTCGTAGTGCAGAAGGCCTTCAAGATAATCGGCAATATATATCCAAACGGTCGCCCCACACCTGCTGCCTTAAATTGTTTGAATAGATCTGTTTGGATACACCTTGAATTCTCGTCGCATGATGAGTCATTCTTGTGTTCTTTTCATATGATACAACAACAGTATGGAAACAATATGTAATGTGGCAAAAATGACACTACAAAACGATAAAAATGAAAAAAAATCCATGACTGGGAATAATACATACATGAATAATTTGAATGTTATGTCTCATCCTTTCTCTTTTTCCAAAAGATTTGACCGAAGCAGCCAAAAGTAATCATTAATAAAACACCTCACACACATATGTATCATTCTGGTGAAAATAAATCTTATTTGTTTGTTGCATGTTCAACGATTCCAACATAGTTCTATGATTCTGAAATAATGATACTTTTTAATCACACAAAAGAAAACGATGAGTTATCATCATCAGGATCACCATCATGATCATCCGAATCATTATTATCACCACCATTATCATCATAACCATTGTCATCATAATCCAAATCGTCATGATCAACCAAATCTTCAAGGTAATAACTGAGGTAAAGACCATTTACATGAAACAACAGATAGTCCTAAAACTTGAACATTGTTCATTGTGCAAGAAGCATACCGAAAATGTAAAGGGTGGATTTTCATTTAGATTCGTTGATCAATCGTGAATAGATTTTTTTTTATTCTGCCAAAGACTATGTTATCTTCAGTGCAGCAACTTAAACGAAAATGTTCTTGGTAGACAAATAGGCATAACAAACGAGCGATACGAGATAGTTCGTTGACACTTCTCAGCTTATCAATCTACCGACGGATCTTGACGATGTATTACTGTTTCCAACAAATTATACTTACTTTAAAAATGTACCATCAGTAACACGGCGTTCTTGATGGGATAATTATATAAATTATATATATTATCCTTTTTAGTCCTTCATAAAGG
This sequence comes from Fasciola hepatica, assembly GCA_948099385.1. Classification (NCBI taxonomy): domain Eukaryota; kingdom Metazoa; phylum Platyhelminthes; class Trematoda; order Plagiorchiida; family Fasciolidae; genus Fasciola; species Fasciola hepatica. Next base: position 563,428 of record CANUEZ040000131.1, read on the forward strand.
TGAGTTGAACGAATTAAAGGCATAGGTCTCGCAAAAACTTACATAATAATCTGAAAGAAATGCTTCTTTGCGGTGCCAAGAAGAGGGTGGTTCGACAAATTATTTGGGATGGAATATACATCCCTGAAAAAGCATCCCTAAGGGTATGTTTTCTATACATGGCATTGGCTTATATTGGATTTTATGAGGTAACAAGATGTATAGATCAACGGAAAAGCAGTTTTCCTGGGTTCGTAGAGCTTACATATCAACCAAACAGCAGTGGTATTGGCGCCGTTATTGTTTTTGCAATTTAGCTGTATGTCTGAAAATTTCCTGGGTGCGAGCGGTCAAGTAAAAGTTACATCAGCAGTCGAATTTGCACCTTGACATGAGACATTTTATTGTCAACCTGGCTTCTTCCCTTGGAGGGATTCGTTACATTAGCGTGAGGATTTGTGTAAAATTAATTCGTTATGACGTGCATCAGATCGACTCCGGTTGCACAATTTTAAACGGATTATCGCAAAAGTGTTTGATCTTGTCATAATTTGTAGTATCCGGCAAGACGTTGGGTGAGTAAATCGCCTAAACATGCAGCTCCAGTAGTGTGTGTGACAAAAGCGTCTGATCCAATTCAAGTCATTTCATTGCATTTCTTCAATAGCGAAAGAAAAAAAGGTGATTTTCTGAGACGAAATTGGTTCGGAACAGATGACAAACTACGGCTATAACTGTTCGCTCAACCACATTTGTTTTTTTCTGTGACCAAATGTGTTTCCGATCAACCGAGTCTAGATTGAGCAACAAACATAACTCGCATATTTAAACTTGGATAAAGGTACTTCTGAGAATCATTGATCATTCAGCCAACATTCTGTTTTTTAGATGAAACGCTAACAGGCAAACAAGCCTCACAAATGGCTCAGTATTTAGGCGAAACAAGCAACTGTCTGTAAGAATGAAGATATTCGAGCTCTCGGATTGATAAATTGCATCCTTACAAAAAGGCTTCCTTTTACCTGGATTTTCAAACAATCCATTTTCCTGTCTCACAATGGTGGAAGTAGTAGTAATAGTAGTAGTAGTAGTAGTAGTAGTAGTAGTAGTAGTAGTAGTAGTAGTAGTAGTAGTAGTAGTAGTAGTAGTAGTGGTAGTAGTAGTAGTAGTAGTAGTAGTAGTAGTAGTAGTAGTAGTAGTAGTAGTAGTAGTAGTAGTAGTAGTGGTAGTAGTAGTAGTAGTAGTGGTCGTGGTAGTAGTACTAATAGTAGTATTAGTGGTCCTGGTATTAGTATTAGTAGTAGTAGCAGCAGTAGTTTTAGCATTAATACCAGTAGTAGAAGCATTATTACTAGTAGCATTAGTAGCAGTAGTGGGACTAGTGGTAGTAGTATTAGTAGTAGTATTACTAGTAGTATGTCCTTGTTGTTGTTGTGATAGAAGTAGTATTAGTAGTGGAAGTAGTAGTAGCACCAGTGATATCAGTAGTAGCAGTGGTAGTAGTAGTAGTAGTAGTAGTAGCATTAGAAGTATCAGTATTGGTAGGAGTATTAAGAGTAGTAACGTTAGTAGTACAAAAAAATAGCTTCAGTAGTCGAAAGGGTAGTGGTAGTAGTAGTAGTATTGGTCTTAGTGGTAGCAATAACAGTAGTACTATTAGCATAAGGGACAGCGATAGTAGTAGTGGCAGTAGTACTATCGGTAGCAGTAGAAGCAGTAGCAGTATAAATATAAGTAGTAGTAATAATGGCAGTAGTAGTAGCAGTTTTAGTAGTAGTAGTATTAGTAGTAGTGGTAGTAGTGTTAGTAGTAGTAATTGTGGTAGTCATAATTTTAGTAGTATTAATATTAGTAATACTAACAGTAATGGTTGAGGTACTAGTACTAGTAGCAGTAGCATTAGTAGTAGTATTAGTAGTATTAGTTGTGGTGGCAGTAGTAGCAGCAATACTAGTAGTAGTGGTAGTAATGATAGAAGTGGTAGTAAAAGTAGTAGTAGAGGTGGAAGTATTATTATTGGTAGTAGTAATAGTAGTACTGGTAGTGCTGGTCTTAGTGGCCTGAGTAGTGGTAGTACAAGCAGTAGTACTACTGGTGGTAGTAGTCATAGTAGTATTTGTGTAATTATTAGTATCGGTGGTAGAGGCAATAATATTGCCGTTATTATTGCTAGTGGTAGTTGCAGTATTTTTAGTAGTATAGTAATAATATCAGTGGTGGTGGTGGTAGTACTAGTAGTAGTGTTAGTGGTACTGATAGTAGTGGCAGTAGTATTAGTAGCACTGGTGGCTGTGGAATTAGTCGTAGTAGTAGTACTGGTAGTGGTAATATTAGTAGAAGTAGCAGCAGCTTTGGTAATAGCGTTCGTGGTGGTAGTGGTAGTAGTAGTGTTGTGAGTGTATATACTACTTATTAAGTAGTTGATTGCTGAAAGCGGAACTATCGTCATTCGTGGATTACCAAAGCCGCTATGCCCAAGTCACTGAACGCAAGAAGGTGAACAACAACAGGCGAACCACACAACTGCTTCTCCGTCGGATGATGACTGTCTTCAAGTGAAGGGGAACGGTGACTTTTCAAACAAACATGTTTGTAACGTTTGTTTTGTTTTGTCGATGTCCGAACGAGCTATTGGCAATAAACAACCTATTGACCAAGGCACGCCTTCTGGATTATAACATTTGGTGCCGTGACCAGGATGGATCTACCATGGCCGGAGCCGTTTGAGGATGGCGACATACGGACCTCCCTGGAGGATTTCGAGGATCTGGCGGAGCTCTCGGGGATCCAGTCGGACCGGGGTAAGTTGACGGCCCTTCGAGCGCTTCTCAAGGGCAGGCCGCGGGCGGTGCTGGATGCGGCGCGAAGGGGCCCGACGGAGCTGAGGTGGGCTGCCGCCAAGGACGCCCTGATTGCAGGACTGGACACCCCGGCCGACCGTCAAGACGCTATGCGCCGGTTCAAGGCCGCCCAGCTGGGGGTTGGTACGGACCCGCTGGTGCACGCCGTCGCGCTCCGCTCACTCCTGGAACGTGCGTTGCCAACGCTGGATGAGGCGTCACGGGCAGACCTGGTGGCAGACCGATTTGTGGATAGTCTGCCGGAGCCCTTGCGTGGGATGGTACGCGTCGCCCGTGCCGGCCGTTCACTGAATTTGGTCCAGCTCGAGAACTGGCCATGCTTGACGTGCCTGTGGTCAATACGGCCCATGTCGGAGATTCATGGAAGGACGTCGAACTTGTGGGGAGAATTATGAACTGGACCTTTCGAACCTGGAGGACGAACCAGTGAAAGCCGAACAGTTGGAAGAAACCGAGTTTTCTTGCTGTGGAAACGTGGAATCTATCTTATACGAACAGCCTGGAATCCCGAAGGATATTGAAGGTAGTATACCGGAAACATTTCTGCTGGAGACTTCAATCACTACTGATGAGGTGGAAGATGTCGGAAAACTGAACCGTATCTCTGAAAATATGGAAAACTGTAACCGGGTTTGCTCTGAAAGTCAACCTGATGATGGTGGAAACGAAGACATGTCATTTGCTCCAGTCTCCATTGCATCGAGAGACAACGGGTCATGTCTTGCACAATGTGAAACCAAGACGCCTCTCAAAGTGGATACAGAAGACGTTTACCCCCTACCTGAGCAAGTGCCGGGTGAGGAAGTCCAACCTTATGCATCCCGGACGGAGACTGCTGGAAGTCATATCCAGGATGATAGGGGAATGACACAACGCATGGTGCTCAGTTACTTTGAAGTGGTCAGGCACGATGTCGTGGTGACGTGCGATAAAAGTCAAATGTTGTGTTCAGTATTCACTCTCCACTGTTGCTATCTAGAGTTAAGGCTGGTGTCGGTGCGCATCCCGGACCGGACAAAGCACACCACCGGAGGGACTGTGGGACAGATGACAACACCGCCACGAACCGGTATTGGAGGATTGGCATCTGAAGTAAAGGAAGACTTGAAGACAGTCTGCAGGATTTGGATCGTCCTTTTCTTTTTTTTGTCAGGGGGGAGGAGTGTTGTGAGTGTATATACTACTTATTAAGTAGTTGATTGCTGAAAGCGGAACTATCGTCATTCGTGGATTACCAAAGCCGCTATGCCCAAGTCACTGAACGCAAGAAGGTGAACAACAACAGGCGAACCACACAACTGCTTCTCCGTCGGATGATGACTGTCTTCAAGTGAAGGGGAACGGTGACTTTTCAAACAAGCATGTTTGTAACGTTTGTTTTGTTTTGTCGATGTCCGAACGAGCTATTGGCAATAAACAACCTATTGACCAAGGCATGCCTTCTGGATTATAACAGTAGTAGCATTGCTAGTAGTATCAGTAGCGGTATTAGAAGTAGTATTCGTAGTAGTGGCTGTTATCGTATTAGTTGTAGTAGTAGTAGTAGTATTATGAGTATTATTTGTATTATTAGTGTTAGTAGTAGTACAATCAGTAGCATTATTAGTTGTAATAGTAGTAACAGTAGTAGTAGTAGTGGTAGTAGTAGTAGCACCAGTAGTAGCATCAGCAGTATTACCAGTAACAATATCAGTAGTAGTGGTGGCATTTGTAATATTCGTATTAGTATCAGTAGTATTGTTAGAAGTGGTAGAAGAAACGTAGTAGTAGCATCAGTAGTGTTGTTGGTAATAACAGTAGTAGTAGTCATAGCGGAAGTAATAATATTAGTATCGGCGGTTTTTGTTGTAGCGTTATTGTTAGTAGCGGTGGTAGTAATAGTATCATTAGTGTGGTTAGTATTAATAGTATCAATGATAGCGGTATAGGTAATAGTGGTAGTTTTTATGGTGGTGTTAGCAGTAGTAGTAGTTTTGCCAGCAGCAGAACCAGTTGTGTCATTGGTAGTAAAAGTAGTAGCGGTGGTGGTAGCATTAGCAATATTATTCATAGTAGCATTAGTACTATTGGTGTTGGTGCTAGTAGTATTAGAAGTAGTAGTAGTAGCGGTAGTGGTTGAGTTAATAGCAGTAGTAGTATTATTCGGAGTAGTTAAAACGGTAGTGTTAGTAGTAGTAGTAGTAGAGGTATTATTTGCAGTAGTAGTCTTAGTATTAATAGTAGTGTCAGTACTAGTAGTAGTAATCACATTATAGTAGGGTGGTAGCAGTGAAGGTGGTTGTATTAGTAGAAGTAGTAGTAGCAGCAGCAGTAGTAGTAGTAGTTGCAGTAGTATTAGCAGCAGCAATATTAGTAGTCGTATTAGTAATATGTGTAGTAGTGGTAGTAGTCGTTGTAGTAGCAGTAGTAGCAGTAGTACTATGAGTATTAGAAGCAATACCAGTGTTATAATCCACAAGGCATGCCGGGGTGAATAGGTCACTTACTTGCATCAACGTGTTCGGACATCGACAAAACAACACAAACGTTACAAACATCCTCATTTGCCAAGTGGCAGTCCTGTTCACTTGAAAACAGTCATTGTCCAACGAAGGAGCGGCCAGGTGGTTTGCAGTTTGTCGCTTACTTTATTGCTCCTGGATTGCTGAACTTAGCTGTGTTCGTTAATCCACAATTGTCCATAGTTCTGTCTTCAGCAATCAACTACTTAATAAGTAGTATATACACTCACAACACCAGTAGTAGCAAAAGTGGTAGTGGTTTTTTAGTAGTGGTAGTGGTATTAGTATTGTTGGTAGTGGTAGTAGTAGTAGCAGTAGAATTAGTAGTTCCAAAGTCAGTAGTGGTACTACTAGCAATGGTAGTGGCAGTATTGGTAGTAGTATTATTATTAGTTGTGGTAGTGGTAATAGCAGTGTTGTTATTAGTAGCAGCAGTGATAATGGCGGTGATAGTAGTGGCATTAGTAGTATTACTGATAACGGTATCATTAGTATTGGTAGTAGTATTGGTAGTAGTAACATTGGTAGTAGTAGCATTCGTAGTAGTAGCAGCAATAGTGGTAGTTGTTGTAAAACTAGTAATAAAAGTAGTAACAAAAGTAGTAGTAGCTGTAATTGTGGTGGTAGTAGCGGTAGTACTATTAGTATTAGTAGTTGCAGTGGTATTATTGTTAGTAGCGGTAACATTCGTTATAGTACTAGTAGTTTTAGTAGCAGTGGTATTCTTAGTGGCAGTAGTAGTAGTAGTATTGGTAGTCCTAATGATAGTGGCGTGGGCAGTGGTAGTAGTAGTATTACTATTGGTAGTCGTAGTAGTAGTAGTAGTAGTAGTAGCGGTAGTAGTAATAGTAGTAGTAGTGGTAGTAGCAGTAATAGTATTGGTAGTAGTATCGGTAGTAGTGGTAGCAGTAGAAGTTGTAGCGGTATTAGTAGTAGTAGTATTAGTGCTAGCGGTGGTAATAATAAACTTAGTGGTAACAGTGTTGGTAGTGGTAGCATTAGTAGTATTAGTGTTAGTTGTGTTAGTGGTATTATTACTAGTAGTAGCAGTATTAGTCGTGGTAGTAGTAGTAGCGTTGGTAGTGCTAGTAGTTGTAGCAGTAGTGGAGGTAGGAGCAGTCGTGGTATTAAGGGTGGTAGCAGTGGCAATAATATTATTAGTGGTAATGGTGTTAGTAATAGTAGCAGTACTGGTAGTAGTGGTAGTGCTTGTATAACTAGTACTTGTAGTAGTAGTAGTTGTTGTTGTTGCATGTTGATGGTGGTGGTGGTATTGGTAGTAGTCGTGGTAGTGGTATTAATAGTAGTAGTATAACAGTAACAGTAGTGGTAGTAGTAGTAGTGGTAGCAGCAGTAGTTATGTTAGTAGGAATAGTGGTGGTAGTTTTAGTAGTAGTAGCAGTAGTGTTACTAGCAGTAGTGGTAGCAGCATTGGTAGTATTATTAGTGGTAGTAGTAGTAGTTGTTGTTGTTGTTGTGGTGGTGGTGGTGGTTTTAGTGTTAGTGGAATTATAATTAGTTGTGGTTCTTTTTGCTATCGTTGATTTTTTGTCTTAGTCTCCACTATTGTCTTCGTTGTTGTTGTTGATATTTGTGCTGGTGTTTTTGTCGTCCTTGCTGTTTTCAATGCTGATACTGCCGCCGCTGTGGTTGTTTTTGTTTCCGCTATCATTATCTTTGTTGTTGTTGTGTTGTTGTTGTTGTGACTGTTTTGGTTGTTGCATCTTCAGTGTCAACATCGGTATTGGTATTGACAATAACTTGTTGAAATAGACGGCTACATGCATATTCTTCCGGGGCGGTCCGCTTGGTTTCTATTGTCTTTAGGTCGAGATCGCTCAAATCGTGAGTATATGCATAAAAACGTTACTGTCCTATCCAGTATCAACCATATCATTTTATTATCATGGTTATTATTATTGTATTTTATTTCATTGCATTGTTTTCTGGGAACCAGTCAGTCTTCCATGCTGGAAATATTCCATGATTAGGACGACAAAAGAGAATAAACGCCTGTCACTGAACTGCTAAATTTGAATTCAACTTCACGAACAACTACGAGCAAAATGTGCGTAAAAGTACGCACATCAAGTTACACAATCCAATGATTTTACCAACCATCTCAATAGCATATTACCTGGTACTGTTATAAGCGGGAAAAAAACAGTTGTACCTTTTTCCAATCCCTGTGACCTATATTACTTCAGCTCTCTCGTATGAAATTTGGCGAGTAGAAATTAGGGATATCCACTTTATGGTCTCTACCAGTTATACGACTGTTTTCTTGCATCTGTTTTCATAATTGCCAGTTATTTTCGGTAACAAACCATAGATAGACTAATAGATAAAATTATGAAGACGGATTTTGCAAAACGGATCTAACGACAATAATCAAGATCTGTTCCACAGGTTGACGAAAAGATGCACATTAGTACAGTTGGAAATGAACGGTCTAAAAATTCCTTTGGTTTTGTGATGCACACCGCCGAGCGGATAATAACCTCTACGATTTGGTTCGAAGTAAACAACTTGACTGCACTAACATCCGTCGAACTTCACCATCTGTATCTTTCCTGGAACCAGTAACATTTCAGCTTCACTACCTTCTGATTGAAGCTTCTTCATTTCATTATTCAAAAATGACCTCGAGAGTATTATGGGCCAAAATCACGGTACGAATAGAAGCTGGAAGACAATGCAAATTTATTCCACTTCTAAGTTAGCCGTTCATGATCAGTTCAAACTCCAAATCTGAAATTTCATTGTTCGTATTTAATGACTTTTTACCAACTGTATGAAAGAGCACAGTATCTTTTCTCCCTATATTGTTCATGTATCAACCTTTAATCTGTGCACTGCAGTCATTGGAAGTTATAGTTCATGGCTTGTCCTGGATCTCTAATGACCCTAAAGCGTGTTCAGTCTTCATGTATAGTTTTGACTGCTACAGAATTTGACTCTTACTTGAATATATCCTCACCTGTGCCGCAGCATAAATGCTGAGAAGTTCACCTAGGAATCCTCCATAAAATACCGCCCCAACAGAATAGTCAAAGTCGATTGTTGACGTCGGATATAGTTGCTGGTTCATTACCAAGGGATTATTTTATTTCGTTAACACCCTTCATGAATTCTGGATGGGAAACAAATTCCCATATAAAATGAAGGATCGCTCGATCTATTTCCAGTCGTAGCCTTGATTTCAATATTCTTCTGCGACGCATAACGAAATAAATGACTCAAAGTAATCAATGAAGAGTAAAACTCTGACCGTCCAAGAATATGGCAATTTTTTCCCCTACCGTTCAGTTCAGTTTTGAACTACAATTAATCATACGCTGAAGGTTTACTAGAGATTCGTATTTTCCAGATAAGAGCGTTCTGTGAAAGGAGAATACGCCAAACGGTTTTACCAAACAAACAAATAAATTGCGTAGATACGAGAACACAAAGGGTAGTGATATATCATCACCTTCTTGAATCCTCCTCCACAGTAGGCCAGGAAATCTAGTACGTTCTGCCCAACTACTTCCGGACGTTTGACGGTTCTCTTATCCTGAGTTCTGACTCCCACAACCCACGGCCCAATCGAGTAAACATGCCCGCCTAAGATGCTTCTCCGGTGATATGTGCAGATCATGTCCGAAACTATATATATAGCCTGACGAGCATTCACAGCCGATTCGATGACTTCTTCGGTGCATGCATGAATATTCTGTACTAATCCTCAGAATTTGCCATGCACTGTTCCCAACATCCTTGTCCGAAAGCCTACAGTCTACTCAAGTCCTCAAAAAGAACGCGGGCTGAATGTTTGAGCAGATCTGAGGAACAGGCTAATTGGTTATAGTACTAATTTCGAATAAAAAGACGGGCAACTCAAAATTCTGAGAACCATGAAACCGGGCACTCAATAACCGATATATTGTTTACTGAGTTGTACAGCCTACGATAACTGGTAAAGTTTGACGCTGGTGACCTGAAAATTCGCTTATTTCAGCTGCAACGCAGTACAGTAGTCTGTATATATAAACAATTCCCTCACATATTACTTGGTCTTTAACGCCGAAAGATTTCCTAAATTTACATGCATTTCGTTAATCATGGAAAAGCACGCAGTCTCGAATTTCCTACCAGTTGAGTATAATACGGAACAACTAGTAATTCTATCTCATCTTACATTATTACTATTGGTCAAACAGTAGACTCGCTTCGAAGGACAGACGTTCATGACCATCATCAATCGATTTTCGAACAGTACGCGTCAAAATACGTAAAACACATAGATTAGCTAACGAACGGCATCAGTCAGCAGAAACTCACATTTTTCCACAAAAGAGAATTAAAGTTTTGCTGAATCTGGGTTGCAAACCGAGGAATTCCTTCTTTCATTAATATATACAGAAGTTGTGATCACCCAATTACTGTTACTTTCTCAGAACATGAGTACCGTCATCTGGATCCTTTTCATTGGCTTTTATGGCACAATTATCCCATCCTACACGGAAAAGATCCCATTGAAATCATTCCGAGCATCAAAACAGATTACCTGGAATTTACTGTTAGTCAACACCGGTAGATCTTTACGACAGCTGTCAATGAACAAGACATAAAAAGTAGCTCCAACAACGGAATCAGCCAGGCAGTCAGCAGACTCAACCGTGTGTAAGGGAATGTGCTAGTAAATTGCCAGTAGATAGCCCAATTGGTTTAGTTGACAGTACGACGGTTTTTCAGTTAGCCAGAAGGTATTCGTTTGTGCTGAATTGAGAACAAAATTGGAACAAACAGAGTAGATCGAAGGGCCACTCAAATACAAACTGTCGTCTAAACGGAATCAAGCGTGCGAGTTTGTGACCAAACTAACCACTTGGAAGGGCTAACTGTGAACAACGGGTGGATCAATAATTGTGCGGGCCAAAATTTGGCTATGAGCAACAAGCATCGTACGTAAAACGTCGCTTCTGTACTTTTTGTGTTCCTTAATAGTAGCAACAAAGCATGAAAGTTTTTCTTTTCACTTATCTGTAGTAGTGTAAATCCAACCAGACCGCTGGGTGTTTCATTTCTGAAAGAGGTTCGGAGTGTATCGAAGTTTCGATGCACCATGTGTTAGGATTTTTAAAAATTTGTTTCCTTCAAAAACACAGTGCTGCCGGTACACACACACAGACAGAGAGATTGGAACATCGGTTGGCTTGTGACGACTACCTTCGAATAATTTTGAAATCTTGTTTTGAAAAATGTTACCCGTGGTAAGCTAAATGTCGGCTAATGAAAATTTCTACCGACAACCCTCCGGTTTTGACAGTAAATTATTTATAAAAAAACAACTATACCCAAGCCGAAAGGTAAGCCAAAGAGCTAAGCTACATGTGCTGTCCCACGCGGAACGATTAGGTCATTCAGTACTTAGCAAAATCGATCAGTCAGTATTGCTCGCGCTGAAACATGATAAAAAATCAAGACAAAGCAGGCATATTTCCATTCATGAGAGGAATATTGATCGGGTGCCTGCGTAATGTGCGTGACTTGAACCAAACAAAACAGGACTGATAGAACGAGGTGATTCAAAAGAGGAGAATACTTCTTCCCAGGGTAAGTGGACAACCCCATACACACTAGAAGTAGCAGACTGGAACAAAATTCATTTCCAACAATAATAAGTAATTCTGGATTTTACCATCTAACATTCCATCAAATAAAACCTTTTCCTTCAGTAAGCAGTGATAGCATCACTTTGACGACAGTTATTGTTTTATACTACCTCACTGGGACAAATTTATCAGAGATATTGTCCTGTATCTACCGGAAACCCCTTTGGGTATTTTGTGCTTCTAGCTCAGGCTGACCTTTTGCATAGTCCTTGAATATAGAGATATGTGTCTGTATCGCGAATTATCACTATTTTTTCAATGTTTGCAGTGTAAGTGAAAAAAGCTGGGCAAGCCAAAGCCATTCCCGTTTATCTTAAGAGCAAAAGGAAAATCATCAACGCATCTCCAATGCTGCGAACTTGAGTGACGTTGTATATCTTGTCAACTAAATAAAGATTGGAAATCGGTCGAGTAATTCAAGCTTGAATGGCGTATGAGTAAAATATACTTGCACTTTTCAATAACTGCTTATCTCTAATACAACAGGTTGGAAGGAACTTTCATCTAAAGGTATGTTGACGTTTCTGAATATTTGAACGATAGCTTTTCATCACACTTCTTTTAATCAGAATATTATTGAGAATCAGGTCGTAAACAGATGGCAGTGAATACTTTGTGGACAGAATCAGTCTACCGTCTTTCATAACTCGTTTAAATTGCTTAATATCAGGAGTTATAATTGTGCATTGGAAAAACTTTTTCAGCTTCCTTCAGAGGTAAGTCCTCTAACTGCTCCTGATTCGATGACTAGCTGAACGGAAGCAGATGCTTGCAATGAGTTCGTTGTCGTTTTTCCACAAACCCTCTTCTATTGTCTCAGTTACGATCAATATCGATTACACTATTCGAACAAGAAGTTCATATAGCTGGTGGCACTGTCTCGTTTACTAAACTTCTTTCATAATCAAAAGAAATGATGAGATGTTTCATCGGGTATAAGCATCGTCAGAGTTCTTTCTTTAGCAAGTATTGAACTGATGTCATTTAAAATCACTCCAATGTGAAGACCTGGTCAAAAAGCGTTCACGCGAAAAAGTCTATCAGTACGTATTAATATAGTCCAGTGGCTAACTTGTTGGACTTGTAATCCTACATGCTATTTTTTACATCCTTCACTCCATTTTATTTATTATACAAGAATGTAAAATAGTTCTGAAAAGGCACTGCTGACAATAGAAGACTACCGAATGGGAAAGTGACCGACCGTGGGAGGAACCGAACACAGAACGTCACGATTAGAACTCCACGACGATTTCAGCTTTATCACCACCAGTCCTAAGTGAGAGCCAAAACAAACCCGTCGCAGTTGATGAGTATTTTCCCAGTTAAATGACATCTGCTGGAACTGCATTCTGTCAAAAGTCCCGTTCATACTTTCGGAGACATTTTTGCATATTTTTCGGAAATAAAAGACATAAGTTCGCATAACTTACTATCGATACGGATATCCTGAATTCAATAGATAATAGAAAATACACTTTCATCTTCTGCATTCGAAAGTCTACACCAAGAGCCCGAATCGGTCAATGGAACAAATAGCAAACGGACAAACAAGGCACAGAAAAACATTTCAAAGTATTGAGCTTGAAAGATGCACTTAATGAAAAATCGATTTGCATTGATCACACTAATTTTCTGAGTTTAGCTACATAATATGTTCGAGTAATCGTTGATCCAAGTCTGCTTGAGCAAATAATTAATACCACAAACTCTGAAAGGAAGACGAAGTGTGGCCAGTAATTTCGCTCCGAACGAGACCGTTCGTCTGATGACTTATGTTTACTGCCTATCAACAAGAGCATCCTTATATGCGGTTCATTCACAGCCTCTTTCAGCTGCCGTACTCGTGGTCAATCTATATATGTAACCTTTGTGAAGGAGGGTCCGGGCTAAACCACATTCATGTTCCAGAGGCACAAAGCTCTCTAGAAGTGCGAATACTGGTCTTTCTAAGTGCTCTACTAAGCATGTTAATGTCCAGCAGGTATAACTTACTTTCTGATTCTGTTTCCTGTCCGAATTTTGAGCATAGCTAATAACCACATATTGGAAGACCAGACCGGATTTGGTCCTACAACGTTGTCCTTATTTGCCATTTATGGTACATGTAAAATCATCTACTTCTGCGGTAATCCTGTCGTGTACGAGCACAAAGTGTGTCTATTGGACACTCCTACGCATCACTTTCGACAATACTTGCAGTTTATTCAATCGGTTTCAGTCTGCAAAACATTCCGAATTATGAGAGAGTGGTGAACATCACACTGATCACGGATAAAGGTACCTCCGAATAGTCATGCTGATGTTAGTTACCAGCTGTTTCGAACATATTTGAAAGAATCTTGTTGCATTTCAGTTGCATCTTGTGATTTCAGTCAGTTTGAACATTGTTACTGAAGAGGCCCACTAGATGCTTTCGTTGGTTTCAACTCTCAAACTAAACTTATAACTATCGATAAAGATTCACACTGTTCACCATAAAGCGTTCTTCATCACTGATACTGTAATTTTCATATTGCATAGAGCACGCATAGTTCACAACACCATCACTAAGCAAGATATGTGGTGGTTCTCTTCTTCTTACTTGTCACATTGTATATAGTGCATCTAAGAGCCTTAAGTTCTGAGAATCGACTTAACCGGAAATGTGGCACACTTACTATGGTCACGAGCGAAAAAAATCAGCACGACTGTAGAGAAAAAAGTAGCAGGGAGCAGCGAACGAGGGCCCTTTATAAAAAAAAACCCGAAGCTGGAAAGAACGAGGCCCCCATCATTCGAAAACTGCTGAAAAGGGAAACTGACCAGGGTTAGCAAGATTCTAGTTCAGGACGTCAACGTCTAAAGCTCAAAATGATGACCTTTAGGCCAGCGTCAATCAGGTTTGCTCCCCGGCCGTGAATCGATCTCAAGCTCTATCCGTGACAGGGGGAGATACCCATCACTGTACAATCTGGGAGATCTACTTGTAGGTTATGAAATTCTTTTGCAAACCATGTACACCACTTTTGTGCTTCGGTACATCGGATGCTAATAAAAACGGTATGAGACAGAACAATCTCATTATATACACCCATTTAGATTCGTATGCCAATATTCACCTGGCTTAACGCACAGGAGATCAGTGAATCGTATGTCAATATAAATAACCGTTTAATAAACCCCTCAACTACGGACTTGAGGTCTCCATGTATTCTTCATGGCAAAATTAAAAGACCTCCAGGATCGATCTTGTTTCCCGATCCAAGAGCCAATGTACATAACGCACACTTTGCTCTCGGCAAGCCATTATTACCCCCGGATTCATAGATTGGTTGCCACTTGCAGCAAAAATGTCACATTGTTCTCTATTTGCATTGGCTTAACCCAGATGTACTTTGTCAAGCTTCTAGTGCGTGAATATCATACTTATAATTTAGATGCTATACAGAAAATTAATTCAGGTAAGTAGACTTCCCGCTAGTTGGATAACAATAAAAAGCCTAGGCAGTAAACATCGCCCAATTTGATTTCAAGTAAGTATTGCGCATTTCAATCATATGGCAGGGTGAAACATTTGGTTTCATTCTCTTTTGTGGAAATGTTCTCTAGTCTGATGTCTATACTGCAAACATTGCACCCACAGAACTGTGCCTCATCGACTTTATAAACACACTCCTCGTTTCGTATAAATCCCACAACTACTCGCAAGTAGTGTATGAGATTTATGATAATTTGAATTCCGCCTCTCACGCTCAAACCTCGGGTCATCCGACCAACCTGCTCCTGTTAGAGCTCATCAGTGGTGCATATCCTCCACCACACCCAGGGTTTGAATTCGTGCCTTTCACCTCGAAGGCATGTTATCACTGCATCACCCCGCTCCCGTGTGAGCTGATATGAATCACCAAGTTAAGTCTGTTCAGATGTCGTCCTCTATGACTGTCAGCAGTGCCCGATAGCTTCGAAGAGAAACACGGTCACGGTCCCGTTAACTCCAAGTGAACGCCTCGCACCAAGTCAGGTCTTCTCCACAGAACACACCATTATACCCATATTTAAATCTGCTTCTCGCTTAATATTTGTATATATCTCACCAATACTTGCGAGCGGAGTGTGGGATTGATAAAGATGAGCTCTAACAAGAGCAAAACTCGCGTCCGATGTTTCCGAGTACAAATTTGATCAGATGGCCTGAGGTTTGTGCGCAAGATGTGGAATCCATAGGACAGTCAGCCAAATAAAACACTCCTCATTACAATGACTTTTTTCGCATCAGCCTCCCACCGAAAACATATCGACCGAAAAACCTGATAAATATGTGGCTACGGGTGCAATTCGGCTGCCTGCATGTTCGGTCGACTGAACTGGAAGGATGCGAGCACTCGTTATTGTTCACTCTTAGACCAATCTCGTGGAATAACCACAAATTATCAGTAGTTGGTTCCGCGGAACTCAACCCGCTCGTGAATGTTAAATTAGAACCTCAGTTTTTTAGAATACTTTCACGTTCGCCAAAAAGTCTGGACAAAGGTGAAGTTACGCTAAACACACAACCTTTTTAAATAGTTCGAGGCGTATATTGTGATATCAATTGGAAATCATTGTTAAGCATGTTTACATCGCTCGTCAAAGGTTTCCAAGGTTCTCATTAGTTGACTGTAGTGTGAAATGTGAGACTAAAGAATAAGACTAACTGACATCCTAGCGAGAAGTAGTGTTCATAGTGTAGATCGCTACTTGATAATACGAACCAACGAGCAATGAGTCGAGGGATGAAACACAAGGCCTGGATACGTGCTGAAAAACAGTTCTGAGAATAGGAGGGAGGGTACTGTTGCTTTGGCAGGTTGGGGTTACAGTGCGCGAGGACAAACCATAGCTTAGTAGTCCGTGAAAAAAACTAGAAGTATGAGCTTCATCATCAGGAGACAATGACCTGACTTGAGCGATTGCCTACCTGTGAACTTGACTATTGGTGAAATACTAAGAGAAGAAAAACTGGTCATTTTAGTCAGTGGAATAGTTGAATCATTTACAAAATGACTCAACATGCAGTATTACTGCTCAGATAGTCATTAAAAACAATGATTTGAAGGCTTTTTATCGCACAAGGCATCATCCTCCGGAAGGAACACTACCGGAACAGGCTTGATCATTGTAAGCAAAGAATTGTGGAAGAGTTCACAGTTTTCCTAATCAAAAAAGCATTTATTAGATGAGTACCTATATATCCGCAGCTATTAGGTTTCCAAGCATTTTGAGCAAATAGCATGGAGCATTACGCTGCGGTAAAATGGTTTTCCTAGAACTTCTAGCTTGTTGAGGTGAAAATATTTATGCCATGAGCCTCATGAAACCTGAGTTGCTTAGCATAATGTTAATAATGCTCGTCTGTAGGAATCAGCTGAAACAACTTTGGGACTTCGAGTTCATTGAGATACGTTTTCAATGAGCTTCTGATCACCAGTTACATCTTTCAACCCTCCAAGCTGAACAACTGATCAGATAAATTGGTCTGATAACCAAATGAATCTGTGATGAGACTGAAACACATAACCAGCTTTGTTGGGTCCCTATTATGGGCCTTATATCTTCCGAAAACTGACGCAGTTTACCTTTGTCACTCGTCTTTGCACGACAGTAAAGGAATTTTAAGGAAACATTTTCTAGATCCTTCGACTTAGCTCTTAATCAAAATACAGGCGCTAACAATCGGACTTGTTGTTTTACTGTCCACCGCGTCTTACTCTGAAGCCATATCTTGCGCGAACACTGTGAAATAAAGGGGTCTCTGTTCACCAGAACGATTCCAAGCAATTAATTTTGCGGAAACACGTGTCCGAGGCGGTTGAAAAACCTTGGTTTATATCTCACTAATTTTCTAACCCAGTGGAATTCCTTAGTTTTCAGTCCACCTTCCTCTATTGTGGTGAAAACAAAAAGGATATTTAACGGATCATTCATGAGACGATAATCTGAAGATCATGCAGCCGAAATAAAAGGTGGCTTGACCATTGGATACCCGGCTAATATTTGTATCCTCCGAGTGTAAACGCAATAATTTCGTTTTTTTCTGCGAGTTATATATATATATGCAAGTGGCAGGACCAACATTTATTGATCTTTAATAGAAGCTGCCACCTGTGGTGAATTTTATCGTCATAGTTTCATCACTTGTTCACTATCGAAGTTTTAGTTGCCATCGTGTTCTTGACTTCGGGCAAAGTATTCATTGTAACCAATGTTGCACTATTTCAATTGCCCAAATAATACCACGGCACTAACACATGAAAAATTCATTTGTGTATAAATTTAGACCTCTGACTATTATTCATCAGACATTATATATATATATATATATATATATATATATATATATATATATATATATATATATATATATATATATATATATATATACCAACCGGGGCAAACATGTGGAAATTCGAATCAAATCATTAAAGTACTTTGCTCTCGATTTGTTTTGTATGACCAATGATGAGATTCAGAGGGCTCATGAATCGTACCTCGTGATAGAAATTCGCGGAGAAACTCATTCCAACGGACTTGAATTTTGTTTCGATTTAGGAAGGGAGAATGCTATCCACGTGTTGTATTGCCAGATCACACACAATTATCACACGGAAATCTCGAACCAACGAGACTGGATAACACAAACCGGACTGGTAATGTTACGCTGCGTTGACAACAAAATGCACAGGACACGATGGTACACAACACAGGATGCACAAAGCATCTACTTCCTCGTAGGTTTGAGACACACTGGACACTGAGAATATTCCCAACAGAATTCGACTGGGTCTACCTAGGCTTGTATTCGCACAATAGAATGACTTGCGCATCAACACAGACTCCGGATCACAGCACACAAATTGACAAGGCTAGCCCGCTCGCTAACTAGAGACAGAAGACGAACACCGACACGATCAAAAGTCTACTGCCGGCCAGACGACACAGTGCAAAATATCCTTTTAACTCTATCGCTTATATAGTGTTCGATGCCGTAATCGAAGTGGCGAAATCACCGAACTTATCGTGTGATGTTCTTCACCAAGTGGAAAGATAACTCTAGATGCATTATCATTAGCTGGTCACAGAGGGAGATACATATACCATGAAGCTCATATCGGGGCACAACATTGGTTTGGGAGGCAAATTATTTCGAAAGCAAAACTCTATACGGAGTGATTATATCTATGCATATATATATATATATATATATATATATATATATATATATATATAATGCACTCATCCCTTTGTTATTGGTAAGTCTGGTATCCGTAATAATGGCGTTTATACTACGTCAGTATGAGTTACCGCATTACCCTCCTTATCTTTCCGAAACTCTCTCGCTTCGTATTCACAGATACAGATACACGTTGTGGTTTATTTGATCCATACTGCATTTTTCTTTTCATTGATACAGTCAAAATGCAGCTGGATGCGGGTAATTCTAAATTACCTTTTTTAATAATATAGAATTAGTTCTATATGGCTGAGTATCTTGAAACTGGATAATTAACTAGTCAACGTTCACGGACTTAAGTCCGTATATGCTCCAACTTACTGTTGATAAACTGGATAATGGAGCAAATGGCTTCCGTCAGAACAATATTTTGAAACATTTTGCACTATCGATGTCTCCCCGGCTGACGATGAAATCTTTTTCAAAAAACCCCAAGATCCTTGACTAGGCACTTCAAACGTAGCTATGAGCAAGTCAGTATTCAAAATCATCGAAAATGTATTGAACTGCTCACTGTACAGCTGTCAGTCACACACACACACACACACACACACACACACACACACACACACATGCATACACAAGCAAATCACCAGCCAACTCAGTTTAAATCTCAGTGACTAGCTTCAAGCTGACTCTGAGTCAAATATGTTTGTATTGTTACACCCAGTCAGCCACACAACAACTAAGGAGTTCTACAATAGATACTTGAACAGAAAGGGTCTAGGAGAGACCGCTTTACTCCTTGGTGTGTCCTTAGGACGTATTCCAATTGTATTCAACTGGATGGTTCTCGCATTAGTCAAGTGCTCTCTGGCACATTCCACCAACTTGTTTTTCGACTAAATATCGACAGTGGAACACTGTGGCCGCTTGGTCACTTTCCAACTGGTCTTCTGTTTATCACCAAATATTGGGCAATCCAAACAACTTTCCTGTTGCTACTCAGTCCCTTCGCTGATAACTGTGTACGCGGACGTCGTATTGATAGTAAGCCTCTAAGACGGGAGACTGCGGGAAACGGACACTGAAAAATTAGTAGTCAGTCAAGACATTTGCTAGGAATCAGAGGCACGATAAGGAAATGGAATTTCTAGTCTGCCCAAGTAGACTCATCATAGACTAACCTGAGCATCGAGGTACAATCTATTACCCTTGAGTAGCATACACCATGATCAATCTGATTGAATTACCATATAGGGTACTTGGGATTTGAGATATTTACTCAGAAATAGATTAGATTTATATACCATAATCTATCAAATCGAAGCTTAACTCATCGTCTAAAGCCATAGAAGAAGTGTACGATTGTTTCATCCACGTTGGGATCTATCAAAATTGCACATTCACCGAGCACCCACTGGGACGTGAAGCATTAGAGTATATGATGTACATAATCAACAGACCGTTGAGAACAAGCACGGACGGCCTGGTGATTAGTTGTTCGACTTACAATCTTTCTAGCATTAGTGGGGCTCTAAAGAGTAATTTGCAACTCCGGAGAGCATTACGTGAATTTATCCATTAACTGCATCAACGAGTAAGAACTAATCTTCCGTTTGTTGAGCCAGTACGCAGCAATATGAGGCAATCGAATGAAATCATTCTCTGAAGCAAAATATTAGCGTAACTTCCATAAAAAAATATGAATTTAAATGTGTAGAACCCAATAAGTAATGCATGTACAAATGATATTCCCGATTGGAAGGTTCCACGTGGTCCGTTTTTATTGTCATTTACGCCGAAACCGATGCGGAATGTTTTTGTAGACATCGATGGGACGGTGAGTTTATCGAATGAGCAGAATACTGGTTATATATATATATATATATATATATATATATATATATATAACGTTCTGTTTGACTCCGTTCAGTCTGTGTGCATCACCACTGGTTCCCTTTGTTGAGCCGCATGCTAAATTCAAGCACATTGCCCACTTGACGGTTCACTTACCCTCGGTTCTCCTTCACACTTCATTTCGTGTACGTCTGATTGGCTCCGTTCTTGAACGACGTGCCGCTCTCATCTCCGTATTTTTCCATAAGTAGCACGTGCTAACCTTATACACATCGTTTATGACTGTTGGTGACCAGGTTCATCGGCAGCTTGGACACAGTCAGACGTCTTTTTTTGTACACTTCGGACACAGCCACACGCTGTTTACCGCCATCTTGGAGGCCAAATCACACCAGTCGTGTCTGGATGGGGTAAACAATTACACCGGGATACCTCACAACTAGAAGACTAAAGTTTTACATCTTATCGTGACCTATCGTCGGACAATATCTTTCTCCGTCGCCGACGATTTCGGGATTTTACGAGTCACTCAACTGGTCCCGCTGGATTTCACAGGTGAAATCTGCGGTACCAGTAGACGTGCTTTTTAAACATATTGGATGTGAACTCCTGCACGGTACCCAACTGTCCACTCCATGAAGTTCTCACGGTTTCCCTCCTGCTTTTCGTCAAATACTGAGCCTATACATTAGCCGAAGCAACGACTTTCAGTGTGAATCAATCTCTGGTCAGCTGTGCTATCTCCGACCAATGAAGATCTTCCATTATAGTTCTCATTTCAAATGTCGTCAAATTACCAGTCGTTACTAAAAGCTTCCGCCCAAAGGCCTGAACATCAGTTGCGCTGAGAATTACTGAGAAAGTTGCTGTTATCTCTCCCATTAATCTTGTGAGTAAATCCTTGAATGATAAAATGAAATAGACCAGCGTGTTTTACTGCATTACTCTTCCGTAGTCACGGCTCCTCATCAAATCAGAATCCTTTGGATGCTCACAGCAGTTGTTTGTCTGGCTATCTGATTACTTCACTGAATTAATACAGTGCACCAAATTAAGCAAAATATCTTACCAAAATCCTAATCAAAAATTCCAGAGTGCTGCAAGGGCCCATCCTTCTGCGCTTACATCAGTGATAACTTTTGCAACTCTCTTGCTAGTGTTTTAAAGTACGTAGATGGTGTCTTTCTGTACCAAAACATCTGTGATTCCTCCGATTTCAACAAATTCAGGGAAAATTTGTCAAATGCTGAACATCTTTTCATCCAATCTGGCCTCTTCCTGAACCCATACAAAATTTTCAGAGAGTGTCTTTACTAAATTTTGTTTACCATTCCCCGCAAACAACATGCCCGTTAATTACGGTTACCCTTCTAGAGTTGAATTTATCAAGTACCAAATGATAACAATCAATAGCAACCTCTAGTGGGCTACACGCGTTCAGTTTTGTTGAAAAACTTCTACGTTTGTCTTCTCAAATCTGCTTGCTCGGACAATTCCATACCTCATGATCAATCCTGTTCATTTACGTCTATCAGTATATTCTCTCAATCTCACCTTATTTTTCACCTGTATTTTTCCCTGGATGTCCAAAGCAAGACTTCAGACTTCTGTTACGTGGTCTAGATATCATCAATCGCGCTTCCTCAATCCCTGTAAAAAAAAACTTATCTCCGGTCTTAAAACCATGCATATTGAACCGTGCGTTCAGCTTGTCCACAAGATACGCTTAGATAACACGCGTTCCTTGCACACCAGTTTATCTTCTTGCCAATCTTACTCGGAAAAAGTTCGAATTTCCGATGTATCACTTATCGTAGTAACAATTAGAAAGAACTGGCTCACATGCTGACGAACAAGGATTTAGTAGTAACTGAGCGTTGAGCATTTCAGTTCTTTGTTATATATTCCATGTCATTCGAATATGAAGTTTTTGGACAAGGTTTTTGACTGTAATTTAAGCACGCGAACTTGCAACAGTCACATGAACACCAAAACATACCTTCATTTGAGGACAGAGACGTGTGGTACTATTATACTCAACTGAGTTCTGGTAATATTATTGTTGTTATAAATGTGATAATTTATTGTACTTATTGCATTACCCTTTAAAACTGGTGCCACCTATCAAATAGAAAAAATAATAATTAATATATTCTACTTCCAGTCGAGTGTTTCGAGAAGGAACAATGCCCAATCGAATTACGCTGCGAGTTATTACTGAACACGAACAGTGATCAAAACGTAATTGTCTGTTTGATACACCTCTTTATTTTACTGTGCTAAAATCAAAAGTTGATATGCTGAATGTGTGTTTTCTACAAATAAATGTCATTGTTTCAAAGCAACTAATACAATAACGACGTATTCTTCCGTAATCTAGTGTCATCACCATCTTAGCGGGGTGAACATGATGATACCGAGAACTAGGGTACAGTTCTTAATGTAGATAATCTGTCTGGGTTCGTCCATGTTTGCCGATGGTAAAAATCGAAGATTGTTCACACAAACTCCTTAGAACGAATAATAACTGCCCATAAATGGACTGCAATAATTGGTATGAACATGTTGCCAAGG
Source organism: Fasciola hepatica (assembly GCA_948099385.1). Classification (NCBI taxonomy): domain Eukaryota; kingdom Metazoa; phylum Platyhelminthes; class Trematoda; order Plagiorchiida; family Fasciolidae; genus Fasciola; species Fasciola hepatica. Next base: position 586,052 of record CANUEZ040000131.1, read on the forward strand.
CCCTGAAGACATAGACCACAGCATCTGTCTTGACGGTTGCCTGTAAATGGTATGTAGACAGTCACGGCAGGCTTTGGCAGCAAGGCGTGAATCAACATCCAACCCTGGCCACCAATCAGTAAGATGGGCGAAAGATTTTATTCGTGCAAACGGTAAGGTGTCCAAAATTCGAATATTTGAAAAAGCACAGCACGCAGTGTAGGACGCACATTGATTCTATCATTTTGCGCAAGATATCATCACAGGTACCTTCGCGGAGTTGATAGAACTTAGGAAATCAAAGCCGAACATCTGCTCGCCTTCCGAGTCGAACACAAGATATGACAGCATGATCACACTTTGATTTCACGAACTAGATCTTAACGAATAACAAGTAGTGATTGTGTGCGCCATTAGTTATTAGAGATTTCTTCATAGATGGCTTAACGGGACAGGTAAGCCGCATGCGTAATGCCTTGCTGGACGTCACAAGAATACTGTGATAAAGCGATACTCAATGACTAAACCACGGCTGCCACCGATTAGGCTATGGCACTATGAGGATTATAAGTGAACCTAAGTACTGCATGATGAATGTTAAAGGTGAAGTGAATGCCAGGCAAATAATTGTGCAAACAAGAAACGGCCCAATAAACGGTCAATGTCTCACTTTGAGTTTGTGAATATCCGCGTTCAGTGGTGCTGAGTAGGCAAGAAATGTACAGAACCGGATAACCGTGTTCTAGCACAGCTCAGTTACCGGTAGGAGATACATCCGCAATAACAATCGAAAACATGTGGCAAAAATATGCAAGGTACAGCATTGGTAGAAGAAAATGTTTTGCTATTTAAGCAGTACCTATCTAATGGTGGGCAAATTGTCTCGGGAGCAAACGACCGGTTTTGCGGTTATTGCCACTCATCAGGTATGCGTATCCGGTACCCTGTGTCCATCCATTTGTTCTCATACTTGTACACTCCGTAGATATGTCTTCACAACCATCTAATTTGCACATCAGGAGTGTGTGTGGATCTTCCTTCTTGGAAAGTCCACTGAGGAACTTACACTGGAAATTCCAAATGACTACCATAGTGTCGTCGCTTTCGAGGTTACTTGTGTTTAACCCACGTAGCACTATCAGCAAACCGCCGTCGTGGTACCTCAGAGGACTCTCTTAAGAGAAACATCCACACACACGCACACTCCTGATGTACAAATTCGATTATTGTGATGACAAAAACGTTATTAGGCCGAGTAGGCATTGTTCATCTACTGAAGACCATTGAGACGTTCGCAGAATGAGAAGGCTGAATAAATGTGTTACTCTTGTGGCGAAATTAAAAATAGATTTAGAGTAATGCTGGAGGGAATTAAGTATAGAACATAATTCAGCAAATGATGTGGCGGAGGGCGCACTGGATAAAGGGAAAAAACGATTAAGGTGTGGACTGAAGCCGTGAGCGCCAACAAACAACTCAAACAGGAGAACTCTGAAGCAGAGAAAAATCACTTATCAAGGCTGATGGCTACATTGTTTAAGAAATCTGCCCAACAACAAACGCAAACTGTCATCTGGTACACTCACAACACTCGAACTGATGGAATCACTCCAACTCCGAACTATGAGAACCGAATTAGCATGAAGACCAATGCTGCGGAATAGCACCTTAACTGTACTGCAGAACTGATCAGTATAAACATGTTGTGTTCTACTGTATCGTACTGAGGACCTCTGCAAGTTAACAACCCACATTTCGGCCATAAATCAAAGAAACTAATTGACGGATTACAAGTTAAGCGATCACGGCGCACTCTTACTGTACCTGTCCTCGGCGATCCTGATCGACTGAAGCTCCTCGGCGTACGTGGCCACCAAGCTGCACCTGGACGTACCACCTGTGATCCCGACAATCACCACAGATTCTGACAGTTCTCCCATCACGTTTTAACGGAGTCCAAATTGGCGTGGCTTAGGTTGAAGAATTCACCGGTGTCGATAATCATTTACAGAACAAAAAGTCCTAAACCTTTTTCACGGGCTCACAAGGTCCAAGAGGAATAATGCAGCATTTCGCAAAAACTACAGAACTGGTCGCCTCAGGGTTCATCTTGATACCAGCAGAAACTTCAGAATAATCAATAGCTATATACCGAATAGTGGTTCGCTTATCACCAATTATTCACTTGTGTTATTCACGCTCAACCGACCGGACCGCGATAGTTTAGCTGGTAGAGCATCTGCCCGGTGTGCAGGGAGTTGCCGGTTCGACTGCGGCTCGGTGCGTCCGACTTTCCGATGTGAAAAATCCAAGTAGGTTTTCCATTACACGAATAAAGAATTGTTGAGAATCAGAGAAACATTTAACGAAACAAGCTTGTGACTCATGTAGTTCAAACCAATGACGGAAACGTTCAGATAAATTACAAGAAAAGGACAATAATACGAACTGGATTTTTCATCGGTGAGAAATACTTCACATGAATCAAATACATGTAACTAGTGACCGGAATCGCCTTTAACTGAAATGGGGGCTGATTGGAGCTATATAGGAGGACTTATGTACTTTGATGGGTAAATCATTCAACACTGTCAGTGTCCATCGGGAATGAATGTCGGAAAGAATGATTACCAATAAATGAACGCTAAATTTGGCGAATGGGATCAGAAGTGAAACCAAATAGGTTAAGGGCTCGAGAATCTGAAGGTACATTGGTATTTTTGGACTCTCTCGGTCACGCCTGTCTTTTTACCTCTATATACAGGCTGCATATGATCTACCTTACGACATTGGTGACCATAGCACTAGGAAAATGGCAGGTCAATCAGGAGTGTTTCCGACCGCAAGAATTGCATTCATTCCACTGCTTGGTCAGTTGAACTAACCTAGAGTGAGAACTGGGGCTTCGATGAAACTGGTTCACTGGTCTTTATCGTGGATTAGAGGGGGACTCCAGATTTTTTGCACTGAACCAAACTGGTGACGTGTTACCAACAGAACCGTGCACGTTTTGACATCGCTCACAGAGAAATTTTGTAGATTAGAAGGTGCATTCACGGAGCAGAATTCTCTTTTGCAACTCAAAACAGTTATTATCAAAAATTGTTCTGTCCCGTGACTGAATCTCGAGCTGACCACCAAAATGACATGATATTTCGTGGCGTGCATCTGCAATTTCGACACAAAATCACGAATCGGTCGGTTGGCACCTCATTTTAATGAAAGGGATTTTGCCTGTTTAGCATCCTCGAAATTCACCGGTGGACAACGTTTCAGAACAAATTCCCCCAGGGATTCTTATGGCAAGGATACTGGAGAACACGGAAATGCCAAATTCTTTACGATGAAGTGCACGTCCTTTCCAAACACTCAGGAAATGTGCAGCTTTCTTGGCAGAATCCACAGATTTATGAGTTAAGCGACCAACCTTCGACAGGCTCTATGAAATCCTCAACTTCTCGTGCATTGTTGTGAACATCGTTTTGTGTGTATTCTTTCACCTGTTCCTATGGAACTAGGTACATTGGTCGAACGACTCAGCGCTTATCCGAAAACGTTCGTGAACACCACCCGGCCAGGCTGAGCACGGGAGAAATTAAGACAATTACGAGTGCGGTGTGCTCACACCTTGTTGAGTCAAACCACTCAGTGGAGGTGATAAACGCTTTTTGCACAATTTACAAAGTTCGGGGAAAGCAATCAAAACTTGTCAAGTGTCGCATCTTAGCCACAGCCGAAGCCATGAGTATTCGTCTCTACAATCCTCCCCTGTGCGGTCAGAAACAATTTGTGCAAGCACTTATGCTTCCGTGGCCCACGTCATGGTCCCGAACACATGTGCAACCACTTGAACAGTCCACATTGTAATCAATTTCACATGCACACACGCACGTGCAGAGACAAATTTGGATTATCATTCTCTGTTCTTATTTTGTGAGTCATATATATTGTTATGTATTGGTATGAGTACGAATAACTGAAAACGGGCTTGTTCGCCACGTTGTTCATTCTCAACATCTGGAGTCTCGAAATTACAGATATCAATGGAATAAACCAACCGTGACGCCATATGTGATAATCGAAAATTCATTCGGAAACTAGGACTTTCGGCAACGAACGGGATAAATGCTCCGGCCCAAACTAATTGCACTGGAGTGAGAATGCAAGTTAGATTTCAAAGCAATTTGAAGTTGAACTCAGCGCAATCTTTATCTACAAGCTTTCAACGATATATAAAAGCGAATACAAAGTAATGTCAATAACAGTCATCACAGTTGTATCTAGACAGTAACCTGCACAGGTTGTCTGATAATCAATTCACTTTGTTTGGAAACAAGAACCAGGAAACCTCCGGGCACGAAGCAGCAAGACGGTGCTTTTTTGATTAGTGTTATTCGGAATTCCTTCACCGTCGGTCTTCGTGGGTTGTTGAGCTTCAAAGATCGACTAGTTAGACAGAACAAGGGTTTTACATTGAAAACCTAAAAATGTGCAAAAATCCAGAGACTCTAAACATGGAACGTATGAAAATTATTGTTGCGAAAACACAAAGAGCACATTCAGACTGGAACTCGTACTAACATAGGAGATAACCGTGTAATCCTAGGGGTTTCAACGGCCACATATCTCCTGAATCAAGTATGCAGGCAGCACGACCACAGAACAAGCCCTGTAGAATCATTACGAGTGTACGTAGTTGAAGTCGTGGATCGAATCACATCATGTGAATCACGCTAAAACGTCTTCTTTCACGAAACCTAGTTTCATCATCAACAGAGTGACACGACATTCAGTTGGTTTTTTGCATATACACACTGTACTGATCACTAGTTCACTTACTGTCCTTTAATAAAAGTTTCCTTTGATCATAAGGCGTATAAACTCCAATCAATTAAGTCAGATTCTTGTATGCACAAGGGAGTAGGGCTTTCTTGGTCAACACTGATTACCGCGTTTGGAGAACACAGCAGCCTCATTTTGTGTTTATTCATTCACTCGTTCCTGTGGAACAACGTATATCGGCCGCACGACCAGGCGTTTGTCTGAACGCATCCGCGAACACCCTGCATGGTTGAACACTGGAGCAGTTAAGTCACTCACTAGCGCTGTCGTTTCACACCTTGCCCAGACTAATCACGCAGTAAACGTGGCTGAGGCCTTCCGTGCGCTGTATAAGGTTCGGGGTCGGCAATCAAGACCGGCAAAGTGTCGCATGCTAGCCACAGCTGAGGCCGTCAGCATCCGTCTCCACAACCCCCCCCCCCCCCCCCTCTATGCGCTCAAAAAACAATTTGTATGTGCCCTTAAGCTTCCCTGGCCCTCCGTCCACCCTACAACAGGCCATAGACCAGATGAAAACTGAAAATACACGAGAAAAACAATACACATCCGGTTTTGATTTAAGCCCGGATTACAATTGTTTTCTTCCCCTCCCCCACCCCTTTCATTATTAATTTTGTCACTTCCCATTTATCTAATTGGTTCAACCCTTTGACTTGTCGTAATATCCACTGAATAATCCCATTTCATTATATATAGAAAACACGAATAGCGAACAAGCTCGTTTTGCATTTCTAACCTATAAATGTAACTGTATTAGCCACGAGGATGATGTTACCGAAAACGAGCTTGTTCGCTATTCGCGGTGTCGTAATATATTGTGATGTAATGGCATGATTACCGCGTTGTCATGACAAGTTTTCATTAGTTATGTGGTTAAATCAATCACATGACCCCATAGGGCTATTCATGCACAGTGAAAATCCGCTCGTGATTCACCCCCATCCCGCTCGTCTCACACTTGCGCATCCGATACCTGCCTGTGCCATGTTCTGCACTGTTCTATTCCACGATCGCGTGCGGCTTACTTAGTGCAACACTGATATTGATTGACAGCCTACGATTGCTTGGACATTCCTGTTCTCGAACTGATTCTCCCGCTTGCCGATCGTTGATCCTGAATACACGTTCCTCCTACATAAGTGCCTTCGTTCTATCTACCGAATTTGGGACATAACAGTTAGTGTGGTGAATCTCGCGTCTGAAAGTCAGATGTTGAGATTGTTACAGATGAAAGACCACAAATCGGTTTGGCTTTTTGAGTCATTTCTTTCTTGATACGCCTTCGGAACACAACTGATTTGCGAATTGCGTTCGTTTTGTGCTCCATGTTATATCGTGATCTATGCTCACCCGCTTTCCGACAACGAATCAAGAAAACTGCCTTCATATTGATGCTGACGCTGGCACTAATCAATCGGGCTTTGTAAAGGAATCATGGAAACCAAATCGACTGTTTTTACACCACTCAACAGGACTTTAAGGTCTCTTTTCAGATGTCCTCGAGATATTAAAAGTGAACTGTAGTGTAAAATAAAGAGAAGATACATACAGACCTAAAGAGACCGGATAGATTGCGGAGCAATGTGATTTTCTGAGCTTACAAATGCAGAAAGAAAAAATTCAAAGTTATCCAACACATTACCGAATGTGCGCAGACCGCTGGAGGTTGAAGTTTATCATGAGTCCCAGGATTTTGATAAAGTCAACGCTAGATTAGTAACGTTGTCTTCAAGGAATGATGAACATAAAATAAAGATACACTCCGAAAATTTCGATATGTTCAGCGAGAGGCCAGTTTGGATGGAAAAGTGTTCAGCATTTGACAGACTTCCCTGAGCTTATTGAAATCAGAAGAACCACAGATGTTTCCATACAGAACGATAACATCTGCGTACTTTAAAACGTTAGCAATACAGCTGGCAGGCACACTGTAATGATGAGAGAAAAATGGGAGAGGAACACCTGTATTTGAGCGGCCAGACAAATCAAGTTGGTAAAACAGAACCGTTTACACAATCCGTCTACCAGATCGCGTTGTGGCAGCGTTAATCCTCCGATTGCGTTCTGGCCAGATGCCTGCAGCCATTAGTTAGATTTTATGGGCACGATTTCCTTTTAGTTAGTTTAATTGAACCGATTAACAGCTCGATGGATAGCCTCCCAAATGAGCTTTCTTGGTGTTTGTTTGAGATCTCGTTTAGTCCTATCTACTAATCCGTATGCCTCTTTTTGTCTGTTTCGGGATGTTTGACATATTTACCGCCTGTTTATTGATCTGTGGCTCTCGGTTGGCTGGCCCGATCGGTTTCATATTGGCATCGTTCTGTTGCTACATCATTCCCCGCTACAATATCACTGATGTGAGTGCAAAATAAGTATGGTAGATGAATGGCGCCTCGGAGCCTTCCGGAATTTTCGATCTCAGATCACCGAAGTAGTTGGACAGCCAGAAAGGCAACTTCTATGGACATCTAAAAGTTGGTAATCTGGCAGGCAGCCATATACGGAGCACAGGACAAATCGCGGAAGGGTAATCAAGTTAAACACGCCTATCTAATTCCAACCTGTTATCCAAAGTTATACTCCCAAAATTAATGAGGCGGGAGGGGTTTGCAGTTTTTATGTGAAAACTCGAAATGGTCATGAAGGGCCTTTACATGCAATAGCCTTCTCAGCAATTTTCAGTGTATTAGATGGTCGGGCTATTGGGCGGAACCGTTTCGTGAGGACTGTTGAATAGTTGGTGTTTGGAACGAGAATAATAATGACAGGCCTTCATGAATCGGGGACAGTACAGCTAACCAGAGTTTGGTTCACAATGAATGTGATTGCTTCGGCCAAAGTACAAGCTTCACTTATGAGGCAAGCACGGGGAAGACTGACAGAACCACAAAAAGTGGATAGTCTGGTAGCGCACAGGAGTTTAAATATAATGTCATTGGAAAGAACGTCGACGGTTATACCTTCATGGGAACAGTAGAAGGGTACTGCGTCGATTGGTGAGTGAACAAAAGCAACGTCATGTTCGTCAGCATAGTGCGAAGTTGGATACATTTTCACAAACATGTGCTTCCCGGACAGCTTGAGTGTGTACGACCAGAAACTCAAATTGGCACTTAAAAGTGAATGGGTGTGGTGACCTAACACTGAATAACGCGGCTGCATTGCTAATGTGGAAAAAACTTTTGGATAAACAGTGTATACATGACATGTGTTGGAGGGGTGTTAGAAAACCTATCATTATTGGCTTGAGGGTGACAGTTGGGGGATGATACACTAACCACCTTGGCATAGTAAAATGAATGCATGATATCATGCCAGGATAAACGTAACTATATGTTGTGCTTCCAGATCGTGCCATGTACAAAACCCCCACAATAACCACCACTGATTTTGATTACCACTCAGTGAACCCCGTGACTGAAGGTTTGGAAACGCAAAAACAATGGTAGTCCGCGGGGAACTCGTGTTCCCAGAAGTACAGCTACGGACTGACATGAGAAAGTGATAGCTCCAGCGGGAGAGATTGTAATAGCAGTGATATTTATTCCTGCTGGTCGTATTAACAGATCATATCTAGCTTAGGATAGCGGTGTTCTGTAGCATCTTCAGTCAATTAGGGCGATTGCGATTACAGGCCGCTAACTAACCGAATGTTGGTGCTAGCCAACGAAGACAGTCGTTTTTGGTGGACGGGTGCAGCCAAAAGCCATTTGACAACAGACTTGCTTACGTTTCGTGATGCACTGATCGTGCGTGATCCTGGAGACACACTGCTGTGGTTTACTCACTGACACGTTATTGAAGGGCTTATCCATGCACCATGGACGTCCGCTTGTGATTCATTTCATTCCCGTGTATCAAACTCGAGCATTCCATACCTATCAGTTCCACTTTTAGCAATGACCCACCTTACTAACCACGAGCGCCCTGATTCGTGCAAGACTGATAATGATTAGGAGCTTCTGATCGTTTGAATTACTCTTGTTCTGTTGTTCATGTTCATCGTATGTAATTTGGCATACACGTGTTGTGGTCTCTAGCGTTTCTACTCTGCGATATTTCTACGATCGGCCTGCGCAATCGACCTCTGTTACAACTCTTACCGCACCGGCCCGCTAACGAAAATCGGAAGGCGAAGACACAGTGCGTCAAGCGATAGTGCATTAGTAGGAAAGAACGACAGTTTATTTAAAGCGGAAACAGAATAATCACGAAAGAGCCTAACGATTAGGATTGTCACCTCGTGAGACCTGAGTACTTGAGTGTTTTCCCCTATTTAGGTCGGACCACTTTTTCCAGTGTTTACATGGCTGGTTTAGCCACATGCGTGGATGAAGGTGTAGCCTTTGGCTGATCCGACTTTGCACATTCAACCCAAACAGTAGCATGTTATCAGGGTGGTTTATGGAGCACGCCGACGACGCGTTCATCCACAAATACGGACCTTTATTCTGCTCAAAGATTACGAGGTACAACACACATGAGATGCTGGTGACACAGACAGTATTCCGGAGTTCTTCAGGCTGATAATGAACTCTCGCGAGTACAAAAGATGCATAGATATGGCATTTTGATGAGACAATGAAAAGAATTCAACGTGATGGTCAGCGTGGAAAAGTGTAGGGCGGTAAAAAAAGAAATGAGCCGCGAATCCCGCAAGCCCACATTCAGTTTTCGGTAATCTGAAAGAAGCTTTTAATCAACAGTTCTCTGGTACTACCTTTCATTGAACGATGGTTCAGAAAATGTCATCTCTTATTCCATCACGGTATGCGAGCAGCCAAGCCCAAGCTCTCTTTAACTTCAGATCAAGAGAAAAGGAGTGCGTTAGGATCGCCTTCCATCACCCTTGCACTTAGGCTTTGCTAGTGAAATGATCCCACTAAGAGACCCAGTTTTGTATAGGCATAGCGAAATCAATTTCCGCTCACACAACAAACTGTCTGACTTAGAATACGTGAACAACGTCGTAGTTCTGAGTACGGATCTAAGTAAGTTGTTAGTTTTTGCCGAATAGTCTCGACAATAGTGAAGCAACGTTCAGGATGTGTTTTTCACCTTCAAAGTGTGAAGTGCTACCGCAATACTTGATTAGCCCTCAATTGAACACTGTCCTGACAGGGAACCTCAAGCTGAAGTAGACAAGTTGTGTTACCTGGTCAGTTATATCCCATCACATGGACGAATATCGGATGAATTTTCGTCGCGTAAACAAAAAGTGCTTTTGACCCTTGCCAATTTAAATCGTCATCTGTGGTAAAGTGATAACCGATTGCCTGTCAAGGGTCAAGTGTGCATTGTAGTAGTTAGGCGCGTGCTTTCATGCGGCTCATAAACGTGGTCATTGCACATAGCAGATGCGTGAAGATTGTCGGTGGGAACACCGTATCAGCCAAGCTTAGATTAAATGCAGTATGTTGGAAACTAGAAGTGAGGTGCTGGAACAAGCGCTCAATCTAAACAAATTAGAGTGGTCAGGGAATTGTGTTAGGCGAGACCCCAGATAGACTTTCTCGGTGTACGTTCTTCTTCGAGGTAGGCAGCGGTTGGAGGGTGGGTCGAGGTGATTAGTCCACAAAATGATGTAACCTTAACTAGTGGACTTGGTCCAGTAGGTGTTAGGCTTTCTCGTTGGGGTTCACTTCATCCGGACACCTGATGGTTGCATTATACAGGGGACATGGCCAGACGTCGCGGCCAGTAGCGTGATTGCATTCCAACTATTTTGCCCTCATAACTTACACTTGCGGCTTGTTGTTCTGTGTTTTTCCAGTACCATGTAACTTAGAATGCAATTATGTTGAGAAATTCGTTTATATATGTACAAACATGAAAGATATGATATCCACTAGTTGGCTCTCAAGACAATCGTTTCAATTTCGCTACAAATGCCGGCCCATAGTTGGCGGAGACAGACGGGACGATCAGCAGTCCTACCGGTGAGGCGTCCACGTGATCTGACGCATAGACCGGAACGGAGTGAAGACCGAGGATGGATTCGGTGCTTTGGAACAGATGAATCAGTGGACGCAAGTCGACCAATTCGTAACGCATACCGTGGTCTGCTTCGTTTATTTGCTGCAGACAGGATTGGACCACAGTTTGATTTTGTGCCGGTGATAAAGTACAAGTACAATAGACCACGGAACCACCAGGACGGCAGAAGTTCATCGCACGTCTGATAACACATGTGTGGGAGGGAGAAAGGTGTTTGTAAATGGTAAACTGAGATAGAACGAGATGGAACAAGACGTGAATAACCACAGGATCGCAAGGTATAGGACCCTACAAAAATCGTCGGGAACCAACAATGACTCGGGAACATAGCATACAAGAGTAGCCCGCTCGCTAGCTGGAGAGGGAGGACAAACGCCAGCACGATCAAACGTCCACTGCCGATCAGACAACAGTGCAAATAATCTTTTTCACTCTAGCGCTCATATAGTGTTCGCAGATGGCCGTGTAAAAATGCGAATTTGGACCAATGAGAGATAAGAAAAATGAAATGGAAAAATGATCAGAGATTACGGGGAGCGAAACAGAACATTGTACAACGGCGGAAAAATAATTGGATTTTTGGCAAAAGCAGTAATGTTGATTTTTTCCACAGTTCAACAGTTCTGAACAAAGAATAATTTTCTCGCTGAAGTCTACGATATCGAAAGTGGTGACTTCCTCCCATACCTTTAGCCACAACAGGTGTGCCAGATCGATAGTTAGAGTTCTAGATGTAGATACTAAACCTGCGTCAGCAGAACATGCAAAACGCATACCGAACAATGCTACACAGGTGTTCAAACTGCCCAGAAGAAATTGAACCTCACGGGATCTTCATTTAGAAGAACGATGTCGTTTGTATATTCAATGTTGGACACTTTTCCACCTGGGGTAAATTTCAATATCATTATCATCCCAGGACAAAATGTCAGTCTCTAGAACTATATCAATCAAAGTGGGAGAGGAAAGGAGAGAGGGAACAATTCTGCTGCATATCACTTATAATGGTGGACTCCGGTCAAAGATAACCGTATTCCCAACCTCAGTTTTGGTTATTCACGTACAGGGACTTTGACATGGAAGTGGATTTCTCTGGAACACCCTTCGACACGAAGCAGCTCCAGGGAGCTGTGCGCTCGGCTGAGTGGAAGACCACTTTAAGTGAGGGAAAACAGATGATATGCCTACGGAAGTTGCGTGTATGTTCGATGATTTGTCGAAGAGTGAAGATGTGGTCATCGCAGCCTCGACCCGGTCGAAACCCAGCTTGATTCTCGTGCGAGCACTGCTCATGAGCGTAAAAGGACCCCCTTTATCTCCCGCATATTTCCGGTTATGTATCCCCTAACAAAACCATTTCCGACCAGAACGACCGAATATTCATTATAATGCACAATACAGAACTTAACAACAAAAATGATTTAGCATGAGCTAAATAAATCAGAATATGCGAAGAAAAGGGTGACAAACGTATAGGATCCCTTCCCCTCAGCCGGGCTACGATACTTACTCATTAAAATCGTGTGCAACCGCCATTCTGCTCGAGGATCTAGATATATCTTCCCGGCAAACCATCTGCAAGACATGTGACTGTCCCTTAACCAATATTCACTCATTCTGGCTCGAGAGGTTATCAATTTAATCCTTGACCGGCAAACCATGGAATCTGTGTACACCTGGCAAGTAATCGGGTTTAGATCTGGGTTGCAGGACGACTATTGCATGACCACGATCCCACGAAACAACAGCCAACGTTTTGTAATGTGTGAGCAGCGGACAGAAGCATTATCATGTTGGAATATGGCGTCATCTTGTGATCTGTTGGCCACTAGCGGGAGCAAAAACTATCCCATCCTACGAATATAAGCAACGGAATCTTGTATACCCTCTGGTATAATTAGTTCACTTTGGCGGTCGGCTAAAAATGATCCCAAAACCATCACTGAACTCGTTGTCTCTTTGGTTAAATATACTATCTTGATTTCTGACAATTCCGGGCATATGGTCCATCCAAATTAAACTTCTCGTCACGAAAGTGACCATTTTCCCACCTTTTTCTCCATGCTGTGTGTTTCAACCCGTGTTAAGCGTTGTTCTTTATGCGGCGGTGAGGGCAATGTATCTTTCTATTTTTTACTTCATCTACGGCACAGCCTTCAGCGTTCTTTGTACCGTTCTTTTTCAAACACTGACTCCGATAAGAGTTTTCAATGCCGTCATGGAGCATGTGTTCTTGAAAGTTAGACGAATTAAACTGCGTTTGGCCCATTTCGGCAGTTTTGCAGGCGACCTATTTGCTTTTCAGGCACGCATTGCTCCTTACACTCCAGACATTGTCGTGTGGCATTTCACGATCTCTTACACTGCCTGGAGACCTCGCGCAAACGGAGTCCCATTCGGCAGAACGCGGATATTTTGCCCTTTTCAAAATTTACTAGTTTATTTCCGTATCGCGTTGCCCAGACAAGATTTGGTGTAAGTTCTGTAAGATGTACACGTGCAACCAACGCGAATGAGGGTCACCTAGGTCACTAGGGTGCATTACGTGCTTCAGTGCATGGAAATCACGTGGATTTGGTTCTCAAGGGTTTGTCAGTCGCCATATGTGAAGAGTGAACTAATCAGCTTGGTACCAGGTTCAGTGGTTTGTTTGGTTCTGTAAAATATTCCATGGGACAGCGCACCGGAATACGGGAGTCCTATAATTTTGTCACCCTCGTTTCCAGTGCTTATTGTTCTAACACAGTGCATAGTTTCCTTCTGGAATTTGGAGTGTCGCATAGCATTGTTCATTCGGTCGTTCTGACCACGGAAACGAATATATGCGGAAAAATGCAGGGGAGGGGTCCTATACCTTTGTCGCGAAGTGTATAAACGGTGTAGAATTGTAACGGGGAATGCTGGGGCAAGGAAATGACGTGAAGATCAAAGTGAACGGACGAACCAAACGAGGGCCATAGACAAAAGAACAGACGGCGAATATGTCGGAGGCTTCCCGAAGCAGACAAAAGGAGGCATACGGACTATCAGAGGGGAAGTAGCGGGATATCCGGCAACCAGCAAGATGGCCTAGGTGAGGGGCTGCCGATCAAGCCGTCAACTGAGACAAGCGGACCAACCGGATAGAAATGACGCCCAGGAGAATCAAGCTATCGGCCACGGGCAACTGGCCAGAACGCAGCCGAAGCACTTAAGCAGCCGCAACAACAATGTTGGTGCCGCGCAGTCTGGAAAAGGGCCTAGATAAACGATTGTGTGTTTCATGAATGGACTTGTTTGGCTGTTGGAATACAAGTATCCTACCCCGTGTTCTCGTCTTTGTCACAGAATGATCGCCGCGAGCAGTTTCAATGCAATAATAACCATATTATTCTTCTGTGTTTTTCACATGGAACTTGTCACCTGTTGTAGAAATTAACAAGATCACCGTTGTAGCTACAGAGCTGTTAAACCGTCGAGGTGATTAACGTTTAAAACACATGGCCACCACCAACCATACAGTCAGGAAAGGTCTACAAACATGACCTGGAGCATTGGACTGGTAAGTAACATTAGGCCCAATTGGTTCAGGCATGGTAGGGAGCCGAGCGAAAAAGGGGCTATCCATCAAGTGGTTTCACACCGAACAAGAAAGGTGAATGCATTAACTATTTTGCGTGAAAACTCGCCGGCAAGAAAACCATACACATAAGCAAGAATATAGAATGACAGGAAGAAGTGTACCGAATTACTCAGTATTTAGAATTTCTGAACCTGAACCGTGATCGGTAGTGTTTGAGTGGTAGACTTGTCAGTCACCTAGGGGGTAGGTAGTTCGATGCCCGCCTTACCTGGTTCAAGGCCATAAGTCTCAGGATCTTGGTTGTCAGTGATCTTTGATAGTGCAATAACCTTTCAAAATCGTAGGTTGTGCATGATAAGAAAAAAAGATTGTCGAGAGATACAAAACCGGACAGACAGAGAAGAATCGATACACAGCAAATAGACAAATAGACAGACAGACTCACCGAAGCAATCGGGACTGAGTTGATGGCAAACCCATGCGAGCGTTTGCTTTTCCAGGCGAGAACAGATTTCCTTGATCTGAGCACAACGCGTGCCGATCTGTTGAACAGGGCACATCGACCAGAACTTTGTCAAACAATCCAGTTGGATCACCCCTGCCCAAGTCCAACTCATTACGAACAAAATCGGACAACTGGGTTTCCTGGATCACATCAATTTTCGGCTCAGGGCCTGACACAGGCCCGTAGCAGGACAAGGCCCGTTGCAAACGATCTAATCGAGATTGAACGTTGTCTACGCAAAGTAGACGACCTAACGGGGCGATATGCAAAAATGACCAAGAGAATGAAGCAGTCAGCTCCAAATCGTTTCGCTCTGGAGCGCGCGAGGTCATCCTACTTGGAATAAATAAATGAAAAATACGAGCAAATTATCACCATCAAGAACGACGCGTCAGCGTGAGTCACCCAATCAATCTACAGCGAACACTTTTGCTCCACGTCTAAAGCATAGTCAGTCATGATTGAGCTTCTCACAAAATATGATTATTTCATAACCAATTGGGTAATCTAAGGGGTTACCAACGCGATCCAAATTCAACGCGCGCAGAATTATTTCGAGAAATTTCCGTTTTCACTCAGAATAATGTGTTCTTTCACCAATAACACGCGTTTTCCGCTACCACCGCCAACGCACTCTGATGTTCAAAGGTAGCAGCGTAAAGAACCATCGTTAGAACATCCAGAACTTGTTTACAGTAAAAACCCTGGGGGGGGGTCACAATGTCGAAATGTCTAAAACAATCCGTACGGCCTATTGCGATGGTTGATTGATTGACTGACTGATAGATTGATTGAGTGAGTGAGTGGGTGGGTGAATGGGTGGGTGGATGCGAATACAGCAAATCGCACATGCAATCGAACAAGACCGTGTACATATTACCATCAACAGGCAAATAGACCGTTACATTTGAGAACGATTCTCTAATGGTCTTTCAATGCCCGATGGTGGTCGAGTGTTTCAAACCGTTTACTAATCACCTCGGAGGCCAGGAGTTCGAATACCGCCACCGCCATTCACTTTGGTGACAGATAGTAATTCACTGTCATCCGGTTCGTTGCCACGTGTACACACTGGGACCTTGTGTGGTTATCCACTTCAAGTCTCAGGGTCTGGTTGCCGGTTGTCCCTCATAGTGCAGTGATTCTTTGTCGCTAAGGGGCATATCTCTTTCACTGAACTCATGCACAAGCATGTAGTGGAAAATTCACAAACCCATCATCCCTTTGATGAGAAATACGAATACACACTCACTGAGCAACATGGTTTGCAACGCGGCAATTGATTTTCCGCCTGGGGCTGCGCACATATCCAACAATGTGTCACCAAGTTTCAAATTGAGTGCCAAAACCGGGACAATTGAAGCCAAATCAATTGGATAGAAATCTACAGAAAAGATACAGAGTTGAAACCAATCTGGGGGCAATCAAATCATAAAAATGACGACGAAATGCTTCGTAAATTCAATGCGCTCACAATCAATGCGCTGGTTATGTTAGAAGAAATGCAATTCCGTACAGTTTTTGAGAATATGAAAATCACTTGAAAACGATGCATTGGATAGACCGGGTTGCTTGATTCTTACAATTATTATCATGACAAGTGAGTCAACATAAATCGTTGGTCAATGATTTTGTCAAGTATTATAATCTGACTGTTTCGGCACATTAGTGTGACAGTCCAATTCAGTTCAGACAACCACTAACCATGCACTGGGTGTGGTGGTTTTGGCTGCAATCTCCTGGTGACAGCCTCAATCGGAAACAATGAGAAAGGACAGAAATATTAAACGGGCAATAAAAAACTACAAACACTGGAATCAAGTCGATAAATAAAGCCGCTGATCACGATATCTAGGAACTTCCCCTAATGTATATAACTACTGAGTGGGAGGGTCTCTCGGACCCCACCCACGAAGTTTAGCACGCCCCACATGGCCAACTTCACAGGTTAGGTTTGCATACCTTTCTTCTACGTCATGGACTGGCCACCCTTGCTCATCTTCCAGCTGGTACCCGCCTCAGCGAACATGGCGCGCCGAGGAATCCTGTACGCCACATTAGTGCGGCGTACAAAAGTATAGAGAAATCATATGACCATACTTTGTAACCTATAGGACGTGCAGTGCTCATGACATCACGAAACGTCCCCGCATCTGCAGGATCTGAGACAGGACGAGGAAGTCAAGTAGATGATAACCTATCAAATGGAGACATGACACGAGACCTGATTACGACCACTAGACCTAGCCACATAGAGCACTATCGAACATCAAGAGGAGTAAATCTACGAATTCATATAAAAATGGTAGACGAGTAATTCAAATCCCATTGCACGGGGCTAGTGACAACGACGGTAGTCATCATTTGGGATCACTATTCCCCACCAATCAATACTCGGAATGGCACTAAATCGAGTTAAACTCTCGCTTCCTTGAAACTAACGGAAAATTGCAATGTCTATCTTTCCTTTTTCGAACTTTCGTAATTTATGACGCGTAAAGAGGCAGCCGACGTCATTGTTCAAGGCTGTGACGTGTTTAGGGTGTTACATCAACACTCACCATATTGCCCATCAACGTAATGCGGGCTTCCAAGAAACTGTGTTCGGTTTTTCCCCAGACACAATACACGTAACTGTTCCGGCAAATGGATTGCTTCGAATACTGCAGGGAATTGGGAATCTGTAGCATTTGGATCCGGAAGAAAGGTGAAATCCTCATCCACGGACCGCGTGTACACCTCACTTTCACTGATCAGCTCAGTAACCGGGACAAATTCGGACGGATTACACGGATCCAACGTGGCACCGTGACGAATGCGCCCTAACAGTTGCGGTTGGATAGGGTCATCGCGCAGTACCGGTTCAGCAAACTATTTGGGTATAATGGATAAAACAATTTTGGTATCAAAAAGAGCCTTTTACAGTTGAGTGATTAATGATAACAGACAGTATGCATCGATCGTGCACGTCAGTTATAGTTCCACGTGAGAAAAGTAAAAAATACCACTGCCGTCGATTCTGAGCCATGTCCCTCAAAGTCTATAACGAACGGGAATTATCATCCCTTGGGCCCAACCGGAAGAGCGAGAAGCACCAACCGAAGCCAGTGCTCTTGCCAGCTTCTTCATACCTCTGCGCCAAGCCATGGCTTGATCGTCGCATTGCTTCTTCCAGCTTTGTCCAGCATGTGCGAATAGAACACAGAAAGGTAAACGATGGGTAGGCATTCGTAAGACATGTCCGAACTATCGGAGACAGTGTAGAGCGATCACTTCAGTCAGAGGGCGTCTATCCGTACCTAACACATGACGACCAACCTCGCTATTGCTCACTCGATGTTCCCATCAGACGCAATCAGTGCTCCGGAGAACACATGAAGACGCCGAGCATCCCCAACGCGATGTGACCGAACCCCATAACCGTAGAGTAAAACACCACGAACCGCAGCGTTATAAACCCGTCTCTTAAGGAAGAATTGGATGTAACGGCCGCGCCATGTGTTGCAGATTGGCGAAAGATGCTCTAACGTTCACTGTTCATGTGATCTCCCTTGCAACACTATCTCCAGCTGCAATCAAGCTCCCGGGGTACTTGAAGTTATCGACTACCTCTAGCTGAGACGGAACAGTTTACGGGTATTTCCCGTGGCTGCAGTACGTTCCATCTCTGATGCACGTTGCGACCACCAGATATCGTGATCCCTGCGTAGACTTGCGTTCAGTGCATGTCTCGTACCGAGTCGCATTTCGCTATATTCGCGTCCGCTAGACCAGCGGAATGCAAAGCATTTTGGATAAACAGCCGGTGCTGATTGATGCGGTTCCGGTCGGTTGAGACAACTGTTGGCCGCTGAAAGGTCCATTGATCCGCTTGGCTGACTCCCCTCTCGTCTGCGATTCTGGACCACTAACAACGTGCTGCCTGCTTCGCTGACTACGAACTTACATTTGGTTCCGGAAGGGCGATGGCAGGCAGTCTGCCACCTAACCAGGCCCTCCATTGGCAATCTATCAGCCCATACCCTCACACCACAGCCCTGAATAATATTCACATGAAACATTGCACACCCACAAATATGCCACTTGTTAATTTTTTCAAGGTAAAACGATTGTAATGGTCCAAATATGTGAAACAATCTTGGTAAAGTCTCGATGAGTGCAGGATCCCCACCAAACATAGGAGGAAGTCACACATTGCAAAGCCATATGACGTAACAAAATCATCAGTTGAAAAAGCCAGTAAATTTCTCACGGGGGAACTGTCATAGGTATCCGAATTCCTCAGGTGATCCACTTTCCCATTTGGACAGGTCGACACACATGTTAATCATGTCCTTTTCCCTGATAATCCTAGACATTTACAGTGTATATTTCGGCACTTCTGGGCGCACTTTCCCTTGAATTTGAGCTTATTTATTAACCAAAAATGACAATATACACTCGATTACATCACTGGGCGAATCTGTGGTCTATTTTCATCGATCCGCCGTCCCCATTATTTCCATCGCTGTCTTCGCTTCCTTGTGTTGACCTATTGTGAACCATAACTCATGCTTGTACACCCTGATCGTGCTTCTCAATTCTTCCGAGAAATGAACCATTACTGTTGTTATTATTATAATGTCGAAGTCATTCACAGGTTTGTAGCGCTATGGTGTACGGCTGGTAAATTTCATTACAACCCAAAACTGTGAAACATCGTTTACGCATGACATTGCCGACAATGGGATCTCTCATTGGGAATCAGATTTGTATGAAAGACGTGTACACGCTGCAATCACGGAGATCACTTTTAGTGTCTTTCCATCATCCAATCAATCGTGTGTGGCTCACGTCTCACGAGCAAATCTGGCGGAAGCGTCAAAATGGTTTTACGACAATACCTGTACTACGACGATTCAGCTTGGATCGAATACAGTCAGCTAGAGGCATTGAGGGAGAAGTTAAAACCAAAACAGTTGCACCAATTTTGTGCACCCTGCTTGTTGAACGCTACGCACCGTTATTCACGCGTTCAAGAACACGTATAGTGTACCTTACAAAGATTACACCGAAGATAATGGGTCAAGGGAAGATTGGTGCAATCACTAGTGTCATCGAGCCACCCTGCGGATAAAAGATGAGAAGTTTAAAAAGCGCGCCAAGTCTTTTTCTCTCCCGACAGAAGACAATTTGACCTCGAATTCTGACCACATCGGACGCAGTTGCTATTCGCATAGGGGCGAATAGTTCATGGTACCGAATGAATCAAGGAAGAGACACATGGATCGCAACGTGAGTCTTAATAATTTTCCAGAAATGATTGAAATACGTGGACTTCACCATGCAAACAAAACAATCGTTCTACTGCTCAATCTGTGACGTCGAAGTGACATTCGATTTCCCATCAAAGGTATAGTTTACGCTGTATTAGTTAGACTGGTCCTTTTGTGGGGTTCAGAAACGTGACCACTGCGGATGGAGGATACACGAATGTGACCGAAATCTGGAACAACGTTCCAGTAATGCAAAGTAGAAGGTACACAAAATTACCCATCAGATCCAATACTAAAGTTCATCGGGCTAAAGTAGGTGGAACAGGCTTCTACGGCGTGGTAATTTTTCTGAGGCGGGTGGTGTTTGGAAGAAGACTAACAGTGGTGTGAAGGTACGGTCTGACGCAGCGTTCGATGGACAGCGTAGTCTCACTAGTACAACATATCAGCACCAGTCCAAAATCCAGGTCAGGGCTTGAGCCAACGGAATTGCGAACGCAAGGACGGCGGATTGATAAGACAAAAAAAGCATTCCCGCCAAGCGGTAGCTGGAAGGGTTACCAATCAACCAACCAGAATAGAGGTTTTCCGATGTAAGTTGAAATCAGTTAGTTTGTATTACAATGGTTGATGATAGTGACTGTTTCTTCCCGTATATACAATGCGTTCTGTGCTAATAAACTGAGATGATCCGAAGACAAAAAAAGTCTACTCACTCGAGTTAGTTGGGAAGTACAGAAAACGAGATTGGTCCGTAGAATACACACATGAAGTGATCACTTAAATTGACCCTGTAGGACTTGCTGAATGGGATCGAGATGTACCGATCCAGCGGTAAAAGGATATGGTTAGGTGTCGCGACCAGCAGCGCTCTTGCATTTCAATTCTTCTCTCACCTATTGTTGCGACTATCCCGATGTCTAGGGCTGTGAATCTAGCAGTAACTTAGTCTCACTAGCTACACGCACGATATGGGCAGAACACGATTACGGGCAGTAGAACAAATTCCAGTCGAATAACCGTGTTTATCGATGATTCGTGGTTATAAATAATACAATATGCATAAATATACAGCAAATAAAAGACTTACAGCCAGGTGAGAAACCAAGAACAATGGGCAGTAAGCTTCCAAAAATCGGGACAGTGCAGAAAATAAAAACGGTCCTTTAAGCAAGCAGCTGAACGAAACTGTAGCGCAGTTCGGTTGCGGTACAATCAATAAATCAAAAGCCTTTACCGTCACAAATCAATAAATCAATTACAAACGCGTAAATTGGGCTGTGGTTGCAATGGTAAAAAGTGTCATTAACAAATAAGCACAAACAAGCTAAGTTTGTGGAGTAAACAAGAGCACGTGCCAACATGAATGGGCGAATCCGGCACTAGATCTGTTAATTCCGTTGACGTGTGACGGCCAACCGTGGAGTGTACTGACAGAAACGCTAAGACTGGGAGTTTGAACCTCCGCTCGGCAGTACAAATGAAACACTCAGAAAGATCATAGAACAGCAGAAGTGTAGAATTTTGGGAAAACAAGGTTATAAATAAATACGTGAAATGTTCGTGTAATAAGCACCATGAAACTCGAGTATAAACTGATGTGATAACTTAGAAACAGAGAAAATACATTACGAATGTCTGAGGTTCACGATGCATGTACTCACTACTAATAAGTAACTAAACAGAAGGCAGAAGAACAAACTCTAATTACGATTAGTAATTAACACCTATAGTTGATAGTATTATTGGAGTATCTTGCAACTTTTGTCAGGCAGCCGCGAAAACCTCTCTAAAGCAAACTTACTAATCAGCTAACGCGATAGGAGTGGCCCCCGGAGACCAGAATGCAGGCAGGCCATAGAAAAAAACAACTTCATATCCTTGGTTGATTTCACTTCCCAGTAATGCCCCTGCTGACCGGTAGCAGCTAAACCGTTTGCAACCAGTGCAAGGCTAATGCCCTTCAAAATGGAGTGAACTGAACTTCTTAATATTGCGACGACGACCTTCACTCCACCTTATGGTTAACGAATCCAGTATGATCTACGGCCGAGTGATAAGGAATAACTGGAAGCGATTGTTCTCGCAACAACACAATCATATAGAAACACGCTATACGTCTTTTTCTATTGTAGACAATTAAATTGATCATTTGGTATTATACAAAAGGACTTCCTCTCCTGATAGTTGTTTGTATTTGGTCTTATTCTTTTCAGAATAAAGCGTCCCAATGTGATAGCGTATGACGTCAGAATGCTACTCCAAGTCAAGAGAATCGTCATTAGTGTTTTCTCGGTTCACATGACCAGCACGGAGTACGACAAAGGGTGTTTGAGATCACGTGCAAAGTGTGACAGCACAATACGTTATCCGACAGAGTTCCGCTGGCGGTGGACTATTTAAACGTGAAGAAACACGTAAAAACACTAAGGAAAAAAGACAACTGACCATAATATCTTGATGTGGTCCCCGTATTTCACTTTCTAATTTCACAGCCGACTGCGTTTCCACCTGGTGTGCTTGTAACTGTGTCATCAAATCTACAAGACCATGAAATCGTGCTGGAAAATCCGGTCGATCCAAAAATGTATTGGCAAATCGATTGAGCAAAGCCACTTTTGTCGGTGGACAGAGTAGAGCGACTCGTATTGCGGACCACTGTTCGTATCCATAGACTTGTGTGTAGTACTTGTCAAAATGATTAAGAGCAGACTGATTGGCCGGAGACAGTGGAACTAACTGATAATTGACAAATGGAGCAAGGTGGAAAGAGACTGATGGAGAAACAACAAATTAAATGCAAGAATTCAGTGCAAATGAATTTCTAAATGGTGACATTTCGAAGTCAAACGCCACACTGGAAGTGAAAACGTATCAATGATAAACCACGAATAAACTACATTAGCGGGCAGTCTCTGCACTTGGAACTTAATGCGTTTCGCTACTCAACACTAAGAAACAGTCAGGTACATCACAGTTTCGCCATATCTGTGAAAGACATTCGGATTAGAACGTCGATCTGCTACTCATCAGTAGCCTAACGAGCAAATATAAAACATATTATCGTCACAATTGATGAAACCATCAGTAGTTCATTTACGATCGTTTTGATGTGTTGTGCATAGCGTAACATAGTGTCATGCGCCTAGCACAGTCACAGCATTTTCAAAACAACATCAAGCATTCACATCACCTTTGGCCGATTGGTGGGAAGGTTACCAGCGATGGTCAAACGGTCATCACCGTGAAATTCGGATTGTGACGTCCCGGGTTCAATTTTTTTTCTTTTATTACATGCTTGCGCATGAGTGCAGTGGAAGGGACATTTACCCCATAGCCACGAAGGTCCATTGCACTACTGAGGATAACCGGCAACCAGACCCTGAGATTGGAGTGGCGAAGATTCACATTAGGTCCCAATACGTCAGGTGTGGTAACGGTCCGGACGACAGTGAAATGCCGTCTACCACCACTATCGGTTACTTCCCCATTTGATACCCTTTAATTGACCGCAAACCTTTTTCAGAATCATTGAATATCGTCGTATATTAGGTCGAAAGGAAGTATAAGATACTTATTGTTTATTATAAGGTCCCTTCGGTATTACGGAAAAATTGTACAAACAGAATAAGGAAGACGTTTGTCGGCATCGGATAATGACAAAGTTAGTCGGAGTAATAACATCTATACAAGAGGTTCACCGCATTTCGTTCAACACACATATTCCGTGATGAATGTTACGTAATGAAGCCATATATTTCTGACCACTAATAATTAACCCGCTTGCAGTTTCATGAAAGAGGCACCCTCTAAATTTCCACTTATATCTCGTCCTGCACGATCCATTTCAGAAGTTTCGCTCAAGTATAAGACTATCCACGTTCCATGTAGTTTACGCGGCCAGACTCAGAAACTTAAGTGGAATTGGTTCCATTGTTGCATGCGAATTTGTGGCTACATGAGTTAGGAAGTAGACACATTAGGCATGAGTTAGCTAGACTGAAGCTGAATTAGAGCACTCCACAAATAACGAAAACTTCAGTTTTAAGCTTTTTATCGCAGCCCGCTTTTTTCCGCTATAGTTCCGTTAGGATTTACATGTTTTGTGCCGCCAACTAGTCTATTTCCTACCGGTGACGCTCGACTACAACTGCCCCATTCATTTGCCGCCACAACTAACAGCGGAGTGTGAGGGATCGTGAAGTGCGTGCTTTATCTTGCTTTTCTGCTCCCAAGAGAAATTTTCATGACTAGTTCCTTTAGTATTCACTAATTCCTCTGATTTTCGATAAACACACTTGGTGCTGACAATATCGAGATCCACGGAGAACACTTACAAACGTTTTCTCTTGATATTCTACTTTTCACACATGAAGCATGATAACTCTAGACTGTGCAATTAGGTTGAAAAACGTCGCTTTCGGGCAGACGGTAAACAGTCGATGAGCATCAACAGCATTCTATCCACAAAAAGCTTAATAAAGCCGGCATATGAAAATTACTACTATGCCCTTTTTAATAGGCATATTAGTGGTAAAAAATAGGCTTCTAATAAATGCAAACAATGCTCCGCCTGTCCTTCGTTCAGACACATCGACCAGTTGAGCCAGCAGTATATGGTAACTACTCACTATCTGAACCAACCGCAAGCCATCGCGAACAAAAACAATTGGTCAACAAACGTAAAAGCTTGTATTCTACAAGACGCCTTCAAAACGCCTCAGTATGGTCGGGGGTGAATGGCTCAGGCTCCAAGTTGGTCGCACGCCCTGAACATATCTCGAAATGCTCCCAGATGACCACGCGTACCAAATAGCTTCCGCTGAGGAAGTCCTACACATTGCCTTATCGGGGCGGTAGTGTTTTCACACACAAAAGTGTGAGGACGAAGGCGAACGCCCAGCGCTCTCCACCGGGTTGACTGACTAATAGTTAGTCTAGGAGAGACAGCTACACCCTGATTCCAAACCAACTACGGGTGGCATATAAAGCGTACAACACTACGCTCACCGGCATCTGTGGTGGAGGGGTGAACTGGGCACCCAGGATGTTTGACCTGATCCGAAGGGCGTATGAACTGAATGATCATTCACCTGATCCCAGTAGGTTTTGGACGCCGCGCTCCGTTTCGCTGCTTTGCGGATGAGGCTTTGGATGGCTAAAGGCTCCGGTTGTGGATCCCCAAGAAAACCACCTGATTTGGCCTGGGCAACCTGGTAGTACTACGCCTGAAAGCTGAACCACGGACTATTGCCAACCTAAGGCACCTGTGGCGTCGTCAGGACATCAGGTTTTTCCTAACGCCGCAGTTCGCTTGGTGCTATTTTATAAATACGAAACCTGGCCAGTTTGAGATTTGCACCGGCTGACCGTATTTGACCCCCGGTGTCTACGGACACTCACACGAGTATGGTGGCAGCATCACGTCAGTAATGACGAAGTGCGGAGGAGAGTATTAGGGGTGGACTGTTTATCACTCAGAGTAATTGTTTCTCTCCGTCGGCTACGGTGATTACGTCACGTCTTGTGGATGCCTGCTCAGCGTTCACCTCACCGCGCTTTATTCGCGCTCGATGGACAGGATTGGAAACGGCGGCGTGGTGGACAGTCGATGACCTGGAGGAGAAGTTTGAAAAACCTGACTTCCCGTTTAGCCGCAGTGGGGCCCTGTCGCCTACCAGGTTGGAGCAAGAATGACACCGAAAACAGTTGGCCTGGATATGGCCCAAAACCGGAGTCAGTGGCGTCGATGCTGTATGGAATGCTGTGCTGGTTCCCCATCCTTCCTCTTCCATGCATGAAAACCACAAACGATATGAACAAAAAATCAAAATACCGTGTGTGGAAAACTTGCAAAAACAAAAAAACTTCCCAACGTTTCTGTTCTTTTTCTTTTCGTACATTGTTTTCCTACTATCCCACGGTCTCCTTGCCACGTTGTCTGTACCAAATCCGTGTTAACTATATATATATATATATATATATATATATATATATATATATATTCTCTAAGACTGGGACGAAATTTGTTTGGATCCAACCTAGACTTTTTGCTTCCACAGTAGTACTCCAAAAACGATTTTACTGACTGTGAAGCACACGACTATCCACACAAACAGATGTGGACAGTTGATCTCAACCGAATTTAAATTTGAACTGCCCAATTGCATGCAGTTACGCCGGCGCGTGAGATGATACTGAACGAATGGTATCGTATGACTTGCGCCAAGAGACACCGTTCTTCAGCCTTCAACAACTAGGTCAGATTTTGGAGTAGCATCCGCTCCAGTGCTTTCGTTGCAAAAGGGCAAAACACATTACGCGACATAAATCGCCTGCCGAGCAGTAACTCGGTACGCGCCCTCTAATTGCACCGATTTTTTGTTTTTGTATCACGCTGACAAAATTTAAGATCCAGCATGTGGAGGCTGCACACGCAACAACCCTTTTTTAGCCTACTGTGGTTTGATTACTCGAATTAGATAACCAAATGGACAGTAAGATTACGTTAGTCCTTAAAAGAACCGAGTAATCGTGAGCTGTTCCTGAAAAGGACGGACTGATAGGTAACTTTACTACCACTGTTTAGCTATCAAACAGAATTTTGAGAAATCCTTATTTGGCGTTTCGAAATAAACTTCACTATGAGTCACGACACAACCTTTGCTGTATCGTCCTCCATATGAGATGCCAGAAAGTCAATGGACCCACTCTTTAACCATACCACCTACAAACATATCCCAGAAAAATGCAATGGCAACTCCGTGTGGTTGCATGGTAAGTCAATAAAATGTCTGGCAATAAAAACCGCTTCACCAAAATATCAGCCCCGGCAATTATCCCGGTCGACAGTTGTCTTGAAATCAAACGGAACAATAAATGCTATTTCACCCGCTACTTACCAACCCAAATGTGGATTTTCTAACTAATTTGCCTACTACACGATCTTTCACTGATGAGTTCCGTAGTTCAATTTTTTTCGGTTTTCTACAACCCTCCAGGACATCAGTACGCGCACAATGCTATCAAAATGTGGATGGAAAGTCCAGCAAAATGAAGCGACATCATTTGCACCTCTCCGGTTTTGGATGAATTCAAAACCGAAGTATGCTTTCCCGAAAATTAAATTTACATCCGCGACGTGCAAGGAAATCAGTGGACATTCTGATTCAGACCACCATATAGATTATTGCATATATATATATATATATATATATATATATATATATATATATATATATATATAATCACTTTGGTACGTCTTGGATAGAGTCCTTAGCATCAAGTACCTAGTAGCGAGCTAGCAACTTCGTCTACAAGGACTGAATTTCAAATGATTTCTTTGAACTGAACCGTCTTCCAGGCATGAATATGTCAAGTAGATGAAACCGGACTCAGATTTTTAAGTTGCACACATATGAAGCACCACACGGCACCTACTGAAATGCAGTCAATTTGCGCGGGAATGGAACCAGGAGAGCATTTCATGACCAGTTGCAACTGAGTGGAATAGGCGTATATAATCCCTGTGGTGAGGGATTTCAATCCCACTAATGCAAGCCACTTTGGTGATATACAGTATTTTTTTGTCGCCCGGATTGTTACCATGCTTGATCGCTTAGGAGCTTTAGGGGACGAAGAGTAGCTCAGACAGTGCAGTTTGCCTATCAGGTTATGAGATATATCCCGTCTATTCAAATCATGCACTAACCTCGGAACATCAGAAATTGCACCATACAGTTCGAGTGACTAATAACCATGCACTTGGTGCTGCGGTTTCAGATGGTATATCTCAGTGGGGACCTTATTCAGAAACGAAAACAACCAAGCGTATAAAATAAAAGTAACGGAACTACATACAATAGTATGAAATCAATAATAAGGAAAGGTTGAAACATACGGTTCACCATGGACTACCGGAGGAGGGTGTTGGTCCGCTGGCAGGGTTCAAATTAGAGATCCAAGAATTTTCGGTTTACGCTGCATTTTTTCACAACATGCTTGTGCACATGTGCAACAACGGTGATATATCCCATAATTTTGAAGACCGACTATAAGGGATAATTCGCTGCTCGACCCCGAGATAGGGAGTGATAGAGAGACACGTAAGGCCCTAATAGGTCAGGCGTGCAAAGGAGCTGGACGAAAGTGGATAACTGTCTACCACCAAAATGACCAGGGCTGATTGGATTCGAGTCATTGACCTTCAAGATGAAAGGTAAACCCTCTTAACTACTCGACCATCACTGGCCAAATTGGTTGTGTACTGCTACATGGCTAGATGTGACTCGGATCAGCAAACAAACCCAAACGAACCTTGACAGCAGACGGTTGGCTGACTGAACGTTGCAAACGAAACGTCTCAGCATGGGACATACGATGTTTGGTAGCCAAACCGCGAGCTAAAACTCGCCAAAAACCCTGCAACAAGTCGGGAAAAGAAGCCACCTGAGTACAATGAGGAAGTAAGCGAAAATGTCACGATACAGAAACAAAAGTACACGCATACAGCAGAAAAACACAACTTCAAATTATACTATATAATACTGAAGGAAAAAAATACAGTCAGATGAAGGGAACACGGAGCTCATGTTCTGGGAAATCATTTGTCCAATCGTCTAAATGAATCGGTTTGAAAACATTTGTTGGCGGATGGGTGCATGTAAATTTGTCCAGTTTTTGGTACAGGAAAATCCGACACGGAACAGTCACATTCACCAAATTGTCGATCTGTGAGTTCGGAGAATAAAGAGGGTGGTAAACGTGTGCAGTAAACAGTAGCGATAGAGACAGAGAAAACTCATTTTTTGGTCTGAAAAGGATGAAATCTTACGACAAATGGTCACACTCCGTCCACCATACACAACCGGTCAGTTTATACGGGCTCAATGTATTCACAAAACATATGTACGTTTGGGAAAAAAGCTTAGATTCGTGTTTAGTTCTCACCACGCATTGCGGTGTGAAGAGATTCGTCCTTCCTGTCTTTTCTCAACTGAGAATATAAAGTGGCCCGCCCTCAATCATCTGCGAACCCAAATCCGCAGTCACTGACACCATTCGGCGATGGTTCTACCGTCCATGTCATACCACCACGATTTCTGTTTTAGTACCTCCGGGCTTAACTCAATTTTTTCGTGTAGGACACGGAATGGGTATAGCAGTCCGCGCAATCCTCTTGTGCACGCAGACTGGTCCAGTCAAGCCAATGACATCCATGAATAGCACAGATACAACCATCTACCCCCTGTGCAGAGACCCCCGTTCCTTCACATCGACAATATGGGCACAGACATTCAGATGTAACGGAAACAACTCGAAAGATAGATGAGCAATGAGAGCTATCCTAGCTTGCGGCGGGTCAACGAGTAAAAAGCTGAAAATCAAATGCCGATCATGTGTTGTTGTGGAATTACTGTTATGTTAGTGAAGTCCCATCAAATCGACAGTAAATTTTCCCCACTTTTGTAACCCCAGTGAGCCAGAGCCGCTTTTGTACCCGTATATCCCTGTTTGTTGATATAATCACATCTTTTGCGTTTAATTTAGTTTTCCAATCGCTGCTGCTTCTCCGCGCCTGCCTGAAAGAAAAGGCCCAAAAATAATACCTGAATTAACGGAGAATGCATGAAGGCTATTTGTGTTGTTGTAGCTTTGGTGGTGGTCTGGTAGGTTAACTGGACAAATCACATTATGGTTAGACACTATGGGTGATTAAAAGATAGCGATAAATTAAGTGATCAGATTCAACATGGGATCTGTGTCTGTCGTTGGGAGGAATCGTGGGTCGAGAACGCATCTTTATATTTCACGCCTACGAAGGAGTTTATAGAAAACGGTATAACCATAACCACAGAGGTTCATTGCACTGTCAGGGAAAACTGAAATCCACGAAGCTGAGATTGAATATTGCCCGCATACTGTCTTTATTACACTTATTACACACTTGGGCACGGATGCATGAATGACCTCGAAAGCTCGCTTTATTCCTAGGGATAGCCGGTAATTAAACCCTCAGATTTGCAGTGGAGAATCGTTTAAGGACCCAATAGATCAGGCGCGGAAACGAGCCAAACGACAGTGGATTACTGTCCACCACCAAAGTGACCGATGGTGATGGGATTTGAACCTCTTATCGTCGAGGTGATAAACGCGTAAACCCCTCGATCACCACCGAACATTGTAATCTTCTAGCTTTCGCTCCCTGGCTAATTGCTTTCAGTTTTCATCTACGTCAGTTCCGAATAAATCAAAAAATCAAGTGAAACGAACAGTTGTCTGAAATCCGAATAAAACTGAAATGTTTTGAATGGCTCACTTTAACTTTGATTTGAAATGGACGACTGGCCATATCTCGCGTAATTGGTTCGCTTGGCAAAGTGATAGATGACTCATTCACTATAATATCCTGTGGTTAAAATAAGCCGTATGGGATGGTTGAATAACGAAAACAACCCACGTATTTTCGAAAAGCGACTTTCACATTTCTGGTTGTCAACGTCCAATTGGATGCCGGATTCATAGGGATATACAAGGTCATATTGGACAGACGCTGCTCAGACTCATAGCCCTCCCCGCTGAGCACTTGTGGTTGACTCTAAATCGAGACGCAAGTAAGGAATCCGGACGGTAAGTTACTTTTGCCGATGCTCGAAAATGTTCTACTCGTTCAGGTGTTGGTAGTTCGGCCATCTGGCACGGATACAAATAACGCCAGAATCGATTTCGATGTATATTAACGATAGTGCCCATGACACCCAAACCTGTAGGAAGCCAAAAAAACATTGTGGAAAATGAACAAAAACCACATAAGTTCGTCTCATAAGCGATTCATTCCCACTTCTGTTCTGTAGTAGTTCATTTCATAGGCTAGGGATTAATCGATGTCACATCACTCTATCATTATTATTGTTATTATCATTATCACTATTATTGGCAGTATAATTCTACTTTTAGTGGTCGTATTTCCCGCGCAATGCCACCCAACCGTAATGTGCACACGCTTAAAATTCGTATCTTGGTAAGTTGTCTAGTCTTTAGAAAACTATTCCGCCCCAATAAAGTGATCTAACTTTTCTTCAGTTTTTATCATTAAAGTGATGAAGGTTGATCTAATGATACATTGCATGACTGTATGCCATTTTATACATGTGCCCAACTAACAACGCACGTTTAAAGTATCACATTATTGTTTCTGTTAGTTCTACTGAAAAACTATGTCACAGACTGACCACCGCAGCTCCTTCGCTAACCGTTAACTGTCTCGAAAAGCTGTGCTCACCAAGGAAACATATGTGGGGAGATGCGCAACACTCTACAGTTCCGGTGGCTCGGACATGTCCTGCATGTCTGAAGTTCGAACTTTCGAGAGACGTACTCAGTATAAAGACCGGAGGAGTACAAGAGATAAGCAATACCACCCAGAGGTGTCAGTATAATGTTCAAGTTAGTGTCACCACTGTTCAGGCGTAGGGAAAACCACCCTGGAAACATTGACTTGACAATAAGTGTGTGTCACACGTTTTGCCGCCAATAAGGAACGGGTATTCAAAGCTATTTAGTTGGGCCGTCCGTGCGCGTTTCCGTGTTTGCGTACTAGAAAAACTGACTCACTTCCAAGTCAGCGTGCCTCAGTAAACTGATCTGCCGCTCAGCTCAGACACTATAAATCCAAGCAGATTGGGAAAGATATACGACCTCCAGTCTGTTCAGTTTTGTGCAGTAAAATCAATTAGTTATTTAATTATAAAATGAAATGTGCACATTTTCTAACAGACTTCCGATGTGTCCGTAGATGTGTTTTGTCTCTTGCTTGCTATGGGTGTTCCAAACAAAACGTGATAGGGAAAAAAGTTTGCTTTTTGGAGGCATCTTAAGGCCGTTGCCTGTGCGCTGTCAAAGTCGACCCAGGAACATGCGCAGTGTTAATTCTGTTTAAGCATCTAGCCAGAAAAATTTTGATATTCCCGATTCCTTCGGATTTGCGTTTGGCTCGTGTGGAGGGCGCCCCGTACTGTGTAGGCGACTCGTCGTTTATTCGACATTTCTGGCACTGTACTTTCACTCTGACCCGGAACGTCGTTATCACTTGGCTGACTTGAATAAAGCTCGCTGACAAAAAAATTGCTCGATGATCTTCGGGTCCTCTGCTCTCATTTGTGTGCACCCGACTTCTCTCGTTTGGTTGGTTTCCTTTTTGAGCAACGTGTTACTGTCATCTCTGTCCTCTTTATGTGCATCACGTGTTAACCTTGATCAAACATTCTGTCCGAGTGTGTGCAATCAGGCTTATTCGCATTTCGGACAAAGCCCAGCGCTGTCTTGTACACTCCTCGGCACAGTCAGGAGGTGCCCTATTCTCACCCGACGCACCTTCGTTTAGAATGTGCCTCGGACGACTGCCGTGACTGAGATACCTCATGATTCGTGGTTCGCATCATTCATCACGTTGATAACTAACTGTCATTTAACAGAACCGTATAAAAGATATTCTGGGCTTTCATTGCCTTTGATCCGGGACCCTACGCGTAACTTGATCGTTCGGTAAGCGACGGAAAAGCAGTCCCCTAAATTCCGTGCGCAGAATAAACACACATTAACTTTGATTTTGAGCCATATCTCTTGATTTCTCTAATCAAAGGCAATCTCCAGTCCTTGAACAACAGCCGACACATACCAGTCAAGGACAATGCCAATACCGGCTCTTCCAACCCTCAAGCTAAATCATCGTCTGACCACATCATTTCTTCGAGCCGACCAGGACGCGTAATTAGCACAAGATCAGTTAGATTATGGGCATGTGTACAGTAAACGTGGACTTGTAGTACCTAATTCAAGATACGGAACCACGTGAACTCTAAAGAAAACCTAAAACGTATCCTAGACGCGAATTATTCGGAACATTTTGAGTGGCAAATGAAACTTTTCACAGCTCACCGGGCACGTCCACCGTGAGCAAGACGTCAATTAATGGTTTTACTTCAACTTCACTTTTCACCTCTTCATACACTTGCTGTTTGGCGGTCATTTTTGGTGTAAACCCTTCGGCAAGTGCCACTGAGGGATAGTCCAATGGATACTTTCTTCTCAGTGTTGTGACATACTAAAAATGACGGAGAATTACCAGAAATTTGGTTGGCACACTTACTCGTTTTCTTGAAGAAATGGTTAACAGTTCAGTGCGCAAGAACCGCAAAAGGAACATCCCGGAGCGAAATTTCAAAAAAATAGCTAAAACAGAAATAGCACAGTGAAAACCTAAGATCCGGATAGAAAAAACAATCCAACGCGAGCTCTACACATACCTGAGTGCATCAATTACAAAGTTAGATGGTCATAACGGGTGCAACAGGGTCCCAAGCATTATGAGACTAGTGTTACGTTTCTGTTTGGATATCATCCTATTCAATACCGTTGGTGAGAACGTAAATTCAGACGACCAGTTTACCTCCCATACTATTCATCCTTCGAAAATTGAACCATGAATTGGCTTACAGGTGGCGTAGCTTCAGACCGCAGTTAGCTCAAAGTAGTATTCATCATAAAAAACGTTATTCTTGTCAGCGAGTGTAATAAAAAAAATACCCAAAGTATCATGAGTAGAAATGAAAGTGCACTTGCACCGAATGCCGTTCACAGAGGATTACTGAACAGCATTCTCGAGGCTGTCCACGACGACACTGCACCCTGACGTGATGTGATAGCTAGTGTGCCGCCATGACATGCATTTTTTCATCACACGCTTGCGCATGAGCCATAAAGACTCACTGCACCATTAGAGATAACTCGCAACCCGGCTCTGAGACTTAAGTGGAGATCCATATGAGGTCCCAATCGTCTTGTTACTAAGCGATTTGTGCAGAATCAGTCAGGAGCGATATGACGACCTGCTCGAATCTTGCACGACTCATGTACATTGATTCTGCCAACAAAAATGTACGTTATAATTTACCAGTATAAAGGGATAACCACATGTTTGTACGAACACTTATCTATGGATGATTCAAACAGGATTAATGGTCGTTAACCGATAATAAAACAAACAAACAGTATGCAGAAACGAGGAAGAGAGACTGTTGCCACCTTAAGCGGCAGGAACGGGCTGTTTCTGAATCACGGAATCCTGGTTAGCTCTAACTGGGAAATGCGACGAACAGGTGAGCGCTAGATGGGAACCCAGCTGCAGCCTATGCTTATTCTGTTCCGCGACCGGTTGATAAGGATTTAGGTGCTGACTAAAAATTGTCAAACCATTTTCTCGGATGAGCATACATCACTTGCATAGAACGTCTCGAACTTCGCCTACATTCAATGGGCTAGGATAGGTTCGTGAAGCAATACCTGTCAATTGCGAAACTCTTTTTGTGGAAAAATCCTTAGTCCTTTATTCATTTTTCTCTCTTCATTATAGATGAGAAGCCTTATATGTAAGCCTTTTTACCTCAGCTCGGCAACATGACTCAGGTGGGAGTAACCAGACATCACCTCTTCAGGAAGACATCTAGTAGTTCCTTTAACACTTGGTCGTTAGGCTCGTCCATTACTCCAACGGGGAGCGCGTTTCCCAGATTATTCCCCCACCGAGATAGACAGTAAACTAAAGGCCCACAGACTGCTGCTTCTTTATTGTGGGCGGGTGACCCTACGTGGAGCCATGATCGCGGAGAGTACAGTTAGCACAACTGCTGTAAAACGTTACCCCCAACTTCTATACCTGCGCTCTTTTCCTCCAGTTACCTAATCAGCGACCTGATCGGTTGCACAAGAAATCAGGCTAGTGTATTATTTATCTTCTGTTTACCAACGGTGGCAACGTGCGTCA
The DNA here is from genome assembly GCA_948099385.1 of Fasciola hepatica. Lineage (NCBI taxonomy): Eukaryota > Metazoa > Platyhelminthes > Trematoda > Plagiorchiida > Fasciolidae > Fasciola > Fasciola hepatica. The sequence continues at coordinate 621,016 of CANUEZ040000131.1, forward strand.
GTAATACGTGCGTACTATCGTAGTCTTATTTTTTAGCTTAACAATAACCAATGAGGTCATGAGCTTGATGTGCTACTAAATCAGCATAGCGGTGGTCAACTAAATTGTTAATCAAAAACGTTTGAGTTAATTTCGGTTTTCGTATCAGTTATTACAGCTGCCAGGGGTTGAAAGGAAGAACCGCATCTAGATGAAGTCTCTGAAATACAGAGGTTGAAAACTAACGTACTCGCTAGTCATCCGCATAACCATCAACTGTGGATGGAAAAGCGAATTGTATAAGCATTGCATAGTAACTTAGCAACACGTACTTATTTATAACCAGAGCTAAGTGAAGTCGTCGTTTACTTAACCGTGGGAAACGTAGTTAATTGCGAAGGCTATGCAAATGTTTCCTTTTTTGGAAAGGTCCAAAAAGCCTAATGTCAGATGCTACAATGAAGAAAGAGGTATAACAAGCAATTCAGTTCGTCGTTTACCCTCTGTCTTTATGAGGCAACTGACTTTCACAAAGTGCTCATAATTATTAGTTTTTATAATACGCTTCATCTTGTCTTATGATGAAATGTGGTGCCGCAAAAGCATTATAAGACAAAATCAGGTTACAATTTCGGGTCTTAGGAATTCCATTTGGCCTGAATGTTTGTGATAAGTGTGCACTGGGTCTAAATCCAGCATAATATTCAAAATATTATTCCACTTCATCGAAAACTTAGTGAGAAACGTTATTATGAAGAAACGCTTTTTAAGTCTTTCATCATTCATGAGGATTGACGTGCATGGTAACCGTAGTTTTCGAGTGGCCCGGGTTCTGTCGACAGGCTTACTGTTCAGTACTGAGCGGGAGTCCCGGGAATTTGTTACATATGCCTGGTTTCTAGTGCCAATTTTGCTACGGTCTGTTATCCAGGTTGGGCTGACTCGTTTTTCATTGCACGCTTGCGCATGAGTGCAGTGGAAGGGTTAAACCCCATAGCTTTAAAAGCTCACTACACTATTAGGGATAACCGGTAATCGGACCGAGATATGGAATAGCAGAGAACCACATAAGGTCTCAACAGGTCGGGTGTGGTAGCGAGCCGGACGTCAATGAGGATTACCTTTTGCTGTGCTTTGTTCGTAGTAATATGCAGAGGAAACAGAGTTAGAGAACTGCAAGGACTCTGCTTGTTATTATAGAATGCATCAACCTCATTTCTACAAAATGGGACTCTACTCAGCTGTAGTCCCATCCATCAGTGAGAACAGTACCCAGAAGCACGTGTGAAGACTATCGTCATTTCCACCGTCTTCTTGTGCGGCAATCGCCAGCCCTCGCCTTGCAATTTCCCCGGGATGCCTTTCATTCCACGCAAACAACTTAGACACACTTTGGATTTAATCTACTTGTGAACGCTTTTCGAAGAGCGAAAATAACGGAGCAAGGAATAAAAAGCGAACGGCACAGCGGCGGTTCCCGCTAGTACCGCAGCAAACAATCAGCTTTTTGCTTCACAATCGGCTCGAACCTAACAGGTTGGAAATCGGTGACATGTGAGAGTCCTGCATGTTGTCGCTGTGCGTGTGTGTGTGTATGTACGTGCGTAGAAGAGGATGTTTATTAAATGGTGATGGGGACGCAGAGTCCCCGTGCGTGGTGACCCATAACGTTTTTCGACCATGTTTCCGAGAGATATTACTGACATTTCCTTAATTTCATTCTTTTTTCCGTCCAACTTATGCATGACTAACTGTCTCTGCGGTTGGGGCTCTCTGATACTTTTTCCTTTTGTCGTTTTTCCTCCTCATTCTTCTGCTCTCTTTTTCATTCTAAGTCCTGCACTCTAGGGACATAGACAGCGCACAACGTCATGTAAAAGCCAACCAAAGCATACCACGCTGACCCTTTTTTGCCTTCTATTTTTGGGCTGGTCAAGTGTGTTGTACCAAATTCAAGGATGGTTTTCAGCTGCCCTGCTCATGAGGGTTTACAACTTAATGAGTGATGAATGTCTGTTATGCTCTGGTTCTACTCTCGTCCGGTCCTCCACCTACGGTGTAATATACGACTGTGTGTTATCAGTCAGTGGGGAAATAGAAAATTCGGAAAAACTGCCGACTCTACACCGACATCGTACCACGCTAGAGTAACACCCCTGTGCCAAACAAGCCCTAAACATAACACATTTATGACCTCAAACCAACTCGAGCACCCTCTAACTACCAGCACAACACCGTACAGACGGCATTGTTCCGAATGCTGTATTCGGAGTTTCGAGTGGAGTTCGGCTACATTCTGGTCGAGTTGTACTTTGAATGACTGTTTGCAAGCCGCTTCAATTGCAATCACTGATAGCGAGTTCCAAGAGCGGGGGACACGCACCGAGAAACAGTTCCCTAGCCTTTAGTAGTGGGTTTTGCCTCTCCATCTTGCTACTTTACCAACTATTCTCAAGGGCGGCGACCCCTCCCATTCCAAAAACTATCGCTACACATCTCTCACATCTGTTATTTTGATATTATTATACCCGACTAACTACGCGTACTCTTCGAATTAGGACGGCTAATCAACCACCAATACGGCTTCCGGTCCCGTCGTTCCACGGATGACCTGCTAGCTTTCGTCTCACTCTAAGTCAACTGCACTCTATAAACAAGGAGAATCACACTTGGCCTCGCTCGATAACTCAGAGGCCTTCGACCGAGTCTGGCAGGAAGGTCTACCGGGTTCCCTCCGGTTCGTACCATGGACATCAAGTTTTTCCAGCAAGCAAACCATTTCCGTCCATTTTGATGGGGCTCCATCTTACCCATTCCATGTAAATACTGGTGTTCCCGAAGGTTCCATACTTGCACTCCTAAACACAAATTCGTCCTCCTCATATTATCTTTGTATTCTACAGACTCTGTTTCTTCGTGGATTAGTCATAACTTTATTGTGCTGTTCCTCTTTCTTATCTAAAGTTACTTTTGTGCAGCACGCAAAGTTGGCTTTCTATTCCGCATCAGACGTTCCTTTTCTCCAGCTCATTTTCTGTTGTAAAGTTCCAATCCGCCCCACTCTCGAATACTGCAGTCACGTGTGGGACGGGGCTTCGTTTTCTGCTTTTTTCCTCTCGACTGGGTATAACGTAAGGCCATTCGGCTGATTAACGACCCTTTTCTAACTCTTAATCTGCGGTCGGGAGGTTACTTTGTTATCTCTTTTCTATCGTCATTATGTTGGCTTCTGTTTTTCGGAACTTGCTTCGGCAGTTCCCCTTACTGTAACATTAACCCGGCATCCTCATATGCAGGCGGTTAGTCATCCCCATGAAACCTGTCCTCGGATGTCGTACCTCGATCTTACAATTTTGTTTCTTCCAGGGACTGTCAAAATGTGGAACAATTCCCCTTTTTCTGCCTTCCCATCCATATACAATCTTTTTTTCACAAGCAATACCAACAAGCTGGTTCTGACGTGAACGTTTCCCCGGTATCTCTTTTGGCTATATGGTTTACCCCTCTACTGTAAACCTTTTTGTGTAGTGGAAGACGACGTGGTAGCGTAACGATGCAGTGGACGTTAACGAAAACATGTGCTGATTTGAGTGTCTCCTTAACATAAAATGTCCCTTAGAAGTATCGCGTCAATTATAGCTTTTATGTACATCATACTACGAAGCAACTAGTGGGTACGCCTGAACGTTCATTTCCGATTGTGGTCTGACCAGCGCAGCAAACACTCCGGGAAATCAGAACACTCAGTAGCGAACAAGCTTGTCTTCGGTGCTTCACAACGGACCAAATACAGCACACTATAGGTGTAAAAATTAGGATAATGGAAACAACAAGAAAACTGGCGATCATGGTAACAACAAATGACAACTTCGTGCCCAAGTAGCTGTGGCACAATCGGTATCCCAAGAAATAGTGTACTGACAACTGCAATATAGAGGGCGTGGGCAGATTCCTAGAGAATGGTTTGAATCGCTGATTGTGTTGATTTACAAGGTGACATGTCCTCTTATGAAAACCCCAAATAAATTAGCTTTGTAAGTATCGCGTCCAAACTTCTCGCCTGGATCATTCTTTACCAACTATCCAACCCCCGCAAAAGGTGTACGTGTGAGAACCAAGCCGGTTTCAGACCCGATACGGGTTGGATCGATCATACCTTAACACTCCGACAAACTTTAGAACATAAACGCGCCTTTCGTAGGCCCACAATCTCTGTCTTTCTTGGTCTGAAGGAGGCGTTCGATCCAGTCGACCGTACAACTCTTTGGCGCTGCCTCTCATTGAAGGGTATGACAAAGAAATTTATTTCCCTTATCCAGTTCTTATATGCAAACAGCCGAAGCCGAGTTTGTGCTTATGGCAATCTTTCACCCGATTTCACCACGGAAAGTGGTGTTCACCAAGGCTGCCCTCTTTCGCCCTTCCTCTTCAATTTTTTTTAATTAGATTGATTCTTGAGGTAGCCCTATCCTCGTGTGAGAATAGCGGCATCGATCTTTGCTCAGGCAGTAAACTGTCTGGCTTAGAATACGCGGACGATATTGTTCTTCTGGGTGAAGATCCAGGTAAGTTGCAAGCTCTTTAGATAGCCTTAACAACAGTGTAACAATGTTTGGGATGCGTTTTGTAAAATGCTGCTGCAGGACTGGGCTGGCGCTACACCAAATCTTGTCTCGGCAAGAGTTCTAGCTGAAGTAGATAAGTGTTGTTACCTGGGCAGTTACATCTAACCAGGTGGATAGATATTGGATGAAGTATCATCGCGTATACAGAAGGCGCGTTTGGCTTTTTCCAACCTCAGCCATTTGTGGGGTTGGCGTCATATCCGATTATCTGCTAAGGGTCGATTATACAGTGCGGCGGTTTGGTCCGTTCATTTATATGGTTCCGAATCAGCCGCTAGGTGTAGAAGATAGGTGAATAATGTCGGTGTTTGAGCATCGATGTCTTCGTAGTATTGCTCAGATATGGAGAGAACACCATATAAGCAGTGATAAGATAAGGCGTGAAGTACTGAGAAACAATGATCATTCACTGCGACAAATATTGAATTCAAACAGATTAATATAGCTGGGACATGTTACGCATTCCAACCGACAGACTTGCACGGCGTACGCTATTCTCCGAGGCAGACAGCTGTTGGACGGTACGTCCAGGTGGTCAATCTATGACAATGAGAAAGGCAATGAAAACCCAGACCAATGGACCTGGTCAGGTAGGACGTGATAGACTTCCAGATTGAAGTCCACGAGACCCGCCTCTCATGCGGTCTGAGACACCAAGTGATATGGCTACGTGTCGCGGCTAATGGCGTAGTTGCACCCGGATTCTTGCTTTATCTTTGTAATTTCCGATCATTACTTTGTTTTCGGCTTCTTTTTGCACTCCATGCTTCCATTCATTCTTCCCTCAACTGGACGATGCTGCGAAGCATCAGCCAAAACCAGAGCACAGAAGTACGAGGTTACTGGTAGAATGTACTGAAATGGATTGCACGAGGCATGTGATTTTGTCACGTTACCACGTTATCAACATACTATCTCTCCTGACACCGATAGTACCGCAACTATTTGGACCCGTTGCCATGATCACTAATTTTCTCGTTGTTTCCTCCATCATATCAATTCCAATACCCATGTGTCGTACTTAGACAGTTGTAAAGCACCGAAAACAAGCTTGTTCGCTACCGAGTGTTCAGATATATTTACCGAGTACTGTCTTGATTTGACTGTCAGCCAGCAAACGTAGGAAAAAGACGAGGCCGTTCCGTAGGATTTCATTAATTACCAGGCATACAGCTAGAACTGAAGAAAATGAACAGCGCGTTAATGTTTATGAAAATAGGAGTTCTCGGAACAACAGACGGTGAAATGTAGGCATGTTTCAGAGTCTGTGACATACTTCCCCACTCGCAGAACCTGAGTGGAGCAGTTTGGACTGTTTACATGAGTGTGCCTAAATCTGGTAAATGAGTGTACACAAGTGTGGGAAACATGATATTAATTCTTGGGAGTGTGCGACTAAGTGCATGACTGTTAGTCTGATGAGCGTAAAATCGTATGTCATACTTCTTTGCCGCGCAGAATACGGATGGACTTTTTATTGTTGCTTCAGTAACATATCAAACGCATCAGATCGGTTTCCTGATATATTAGTCCAGCGTTTTTTCCGATCTGGCTTTCCTCTGTTCCCTCATATGCAGTGGCGGGTTCAGGAGAACTGCAGTGTCCTGGATTTTGCATCTCCGCTGAATGTGGACATTGCGTCGTTTCATACTGCTGCCCATTACAGAAGGCTTCCGCATTTTTCGTTGGGATGGAAGCCAGATATCGTACGGAAACAGTTCTGACCTCCGGGGACTACCACACAGGCATAGCTCGGATTGCAGTCCAGAAGCTGAACTTCATCGAAAAACGGATCGTACTCCGAGGAACGGTGCTTTCTTCGAAGGACACGGCCAGAACTTGCGAGTCAGCTCGGCCGGGATATACTTGATACGGCTCTTATATTGCTGATGAACGTTCGCTCATGTGGTGTTTCATTGACTGCTGCTGATAACAGAGATCTAATCGAACGCAGGACATCAAGGAGAACGCCCTCTCAACGGCATAGGTCCAACTTTTGAGATAGCTCGTCATGCTGTGCCGTCTATGCGTTCGATCTGATTATTAGCTTGTGGATCGTGGGCGGTAGTTCCACTAGTTGTGACTCTCATGCTATGGAGCGAGTTTCTGAGCTCTGCAGACGTGATCGATGCATCCTCGACCTGGGCGGAATCCAGCCTGCTGTTCGCGGGCATTCCTCTCGCATTGCTAACTGCTTTAACTCTCGAGCAAAAGAGCCTGCGTCTTCCCCCTGAAAGCTGTCACCTCTCAAGCAGCTGGTCTCGGTACTTCACTGGGTGTCCCAGGACGTCCAACAATTTTCAAGTACGTTTGAAAATATCACAGTCACCATCTTGAAACACGTCTGATTCATCGACGATGTCATATGCTTCTCCAACTAAAAGACTCATAACAACATCCTCTCGCTGATCTCTTTTAAACCACTTTATGTACCGCCACACATGGCTCTCGCATCGGTTATAATTACCACCAACACTAAATTTCTCAGGGGTACTTTGGGCCGGTATCAGTTGCATCTTTTGAATCCTGTATTCAACCAGGTCTCGCGTGAGTTCTGCTAAGGGCATTATGGTAAACTAGAATCACGTCTAAACGTTCCAAATGAGAAGAGTCAAAGACCAAAAAATAGGCTTTATTCAGCAAACAACTAAGGTATGCGATATGGAAGGTAAAAAGGAGCGTTAGGATGATAAAACAAGCAGATAATCATACAGCAGGCATATGCGATGATTTGCACATATGTAACCATCTGCAGTCTGCTTCTCCCAAACCAGGAGGTTCCCTCGGCTTGTTTGACATTGTCGGTCCCGGGTCGCGGCACCAGCTGTAACACTCATCAAGATGACTTGACCACATTGAGGATATATCCAAGAAAGGTGACACAAATTCTGTCTCCGGCAATGACAACGTCTTCAGTTATCTTCAGAATCCAGCAGGTTGATGCGTTCCGCTGGAACAGAGAATGGGGATGAGTTAGTACGCCCAATCCTACGTTATGCGACCGTCTTCAAATCTCGTAACAGTTGTGTTGGGGAATTCCAGGTTAAAATAGAGGGGGGTGTTTCGCGAGTGGGCTTCCTGCACAGCGGCGTACTCCCAAGTTCAGTACTGGAGCCCCTACTTTTCCTAATGTGTGTAAACGACCTCGCCTTGGGCTTAAAGAACCCCGTCTTTGTACTTCCATATCAGATGATTCCGTTCAACGAGACCTGGACAGGGTTATACCAGTGGTCTGTAAAATGGGATCTGCCACTAAACGTTAACAAATGTCTGCATTTAGCAAATGACAGATGAATACGCCTGTTGAGGCATTTGGGACCACCGGGGCAAGAGGTGACAATCCCACAAGCAAGTACCATAGAAGACCTAGAGGTTGCAATCACTGATGATTTCAAACCAAGTGAACAATGTCACATGGCTGCACAGAAAGCCTCCAGAGCTCTCTGGTAGTTCAAAAGAGCAGTGGCAACAAGAAAACCAAAGGTTCTATTGTCACTATACAAAACGTTTGTACGCACCCATCTGAAAAATTGCGTCCAGGCTTGGCGGCCGTACATGGCATAGGACATTAAGACCATTGAGCGGTGCAGAGACGTTTTACGGGATGGTTTGCCTGCCTGCGGGGACTCAGTTATGAGCAGCACTTCGAGAGACTGAACCTGTACTCACCGGGACGCAGAAGGGGTCGGGGTGATTTGACAGAAACCTTCCAAATAATGAAAGGAATAGTTGACGTTAGTGGATGAGTGAGGTCGTTATTGATGCCCAGTTGCAACACCGTGGTTCAAGGATATGCCTTCAAGTTACAGGAGAGTGAAAGGATTCACTCATCCATTAACGTCAACTATTCCTTTCATTATTTGGAAGGTTTCTGTCAAATCACCCCGACCCCTTCTGCGTCCCGGTGAGTACAGGTTCAGTCTCTCGAAGTGCTGCTCATAACTGAGTCCCCGCAGGCAGGCAAACCATCCCGTAAAACGTCTCTGCACCGCTCAATGGTCTTAATGTCCTATGCCATGTACGGCCGCCAAGCCTGGACGCAATTTTTCAGATGGGTGCGTACAAACGTTTTGTATAGTGACAATAGAACCTTTGGTTTTCTTGTTGCCACTGCTCTTTTGAACTACCAGAGAGCTCTGGAGGCTTTCTGTGCAGCCATGTGACATTGTTCACTTGGTTTGAAATCATCAGTGATTGCAACCTCTAGGTCTTCTATGGTACTTGCTTGTGGGACTGTCACCTCTTGCCCCGGTGGTCCCAAATGCCTCAACAGGCGTATTCATCTGTCATTTGCTAAATGCAGACATTTGTTAACGTTTAGTGGCAGATCCCATTTTACAGACCACTGGTATAACCCTGTCCAGGTCTCGTTGAACGGAATCATCTGATATGGAAGTACAAAGACGGGGTTCTTTAAGCCCAAGGCGAGGTCGTTTACACACATTAGGAAAAGTAGGGGCTCCAGTACTGAACTTGGGAGTACGCCGCTGTGCAGGAAGCCCACTCGCGAAACACCCCCCTCTATTTTAACCTGGAATTCCCCAACACAACTGTTACGAGATTTGAAGACGGTCGCATAACGTAGGATTGGGCGTACTAACTCATCCCCATTCTCTGTTCCAGCGGAACGCATCAACCTGCTGGATTCTGAAGATAACTGAAGACGTTGTCATTGCCGGAGACAGAATTTGTGTCACCTTTCTTGGATATATCCTCAATGTGGTCAAGTCATCTTGATGAGTGTTACAGAACCGGAGTACGCAAGGGTCAGTCTTTCGTTGATGTCGCTCGCGTCCGACCCACGAAATACGAAAACAGAAAACTCCATGGGCAAAAAAACTCATTAAGTGCACCAACAGGATCTCACACTTATAATAACCGAACACCAATACGGCCCTAACAGCCCGCTCACCACAAAACTCACTAGGGCCGGCGTAGCGCACTCGAGGATCAAGGTCCTCGTTCAGTTCAGTTCAGTTCAGTTTGCACAGGACTTGGTGTGGCTAGAGCCAATCGTGTGTCCAGATAGTTGTGTTGTCGGCGCGTTTCCGTAGCTCCCAACACTGCGTGATTTTCTTTTTCTGAAAGGCATAAATTTTGTGCAGTATCAGCCCGAGCAGAGTAAGGTGGAAACAATAAGTAAATTGCATCTGACCCTAAAAGTTGCTTAGCATAACTCGGGGTATACCGCCACCCAACATAGGTCTAGTGCTTTCTTAAAGGCCTTCACTGTTGTGGTATTTATGACCTCTTCCGGGAGCTTATTCCAATAGGGTACCACTCTATTTGAGAAGTACTTCGCCCTAATTTGGAGCCTCGAATGTTTCCTTTGTAATCTAAGGCTATGCCCCCTTGTGCCTCTCTCGGGGATCAGCGAAAAAAGGTCTTCTCGACTTATTCCTGACAGTCCTTTTATTACCTTGAAGGTTTCTATCAAATCCCCGCGATTCGGTTCAGTTCCGTTCAGTTCAGTTCAGTTCAGTTCAGTCTGCACAGGACAGGTAATGGCCACGGCCAGTCCAGCGTCCAGAATTCCTTTGATGGTATGCACACCAGGTATGCACCCACCACTGCCGAGCGTATTTCGTCGAATCCCCGCTAAAAATGAGAGGGAAACGGAAAACCTCATCGCACATCAACTGCGAGAGACATTATGCATCGTGAGCGTTCACTGAGACAGTATGCAATGAGGGAAAAAGTCTGCTGAAACATACTCCAGAAGGACCACAGTGCTACCCGTCATCCATCTAGTTGATATTCTCAAGGCTCACTATAAGGAAAGATCTCGTACCACTTGCGATCTGAGGCACCTTTGAAGGATTGGACGGTCTGCAATTCTACCATTCCACCAGGAAGACCGTTCCAACTGTTCACTACCCTGTTGCTGAGGAAGTGTGATCTAGCCGTCAACCTAGCTCGGGCTTTTATCAGCTTCTTTTCATGTCCCCTTATTCTGGAAACCACGGCCAATTGGAACAGACTATCTGGTCCAAGGCCAGAAAAGCCCTTCATTACACCGTCGACTTCTCCTCCTTTCCAAGAAAAAAGGTTCAGATCACAGAGTCTCTGCTTGTAAGTCTCACCCCTTTGCCGTTCAACAGTTTGCGTGGCGAGACGTTGGACTTTCTCTAGGCAGGCGGCGTCCTTTTGTAGATGGGTGACCAAGCCTGCACGCTACCTTCTGAGTGAGGTCGTACTATAGCCATGTAAATAGGTACGAATACCTCCGGCTGCCGGCAAGACAAAGCTGATCGCAGCCTAAGGAGCTCCCCAGGAGCCTTGTGCGCAGCGGCGTTGCACTGCTCGTATCATTTGAAGTCACTGTTCATGATGACCCCAATGTCTTTAAACTTCCTGACTGCCTCTATGGTGAACAGCCCTTGACCACGAGCGACAGTTAGGCTCTCCGTTGCCCTTGACAACAAATTGCTTTTTTCAGCGTTCAGAGGTAAGTCCCATTTGTATGCCCAGTCCAGGACAGTACCTATTTCCCTGCCCAAGTCCGCCCTACCCTCAGATCCAACGATCTTTACAACATCCGCAGAAATAAAGGTGGGCGGTTGAAGAGCGGATGCCAGGTCATTAATAAATAACAAGAATAGGATCGGGCCTAGGACGGATCCCTGAGGCACACCACTGGTGACGTCCACCAAACTGGAGCACCTGTCCCCTACTTTGACGTAAAACGTCCTGTGGGAGAGGAAGTCCTCCAGTCACCTAAATACTGACCCACCTATGCCGAACGTCTCCATCTTGCATAGCAAAAGAAGATGATTAACGGAGTCGAAAGCCTTGCTAAAGTCGAGGTAGCATACCTCGACTTCCTTACCTTCGTCCAGTCTTCCAGTTACTTCATCTAAGAAGCACAGGAGATTGGTCAGACATAATCCCTTTTTCAGGACTTAACATGGAATGCTCCAGTAAGTGCTGGCAGATGTGGGCACGGATGATCTTCTCCAGGACTTTACAGAGGATGCTAGTTAGGCTTACCGGCATGTAGTTCTGCAAAGCCGACTTAGGCCCACTCTTATGTATTGCCACGACTGCCGCGACTTTCCAGTCCTGAGGCAGCTTACTCTGGCCCAACTTGGATCTGTACAGCCTGCATATCGATGGAGCTATGATATCCGCCAACGGCTTGATGATAGCTGGATGAATGCCATCTGGGCCCGCTGGCTTTTGGCTGTTTAGCTCCTGTAGGTACTTATGCACGCATTCCTCTGAGAGATCTAGCCCGTTTAACTGAGGAGAATGATGCACCGGAGCCAGATCTGCTCATACCCTACTATCCATTCCATGTACACTGCCAAAGTATTCCCCCAGGGCGTCTGCTTTGCCCTGGTCATCAGTGACAATACCACGGTTTCTAGTGGATAGATGACCTTTGGCATTTCTTGTTGAGCCTTTAGACTGTACACAGCTATAGAATGTTTCCGGCTGTCATCTTACAGATTGGGCCAATTTGAGCCCATATTCCCGCTTGGAGGTTCTCAGAAGGCTTACAGTCTCGTTTCTCAGCTTTGTATAACAGTTCCAGGCTAGCTGACTGCCGGAAGCTTTGTACTGGTTCCAAGAGCGGTTTCTACGTCTGATGGCCTTGGCTATTGCAGCCTTCCACCACATGGGTTTACCCTCCCCACTCCTTCGTTTTAAGGGTGCGAACTCTTCCTGTAGGGCAGTCAGGGATCCCTTTATGGTCTGCCAGCGCTCCTCGACAGTAGCCTCCTCTGTCGTGCCCCAGGTCAAACCCATCGCCCTATTACGTAGCCTATCTATGTCCATACTACCGAAATGTCTGACCAGCCTTGAGGGTGCCTTGGGGTGCCGCATGCATAGGACGATTTTGACACACACGTGGTCACTCTTGCCCAGCAGTGCACAATAATGCAGTCCAGCCACATCGTTGGGGAAGTTCGCCATAGCCAAATCCGGCAAGGATGGAACGCATCCAGTCCTATATCTGGTATTTTCCCTAACATGCTGGTGCAACGCATTGGCATGCAGCCATTCTAAGTAGGTTTGCTTCTCCGATCCCGGCACGCAGACCTCAGCCACCCAGTCGATGTGCGGAAGATTGAGGTCACCTACTATGAGGGTTTTTTGTGCGCCCTTAACTAGTTCAATCAAAGTCCGCAGTAGACAAACGTCCTCTTCGTGGTTAGTGCTTGGTGCCCTGTATACACAGACAACGTTAACCCTTCTGCCTGGAGGGATGATCGTAACGGCGCATAACTGAATATTGCGAGTGCACATCTTGGTCTGAGACTCAAGGTGGTTTGTACCTGACCTAACGAGGATGGCCACTCCATCACCAAGACGATCCTGTTCACGATCCTGCCTATAGACTGCAAAACCGTTGCCCATTAGGCCTGGCACATGGTCTTCTTCAGGAAGCCACGTTTCCGTGACGGCAAGTACCGACGCTTTCTGCTCATCAGCGGTTTTGTCGAGTTCCGCCCATTTGTTTCTAATACTACACGCGTTAGTATATAATACCACCGCGTTTGCTCCGTCGCCTAGGTGTCTCTTGTTATTCACTCCCGTCTGTTTTTCAGGCGCAAAGCCTGAAATGATGACACGTTTTTTGCTTTGGATGTTCCCACTGGTGTGCATGAAGCCGGCTGGCGATCCAGAACTTCCGGCGACTCCCAATCCATCTCTATAAGAGTTACCATAACATCAAGACTTGCAGGGGTCGCACTGTCATCTATCTTCGGACAGAACTGCCAATTTTCGTCTTCCAGCAAGTCTTCAATTACAACTATTTGCGACCCCTGCACGTGGCTTCTTTACTTCTGTCGGAGTCGGGGCCTGAGAGACGGGTACGGCATTCCGTTGACTTTTTTGGTTTCTCACCAGCTACCTGGCTGGTCGAGCAAGGTTTCCCCCTCGGAGCTAGACCACCAGGCCTCACTCTATGTTCGTCCCGCACAAATTGGTACCTACCCTTGGTAATGTGAGCCACTAATGCTGCCCTCGCCAGCAGTTTATCCCGGGTGGCCTCATCAGCGAACTCCACTAGGATTGATCTCGCACAATGCTCGCCTTTGTTCCCCAGTGGTGACTTCCATGTCCCCACTCTGTGTACCCTTCTTAGAGTAGTAGGGTACGGAACACCTGCGATTGGCAGTATATCGCAAACCCTTCTCCTATCTATGTCCCTCCTGACCTTCGATTCCCTTATGAAGGGTTCTTCCTGGTTTAGGGTCAGGAGCCTGTGGCTTGAGACCCTGCACATCAACAAGATCCGCCTCTGTAGTTCCTTAACCTTGTTTTCCAACACCAGAAGCGCAGGGTCATCCACCCTAGCTAACCCATCCTTCGCGATATTACAGTCAACCTTATTTTTGACCTGCCTCGCCCTTCTGGGCTTCTTCCCAGTCCACTGGCTCTCGCCGGTCTGCTTCAAAGGAGTTGAGGCAACGACCGCCTGGCAAGCTCTCGGTACTGGTCCACTCGCTCTGATGACTGTCCTGTCGAGTGTGGCTACTACTTCCGTAAACGACTTACTACAACCTGGCAGCGGAGCTTTAAGGATTATGATTGAGGCACTACTTGGTGGGCGTTGGTCCTGCCCTTGGGCCTGCAGTTTAAAGGCCAGACTGGCCGCCTCCTTGCAAGGGGCACAGACCCATTCAGCCCATGGGTTCTGTTTATAAAGTGCGTAGATGTCCTTTGCTACTCCTGAACACCTTGGGTGAGCCCATCTCTTGCATACCTCGCACTCTTTATCAATGACAGAGCCAGGATACGCAACACAGGAATTTTTTACTCATTAAATTTCGATACGCCACCCGAAAGCAAGTCCACTTATCCCCCTCCCCATCCGTGGTTCCCAATGATGACGCCGAATATCACTGAGAAGCAATAAGGCAATTTTTTTTGTCAGCTTAACAGAAAAATAAGGCGCGAACCTACGCAAAGGTTTTTCACTCAGTTTTCTTTTGCAAGATTTCATTTTTCTTTTGATCGTTACCCGGCTTGAAATTGATTCTTCACCAATTCAAGGCCTTCAAGTTGCGCCCCTTTTTTTCTGAATGATACGGGTTATTGATCCTGAACCTAAACTCACCTTTTATATGGATTGCTGTTTCCTCCACATTCATCAACGTTTCCTAGTCCACTTCCACGCAGTTTGTTCACGTCTCCACTTTTCATGATGCACTCCGTTTTTTGAGACCGGGGATATCCGTCATTCCGGGCCATCGTCGTCTTCATAGTGAGCCGTTCTCCTCATATTCACTAAAATTCACGAGTGTACTCCCATTCATTTCTTATCTAATCATGTTCATAACTTATTCCGTTCATGGAACCCCAATAGGCCTCCGTAATCCACAGCTTGCACTATTTTGGTTTATAACGCATCCTTAGCGCTATATTTTAACGACATATTTTGCATTCCCACGGGCCACCACCAACCGACCCGGATTCGAAACCAAACCGTATTTGCCGCGAGAACCATTATAATTTCGGTCGATTAAAACTAGCTCCAGCTGTGCTGCTTTGCCTCTGACGATTTTGACTAGCTTTCTTGAAATTCTTGTATAGTTCATTGTTTTGAGTAACGTTGTACACCATGATCATGCGCTTGCGCGTGCGTCTCGACCATGGTCGAGAAATATACCATTATTATTATTATTATTTACCACACGTTTCCCGCACATGGGAGCGAGACACGGATCAGAAGCGCCTGTCATATCGAAAACCACAAAAACGAAGGCGAAAACAACCCAAGCACTCTTTACCTGAACACAGTTTACACAGGAGTAGTTGTGTTCAGATAATGGTGCTGTCGGCGCGTTGCCGTAGCTCAAAACACTGCTTGATTTCCTTTTTCTGAAAGGTAGAAATTTTGTGCAGTATCAGCCCTGGCAGAGAAAGGCGGAAACAGTGACTAAATTGCGCCTGACCCTAAAAGCTGCTTGGCATAACTCGGAGTATACTGCCATTCAGCATGGATCTACTACTTTCTTAAAAGCCTTCGCGGTTGTGGTATTTATGACCTCTTCCGGGAGCTCATTCCAGTGGAGTGTTACTCTATTTGAGAAGAAATTCGCCCTAAGTTGGAGCCTCAAATGCTTCCTTTGTAATCTAAGGCTACGCCCTTGTTTGCCTCTCTCATGGATATGACAGAAAACGTCTTCTCAATTTATTCCTGACAGTCTCTTCATTACCTTGAAGGTTTCTATAAAATCCCCGCAAAAGAGCCGCCTTTCCATCGAGAACAGATCTTAGAAACGGAGACCCTCTGTGTGGCTAAATCCCCCCTTGCTCGGTCACCATTCCAGTGGCTAGCCCTTGCACTTTCTCCAGACAGTCTATATCCTCCTGGCAGTACGGTGTCCAGGCTTGCACACAGTACTCCATATGCGACCAAACCATGGTTGGATATATCGGAACGAAAATCTCAAACTCTCCACGCGACATGATGGATCTACCTCGAAAGAGTTCTCTCCTGACCATATTGGCTGCTGCGGTGCACTGCTTAGACGGCTTGAAGCTGTTGTCTACTATAACCCCCAGGCGCCTGACCGGAGAGACCACTCGCAACGAACCCACACCATATCCACTAACCCCTGTATTTGTGGTCAAGCATTGGCACTTGGTGAGGTTTGACGGCAAGTCCCGTTTGCATGAACGGTTTTGTACCCATAACGCGTCAAGTTCTATATCTTCCCCAGATATCTTGACATCATCGGCAAACATGAGTGTGGGGTTTGTGAGCTCACGTGCCAGGTCGTTGATGAAGGTGAGGAAGAGCAGAGGGCGGAACACCGAGCCCTGTGGCACCCCACTTATTACATCTTTCGGTTTTGAGACATGACTACCCACCTTACCACCAAAGGCTGGCCCTATTGAAAAACCATTTACCCATTGCCTTGCCTTTCTAAAGGTTCCCGTAGTCTGCATTTTGACGTCCAGAAATCTGTGGCTCACAGCATCAAACGACTAGCTGAAGTCCAAGCAATTGACTGCCCTTCGTCCGAGCGCCTGATCACTTCATCGAAGAACAGCAGGAGATTCGTCAGACAGGATCATCCGGCCACAAACTCATGCTGAGCAATCGATATGAGGTTATGTTGAGCCAAATGCCTAGAGATCTGCTTCCTGACTATTCGTTTCAGGCACTTACACAGTACTGGAGTTGAGCTAACCGGCCGGTAATTTTCATCCTTTTGCTGGGGTCCGCTCTTGTGAATTCCCACCACTGTTGCCTTCCTCCAGTCTCCCGGCACAATTCCCTCTTATTGACGTTTCACAGAGCCTCGTCACCGGAGCCTTCAGGACCTTGGCCAGAGGTTGAACGATTGCTGGATGAATCCCTTCTGGTCCCGCTGCTTTATTTCTGTTCAATGTTTGTAGCTCCGTGTACACCTCTTCTTCTTCTACACTAAGTTCGGGTATTGGAGGCGCCCGTGAGCCCTCCATTCTTTCTTCTAAATTATTTCTTGGTCGATACATTCCCTTGAAGAATGCCAAGAGCAAGTTAGCCTTGTTTTTGCCGCTTAGAGCTAGTCTTCTCTGTACTGCCTCCAAAGTTTCTACACTTTCTCTCTTACGTTCGTGGGATTGCACGTAAGCGTAGAACCGCCCATCGTTACCTACTAATTACCACAACTTTGGGGACCTTTGCCTTACACCATGGGGGTTGATTTCTGCTGCCAACCACGGTCGGAGGTGCAACTCCTTTGTAAGTCTGAGTAGCCCTATCCTGATGGCCTCCCAACGTTTCTCTACGGAGGCGTCTTTGTAACTCGGAGTCCACTGAACGTCCTCCACCGCCCTCTTTAGTTCACCCATACTGATTCTCCCGTAGAGCCAACGTAACACCATCTGTTCCGGCACCTTGCTAAGGCCTAATGTGAGCCTTAGGACTAAATGATCACTTTTGCCCAGTGGCTCTTCCCACTTGATTTCTTCAACGTCCTGATGGTGCAGCTTTATTATAAAGTCAAGGAGAGACGGGTGCTGTCCACCTCTGTGCCCAGTGGCCTGTGTTACACGCTGCGTAAGTGAGTGTAACTGGACCCACTGCAGAAAATCGTCGCCCGTTGATCCCGCTGATGCGATCCCGCTTCCCCAGTTAATTTCCGGTGGGTTGACATCCCATAATAATACGAATTCCTTTGTCTGTTTCGGCACCGCATCCACCACTTGCAAGAGCCCCATGTCTTCCTCATCTGTGGCAAGCGATGTCCCGTAGATACAGATAACGCATACCATTCGCACCTCGACCCTGACAAAGCAGGATCAAGCCTGTACATTACCAGAGACCAAGTTGAACGGAGTCTCCCAATGGTCTGTGTCGGTCCGAATTAGAAGTGCTACTCCGCCTCCTTGTCCTCCATCTATTCAGTCATGTCTGTAGGCAGCGTAGCCCTGAGAGAGCATGTCAGTACCTGGCTTTACTCAAGTTTCTGTCAATGCAACGACATCAGACTCAGCGATCCTAGTCATCAGCTCCTCCCTTTTTCCCGGGAGACCGCAGGTGTTTGTGCACCAAACTGGCGGTTTCCTGGTCTTCCCTACTGACTTTACTGCTAATGTTACGGTTAGGGTACCCTCGGGCGCAATCTCCAAGGTGATGCCCCGTTTTTTGCCTCTATAGTTGTCTGCGGTGCTGCGTCTTGAATATTGGGTGACGCTTTAGATTTCGTGGCTTTTTCTTTCCTACCCGTCGACCCGGTGTCGGGCTCATCGTGTACAGCGGACGTTTCTCCTTTTTGAGTCGCCACACTGATGACCCGGGATGGTCTGGCGACCACCTCGGCCCGACTTGTTTCCTCGGCTTTTCCCTCTGATACCTCCAACTTCGCTATTTATGTCAGAGAGGATGTTTTGGGCGTCTGCTTCAGAATTCGGATGGCTGGCTGGCTGCACTTTCTCAGCACCAACCGGACTGAATGCCTTGTGATTTTCCTTCTTTTTGGTCTTTTGAACTACCTGAACCTTGTTTTTTTTGTACCGGTGTCTAAAGGCACATTCGTTACATGAATTACTCCTTGGGCCTCAGATGTTGGCTTCCCAGGTGGGAGCATCTCCAGTTTCGCTACTTGGAGAGTCGGCCGCTTCAGACCAGGCGTTCACGTTCTCGGCGAGACCACGGCATTACCCGGTTTGACAAATGCTGTGATGTCAGGTGTAACCCTAACTATTCCCTGCTTGCCGACCCCAACTGCTCCGCACTGGACAGCAACGCATCTCTCCAGTGGACACTGTGGAACACAACTACCAGGGGTCGTGGCGGAGCTGGTTATGTTTCACGCCATTGTCCTTTTCGATGGCACTTGACTATTGGTGTCGTAGGAGGTAGGCCAGCCATTCTAGGAACCTCTGTCATTTGTTGGCGGTTTTCGTCCTTTCCGAGTCTACAGTCTTCTGCCATGTTCTCCCTAAGGTTATGAAGTGTCAGTCTTCTACTTCTGTCTGCCATGACCTCCGTGTCCCGCTTCATGCTTTGCGCTTTAGCATCTAGGAGTCTGACCTGCTTTATGAGGGATCCTACTTCCGTCAAAAGACTTTTTCCACATCTGTGAAAATTGCTGCCTATTTGCTTTCTTTACCTTTTGGCTTGGGTTGTATTTTTTATTTTTCTGATCTGGCACCCAGTTTTCATTTCCCTCTAAGCTATGCACCGAATTTGCTGTCTCTAGTCTTGGTTCCGGTTTCATGTTCCTGTCCCCTTTTCCTTGTTCGTTTCGAATTATGCGCGAGCACTCGCTTGCGTACGCGAAGCAGTGGGCAAATAGCCGCTTGAGTGATGCGTACCTGATGTGCAGCTCGAGGTCTTTCCCTTCCAGCTTGGAGCACTTTTGATGATACCATAGGCAACATTGGTTGCTTTGAATTGCCTCAAATTGCACAAGGTCTGTGCATTTCTTGTTCCTGCAGCTCACTGTCTGATCGATAGGGTCAACCTCTGTTCCATTCATTTCAACAGTAGTGCTCGAAGTTGTCTGAAAATACAGTATCGAACACCGGTTGGATAACAACGCAACCTTTTAAACCGACACAAAGGGTACACTAAAGGAAGTGCTGAAAAATCTACACACTACAAAAATTCCACAAAAGCGGTGCACCACAAAAATGGCGACAGAAAGATGTTATCCGGTATCAGTTGCACTGACACCAACAAAAATGCCAAAAGGACACTAAAACGTATAACCAGTTTTTAAAGAGGATAAACTCTTCTGAAGGGAATCAACTAATCGAGGAGTACGCGCACTGAAACACTGATTACAATGCTTTGGTTTGGGCGAAATAACGAATGTTATTCCACTAATCAATGCAAACATGCTTATCGATGGGAGCGATTGGAAAACTCAAACCACGCGGCAACCCACAGGGTCAGTTCAGTAATTCAGACCAGCTCAGTTTACTTCATTTTTCGCAGGATAGGGATAATGGCCCCGGTCGATCTAGCGTCCAGGATTCCTTCGATGACATACACACTAGGTAGGCACCCACCATTGCGCAGATTTACATTCCTCTCCCGGCGACGGAATAACAGGAAATCCTTTATCATTCCTCTGTGAACAGAGTATGCCAAACTTAAAAAAATCATAAAACTACACACCACTTTGTAATTCATGTTCAACTTATTCGCCTCACTTCCACTATCCATAGGCTTGAAGAAACTACAATGCTTAACCAGGAAATGAATGCTCCACAACACCCAAATAGACCTCTCCGACTGTCATTATTGTACAGGGCCAGAACCTCTAATACTCATCGAGATATCCCGCACGCTGTTTCAACGGAAAATGTATCCGCCTCTACTCCGCTTTCTATTGCCGAAGCCCTCAACTAATTCTTCGCCTCAGCTATGGCCCCTATTGTTGATAATCACCCCCCGATTCTCCCCCCAGTTACCGCTTCAAGTATGTCCACGGTGGAACTTGACGCCTCAATTATCTCCCAATTATTGACCACTTTCAAGCCATCATCTTACCAGGGACCTGACGGTTTATCGCCAGCTGCAATAGTTCAACGCGGACCTGATTTACCTTATTTGCCACTCAGTCTATTTACCTTATCAATGAACTCCGGTGCGGTGCCGGCAAACTGGAGTTGCTCAGTCATTATCCCGCACCACAAGAAAAGCCCACTGCATGAGGTAACAAACTACCGTCCCGTTACCCATACACCTATCCCCTCTCGGCTGATGGAAAAAATCGTAAAAGAACACACTGCGAAGCATCACTTTCAACTGGACA
Organism: Fasciola hepatica; assembly: GCA_948099385.1. Taxonomy (NCBI): domain Eukaryota; kingdom Metazoa; phylum Platyhelminthes; class Trematoda; order Plagiorchiida; family Fasciolidae; genus Fasciola; species Fasciola hepatica. The sequence continues at coordinate 641,837 of CANUEZ040000131.1, forward strand.
TTAGTATTCCTCGACAACACGGTTTCCTTCGGTCAAGATCTTGCGCAACCAGCCAACTTGATCTTTTTGAATCTCATTGCTGAAGTGGCAGACAATGGAATGGCCCTTATCACAGTGTACTCCAACTTATGGATTAAACTACCGTCAGACACTCGCAGCTCTACTTTCAGCCATCGGTTCAGGAGTGCGTTGGATAGATTCTCCACGGTTACCCAAACCTAACAGCTCCTCAAAGTAGACGTACCCGATGGCCAAGCCTATGGGAAGGGTCTAGTCTTTTGAATCGTGCAAACACCAGCCATCTATGGCAGATAAAACTGAGGAAACATTCTTAGTTTCTCTGCATTCTTCAATCGAAAACCAGTCACAGAGAGTCACTGTCTATTATTGTTGCCTTTTTGTATCGATCACCACTTATCCTCAGCTGGGAACATCCCTGACTGCTCTCCTTGACTTTTTTCTCTATTTACAGACCCTCATTCCCGCGTACCTTTCTCTCGATGACTTTTTACACTCTGGAGAAGACACCGGTCACTAGCCTGGCCCATGCATCTACCTGACCGTCGGCTATTCGTACACTACTCTACCGATGCTCCTCTGATTACTTTCCGGGATCCCCCGGTGCCCGGTAGCGGACTACCTGATACTACGGCCGTTTGAACCCACAAAGAAAACTCACGTCAATCCCAGCGGTGCGGGGCGCGCCCAGATCCACCGCTTTTTCCAGCGCAAGTCGGGCTTGCAGGCCGCCTGCAACGATGTGCAGACGCAACTAGGCTGGCGGATCGCACCTCCTACCACCAGAAGTGGTTTTAAGGTTGGGTGTCCAGCTCACGGCCAGCCTTACCCACCAACACCAGTTGCGGATTGCAAAACGACGTCCTTCGCATCTTATTACGGCCACCCATTGCCTCCTCCAAAGTTCCAGAACAAGGTTTGCCATACATCAGGTCAAGTTCCAAATCAACATATGCGTGTACTCACTGGGCTCAGAAATGTTCACAACCATTTGCTACTCTGACATTTATCTCCATCGACTTGTCCCTTATCTGTCTGGAATGATCACATGTTTACGCTTATTATATTTCTTCCAGCTTCCGGGTTCTGTACCCCGAAACATGAAACGGTTTAAATGTTCAGATATCCTTATTATGAAAGTCACGGTCCCTGATATACTTTTGAAGAGACCATTCATCCACTTGGTAATTTGTATGTCACCGCTACATTTATCTAAACAAATCTATCATTTAAAGATTCGCTTCTCGCCTGCCAACGATACCACAAAACACGAAATAGTCCCCCTTCCAGCGCTTCATCTGCGTGACACCAGCTCTAGATTCCACTGTATCCTTCCGTTGCATCTCCTCTCATTCAGCCAGTTGCATTTAATGAAATTTGCATCGGCAACGAAGCATCCACAACCAAGAACATAGAAAGTTCGATTGCCTCCTCAGCTTTCCGAGTCAGACTTCAGCACATCCGGCTGCGCAGTCACATGCACTTCCTGAGAGCTGTTTATATGAACTACTTTTAAACGACTGTATCAGTCTACTATATGTCCACCTCTCGCATCCACTTTGTTACCAGTTTCCAATGCTCCCATGCTATTTGCTAACGAACCCAGGCAAATCCATAACTGTATCACATTTCGATCATCCATGAACCACTGCCTCCTTTCCACTAAGATATCATGGTCGGCCACCTGCACCACAGTCCACGGAGTGCTTTGTCTACATCGTTAGCTGAAATTCAACTACCTATAATTTGGGCTGCCGGTAACTTGTTTGTTCCCGCTCTCCCTCAAAGTCTCGGGTTGGACTTTCCTCAACGCACCCAAACACACTATTATCTTCGATTTTTGGAGGTTTCAGTGATGCACCACTTCCGGTTGATTCCGTCAGATTCAAACAAATATACCACTATCATGCTCACTTAGTTGTAAATTTGTATTCCTCACCTGTCAGTCTTGGAGCCACCTTCAATAAACCAATAGTTGAACACCATTTCATCCACCTATTACCTACTGGCATTTTCCCACCAGTCCTCCACGATTGGGTATCTATGCAAAGACCACTGCGAATGCGATTCCTCTAAACCTTTGCCGCAACTTAACAATACGTATGTCAAGTTACTGACCTTCCGGTTGTCTCCCAAATGCCCCATGTTAGACTCTTGCCAGCGCATTCCGTTAAGCGACCGTCTACTTGCTTTGACAGCACCGTTTATGTACCCCCCCAAGAACTCATATGGTCATCGTACATCAACTCATTTGTCCACTCTGTTATCAACTGGTGTTCACTTAATAACCTGAAACTAACCCCTTATTCGAATCGTACTTTACTCACCTGTCGACTTTCGTTACTCTGCTCCACCAAATTCCCAGGCTCAGGCACCTACATACACCTCTTTGTGAGGGCTTCCTTCGCAACCTTTCGATGATTAGTGAGTACTAATTCAGAGGAAAATCAAACTCTGGTTCATTTACGCGATTCCCTTCCTCAGAGGACACCACAAATCCTTCGGTATTACACTTCTGCTATTTTTCGGGTCATTTGGGCTTTTGGTTCAGGTGCATGTCCGTCATCGCCCAGAATTCTTAAATTTCTCGTCGGTACTATCCCGAAGGCTTTGTTGCCAGTTCACTCGCCCTTGCGACTTAAAATCGATGCTATCCAAAATACTGCACGTTTTTACCTCATCCCAGCTTTACTTCATTACGTATCTCGACCGCGGAGCCCATTTCACTCACCACTGGGCGGTGTGTAAAAATGACCTTCAAACTCGGATTTGCCGGGCATTCATTCGTGCGGCCACCTAAACCTATACACTTTTGTGCTGCATGTATCTAAATGGATATCCAAGGAAACTTTTTGTGGCTTCACCTGTAACATATAATCATGCAATCAAGCAAGCTCCAGGTGTCTCTGAAATAAACCGTTGATATTATTATTATTATTATTAACCAATATGATATCCGGAAGCCAAATCGTTAGGTTCGTCAGTAGCAAGAACGACAATGATGGGGCCCATCCAAAAAGCAAACGTTGCTGCGAAAATTCTCCAGGTTTCGTGGGACCAGCAAAGCGTACCACATGGCGAGGTCCTCTGAAATGAAAAGAGATAGAAAACGGGCTCAGCGACCGCAACGGTCCTGATTAAGACACAGTAATAACTAACAATGCATGTTAAATCGTGTCGAAGCTATAAAGACGAAAGTTATAACTGCAAAGTGTGATGATTAAGTTCGTGCTTGATCCAGTAGCGAAAACGTGCTGGGCAAACGACCTTCCGACCAGAACGTGAGACGGGAGCCTCATTCGCGGGCGGGTTTATAGGCATGCTATTCTGACTTGTCCGTGAGACAGTTTTCTCATTCCAGGACGTAGTGGAGCTAATGGGCTGCTAACTTGAACGCGAGACGACAGTCTCATTCGAAGTCGTAACAGGCAACGCTAACTGCAAACCCTGATGTGACACGGAAGTGTCGTCAGCGGGTGGTGTAGGATTAACATCGAGTCTCACGCCAGCGGTCGACACGCTGTCATCCGCGTAGACTGCTTTGAGACGACCGATGCTAACAGTATCAACGAGACCATTTCGATCAACCCTAAAGGTCTTATCGTAACAGAAGATCACTCGGAATGGACCTTCGTATGGCTGTTGTAATGGTTTGCGTACCGAATCAACACGAATGAATACATGCGAAAAAGTTTCGAGTTCGGTTGGAGCGAAGACCTGTCGTCGCTGCATTCGGATCTGTGATGGAGCGAAATTTTGCATGTACGCAGACAAATGGTGAACGTAAGTCTGTACGGCAAGTGAATCTGCACTCCGTGGCGTAAAGAGTTCCCCAAACATTCGTAATGTCGTGCAGTAGACAAGTTCTGCGGCGGAACATTGGATATCTGCCTTTATGCAAGTCCTGATACCAAGCAGAACTAGCGGTAACGTTTCGTACCAGTCGGGGCTCTCGTGTGTTCTAAAAGCCGCTTTGAGTTGGCGGTGGAAACGTTCAACTAAACCATTCGATGCCGGATGATACGCGGTTGTGCAAATACGTTCCGTACCCAGCCTGTGAATTATTAAAGAGAATAGGTCGGACTTAAGCTGTTGACCTCCATCGGTAGTGATTGTAGAAGAACAACCATATGAAGTTATCCATCGTCCTGTCAGTTGAAGAGCCACTGATTCGGCCGTGACGATAGAGGTGGGAATAGCCTCGGGCCACCTCGTAAATCTCTCGATGCACGTTAATGAGTAGGTATACCCGTATGATGGATTCAATGGACCCACAATGTCCAGGTGGATATGATCGAAGCGAACACCAGGCGTAGCAAAAGTACCGATAGGCGAAGCTACGTGCCTATGCACTTTAGATCGTTGACATTGTAAACACTGCTCTGCTCAAACACTAACAACTTTGTTCATGGGCGACCAGACGTATGTTGCAGCTACTGGTCGGAGACTGGCTGCGATGCCTGGATGGGAAAGTCCATATAGGGTATCCAACACGAGAAGCCGATATGTAGAGGGTACGACTGGTCGAGGTAGGCCAGTGAACATGTCGCGGAGTATAGTCCCAGCACCGGTGTCCAGGGGTACGTACTGACATTGCGGCGAAGATGAATGACCAGCTTCCATACATGACGTATCCTGTGCTTGTGTTGTAGCCATGGCAGGGATGTCTAAAACCGGAGATTTAATAGCACTAGGTAGAATACGCGACAACGCATCTGCAACGCAGTTCGACTCACCTTTGACGTGTCGTAGGTCAGTTGTGAACTGAGAAATATAGTCTAAATATCTTACTTCTCGTGGGGAGTAACGGTCAGACTTAGTATGCGATACATACGTCTAAGGCTTATGGTCGGTAAAGAGGATGAAATACCGACCCTCGACTGCATGGCGGAAATGTTTGACGACGTTATATGCAGTGAGCAGTTCCCTACCGGAAGCACTATATTTCGTTTCCGTGGGACTGGGGCGTCGCGAGAAAAACTCTAATGGTTGCCAAATTCCAGAAACAGATTGTTGCAGGATCGCCCCGATAGCGAAGTCGGATGCATCCACTGTAACAGCCGGTCGTGGAAAATCCCCTTTTTTCCCTCGCGATTCAGTGATTTTCCTAACATCACTCACTTGCCTACACCATTGACTCGTCTTTACGAACTGGTTGATTACATGGACAAATTGTTGTTTGTTCGCGCCCAGAGCGCTACTTTGGAACATCCTTGTTCAGGACCTGCGTGACGCACGTGCTGTCTGCTCACACGCTGCTATTCGGTTTCTCGCTGTTGAGTCCTTGTGATCGTATTATTGAGGTTTGTATGTTTTTGATGTCATCGTTCATGTAACGATCTAGTATCGTAGAATATCACGGATAATCGTCTTTTGATTTCGGGATCCGTTGCAAATTTGGCTACGCATTGCTCAAACGTTCGTTACAATACTCAATTGATCAATTTGGAACGAGGGAAAACACGCAAAATGCCAAGAAAAGGATTGAAAACATTGGAATCCGGACAGGAAGTAACATGGCAAGTCTCTCGAGAGATTTTGGGTACATTTGACCCCTTAGTTAATGCTGCATCGCCTAGTCCTGTCAGTGCTAGTTTATGTGTTAATGAGAGTAATATGGATCGTAGGGATGTCGATTCATATAGGCTGAGGATACTAGACCTAGAGCAACAGTTACTATCGGCTAGACTACAGGCGCAGGAAGCAGAGAAGTGTACACAGAAAGAGCGAGAGCATGAGACCAGCAACTTCGACACTTCCGATAGATTAGGGTGCAATAAGGTAAAGAACCTCACGCCGGTCGCCGACTACAAACCACCATCGATCGATCTGCCTAAAGTGGAACTAACGGTTTTCGACAGGCGAGCTGAGCAATACTGCAAGTTTGTCGAGCAGTTCGAGACGTTCGTTGAAAATAAGGTAACCGACCCTGGGCAAAGGCTTCTCTACCTTACTCACTACTGCCGAGGCTGAGCGAGAGAAGCTATCGACGGGTGCATCATGCTCGGCCCAGAACAAGGTTACACAAGAGCAAGAAAGATTCCAAGGGACTTGTTTTGCCAACCGTTCAAAGTAGCCCGTAACGTATTAGAGGGCGTGATGGTAGAGGCAAAGAGAACCAAGGGCGACGTCTACACAATTGCCGACCTGGTGATTAAGATGCAAAACTACTCAATAGCCCTCAAACATTTAGGTTACAGGGCTGACCTAGATGCCATGCACACTTTGGAAAACAAAGTCCGTCACCTTTCTCCCGAACTACAGGGTCGGTGGGCGGAAGAAGCAGAACGGATAAGCCGAAGCGACAGAGAAGCCAACTTCGAAGACCTGACCGAATACTCGGACAGGCAAACCAAGATAGCTGACAGCAGATCCGGCCGACTCATCCGGGACAGCAACCGGGCAAACAAGCCCAGTGCTAGCCAAGCTCAAACCCCTGTACGGGAACATCCAAGATATCAGCCTTGGACCAATACACATGCTATTTCACGCGATACTACGGCGCAACCCAATTGCAGATCCTGTGGTACTAGCCATGGCCTACCAGAATGCCCCAAGTTCGGCAACGTCACAATAGACGAACGGTGGGGAATGGCGAGGATGGCAGGAGCATGTTTTATCTGTCTCAACACCACGCACCGGGCAGCAGCCTGTAGGACAAGGAACCGATGTGGTTACGAGGGCTGCACGGGCAGACACCATCGGCTGCTGCATCAGGCGAGAGTAACCTTATCCGAGACGAGTACCAAGCCCAGTGTGATTTGCTCAACGTCACGATCTGCCAGTAAACCGGTACGTTTAGGCGTAGTAGCCGTGGGAGTAATGACCCCGACTGGGATAGTCAAGGCGTTGGCTTTCGTTGATAGTGGATCCGACACCACTTTGGTGAAAGAGCGGTTTGCCGACAAACACCAACTGGCTAAAGGTGCGACGTCGTTGGCAGTGAGCACGGTGGGCGGAACACAGGTAATGACTGCCGGCAGGTTGAGGCTGCAACTCATCTCTCTAGACACTAACGAGGAAATTGAACCAACGGAGGCATTCACGTTAGCGGATCTCCCCATGCAAGCACCAAGGTCGGTCAACGCAATCTTGACTAGGTGGCCTCACCTGCAGGATGTAACCGTTATAGACTGGGAAGATGATGAACTGGATCTCTTCATCGGCTGCAACGTGCCAGAGGCGACTTGGGTGCTTGACCAGAGAGTGGGCGACCGCCAGGCACCTCAGAAAACTTCACTAGTGGGGTACCGCAGGGTTCCGTACTGGGCCCACTTTTGCTTCTCCTGTTTATCATTGATTTAACCTCGGTCCTGCGGTCACCAAGCTCCTTCTTTACAGATGATATGAAGTTAGTGGGAGCTCAGAGGAGAGAGAAGCTTGGCAGAGACATACTTGCCGTCCTTGACTGGGCACAGAAGTGGGACTAACCTCTCAATGCTGCTAAGAGCCAAGTGTTTTCACGGTCAGCTACAAGCCTGACAGTTGCGCATGGCCTAGGCCCACTTTACTCTGGAGGCGGTAAACAGGGTGGAAGACCTCGAAATTTCGGTGGCTTCTAATCTTAATTTGCCGGATCAGTGTATGGCAGCAGCAAAATGGCAAGCGGTGAGCTCTTTAGGTGGTGGTCAGCTTTTTTGTGCAGACAGCCAAAGGCTTTCATGTAAGTATACAAGTCTATAGTTATATCCCTTTTAGAAAACTGTTTTCAGGCACGGTCACCCTTCCACAAAAAAGGTGTCACCTGTTTGGAGAAGGCACAACTTCTTGCGACGAGGACTAATGAAGAGCAGAACGGAAAGACGTATGAGCAGAGACTTTAGGACCTCAAACTTTTCTCTGTGGAAAGGAGGAGGCCGCGAGGGGACCTCGTTGAGATGTAGTGACCTCGATCGTTCTGGGAATATGGCCGCTTTCTGTACACCATTTTGGATCTATTTTCTCCAAGATCTTTTCCGACGTTTGACATCGACCTCATTGTGTTGTTCGGTTGCGTGAGTTTTGCTGGGCTGACTTTTCCAAGGTTTCCGTCGACCTCGTTTTGAATCACCTACACTTTGGACCTTTCGCCGATTGTACGTGCCCGCAGTTCGCTTTTTGCACAGCCGTTGCGTTTCTTTCCGCTCGGTGTATCTCCCATATCGATGCTGCCTCTGTGCTACGATAAGCAGAATAAACCTTGCGTCTGTGAATCGACTTGCGTCTTCTCCATTCGCCCGAAAGAGGGGATAATGTTGGTACTTCACCGCCAGACTGCATCGAAGACACGTTCACAAGCCAACCTCGAACGTCTCCTATATTGGTGCACCGGAAACCCACAGAATCTTCCTCAGTTATTCGTCCGCGCGATGAGCCTGTGATCTTTTCGCTGTTTCACCGCCTTGTTTTGTTGCACGATATACATTTTTCACGATATACATTTTTCACGATATATTATCGCAACATAAAGATGTCTGAGGATAAGATGCAGCTCAAGACAGACCTCACTTTATCTATGTTGCTTTCAAGCCAGTGGCTTTCATCCCACACAACCATGAGATTTGGTTTGCAGCCTAAGAGTTGCAATTTGAGGCGTGGGATTATCGGCCAAAACCAAAAATTTTCTTATGCCTTAGAGGCAGTCCCGGGTGATGTTATCGCCTCAGTGAGGGATTCGTTTTTGAATCATCCTCAAGGGCCGTCGGCTCTAGGAGGCTATAATGCAGCACTTTCTTCCTTCTCGGGAGGAAAGCTTACGCCAGCTACTAGCTCGGCACCCCATAGGGTAGGCAAAACTCAGCCACCACCTAGCTTCTCTCCGGTCCCTGGCAGGGCCCACCGATAAGAATTCGGAGATGATTGAGGGATTTTGGTTGGATTCTTTACCTTTCCACTTTCAGACCACCGTAACCGCTTTCCCCGAGGACCCGTCTTCGGAACGAGCAGCCGCCGTAGCTGACAAGATCATCGCCCATGTCGGCAGTCAGGCTAACCCCCTCGTCGTCAGAGAGACCTCGGCACTGTCGATCCATCTAGGGTCGAATGTCCTTCAGAGAGAATTGAAGTACCTACCCCTCGCCGTAGCCCACGTAAGGAACGGCACGGACTGGCGCCCTTCACTGCCTACACCCGCCATGAATACGCCTCACCTGCCTCATCCATCGCATTTTCGGACCAACCGCCCGTGGGTGCAAACAGCCGTGTTTATACGCGGCGGGAAACGCCCCTTCCGGCGAGTAAAAGCGGCCGTACTCGCCGGCAACAAGTCTCAGGTTGGCCGTTTGTTTTACTGCACAGTTCGTGCACTAACGCTAGGTCCCTAGTTGGTACTGGTGCCCACATTTCTGTCCTTCCGGTCGGTAAAGACAAGCCAAAAGCCTCCTTGCTTCGGCTCTCCGCGGCGAACGGTTTCTCTATCCCTATCTACGGCACGAGACAGCGTGCGATCAGCCTAGGACCACGACGACAGTATCTGTGGACAAACAAGCCCAGTGCTAGCCAAGCTCAAACCCCTGTACGGGAACATCCAAGATATCAGCCTTGGACCAATACACATGCTATTTCACGCGATACTACGGCGCAACCCAATTGCAGATCCTGTGGTACTAGCCATGGCCTACCAGAATGCCCCAAGTTCGGCAACGTCACAATAGACGAACGGTGGGGAATGGCGAGGATGGCAGGAGCATGTTTTATCTGTCTCAACACCACGCACCGGGCAGCAGCCTGTAGGACAAGGAACCGATGTGGTTACGAGGGCTGCACGGGCAGACACCATCGGCTGCTGCATCAGGCGAGAGTAACCTTATCCGAGACGAGTACCAAGCCCAGTGTGATTTGCTCAACGTCACGATCTGCCAGTAAACCGGTACGTTTAGGCGTAGTAGCCGTGGGAGTAATGACCCCGACTGGGATAGTCAAGGCGTTGGCTTTCGTTGATAGTGGATCCGACACCACTTTGGTGAAAGAGCGGTTTGCCGACAAACACCAACTGGCTAAAGGTGCGACGTCGTTGGCAGTGAGCACGGTGGGCGGAACACAGGTAATGACTGCCGGCAGGTTGAGGCTGCAACTCATCTCTCTAGACACTAACGAGGAAATTGAACCAACGGAGGCATTCACGTTAGCGGATCTCCCCATGCAAGCACCAAGGTCGGTCAACGCAATCTTGACTAGGTGGCCTCACCTGCAGGATGTAACCGTTATAGACTGGGAAGATGATGAACTGGATCTCTTCATCGGCTGCAACGTGCCAGAGGCGACTTGGGTGCTTGACCAGAGAGTGGGCGACCGCCAGGCACCTTACGCCGTACGCACGGCTCTGAGATAGATGTTATACGGTCCAGTAGGGGTACGTGGTACCGTGAATTACTTATCCGCCGAAACGGACCGCATAGAGTATCATCTGCATCGGCTGTATGAAAAAGAGTTTCATGACATTGGAGACGAAAGACCATCGTTTTATCAAGAGGATCACTCCGCTCTACAAACGGTGAGGCAAGGCACTAGAGGCCTCAAAATCAGTTCGAGGTTCCCATCCCATGGCGCACATCGGTCGACCCGTGGACTGATAACAGAAATTATGTTCTCCAACGATTACTACGACTTAAAGAACGCTTCATTCGAGGGCAGAATCTGTGGGAACGATACGCGGATTTGATTAAGCGAAACGAGGCCCTCGGTTACGTTGAAAAGGTGCCTGTTAACACCGACAGCAAAAGGGGTGTCTGGTATCTGCCTCAACATCCGGTTATCAACCCCAAGAAACCCAATAAACTGTGGGTGGTTTTCGACTGTGCGGCCAAGTTCCAGGACAAGTCGCTGAACGATCGCCTACTACAAGGGCCTGACTGGACCACGCCACTGATCGATGTTTTGTGCCGTTTCAGAGTGGGTAAAGTGGCTTTGTCTGCCGACATTAGGGAAATGTTCCATCATGTGAACATCCCGGTAGGAGAACGAGATGCTTTGCGTTTCCTGTGGTGGGAAGGGAGCGACGGAGACAACGCAGTGGTGAATTATAGGATGACCGTCCACCCCTTCGGAGCCATATCGTCACCATTTTGTGCAAACTACACCCTCCGGGAATCAGCGAACAAACATGGCGATCTAGTACATCGGACGGTGGTAGAAAGCGTCAGCAGGAACTTCTACGTCGACGACTACCTTGGGTCATTCGATGATGTGGAATCAGCTCTAGAGCAGTTAAGGGGTCTGACGAGATTGCTGGAAGAGGGCCGCTTCCATCTAACTAAATGGATGTCGAACGCCTCAGAAGTGCTGAAGGTCATCCCGTATCACGAAAAGGCCGAAAGGGTAAGAGAATTGGACGGCTCTCTACTTCCTACTGAGCGCATCTTAGGAATACAATGGGACGCGGAAACGGACGATTTTGTTTTCGAGCTAAACGTTCCCGGGCTGCCAATAACCCGTCGTGGCATACTATCTGCCGTCTCAAGTTTGTCCGATCCGCTCGGTTTCGTCTCACCATGGCTGCTACCCGGAAAGAACTTCCTGCAGCGGCTGTGCCGTAAGAAAGTTGATTGGGACCAGTCACTGGACCGAGGGGACCGGCTGGACTGGAAGGAATTTTTGAACACCTTGAAGAAATTAGGGGACATAAGAATCCCACGATGTTTGACTCCTGGCCATACGATACGGACTGGAGAACTACGTGCCTTTTCCGATGCATCCGAAGTCGGTTATGGAGCTGTAGTGTACGGACGATGGTGCGCAGGAGATGGACAATATACCACGAGGATCCTGTTTGCCAAAGCCCGCGTTGATCCACTGAAGTCGGTCTCGATCCCACGCCTCGAACTCAGCGCAGCCTTGTTATCAGTCAGGGCGGTGCAAGCTGTGAAGAGATGTTCCGATCTCTACATTTGGCCGGTTGACTCCTAAACGGATTCAACGATGGTACTTTACTATATCAACAACGTCCGGAGCCGGTTTAATACTTCTGTTGCTAACCGGCTCACGATTATCCACGATGAATCAGCCACGCACCAGTGGAGTCATGTCAGGTCTGGCGATAATCCGGCCGACCTGTGCTCCCGAGGTGCGAACAACTTCAGGCAACTGGACACGTGGACGAGAGGGCCAAACTTCCTGCACTTGCCCAAACAGGACTGGCCCGCGTTCGAATTAAAACCTCCTACGGAAGTGGAACTGGAGATAAAAGGCGTAGTGATGGTGGCCAACGTCGTCGAAGCGACATCCACTCTATCGCGACTGGTCAGGTTTTCTTCCTGGATGAAGACGCTTCGTTCGCTAGTTTGGTTAGCTAGGTTCAAGAGAAATTTACTAGTCATGAAGGGGCTACGGCCCTCAGGCCGGATACGAGTCGGCCCGATAGGCCCCAATGAGCTACAAGCGGCAGAGTACGATATTTCCAAAATGATACAACGCGAGGCTTTCGCCCGAGAACTCAAGAGGGCGGAAGAAGTGTGGCCGACCAATAAAAACATGCCATCTCCAAGAGGCGAGCTGAAGCGTTTAAACCCCAAACTCATCGACGGACTGCTGCGGGTGGATGGTAGGCTGACCAACTCCCACCTGAACGTCGACACAAAGTATCCTACACTGCTGCCTGCGAGACAACCTGTAGTAGAGCTAATGATCCAACACGTCCACGCCAGGGAGGGACATGCCGGGGAAAGTCACGTGACGAGCGTCATCCGAAAGCGCCTTTGGTTGTTGAGAGGACGAGAGACTGTAAAACGCGTAATCCGACGGTGTGTGCAATGCAGGAGACGCAATGCCACAGCAGGCAAACAACTCATGGCCCCACTACCAGAATGCAGGGTGACTACGAGCTGGTAACTGTTCAGTGACATCGGGTTGGACTATTTCGGGCCCTTGTGGATCAAGTGCGGTAAAAGATTAGAAAAGCAATACGGATGTATCATGACGTGCATAAAGTCACGTGCGGTACACCTAGAAGTCGCACATTCGATGACGACCGATTCGTTTCTACGGGCGTTGCAAAGATTTATCAACCGACGAGGCATACTGGCCGATATATACTCAGATAATGGATCGAACTTTGTGGGCGCTCACCGGGAATTGCAGCTTTGGCACAAGAACATAAACAGAGACGAACTGCAGGATCGAACTGTGGCCTACGGCATACGATGGCATTTCAACCCCCCACAGGCCAGCCACCGAGGCGGCGTATGGGAACGCATGATCCGGTCCGCCAGACGGATATTTCTGTCAATCATGGAGCAGCAGCCACCCGACGACGAGACGCTGAACACCGTCATGACTGAGGTGGAGCGAATACTGAACAACCGCCCCCTGGTTCCAGTGGTGAACGGCGACCCCACCCACCTGGCGCTCACCCCGAACGACTTATTGACGTTAAGGTCGAACGAGGGTTTCCAAGGGCCGAAAAACCTTCGTGGGAGCTACCTCCACGGATGGAAGCAAGCGAACTATCTGGCCAAGGTCTTCTGGAGGCGATGGCTGCGGAAGTACCTACCGGCTTTGCAGACTCGACAGAAGTGGCTGGTGAAAACAAGGCCATTCAAAGTTGGGGATGTGGTTATGATCGCCTACGAACGCGCACATTTCAGCACTTGGTCTTTGGGAGTAGTTACGGAAACCATCGAAAGCACTGACGGAATGATAAGAACGGTGAAGGTGGAGACAGCTAACGGAGTGCTCATTCGTGACATACGCAGTATTTACCTACTCGAGAGCGAAGACGGAGGAGCTGATAACCCTGAGGCCTAGTAGACCTTTTCACACCAGTCATCGAGGTGGATAAAGAAACACCATATATACCACACGGTCTCCGTCAAACACGTTACAGTGCTCGCAGTCTTTCGTTGACATTACAGAAGGTTCTTTCCGATGTGTGGTGATGAATGCGATCCCATTGTACATCCGGATACATACACAAATGCACGGCGCACTCAACATTCCGTAAACCCATCAAACATGTGACAGTGTTCGTTGTTTGCCTTTTGTTGACGTTACCGAATGCCCCTTGCATATGCAGAAGTAGCGGAGCTCAGGTCACACACACACGCTACATTTACTCGTTTTCCTGCCACACGGTCCCTTTCGACATTGCAGAAAGTCCTCGTTTGATGTGTAGTCATACCTGTGGTTCCATTTTACACCCCGGCACACACACGCACACACTCACACACACTCAAGCACATACATCCGGGACCGGACGGCCCTTTAAGAGGACAACATCTATGGGACCCTTCACGCCCGCCACCGGTTGTTTGGTCCTGCGGAAGATGTAGACTAGCCTCACGTCTATGTAGCCAATGGGTTAGGTGCGACCAGTAGTAGAACGTTGACGACGAGCATTAGACGCGCGCACTGACAGCAGGACCTAGGTAGGCAGAAAGAATCAGTACCTTTATGCCGAATCTTTGACTCTGCTAAGGATCCACGAGGATATTGGTGGGCGGTGTAACAGCCGATCGTGGAAAATCCCCCTTTTTCCCTCGCGATTCAGTGTTTTTCCTAACATCACTCACTTGCCTACATCATTGACTCGTCTTTACGAACTGGTTGATTACATGGACAAATTGTTGTTTGTTCGCGCCCAGAGCGCTACTTTGGAACATCCTTGTTCAGGACCTGCGTGACGCACGTGCTGTCTGCTCACACGCTGCTATTCGGTTTCTCGCTGTTGAGTCCTTGTGATCGTATTATTGAGGTTTGTATGTTTTTGATGTCATCGTTCATGTAACGATCTAGTATCGTAGAATATCACGGATAATCGTCTTTTGATTTCGGGATCCGTTGCGAATTTGGCTACGCATTGCTCAAACGTTCGGTACATCCACCGCTATGCTTAGCGTAGCGGACCAAACTGGGTGCGTTAGGGGCGTGGTCTGAGCTAATGTCGCTTAAATCTCCGAGAACGCTGCTCGTGCGGCATCCGTAAGCGACAACTTGCGTGGATTACTACGAAGTAGGTCAGTTAATAGAAGCCAACGTTCAGCAACATAGGGTATGAAACGAAGATAAAAGTTAACTAACCCCGAAAAGGCTTTAAGCTCCTTGGTTGAAGACGGCGCGGCGTAATCTAGAATGGCGGGCACTTTATCCTTTTAAGGCTTAATACCCTCTCGAGTGATCTTGTGACCGAGGAACACAAGTTCCGATTTGCCAAGTTCACATTTATCGGGATTGACTACCATTCGATGTTCGGACAAACGTTGAAACGGTACCGTCAAATGTTGGAAATGTTTATCTACGCTGGACGTCATGATTAGCAAGTCATCGATGTAAACGTGAACCAATTCCAAGCCTCGTGTAATTCTATCGATAAACCTCTGGAACGTCTGAACAGCATTTCGCAAACCGGAAGGCATATGTAGGAACTCAAAAAACCCAAAAAGAAGTCGCGACAGTGGTTTTCTAGACATCTTGAGCGACCACCGGGATCTGGTGATAAGCTAGTACCAAATCGATATTAGAGAATATAATCGTGCCGTGATGTCGTGTGTGTGGGGTATCGGATAACTATCACAACGGGTAACCGAGTTTAGTGCGCGATAGTCGCCACATGGTCGCCAACTAATGCCATCTTTTTAGGAACCATGTGTGGAGGTGAGGCCCATGGACTATAGAAGGACGAGCAATATCTTCAGAGGGTAAA
This sequence comes from Fasciola hepatica, assembly GCA_948099385.1. Taxonomy (NCBI): domain Eukaryota; kingdom Metazoa; phylum Platyhelminthes; class Trematoda; order Plagiorchiida; family Fasciolidae; genus Fasciola; species Fasciola hepatica. The sequence continues at coordinate 657,468 of CANUEZ040000131.1, forward strand.
GTGTCAAACTGACTTTTGGCGAAAACCAGTTTGTCCGATGTCAGTCGACGAGGTCGTGCTGTGACTAGAGGTCCGTAAGTGACAATGTGGTGTGCCACACGATCGATCACTGTATCTATCTCTTCAAATGGTCCAGTCAAAATGAAGAATTTAGTAAATAAAAACTGAAAATCGTGAGGAATGTTAGAAAACAAGCTTGTGATTCGGTGTGCATCTGTTCGAGCTGCGAGACCCGCAAATTTAATGTCTTACGAAGGATAGATAAGCTGCAGCCTACGTGAGTTAACAAGTTATTCATGATGCCTCAGAAAATCGATTCTTAATTTGCCTGTGGGAACGTCCGCAAGGATGAAAGTCCACAGATACTGTCGTCGTGGTCCTAGGCTGATCGCACGCTGTCTCGTGCCGTAGATAGGGATAGAGAAACCGTTCGCCGCGGAGAGCCGAAGCAAGGAGGCTTTTGGCTTGTCTTTACCGACCGGAAGGACAGAAATGTGGGCACCAGTACCAACTAGGGACCTAGCGTTAGTGCACGAACTGTGCAGTAAAACAAACGGCCAACCTGAGACTTGTTGCCGGCGAGTACGGCCGCTTTTACTCGCCGGAAGGGGCGTTTCCCGCCGCGTATAAACACGGCTGTTTGCACCCACGGGCGGTTGGTCCGAAAATGCGATGGATGAGGCAGGTGAGGCGTATTCATGGCGGGTGTAGGCAGTGAAGGGCGCCAGTCCGTGCCGTTCCTTACGTGGGCTACGGCGAGGGGTAGGTACTTCAATTCTCTCTGAAGGACATTCGACCCTAGATGGATCGACAGTGCCGAGGTCTCTCTGACGACGAGGGGGTTAGCCTGACTGCCGACATGGGCGATGATCTTGTCAGCTACGGCGGCTGCTCGTTCCGAAGACGGGTCCTCGGGGAAAGCGGTTACGGTGGTCTGAAAGTGGAAAGGTAAAGAATCCAACCAAAATCCCTCAATCATCTCCGAATTCTTATCGGTGGGCCCTGCCAGGGACCGGAGAGAAGCTAGGTGGTGGCTGAGTTTTGCCTACCCTATGGGGTGCCGAGCTAGTAGCTGGCGTAAGCTTTCCTCCCGAGAAGGAAGAAAGTGCTGCATTATAGCCTCCTAGAGCCGACGGCCCTTGAGGATGATTCAAAAACGAATCCCTCACTGAGGCGATAACATCACCCGGGACTGCTTCTAAGGCATAAGAAAATTTTTGGTTTTGGCCGATAATCCCACGCCTCAAATTGCAACTCTTAGGCTGCAAACCAAATCTCATGGTTGTGTGGGATGAAAGCCACTGGCTTGAAAGCAACATAGATAAAGTGAGGTCTGTCTTGAGCTGCATCTTATCCTCAGACATCTTTATGTTGCGATAATATATCGTGAAAAATGTATATCGTGAAAAATGTATATCGTGCAACAAAACAAGGCGGTGAAACAGCGAAAAGATCACAGGCTCATCGCGCGGACGAATAACTGAGGAAGATTCTGTGGGTTTCCGGTGCACCAATATAGGAGACGTTCGAGGTTGGCTTGTGAACGTGTCTTCGATGCAGTCTGGCGGTGAAGTACCAACATTATCCCCTCTTTCGGGCGAATGGAGAAGACGCAAGTCGATTCACAGACGCAAGGTTTATTCTGCTTATCGTAGCACAGAGGCAGCATCGATATGGGAGATACACCGAGCGGAAAGAAACGCAACGGCTGTGCAAAAAGCGAACTGCGGGCACGTACAATCGGCGAAAGGTCCAAAGTGTAGGTGATTCAAAACGAGGTCGACGGAAACCTTGGAAAAGTCAGCCCAGCAAAACTCACGCAACCGAACAACACAATGAGGTCGATGTCAAACGTCGGAAAAGATCTTGGAGAAAATAGATCCAAAATGGTGTACAGAAAGCGGCCATATTCCCAGAACGATCGAGGTCACTACATCTCAACGAGGTCCCCTCGCGGCCTCCTCCTTTCCACAGAGAAAAGTTTGAGGTCCTAAAGTCTCTGCTCATACGTCTTTCCGTTCTGCTCTTCATTAGTCCTCGTCGCAAGAAGTTGTGCCTTCTCCAAACAGGTGACACCTTTTTTGTGGAAGGGTGACCGTGCCTGAAAACAGTTTTCTAAAAGGGATATAACTATAGACTTGTATACTTACATGAAAGCCTTTGGCTGTCTGCACAAAAAAGCTGACCACCACCTAAAGAGCTCACCGCTTGCCATTTTGCTGCTGCCATACACTGATCCGGCAAATTAAGATTAGAAGCCACCGAAATTTCGAGGTCTTCCACCCTGTTTACCGCCTCCAGAGTAAAGTGGGCCTAGGCCATGCGCAACTGTCAGGCTTGTAGCTGACCGTGAAAACACTTGGCTCTTAGCAGCATTGAGAGGTTAGTCCCACTTCTGTGCCCAGTCAAGGACGGCAAGTATGTCTCTGCCAAGCTTCTCTCTCCTCTGAGCTCCCACTAACTTCATATCATCTGTAAAGAAGGAGCTTGGTGACCGCAGGACCGAGGTTAAATCAATGATAAACAGGAGAAGCAAAAGTGGGCCCAGTACGGAACCCTGCGGTACCCCACTAGTGAAGTTTTCTGAGGTGCCTGGCGGTCGCCCACTCTCTGGTCAAGCACCCAAGTCGCCTCTGGCACGTTGCAGCCGATGAAGAGATCCAGTTCATCATCTTCCCAGTCTATAACGGTTACATCCTGCAGGTGAGGCCACCTAGTCAAGATTGCGTTGACCGACCTTGGTGCTTGCATGGGGAGATCCGCTAACGTGAATGCCTCCGTTGGTTCAATTTCCTCGTTAGTGTCTAGAGAGATGAGTTGCAGCCTCAACCTGCCGGCAGTCATTACCTGTGTTCCGCCCACCGTGCTCACTGCCAACGACGTCGCACCTTTAGCCAGTTGGTGTTTGTCGGCAAACCGCTCTTTCACCAAAGTGGTGTCGGATCCACTATCAACGAAAGCCAACGCCTTGACTATCCCAGTCGGGGTCATTACTCCCACGGCTACTACGCCTAAACGTACCGGTTTACTGGCAGATCGTGACGTTGAGCAAATCACACTGGGCTTGGTACTCGTCTCGGATAAGGTTACTCTCGCCTGATGCAGCAGCCGATGGTGTCTGCCCGTGCAGCCCTCGTAACCACATCGGTTCCTTGTCCTACAGGCTGCTGCCCGGTGCGTGGTGTTGAGACAGATAAAACATGCTCCTGCCATCCTCGCCATTCCCCACCGTTCGTCTATTGTGACGTTGCCGAACTTGGGGCATTCTGGTAGGCCATGGCTAGTACCACAGGATCTGCAATTGGGTTGCGCCGTAGTATCGCGTGAAATAGCATGTGTATTGGTCCAAGGCTGATATCTTGGATGTTCCCGTACAGGGGTTTGAGCTTGGCTAGCACTGGGCTTGTTTGCCCGGTTGCTGTCCCGGATGAGTCGGCCGGATCTGCTGTCAGCTATCTTGGTTTGCCTGTCCGAGTATTCGGTCAGGTCTTCGAAGTTGGCTTCTCTGTCGCTTCGGCTTATCCGTTCTGCTTCTTCCGCCCACCGACCCTGTAGTTCGGGAGAAAGGTGACGGACTTTGTTTTCCAAAGTGTGCATGGCATCTAGGTCAGCCCTGTAACCTAAATGTTTGAGGGCTATTGAGTAGTTTTGCATCTTAATCACCAGGTCGGCAATTGTGTAGACGTCGCCCTTGGTTCTCTTTGCCTCTACCATCACGCCCTCTAATACGTTACGGGCTACTTTGAACGGTTGGCAAAACAAGTCCCTTGGAATCTTTCTTGCTCTTGTGTAACCTTGTTCTGGGCCGAGCATGATGCACCCGTCGATAGCTTCTCTCGCTCAGCCTCGGCAGTAGTGAGTAAGGTAGAGAAGCCTTTGCCCAGGGTCGGTTACCTTATTTTCAACGAACGTCTCGAACTGCTCGACAAACTTGCAGTATTGCTCAGCTCGCCTGTCGAAAACCGTTAGTTCCACTTTAGGCAGATCGATCGATGGTGGTTTGTAGTCGGCGACCGGCGTGAGGTTCTTTACCTTATTGCACCCTAATCTATCGGAAGTGTCGAAGTTGCTGGTCTCATGCTCTCGCTCTTTCTGTGTACACTTCTCTGCTTCCTGCGCCTGTAGTCTAGCCGATAGTAACTGTTGCTCTAGGTCTAGTATTCTCAGCCTATATGAATCGACATCCCTACGATCCATATTACTCTCATTAACACATAAACTAGCACTGACAGGACTAGGCGATGCAGCATTAACTAAGGGGTCAAATGTACCCAAAATCTCTCGAGAGACTTGCCATGTTACTTCCTGTCCGGATTCCAATGTTTTCAATCCTTTTCTTGGCATTTTGCGTGTTTTCCCTCGTTCCAAATTGATCAATTGAGTATTGTAACGAACGTTTGAGCAATGCGTAGCCAAATTTGCAACGGATCCCGAAATCAAAAGACGATTATCCGTGATATTCTACGATACTAGATCGTTACATGAACGATGACATCAAAAACATACAAACCTCAATAATACGATCACAAGGACTCAACAGCGAGAAACCGAATAGCAGCGTGTGAGCAGACAGCACGTGCGTCACGCAGGTCCTGAACAAGGATGTTCCAAAGTAGCGCTCTGGGCGCGAACAAACAACAATTTGTCCATGTAAACAACCAGTTCGTAAAGACGAGTCAATGGTGTAGGCAAGTGAGTGATGTTAGGAAAAACACTGAATCGCGAGGGAAAAAGGGGGATTTTCCACGACCGGTTGTTACTCTGACCACCTGCTTCCTCTTTCCGAAAGCTAGAGAACCCCGTCGGGTTACAAGCGACCTGGGACCCCTCTGGGCTGTGGGCATGTTAGCACAACAAGCGGTCTCAGTCGGAGGTAAAATCTGGCGCTCATATTCTTTGATGTTCCTTCCAGACTGCCATGGTGGCGCTTGCTTGGATGATACTGAATGCATTCTCTCTTTCTACTCTGTCTAAAATCACGACTGGTGGTGTGGCAGTGAATATGGAAGACCAGAAAAAAGAGAAAGAAAAACATAAAATTATTTTTGATATCAAAGAATAAAATGATAGCACGTGGAAACAGAGGAATTCGATGAAGAGATGTCCAACGATTTGGAAATTGGTTAGAGGTAGCAGCGATGCTGGCTTCAGTGAGTTAGAGAATATGCCGGCCCAAGATGTCAGATATGGGACAGTTAACCTTACTGGGGCTCTACCTGCAACGCGACATAAGCCAGTCTCTGCTACAAATTCAGTTTGGTTCCAAGAACAGGTTGAAGACCAGTAGTGATGCGGGCGATGGGTCATGTGCGGCATCGTGCTTTGTGACGGCAGGGAGGCAAATTCCTGTGTTCCTTTGTCAAGGAGCTCGCCTCACTTTCGTTCCGACCTTTTATTTTTTAGCGTGTGGGCCTCTTCGACATCCTCCGGGACTTTTTCACAACCATAAATGTTTTGGCGGTATAGTATCCCGTCTCAATTCAGCTAAGTTCAGTCCGGTTTGTACAGGACTTCGCATACCTAGAGCCTATCGCGTGTCCAGGTAGTTGTGTTGGCAGCGAGTTTCTGTGGCTCACAACTCTGCATGATTTCCTTTTTCTGAAAGGCAGAAAATATGTATAGCATCGAAGCTGGCAGAGAAAGGTAAAAACAAAGAGCAAATTGCATCTGAACCTATAAACTATTTCGAAAGGCATGGTATACTGCCACCCAACACTGGTCTACTGCTTTCTTAAAAGCTTTTACTGTTGTGGTATTTACGACCTCGTCCGGGAGCATTTCGAACGGGGTACCAATCAACCTGGAAAGTGATTCGTTCTTATTTGGAGCCTCGAATGCTTTCTTTGTAATCGAAGGTTATTCCCACTTGTGTCTCTCTCTGTAATCGGAGAGAAAAGGCCCTCGCGGTTTATACCTGATGCTCCCTTCGTGACTTTGAAGATTTTTACTAAGTCCCGTCAAAAGCTCCGCCTTTTCATCGAGAACAGGCCTAAGGCCCGAGGCGCCCTGTGCAGCTATGTAACCTTTCCCCAGTCAACATTCCAGTGGCTAGCCCTTGCACTTTCTCCAGACAGTCTATATCCTTCTGGCAGTACGGTGTCCAGGCTTGCACACAGTACTCCATATGCGACCAAACCATGGTTGGATATATCGGAACGAAAATCTCAAACTCTCCACGCGACATGATGGATCTACCTCGAAAGAGTTCTCTCCTGACCATATTGGCTGCTGCGGTGCACTGCTTAGACGGCTTGAAGCTGTTGTCTACTATAACCCCCAGGCGCCTGACCGGAGAGACCACTCGCAACGAACCCACACCATATCCACTAACCCCTGTATTTGTGGTCAAGCATTGGCACTTGGTGAGGTTTGACGGCAAGTCCCGTTTGCATGAACGGTTTTGTACCCCTAACGCGTCAAGTTCTATATCTTCCCCAGATATCTTGACATCATCGGCAAACATGAGTGTGGGGTTTGTGAGCTCACGTGCCAGGTCGTTGATGAAGGTGAGGAAGAGCAGAGGGCGGAACACCGAGCCCTGTGGCACCCCACTTATTACATCTTTCGGTTTTGAGACATGACTACCCACCTTACCACCAAAGGCTGGCCCTATTGAAAAACCATTTACCCATTGCCTTGCCTTTCTAAAGGTTCCCGTAGTCTGCATTTTGACGTCCAGAAATCTGTGGCTCACAGCATCAAACGACTAGCTGAAGTCCAAGCAATTGACTGCCCTTCGTCCGAGCGCCTGATCACTTCATCGAAGAACAGCAGGAGATTCGTCAGACAGGATCATCCGGCCACCCTCCAGTCTCCCGGCTCAATTCCCTCTTATTGACGTTTCACAGAGCCTCGTCACCGGAGCCTTCAGGACCTTGGCCAGAGGTTGAACGATTGCTGGATGAATCCCTTCTGGTCCCGCTGCTTTATTTCTGTTCGATGTTTGTAACTCCGTGTACACCTCTTCTTCTTCTACACTAAGTTCGGGTATTGGAGGCGCCCGTGAGCCCTCCATTCTTTCTTTTAAATTATTTCCTGGTCGATGTATATTCTTGAAGAACGTCATGAGCTTATCGGTTTTTTCTTCGTCGCTTGGAGCTAGTCTTCCATGTGCCTCCTTTAAGATAGCTACACCTCCTGTCATACGTTTACGGGATTGTAGGAAAGCGTAAAATCGCTTTGTGTTAGCGCGCACCGACGCAGCCAACCGAGGCTCCAAGGAATACTTTTCCACTCTTTGGATCGCTTGAGCCGTGTTCCTGGCCATCCCACAGCTATTCCATGTCCCCTGAATTTTGTACATCTTGTGTGATGCCCATCTCTGTCTGCGAATTACTACAGCTTTGGGGATTTTTGGCTTCTACCATGGGGGCTAAATTCTACTGTCAACCACGGTCGGAGGTGCAACTCCTTTGTAAGTCTGAGTAGCCCTATCCTGATGGCCTCCCAACGTTCCTCTACGGGGGCGTTTTTGTGACTCGTTGTCCACTGAACCTCGTCCGCCGCCCTCTTGAGTTCCCATGATGTTCTAATAGCTGAGTTAGACGTAAAGGTCAAAAACGTTCCATCTTTAGTCGGGGTTGAATCGTCAGTGCATGTGCGCTGTCGGCATTGATCTCTTACATTTATAGGTTTGTCATTAATCCTGAACTTGGGCTTCGTAGGCGACGTCGCATTCGAAGCTCGACCTTTTGCTTTCGGCTTCGGCTCTACAAACACAACCTTTAACCTTTGATGGTTGACGTCCCGTTTGGTTCAGCTCTTTTGGTTTGTGCTGTTGCTTCCATTTTTGATATCTGAATTCTCGTTGATTTGGTTTCAAAGATATGTGAGAGTGAAACTTTCAGATTCAGTCATACGGGCTGAATGATTTCGGCCCACCGACTCCGCCTCTGACTTTCTTCATTGGCCTAACTGTCTGTTCCTCATCTGACAATACACGTGATCCAATTCAATGCGTCTATCGACTAAGTTGTTTGAAGAGTACCAGGCTTCTGAAAACTCACTTGCGTGCCTCTTGGTTGTTAGGTCCAGAACTTTACCGGCATCCGGATTGAATTTGTGTCCTTCCTGTTCCTTGTGGTCGGATATGAGACAGGATGGTTCATGTTTGCTTGTAGCTAGTTTAAGCTCGTACATTCTAGTGAAGCCTTTTCTTCCGGTTTGACAGAAGTAGCATTTGTCGTATTCCATACACCTGATCTTGTATATGAGGGCTCTTCTTTCTTCGGGCTCCAGTTAATCTCTTGATTTTGATACGAGTTTTTTCATGGTTTTGATTCGTCTATAAGCATCTGCTATGTATTGAGATTGAGGCAGTCTTGCAGTTGTTTCAGAAACCTTTTTGGTGTACGGCAGCGTAATCCTTCCGCTTGGTTATGTTCCCGTTCATCCCATACACGGTTCTTCTTCTGGGGTTTCTCGGACGTCCTTTGCGCTGGCCCGTTCTGAAGACGTAGTTTCTTCCTTGAGTTCTCAGTTCTGTTGTGCTGCTGTGGGCTTTTGCTCTCGTGAATAGGGTCAGAAAGCAAAACCTTTTATGGCGACTTGGGTGACTGCTATGAAAGGTTATTACTTGATCCTTGTGTGTTTATTTCAGATATACGGACGTCTGCAGTGAGCCATTGGAGTTTCTTTTCAAGAGCACTTTCGGGAATGCCAATTTTCTATTGCTCCCGATTCCAGGGCTAATTTTGTGTCGTTGAAAGTGTTATTGATTGTTTTTTGCGTGTTATTCAATATCCGAGCTTTTTGAGATGACGGAAGTGTCATCCACGTATCTGACCTACAGTTTAAGCCGGATCCTTGACAGTGCAAAGTTTTACAGGGCCTGCATCGCAGCTTCAGCGAGAAATCCAGGTAACAGTGAACCCAGTGATGTTCCTTTGTTTTGTTCGTACATGTCACCATCAAATTTTAAATAAGCTTATAAGTACATTTTTAGCAGTTTGTAAATCGTCTGCGCTTCTACAGCTTTGTCTGGGTAGTGGTTCTCCAGGAGTTCTCGGGTTGAGCTCGTTGCAAGTTTCAAGCCAATCTAAGGTAAAAGCCCGGTGACTTCAGATGAAATCATCGCCTCGTCTTCTTCTACGGTAACCTTTTTTGGTTGTTCCAAAGACGGTAGCGAGTTGGCTACGGGGTGATTTGATCCGCGTACCAGCGGCTTCGGAAGTACTTACATTTCTTTTGCCAAGTTGTACGTTGGAGATCCAGGTAGGGAGACGGGGGATCTGAGTGGAATACATTCTCTGTGCACCTTAGGTAATCCGCAGAATATCGAGGCTTTTGAGGCTTCAGCTCTCCTCCTCAAGCATTCCTATTTAGTAATTCTTTGTATGTTCCGTAACTTCTTCGGGTTTTTTAATTTTCTTTTCAGGTTTTTTGTTAGGTCAGCTTCCCGTGGACGGTAGGTCGCGGTGTCTTCCAGTAGTTGCTTTTTCTTTTCCAAAGTACTTGACCCTGTCCAAGATGGCCGTCATTCTTCTTTTGTCATCCAATAGGGTGATGACGCTTCTGTCTCTCTTCAGGGTTTGTAGCGCTCTATTGTCCGCGTCTGAGAGAGCTTTGAATGATCTGTTGTGAAGCAATTTAGGGGCAATTACTTGCCCTAGCTTTAGTTCATCTGTAGTGATTCTATCTTAGCGACGACGTAACATGTTTTCCTCCGGCACCTTGCCAGGTCTTAGTGTGACCCTTAGGACGACATGGTCTTTTTTGCTTGGTGGCTGTTCCCGCTTAATTTCACTAACTTCCTGATGATGCGGCGCCTTGATTAAGTCATTGAGGGACGAGTGCCTTCCACCTCTGTGCCCAGTGGCCTGCTTCACATGCTGCGTAAGTGCATACAACTGGATCCACTGCAAAAGCCTGTCGCCCTTTGATCCTCTTGATGTCATCTCGCTTTCCCAGTTAATTCCAGGTAGAATGAGATCCCCTTATGAAGCGAATTCCTCACTCTGCACAAGCACTGCCTCTAGCACTCGCAAAAAGCTCGAAGCCTTCCCGTATGTCTCCAGCGGTACCCTTTAGATACAGATAACGCATACCATTCGCACCTCGACCCTGACAAAGCAGGATCAAGCCTGTACATTACCAGAGACCAAGTTGAACGGAGTCTCCCAATGGTCTGTGTCGGTCCGAATTAGAAGTGCTACTCCGCCTCCTTGTCCTCCATCTATTCAGTCATGTCTGTAGGCAGCGTAGCCCTGAGAGAGCATGTCAGTACCTGGCTTTACTCAAGTTTCTGTCAATGCAACGACATCAGACTCAGCGATCCTAGTCATCAGCTCCTCCCTTTTTCCCGGGAGACCGCAGGTGTTTGTGCACCAAACTGGCGGTTTCCTGGTCTTCCCTACTGACTTTACTGCTAATGTTACGGCTAGGGTACCTTCGGGCGCAATCTCCAAGGTGATGCCCCGTTTTTTTGCCTCTATAGTTGTCTGCGGTGCTGCGTCTTGAATATTGGGTGACGCTTTAGATTTTGTGGCTTTTTCTTTCCTACTCGTCGACCCGGTGTCGGGCTCATCGTGTACAACGGACGTTTTTCCTTTTTGAGTCGCCATACCGATGGATGGTCTGGCGACCACCTCGGCCCTACTGGTTTCTTCGGCCTTTCATTCCGGTACCTCCAGCTTTGCAGGTTTCACCGGGGCAGATTTCCTGGGCTTCTTTAGAATCAGGCCGGCTGGCTGCACTTTTCTAATACCAACAGGATTGGATGCCCTGTGAGTCCCCTTCCTTTTGATCTTTTGAAGTACATGAACTTTGGCTTGTTGTTAGCCGGCATTTAACGCCACCTTGGGGACCTGACTTATCCCTTGGGCTTTGGGTTTTGACTTCCCGAAAGAGGTCATTTCTAATCTGGTTACGTGAAGAGTCGGCGGCTTCAGATCAGGTTCGCTGGTTCTCAAGGAGACCATGGCATTACCCTGCTTGACAAAAGCCGGACTACCAGGTGTAGCCCCCACTAGTCCCTGCTTGTCGCCCTCAACTGCCCCTGTTCTAGATAGCATCAAATCTCCCCAATAGACAGAATGAAAAACAACTACCAGGGGTCGTGGCGGGGCTGGTTGCTTTTCACGCCATAGTCCAGTTCTATGGCGCTCGACTATTGGTGCCTTGAAAAGTAGACAGGTCTCCCTAGGAACCCCAGCCACATGCCAACGGTTTCCATCCCCTCTGATTCTACCGTCGTTTGAGATGTTTTTCCTAAGGTTATGGTGCAGCAGTCTCCTACTATTGTCTGCCATGATCGAGTCACACTTCATGCGTTGCACTTCGGCATCTGGGATTTTAACCTGCTCTTTATGAGATTCTACTACTGGAAGAAGGCTTTTCCCAAATTTTTGAAACCCGCTGCCCCTTCTTTTATCACCTTTAGACTTGGATTGCCTCTGTTAGTTTCCTGATTTGACACACAGCCCTCCCCTCTAGCTAAGCTTTTGATCAAATTCGTTCTCTCTAGTCCTGGTTCCAGTTTCATATTCCTGTCCACTTTTACAAGTACCCTCCCCCCAAATTACACGCAAGCACTTGCTTGCGAACTCGTAGCAGTTGGAGCTTATCCACTATACGGATGCATACTTCATGCCCGGCTCGAAGTCTTCCTCTACCAGCTTGGAGCTTTTTTGTTGATACCGAAGACAACTCTGATCGCACTGAATTCCCCCATCTTCTGCCAGGTCCGTGCATTCCTTGTTGACACAGCTCACTGCCTGACTGCTAGGATCAGCCCACGTTCCATTCAGTTCCGCAGGGGTAATCGAGTTTGCATGAAAATATTGTATCAGACACTTGTAGGATGCCAACACAACCGTTTGAAATGACACAAACAGTACACTACAAAAAGCCCCACAAAAGGACAATATCCGGTATCAGTTGTGCTGACACCAACAAAAACACCAAAAAGAACACCAAAACGTGTGACCAATTTTTGAAGGAAATAAACTCTCTGAAAAGTTCGCCCGTCGTAATGCTAATTACTATACGTTAGCTTGGGAGAAATAACGTGAGTTATTTCAGCAAGCGATGCAAAAATCTTTACCACTGAGAGTGATTCAAAAATTCTAACTACGCGACAATTCACAAAGCCAATTCCGCTTTTTCAATTGGGTTTCAAGATATAATAGCTGAATGCTTGAATGTCCAGATTCTCGCACTGCTGTGCTCCTTGGATCCTCCGATGCTTCGACAACTGAAAGAGGCAGGTCCTAAGTACTTGGCTATAATCATGTTGGGTTCAGGTCAGACCTACAAGCACCTTTCTCGTCAACAACTTTTTGGATCACAGCCGTCATTCACACCCTTCTCATGGTCAATACCCCCGGCACTGAGGATGATTTATTAAGGAGTAGATGATACTAGATGATGGTTGAAGTAAAAGGAGCTGATCTTTTGTCTACAAAAGCAGTAGTAGATTTCTAGTCCCACTTCTACAAATGCAGTATTTCACTCCTCATTTAATCTCCTTGTGAACTCAGCCACTCCTCTTGAGCCTATCACAACCCCGGGCTGCCTATTCCACTCACTAGCAACCCTAACTGCAAAAGGCTGACTTCTGGTTCGAGTCAAATTTCTCTCGTTTTTGATTGTCAATACGTGTCATTTTGGCACCTTTCACATTCCACATATTCCACCATTTTCTTCTACCTGCATTGTGCACTTTTACTGTTTAACCAAATTGTTAAATACACATCCTCAACTGGCCCGCAGGTGGTTACCGCGGTTTTTTCTCTGTACGCTGTCTGTTGCACGTATCAGTCATTTGTCTTCTTCTTTACCCGGTTTAGCAAACGTGGCCGCTGCACAACGATCGGACGATGAGTTTCCCCAGTTTCTTTCTCGCCAACGTCTAATATTTCCTGAGCGTCCTTTGCCTCACACGGGAACAGCTATTTCCTGTGATGTTTCAACAAATAAACCTCGCCAATGGGTCTCTCGTGATTTTCGGAGTGCTACTTTTGATCACCTCCACTCAATTTCAGGTCCCGGTGTTCATTGTTCCGTGAAACTTGCCACAGATCGATTCATTTGGCCTAACACGCGCAGGGACTTTGGCAGTCGGGCAAAACAGTGTTTGCCACGCCAAGGTTTTAAAGTCCATCGCCATACAGACACTACACTCGGTGCGTTTGCCTTGCCTGACGGTGGTTTAAAGCACTTCCACATTGACTGAGTAGGTCCTCTTCCTCCTTCCAACTTCTGCACTTACATTTTGACGTGTTGATCGTTTTATCCGTTGGCCATAAGCCGTGCCTATCGATGACAATTTTACAAAAATGGTCGCGCAAACTCATATAGACACTGAGAGTGCTTCTTTTGGAGTGTCTGCGTCTAATGCGTCCGACCGCGGCTTACAATTCACACCCGCACCCTTCCGTCTTCTCAATCAGATTCTTGGTTGAGAACACCTTAAGGCCATGTCGTATCATCCAGAACCCAACGGTCTTGTCGAGCTTTTCTACCACCAGCTGAAGGCTTCTATCATGGCTACCTCCTCAACTAAGTGGCTTGCGAAGCTATCGGTGGTACTCCTTGGCATTGGCAACACAATCAAGGGGCACTCACGAAGCATCCCGGCCGAACTGGTTTAAGACAACACTTTGCGTCTATTGAGCGGTATGATCATTTTTCACGCTCCTTCAGACCTAAGCCGGGGGCCATACTCGTCACGTTCAACTAGTCACGCTCGCGAACCTATGGCTACACGACATACCGCCCGTCCAACACAAGTTTCCCTTGATTTATCCACTTGCTTCTTGATGTTTCCTCGGGTTGGAGCCAATCACAGCCCCCCCCCAACGGCCATGTGATGGTCCGTCTCGTATTATTAGAAGTTGTGATAAGCACTTCGTCACTGATCGCAACGGACATCACGATTCGATGGACTTTGACAGTCTTAGGGTAGCTCATGTTAAACCCGCATCTGTTACGGATCCTGTTAATATTCCTTTTAAACACATCTTCATAATCTTCCTATTCACCTCCGTCAACTCCATCGCTACCACCGACGGAATCACCTTAGCCACCATCACAAATACCAATGTTATCATCATGGGGCACCCGAAAGCTCAAAATCCCACAGAAAAAGGCTCTTTTTTGCTGAACTATACACCTTTCACATTACCAGCAAGACTTTGATTCCCGACCACCTTCGTACTGAGTGTTTCCTGTCCATTTTTTGTTGCCGCGCTCTAGGGGGGAGTTCTGTGGTACTAAGTACATTCCACATATCCAACCTTTTTCACCGTAAATTACGGGTTTTATTACTTCCTCAAGTTAATAAATAAACATTTTCAAATGTCCCGCAAGTGACTACTGCGGATAGTTCTCCGTGCACTGCTCGCGGTCTTCCGTGGCCCGTGTCAATGAAGACTGAACCCATGCAATCCAAAATGCTGTTTTTAGTGCACCTGCCGCAACCCTGCAGCTGACTGCGGACTTATTAAGATCCGTTCAGGCTACTTAAAACCGACTGTTCAAAAGCTGCATAAAACACAAATTTGGGAGCAGTTTTATTTGGCCGGCTTCAAGTCAACTCGCTGAGCATTGTGAACATACTGTGGGTCACCTTCTTCCTATTTCTCTTGCACGTGTTTCTTTATTCCAGCATTTTGTCACCGTACGTTCTTTTGTCTCGCATCCCCATCGGGCCGCCACACCCTTCCAGGCAGCCATCCCTCAGAAGATCAACTAAAGTCCGTCTGTGACCTCGTACTCCTGTAAATCCAGTTATTGTTTTGAAAGCCACCACGAGGGCACCTATTCTTCTTTCTAAAGAAAATAACCCTAGATGCTCCAACCTCTGTTCGTAACACAAAGGTTTGTTTTATCCGAACCATCGAGTGAATCTCTGTTGTATCTGCTCCAGAGCCTTGAGGTCCCTCACTGAATGCGACGTCCATGCTTGGACACAGTTTTCTTAATGAGATCTCACAAAGGCCTTTTGAAACGGCTATAAGACCCTCGGTTTCCTAGAGCTGACCGCCATTCTTGGCTGGTGCAGGGCCCCACATATTCTTTGCGTTACATTCTGGCACCAGCGACTTGGCCTAATGACCGTGGTTACCATTATCCCCAGGTTCTGAGCTTCTGTGGTCTGAGATAGCACCCCTCGATTGTCTGATGAGTCCATTTTTCGGGTGGACCGTGGTCCTTCCTCTTTGATGAGACGTCGGCATTTGCTGAGATTGAAGGAGAGATCACACACCGCCGACCACTGCCATTCCCCTATAGATCAGGCCGAAGAGCCGCATCATCTGGTGCCCTTACCACTTTGAGGTCATCCGCGAATGAGAAGCGCGGGTTGCACCACCCGTCCGTTAGGTCGTTTACGTACATCAGGGTCCCAGGACTAACCTTCGCGGAAGGCCACTTCGCAGTCTCCCAGTGTCCGACAGGAAGCATTCTACTTTCACTAGGGTAGCTCTCCTCTTTGGGCTTTGTACGATCCACTTCTGTACTTTCACCCTTACTTGGAAAGATTCCACTCTCGCTCCGAGCGGTCTGTGGTTAACCGAATCAAATGCCTACTGAAAATCCAGATAGTGGACTTCCACCCGCTCTCATCGATCCACCCAACTGGTTTTCTTATCCAGGGAAACTTATTAGGTTAGAGAGGCAAGAGTGCCAGTACCAGAGCCCACGCTGATTGACAGTCATAAGCTAGTTCTACCCTGTGGAATCCTTTTCAGAGTTTTAAGCATCACTGACGTCAAGTCACTTGTCTCGTAGTGGTGCACGTGTCCGTCTTCACCTTTAGAAACAGGTGCGATGAGTGATACAAGCTAGTATTTAGGTGCAACGCTCTTATCCAGTGATGCGCCGAACAAATTAGCTAGAAGTTCAGCTAGAATGAATGCCAGCGCCTTCAGATATACTGGGTGAATGTCTTCCAGCACTGCCCTCTAGGATGTGTCTAGCTGCTTTAGGCTGTTCAGCACATCTCTTGCATTGGTTTCTTCGTCCTCCGTTTCCTAGGCTTCATTGCCTGTGGTCGCAGGTAGTCCCTGAGCACCCTGTGTCTGTCTATTCACCTGTTGAAAGAACTTCAACAGAATCTCCGATTTTCCCTGCGTTCTTATTGCCCGCACTCCCTGTGAGGGCCTAACCCAACCAACGGCTTTCCCCAGTGCTGCCCTAGATTACGCGTGGTTGTAACATGATTTCGGATTGCTTTTGGCGTTCTGCGCAATACGTTCCTCGTAGTTGTTCCTGCACAGTTTCTGCACCTGAGACAGCCTAGTTTTCCCTGCTGTGAACTGTACAAAGGCCTGAAAGCGGCTGGCGTTTCTACACCTTTTGAACTCGCTCTGCTTCTGTTTTAGAACCCTTCTCACTCAGCTTATCCACCATGGCGGCTATCCGTTACATTTCGCTGTTCTAAATGTTGCGACAGCTTCTGTTATTTCCAACCGTCTGCCACTGAACCAACTCCATGGGTGTTCCTCGTTGTAATCATCGCCCACCACACCCCAATCTATCCGGAAACCCATTTCTACCAAGCTCTTCTCGCCTGTCTGTGGTTCATTTATTCCCTGATGGCATGGCTTGAACTAGAGTACATCGGTCATTCTTACCTATGGGTTACCAGAATTCTGGGTGTCCCGGGTCATTTGGGGCTCTGGTCATTACCAAGTGGAGGATTGACGGTGACCGGTCAAATAGCCACCTCGTAACTTGATGAACATGTTGAACAACAGCCCTCCTGTGGATTAAGCGGAGGAATCTCTCCCCAAATGTGCCTTCTGGAGCGGTTTCTGGGATCCCGCGTCTCGCTCTGGCAAACCTTGGTAGGACATCAAGCAGACCACCTTCCTCAGCGCCTTCCACTCCTGGGCTTCGATGTGTGCAAACAACTGGCGCTTTAAGTCCGCCCGTGACTACTACAACCTCTACCGCTTGCACTTTCGGAGTAACAGGTCAGTTGTTCTCAAAGCCGTCATGCTGCTCCACTGGGAGGACCATCATACCACCTCCGGCTCTATCATCCAGCCTTTTTACCCTAAAAGCTAAGAAGCTGTTTGGGATCCGCCCATTGTCTCCTTCGCCTGGCCTTAGCCACTCTTCAGTGATTGCTATTGCACCTGCTCCGTGTGTCCTGGCTTTGAGCTCTGACCATTTGTTACCCATACTCGCAGACTAGGTGTGAGCCTCGAGCATCGCAATACCCTTGTCTATTTACCTACGTTTCCTAGAGGGGGCGGCAGGCGCTGGGGTCCTGAGCCAGAGCGACCGGGCTGCTTTTCGCATCAGGGTTTGATCCCTGGCGCTATTGTCCATTATTAGCCCTTCCACCTCCTGGGTTGTTTAGCACATCATCGTCCTTGGAGTCTCTGTGGGGGTCGGTTGTCCTTATTCTCCTCTCTCACCGTTGCGGCAATCCAGTCCCCTACCAATGGAGCCGGGCAGCGTTTTCTCTACCCCGATCATGGGCTCTGTGGCCCTCAGACCTTTCGTTTTTCTTGTTTCCGCTCTAGGAGACTTTGAGGAGGCCGAGTTAAGACCCGGAGTTCCGATTTCCACGGTTCCCCGACTTACTACTGCTGCATCCTTATCGGGCGCAACGTCTGTTTTCTCCTTTGGGATTCGTTTGATATGCCCAGCCGCAGCTATAAAGGCTTTCCCGTGGCGAGGATTGGCAAACTCGGCAAGAATGGCTCTTGGTTCACTCCCTTTAAAGCTTGTCCCCCCTTCCGACCGCCCCAATCTCATAACTTTTTTCACCGCCAAGTGCCCAGGGATTTCCACTGCTCGGTGAACTAGAACACTCCTGTTCCTTCTCAGGGCAGTGTCACTATTCTTCCTCAAAGTAGTCAGAATTTTAGTTGAATCAGCCGTGTTTTGTTCTGGCTTATTTATCCGCTCTCGAAGTGTACCCAATCCGTTTATTGTGTCATGTGTCAGCAGCGCAGCAGCTGATTCCTGTACCGGTTTTGTCCCACTATTCTACAGGTTTTCGGGCATCGTCTCATGTCCATTGCTGTCCTTAATTTTTGCCGACCTCTCTTCTAAGGGTTTTTATACTCTGTCCCACTTTTCTCTAGCGACCTTTGCCCCACCCCGGTGGCCCTATTACCAGTCCTGATAAGCCCTGTGCATCTCGGGGGTATCCCGTTAATTTTGTCATACTCACAGTACAGCCGATAGTACTTCTTGCCTAACCCCGTGCACTCCGTGTGGTATCACGTTTGGCAGGTGTCACACTGATTTCCCGCAGTGCTTTCCGACACATTTCCCTCAGAACACTAAGGCCTTTCACACTGTTCATCTACCCGGCCTGTTCAGTCTGGAGTTCTACAGGTCACCGTTTTTGGTCCCTTGTTTTCCCGCGTTACAAGTCTAACCGAAATAGAGGCAAATGAGTAGTCTGGGGAAGAAGAAGGATATTCAGTGAGACTGATCTCAAACTGAGGTCCACCTATACCGAGGGGAATGGCCGATTGGTATGTCTTGACTAACCGGCTCGCCCTGCTGTGGTTTTGTTGCTCGATATGGTCGTTTATGGTTACTGGTTCCTTTCTCCGTTGACTTGGATTTATTTTTTTGTGCCTGGTGGTTTGTTTCCTACGTTTCTGCCTAGTTATTATGTTTTTCTCTTCCCTCTGTGTTCCACACAGCTCCACGTCGAGGTGTTGAGCGGATAGTCACACAGTTCAGTTCTGTTCAGTTCAGTTTGCACAAGACCAGTAGAAGCCCAGACCAATCGAGCCTCCTGATTTTCCTCTGTGTTACGCATTTGGGTCGGCTCCCCTAAAGCTAGTTCGGTAGGTTTTTCCTGTCTGTTTGGTCCCGTGGAGTCTTTCACTGGCCCACTTGCTAAAAAAGAATGGGAACATCTTTTCACCCTTCAATGGAGAGACAACTATTACGTGTCTGTTGCCCCATAAACAACAGGTCCCGTTTTGGTCTGCAGGGAGGCCGTCACAATTTGACTCCTGATGCTCCCCTTTGGCTCGAAGCTCTTCCTCCGGATGTATCTCTTCTAGCATTTTTTGGAACATTGTACGTCTTTTGCACTCATCCGCTCTTCGGTCAGCTGGCTCA
The DNA here is from genome assembly GCA_948099385.1 of Fasciola hepatica. NCBI lineage: Eukaryota > Metazoa > Platyhelminthes > Trematoda > Plagiorchiida > Fasciolidae > Fasciola > Fasciola hepatica. Next base: position 676,512 of record CANUEZ040000131.1, read on the forward strand.
ACCCTTAAACTACCCTGCTGCAAAAGAAGTTTGCCCGCATCTGATCTTCAGTTCGCCTCCCATGGTTTAGTACAATTCCTCCTTGTTCGTTTGCCGGGTGCTATCGCAAACATACTCTCGGTTGTGAACAGTTGATCTCGCTGACCTATGGCCTCAGGTACACAATGTTCTACGGTGTACGGTCAGAGTAATGCACTTTTAATTTCATTCAGATACACTCGATTCTCCCTATTGTTTTTTTTCGGCCTCATATTTGAACCAGTCTGTGCACTTATCACTATGGGTTACCGAATACATACCTTTCTCAAAACGAGAAACTTCTCTTTATTTACAAGATCCGTCCACTCATCTCGAGATACCATCTCTGCGTCAGAGTGGATAAAGGAGAAACAAGAACATAGTTCTTTGCGCAACCCAGAAGACGTGGAGATCTTGGCTCAATCAGTGAAATGTAGAATAACTCAATCCACTTCAGCTACCTCCCTTTTCTACAATAATACCCATCTAAGCGAAGCTCAAGACGTGCCCGACGCTTTCGGTGTTTTTTATATCCATTTTGACAGTTGATTCTCTTGCAGTTATTCTGATTCTGATCCCGAACTCCTCGGAAAGTCTGTCTACGGCTTCTTTTCATCCAAGCAATATATTACCTACGCTGAATAGTATTAGACAGTTCCACTACCCTAGACCTGATGCTTTACATACAGCCATTTTCAGGTAAGGCCGAGCAGATGTTCCAGTTTAATTTCAAGCATATTTAGTTTATCTATTCAGTATAGTTTGTATCCCAGCCAGTGAAAAAACCTCAGTTATTTTTCCAATTCATAAAAAGGGATCAAAACAAGACCCAGCAAGCCACAGAACTTGCAGTCACGCCCTCTTTGTCTCAAAGATGGTGGAACGGCCGAACAAATCTAAGCTTGCAAATAATCTTTTCAGAAATAATCTTATAACCACCGCCCAGCATGGTTTTTCTAAAAACCGCTCAAGTTATACTTGTGCGACCGATTCTTTGAATCTCACAGCGATTGCTGCCAACAAAGGCAAGTGGATGTTTATGATTTTTCTCGGTATGGCCAAAGCTTTGGACCGAGTTTCTCACTCTCTACTTTCAGCCAAAGTAAAAACTTGCTCCATTATTGACTCCTTATGTTTGTGGCTCTCGACTTATTTTCTTCACACTATTGGGTAGTAAACGTTGGTGGCTCAGTGCCATTGTCCGAAGCTGTAACTAGCGGAGTCTTTCAAGTTAGCGTTCCAGGACCAATACTCTTTCTTATATACGTAAACCATATATTCAGCTTAATCCGTCACGGAATTCCGTTTCTCTTTGTTTATGACGTAAAACTTTTGTATACCTACGGCCTTCATTCTAGAACACAATCATTAGTAACACATTGAAAGATCTTACTTCACTAAGCACCTGGGGAACTACTTGGTTATTCAGCGATTCCTCTGAAAACAGTGGTATTCTAACTCATACGTGTACTGTACCACCAGGCCCGCATAGCAATAATGGTCAAATAACCGCAAACACCTCAACAATACAAGATTTGGGTCTTCAATACTACTGCCAGTTTAACTTCTAGAAACACGCAGTTATTCAAGTCTCGAGGGCTCGACTGCTGATTAGATTATTTTATAGAACATTTCCATTACAAAAAAGTAAACTCTTTGTCCATAAGACCCATTCCAGACCGCTTTTGGAATAAAAGTCAACAGTTTATTATATCTTGTGACATCGTGACCGAATATCCTTTGGGAAAATACGGATAACATTCGTAAAGCGATTACTACGTTATTCTGCAACACTGAACTACGAGCAGCGCTGAAGCCCTCTACATCCAGATCCTTTTTGGCCACGAAGACTGAAAAATATTTGCCTTTCTTCCATACACTCACCAAAAGCCAGATTTGGGCCTCACCACCAAAACTCAGAATACCAACTAAATTTCGGTACTTACAACGACAAAGCAGCTTCTTTTTGGCTGTTCCAATTTCGAAGGCATGTCTGAGCACTAATTCCTTCACAGTGAAATTCCCTCCGCCTTGGAATAAAATGCCACAAGAATTTCGTTCATTCAACCACCCATCACCGTTTAATAAGAAGGTGGAGGAATTCTTTACAGAGCATGAAGTAATCCATATTTTCAACCCTTACGTGAGGGAGAAGAGAGCTTACGAAATTGGTCTAGGTTTTTGATGAACCTCACACAGTTAACCGAATAACCACGGCTGGGACCTATCCAGACTGCCACTTTTCTTGATTTTCTTCCAGACTATATTTGCCCTTTGGATTTCCATAATCGTCGACCCCCGAAGCAGTTTTGAAACTATCCGGCCGCGCAATAGCTACAAAGATACTTCTATCTCCCCTTATGAGTATTTACCAAATCGCTGGTATCTGGAATCACATAACCGGGGAAGCAGGTGAACTACAGCCAGACTTTACGAACGGAAGGTTTGCACTGTCACCGCAATCAATACTCGAATACCCACAAGAAGTAGCATTGATACTCTACTCATTACCTCTCAAACTCCACCTTACTTCTGTCTATTGGCATTCAACCGTCTATGCAATTTGATGGCGAAAATACTGTGCAAAATCCAGGCAAATGAAATTTATTTTTATTGTGGTTCGGCTGATAACTCATGACACACCCTTTTCGAAATGTATAAAAAGCTGTGGTTTATTGAAACTTTCAGCGTGTCCATCATGTGCACAAGTGGTAGCTTATGATTCTCAGTTCGGAATCACAGAATCAGTCGCAATTTTTCTAAAATTTTTACAAAACCCTCGGCGTGACCTTTCGCAACGGTCATTTCATTGCACTTTCCGCGTAACAAAAATCGGCAATCTTAATAGTGGAAAATATTAGACTGGTCTTACTGTATACTGTCTATCTTACCAGTCACGGGCTCCATAGGCTTTTATCTGCAGTTATCATGAAACCATTTTACGATTATGAAATGTTTGGCCCCATCTCACTATCCGGTCATTTCTGCCATCTTCCACGGCGACTTTCGCACTATTCGAAGTTCAAGTCGGCCGATGCCCACCAAGTGCACTTTCCTACAATGACATTGACTCTCATTTTTGCCAGGTAAGTCGTTCGGAGTTTGCCCCAGCCAGTGGCAAATCTAATTTGACTTATCATTTTACTCTGCTCCGCACGTTATCGGTACAACTTTTGGCTAGTCCTGCATATTTTCATGACCTGTAAACTCTGATCAAGCCCACTGCATGCATCTCGTCGATCCGCGAGAAGTAAACCATTACCTATAATATGCATAAGAATGCAACTTAACTAAAGACCTATGCCTGACATGTATAGTGAACCATGCCAGTCAGCGTTCAAACAGTTGGCAATTTCTATAAGATTGGTTGGAGGGAAAATGCATACACATTGGTTTCAAGAGCTCCGTAAGAAACTTGAATGCAAAAAAGCAAAGGACACTACGGCTGGAGGCCCGTCCTTTCTATACCAAGGTTCCAATCGGTGGAACCACCGGCTTACTATGTGAATGAATCGAAAACAATTCAATCAAGATAAGCAATCGTCTAGAAACATTTTTAAAAATTGCCGCTTTTCCGCCCAGGAGACAATCAGTTCAGGTTGAAAGATCAAGTCCACCATCAAAAGAAGGCAGTGGCGATATGCCACCCCTCTCAGGCCACAATTTGCCGATGCCCCTACGGCGTGGTTGGAAAGGAGCGCGCCAAACCAACGGTTTGCAGCTGTTATTGATACAAAAGTTATGCAGGTGTCACCGTGATTATTCAGCTCCTCATATCGGATAGGTCAACTGGTAAGCACATTTACCTCAGCCCATGGCAATCCGCAATCCACAGTAGAAACGGTCGAAAAATACAGAAGGCTTCTTGGAAGTTGGCCTGGGCCGTCGTGAACATAGGCCAATCAGTCGGCCAGCACAGGGAAAGGCGACGTGAGTTAAACATTTTATCCACTGCGGCAGTTTCGTACCTCACATACTGTAAAGTAATCTAATTAGGTGCCTTGCAAACAAAGCAAGACAAATGTCGTCGTAGGAGACAACTGAGGAAGAACTCCCAAATGTGTGCATGATTTTCATCCGGGATAGATAACCCGACCACCTAGTTGATGATGTCTTCCAAATGGAGGAGAAAACACTATGGGATTTTGTGGCGGAAAGAATGCCATTACGGGTAACTATTCGTTCGTAGGCGACTTAATTGCAGAGATTGAGCAGAGAAGAAGGTCGTTTGTCACCGGCAGAATTTTTACGCGAGTAATCACTGGATAGTTTTCTATTCTAAACCAGCGTGATTTTGCGGTTGACAGAAAAACATCTGATTTTGTGGCCTCTTTCAGTGCGCACACACTCACTTTTTCCTGTGAAACAAAGTACATCGGCCAAGCCTTTGTCTAAATGCATCCGCGAACACCCCCCCAGATGGCCAAAAGCCCGAGGCGATTAAATCGCTCAGTGAAACAGTTGTTTCATACACACATTAGTTCAGTTCCACAGAGATTGTGCCCGAGGCTTCTGTGCTCCGTATAAGGTCCGAGGCCGACAATCAACACCGGCAAAATGTCGCTTCTGGCTACAGCTGAAGTAGTTGGCACCCACATACACAAATCTTGTGCTTGCCTAAAAACACTTTATGTGCCCTTAGGCTGCTGTAGTCTGCCATCCACCGTGAATCAGACCAAAGATCAGATGAAAAATGTTACACTGTGAGAAACAATCCACATCGGGTCTTGACTTAAGCCCGGATTACACCTTTTTCCTCTTGTCTCCACTATTCTCCTAAGTCCTACTTGTCTCATTGGTCAGATGCATTTACTTGTCGTCATATGTTGTCATGCAGTGGAAGGAACACAAATCATTGATAGTGTTGTTTTTTTCTCAGATAAGAATCTATATACGTGCACAGTGAAAATAATTGGGCAGCTTATACACCTCTTTTTACATTTATGCCCAAAACATTGTGCAGTTTCATACCATTTAACAGTCCTACGACCACTACCAGTTACTTCGTTGTCAGTCTAGTTATTCTTTCGGTGATAATTTACATTTGGCTCTGGTATCCTCCTATCCTTTCCGTATCTTCCTCACTCATTTCTGATGTAAAATTTTGATACCTTTCGACCCCTCCAAAGATCATGTACCTCCGTCCCCTTTCAAAGGTGGGTATACTCTTTGTCTCCTAGCTGGCTCCGCCCCAATCCTGTCGCCTCACCACCCAAAAAAGAAGTTTGCCCATAAAGACGGCCTTTGATGTGCAGCTTAGGTGCCAAATTCGGAGCATCATCAATGCACAATAAACAAGAAGCTAAAACTCAATGGGCGCCCATTTAGTCTGAGGTGAACCAAGTAGACTACAAAGGCTTCTAATCTTGAGATAGATAATTTCTCCCGTTTTTTTTTGAATGCTCATTTACTATCTCCTTTCCGTCCTTTATAGTCATCCAGACCGACCCTCTTCCATCTCATCCAACCAAAAGTCTAAAATCATAGTCAGGTAATGGTAACAGTGAGCCCCGGGATTAACCTGTAGTTTCCGTTAACAGCTGAGAACATTCAGGAATGCGTCCATGCCCCATGCGTCCTTATCTTCACTTTTCACTTGTACAGCTCAAAACAGCAACTTTCTTGGGCCCGACTCTGCCTAGACCACCGCTCCTTCCGGTGGTAAAAGAAACAGTCCTTTTAGGTAGTTTCCAGCACCATGTGGGTTGGCATAAAAGCACAGCAGGCGAAAACGCTGCAGAGAATTCTTGTTTGGCTTTACCCACTCCTCCGAAACGAAAGAAGAAAGCGATTGAATATCTTTCTCTGAAAATACGTTTTTATTGAACCGAGCCGTGACACAAATTGGCGTCTTACACCATCAGCCTGTACTCTATAGTTCGAACAGCGAAGCCCGGCGACTCTGCCTACTGCCCGTTTACATGATAAGGCATGGGTCCTCCCGTCAGGGCCCCAGTGATGCGACGGCGTATCGAGATTTCCGCCCCCACTCGCCTAACCTGTCCCTCATCCCTCACTCATATCCAACGTACGCATCCTGTGAGTATATGGTCCGGCACGTCGTTCGATGGGCGGTTCAGTCTCGCTAAAAAACAATTAATCATCTCCGGCCCCTACCGAGCCCACGAAACCATGAGCGGCGGGACATCCGATCGACGGCGAGAACAAATAGATGAGACTAATCCTGCCTGCGGCATTCGAGCCTCGAGGCGTGGTAGCTCACACCATTCGGACCAATGCGCTGTGTGCAACGACTGGGCTCATATGACGGCGAACTATATTTTGTTTGCTCTTCAACAATAAAACCAAGTGATTTTAGCGTGGTCTTGAGTTTTCACTGGAGTTAGTGGGGGGGGGGTTGAAACGCACCTCATGACCAGCAACCCGACCCCATGGCAGCTGCCGTCGTATTCTTGCGGACAGTAATACCCTACAACTGCTACTTAACCTAGCGTACCGATGGACACCAGTAAGTGCAAAAAGAGAAGTAAGTAAGGAAATATGTCAAAAACCTCCCGAGTTTAAACCTTTGAGCAGTTCTAGCTTACAAGTACTTTCGCCCTCACCATCTGGGTCCTCCCACCTTGCTGAGAGTTTGCTGAGATGGTAATCAATATTTAAACATCTTTTTTGCCACAAAGCCCGGTAATAGTCGTCCTTCTAAATCTGTTAATAAAGCTCCACCACTCTGAGCATCTGAGCACTTTGTGAAGTATCCCTACTTAGGAAAAGAGGAAACCACAATTAAAATGGTATCCTGGTTCCTGTGACTCAATATCATTAAAATGTTTTTTCATCTTCCCGGCTTCCAATATCGAAGACTGTTTCCAGCACACCCTCCACTGTCCACTCAAAAGCTACTTATTTCCTATATTCATTGGTCAAGTACTATTCAGATGTTTATTTCGGGTCCTATTCTTTCCTACTTCCATCCACCAGAAAGGCCTCGCTACTGTCTTGTCACTCGCCAGCTTGACCATTTTCATTATGGATGGATGAAACCCGCCACACGCCCACGGTTATACGTACATCGTCCAAGCCTATGAATAATTCCCTTAACCCCATCATCAATCAGCTACCTTAGAAATACACCACACTAATCACTGTCGCCGCCCGTCCATCTTCCATGGTTCTGCCTGTCGAGCCCTGCATCCAGTGTTTCTGAACATTTATTTCTTATGGAATGTTTGCCACTGCCCTCAGCTAGAAAGTCTTCCAGATTGCCACACTCTGGGTCTCTTTCTGGTCTTGCAGGTTATTTGTGTAGCAATCGGTTCACTGGACTTCATCCCTTGAGTATCGCACGGACTTTCCAAGTTGATTGGTCGGACAGGATTACCTTCCAAACTGGACAGCGGTGGTTTGAATTCACACTCCTGCGGGCCGATGCTGCACTGGAGCCTTATGTTGTTCTCTACCGCGATCACAGTCCGGCTACCCAGGACATAAGTCCCTCCATCTGTCCCAGTGAACTGCTTGGATGGTCTCAGCACCAAAAAACATCATGTGCCGCTTCAAAGAAATGATCACACCTGCTCTCCAAACGATTCTACTCAAACCTTAGGATGGCACTGAAACATTGGAATTTATTCGCAGCCGCTGCATTCAAAACCAGCTTTCTCCAATACGTCAACTTACATCGTCCTAGCCTTCTTTCTTTGATCTGTCCTCCACTTCACCATCCGGAATTTCCCGTTTTCTTTCTAAACGACTACACGTCACCTTTGGCAGAGGGGCTGAGGATCAATTTAGACCATTCAACACGTTCTCATCATTATCCGTACCTCGTTTAGGCATGCAACTTAGTACTTACGCCTCAACTTTCCTGTTAAAGCTGTGATGTATACCGCCACTTGGATCGCTGATTCCTGTAGACCCCGTTCACAGCCTCGCTGAAAAAAGTAAGCAGGCACCCACAGATAAGCTTTTGCACATCCCCCAAGTACATTATTCAGCCCGCTTTCCCTAACAAAGTTCTTTCCAGTGTCCATACATGAACAAAAACTCTCTACTATTTTGCGTACTTTTATCCAAAGCTTATTTACGTTTCACGCGTAAATCTGTCAACTCACTGCACTGAAAATCCATCCCAGTGAATTGTTTTGTTGCTGGGATGAGCAGAAGCGTTTTAACTACTTTTAGTACTTCATCCAACTAAGTAATATTGTGCACTCTGATCGTGCATCTATGTTTACTTTTAGGTCACAGAAAGGAAAAATACCATCACTATAATTCTCGTAATTATTGTGCTCAGCGTGTTCGAAGTAGGAAGCAAAGACGAACTTTTGATGTGGATTCATTTTATCAGGAAGAAATCTGCTTTTTTGCATTGTTGTCATAGCTATAAAAACCAGATTTATCTATTTATGCATAAGGTCCAAGCACGACTCTAGTGCAAATGTTTTGCAGTAGTTGCTTGGCCCGATTTTCACTGCCCATCGGATTTTCTTGGGTTGGGCTGCCTCTCTTCGTTACCGTCACATACTAAGACTACCGTTTCTACATCTTTCATAAGAGCGAACTTTTTGTCAGATGGGAAGCCTAATAATATCAAGAAATATGAAGTGCATATGGTCTTGTACGATTTTGTGTCAATCCATGTGGAAGCAGTCATCAGTGCGCTGATAGTGGTTAAACTGCCTGGATGGTTCAAGCCCGTCAGAAGTAAGATTGATTCTTCGAAGGTTCAGTGGTTTTGCAGGCGGTTGAGGTCAGTCAAATGATTGGTGATGTCAAGCTTCGTTTTGTCTGGGCTGCGGAGCAGTCTCCTTGCTTACTGGGAGCAGGATATAATAGTGGTTTTGTTCTTTTGAAAAAAGATTTTTCATGTACCCGAATTATCTATCCATTTTTCAACTGAATCTGTTCTTCATTGAGCCACGTTATATTGGCAAGATATATGCTGCTTCACCCCCGATGGCCCAGACTGTCACAGCTGTCCATCAATTTCCAAGGCGGGTCTGCCTTGCCCTGGTTAAATCAGTGTAAGCAGCCAAGTCCAATACTTCCGGAACTAAACGACATGGGCGCCCAAAGAAGCAATAGACTTCTGCCCACAGACAAACTAGCCTATGGTCCCACTCGGGCTAGTGATTGATCTGACCATGGCTGCTGCAATTTTATTAGCTAGTGGACATTGAGATTTGTCTTGCCGTGGAATGTCCAAGTAACAATTAGAAGCCTAGTGTCTGTTTGATTCAACAAGAGATTTCAAAGTTTGGCGGTTGTTTTGGACTACTTGGCATATTGGGCTTTGAAAACACTGACCTTTGGTAAGGGAGGTCCCGACGGAAAAAAAAGTTAGAAGATATGACAAAGATTCGGATGTGCGTGATAGACCTCACCTCCGTAAGCATGGCGAATACTGGATCGTCAACTGCTGTTCGGTCGAGCAGGACTAATCATATTTTGCGTGATATCCTCGACTTTTATCATGGTTTGGAGGTAAGAATCACACATGAAGCATGGTACAAACTTTATGTTGATGTAATAGTCGTATTTCTTACATCCAAGAAAAATGAAGCAAAACTTCGCCTATTGCTATGTACTTCCTTCTCAGCCTAGATCTTTATATTTTAAAGACACGATAATGATCCTGGAGGAATTATTTCGACAGGCTTCTTTGTGTCAAATGTTTAACTAGACCGTCTTTAGGGGCCAAAGGAGGTTTCTCATAACTTTGCTGCATATGGCGGGTTACATGGTGAAGGATTTGAAGGGTTCTTTTAGGAGCTTCTCGTATAAATCATTTTCGATTTATTTTATCATCTGTGGACTTCGAGCACCAAGTTGTGACAACGTTAGAATCCGTTTATTCACCAAGGTCGACCAAAAATCAGAAAATGAGCCTCAAGAATCGATCAATCAGTGTCTTCGAGTGGTCCATTTGAAGTAGGATTCAGCTTTGGTTCAACGACAGGGCAGCCTCTTAAAGGCAAGCCTGCAGTTGCTTCACGTCGGAAATCCCCGTCCTGGTTGGGACTATCCTCCCCTTTCAATAGCAGTCACTCTAATCCAAGTAAGCTGTGTGTGGTTTAGCATTTCCACCGATTTTGCCCTTTCCTTCGACGGTGTTGCCCATGGCTTGTAAAAATTGGCCGTGAAGAAGATTTTGAATCTCAAAGGTACCTATATGCCTGTCATCTCTTCCCTGACTCCGACCTTTGTGCTGTGGATCGTCCGGTCGTTCCCAAGGCCCCGCAGTCCACTTCCAAACGGGATATGTTGTTCCTCGGTTGTTCAGTATTGTGCGTATGCAGCTCACTCGGTCCAAACTCAGTCGAACAATGCCTAAGACAATACTATCACCTCTAGACAACTACGGCGCTCAATTGGTCACCCCTAATCGAAAAGATGATAAGCACAGCCACCAATGCCTGTCATGGGTCTGTGAAGCTTGTCGTTCATCTTCGATGCACCATGACGTTGCGGGATACCAGGGGTGAAGGGTTGCATTATCTTTCCAACACGCACCTACAGCTTCCTCGTCTTGATTGGACTTCTCGTGTACATCTTCTCAATTTTCAGTTTCAGTATATCTGTGACCACATCCAAGGTCATCCTTAGCCATCTGATTCATCGTCAGCTGCTGCGAAGCACTTCCTCAATGATTTTCAACCGTCCTTTGGGTTGTGCACCCAAGCAGTGCTTTCCCTGTACCGCGTTCAGGGAACAAAACGCGTCTTTCTTCCTAAGCGACCAATGATCAGATCTGCGCTGTTTCTTCTTGATCAAGAAATACAGCCCATGGGGAGTCTTGTCCTCATCTTTCCTGTGACTGAATCAAGATTGACCGTGTTAACATTGGTTGTCAACGAGTCTCGTTGACGTCACTGGATTTGCGCAGACGTTCCTGCCGGTCTAATCGACGTTTTGCAGCAAATCTGTCAACCACTGCCATCAACGAAAGAAATCCACCACAATAAATGGTAGTTACTGCCTCGCTAAACTTGACCCGGCTGAAGCCTACTTTCGGGTTTCCGTTGTACCAAAACACCAGGAGCTTCTCACCATCAACACTAATTAGGGCCTTTTACGGTGTGCTCATCCAACCCCTGGCATGAAAACAGCCCCGGAAGTCTCCCAACTATTGACAAACATCATGATCTCCAGTTTTCCTTGCACCGCTTTGTACCCTGATAAAATAATTTTTGTGGGTCATTCACAGAAAAAACTGAAATAACAGTTGACCGCTTTGTGGCAGGAGAAGTGCCAGTTCTTCGTGAGTTTCATCTCGCGTACCTAAGTTTTGTTTTTGACACGCATACTCGTCACCTGGACCCTGGAAAAGTCCGAGCAATTTGCACATTGCCCTCTTCAAAGGGCGATCAGCTATTATAGCTCCATTTTATCAGGACTGCCTAAAAATAGCAGGCCCTACGATGAATTTTAAATCTGTAAACTAGATTGTTTTGATCAGATCTTTTTTCTGGTAGCCTTTGCGGACCCCAAAGCCATGCCCATTTTCTAGCTATTGTTGTGCTACTTGGATCCAGGCTCGGCGCGATCGGAGCTTCCTATTGAGATAGGTGTGGTAGCATTCCATGTGTGGCCAAACGAGATCGAGGAGAGCAATGCACTTGTGTCTCGCAGCCTGCGGCCAGGAGGGAAGAGCTATAGCCAAAGTGGAAATGATCCCCTCGCCATCATCTATTCCGTCAAAAAGTTCCCCAAGTTCACCTATGGGCGTCAGATCACCCTACCAACTGATCTAAAACCTCCACCAAATCTTTTGGGCCGGAGAAAAGCATCCTTGCAAATTCAGCCAATCAACTGCGACCAAGGCCCATCGTCCTCCCTGGCTACAATTTCCACGCTGGATATCGTCGCACAAAGAATTTCGGCCAGACGGACGGCCTTTCACTATTGTGCAACCTCAATCCACTTTCTTGAAGGGCATAGTGGTTGCTGTAGTCATTGTGGAGTGCTATACTAGCCGAAACCCTCCCAAACCTATTAAAAGAATCTCATTGGCCGTAGACAATATCCATCACAACTCCACCGAGGACCTTGTGATAAGCCAAGCGATCCAACGAACTAGCACTACAAGGCAGATGTTTTCATGAGTAAATCAAACCAGTTATTCCAAGGAAGCTAATCTTCGTCAGCTGTAGACGTCTGTTTGTCGTGCCGGGTTGCAGTTCTCGTATCCCCTCGACAAATGGTCTAACGACAATTTCATGCAGATAGCCAGGCCACGGGCTAAATGGAAGCACCAAGGAGCGGTTTTGGGCACAGCACAGTAATGAGTACTGATATCAAGCATATCGTTGTAAAATGTTTCCGCTGTAGGATGCAGCCGAACCTCCCAAAAGAAAGTACTTTGGTCCGCGGACTACGTCCCAAGGTCCTTGATCAGGAGTGCACAGCGACCATGCTTGACCAGTCGATAAATCCCTTTAACCAGTAGCGGTGGGTGATTACACAAAGCAACCCGAGATCTATCGTTTTATCACCAACTATGGAGCGCATTCCGAATAGCCTTTTGTGCGCTTCTGCAGAATGCATGTCATCGCACACTTTTGTGTCCGAAAGTGATTCAAAATCTCCAGCGGAGCCCCAAGAGGATCTTGTAATTGTCACCAAAATAAACACCTCCGTTCACTTTCGCACCAACCCTCAAGCCGAAAATCTGGCAAAATGATTAGCCAACACTTTTGAGCGAGCTTTTCTCAGGTCAAGTACGAAGGGGAAAAAGGAGGAATCACCCAAAGGCTTTTGTTAGAGTACCAGTGGTCAGTTTTCTGCACAGTCTTGAAGTCTTGAAGGGATACACGGGTATTAGTCTTCAGCCCAAATTTTCCCGAATCAGTAGTTATCTCGTTGCGTAAATAGTTTTGGTGTGTTGCAAAATATGTAGTAAGATAATGAGGGAAAGGGGTGCTGGAAAAGGGTTCGTTACGAAACCCATGATAGTATCTAGCACTTGCCATGGTCAGTGATCTGGGAAGCAGACCACTGAAAAAAGGGAAAGGTTCAGAGTATAAGTCTTGACTTTTCCTTGTGTTGATTACTGGGGCTCTAGGAGACGGATCACTCCATCAATGAGGGGCATCATTTTTTAGGATTTTGGTTGGCCGATTCACGCGACGAGATCTTGAACGGTGTGCCAAGCAGAGGTTTCGTGGAAGGCTCCGCTCCACACATCAAACACTGGTACCACCTAACGGACCGCCACAGCCCCTCTGTGAATGGTTCACCATCGGTTTATTTTACCCAGGGTCCGAAATTTGTTCAAGAGGTTACCAGGAATCATATTGGTACTGCGATGGAGGTGAAATTAGATGGCTAGTGAGTCATCCGCTCTATGTAACGACATTCGATAACCTGAAGCTGGGGGCTAGCAAGGCAATTGATGTACGGACTCTGTTGATTACTGCAATCACGAGCCGGATAGTGCTTCACTAGCTGTCAGAAAATCAGAACCGAAACAACGAACCAGGGTGATGTTCATGCGAACCCGCAGGGCAAGAAGTGTAACATGCTTTTGATCAATAAGTAGCAGAATCCGAACGAACCCCAAAACCCAAACACGGCCGGTCCGTAAGTTCTACGATACTGGATCATTAGATGGCCTGCAAGACAGAACACCCGAACCTCAGTAATGCGATTATACAGACTCAAAAGACGAGAACCAAGTTCATGGCGTGCGAACTACAAGCAAGTGCTTCAAGCAGGTTCAAGATGGGATACTACAAGGTGGCTCGTTGGACGCAAACAAAGATTGGTCAGGGAGAGCATAAAGTGTGAGGAAGCCCGCAGATAGTGTATGTGAGAGTAGTGTCACGAAGCAAGAAACTGAAGTGTCTTTGACGGATTTGGTACACCAAATAGGTACACAGCCTACCGGAATCCTTCCGAATCCTAACAGAGTAAATGTTTGGAAGAACGGTACTAATTCTCCCTATCCACCCAGATTTTCCTGTCGGTGCTCAAAACTACTGCTGGCGTCTGTACTCTACTCACATACTCACGATCGTCTTTTATGCGGCGGCCAGGCCGACGAGATTTTCCTCTGCGTTGTCCATGAGAGCTGCTGCTCGGCTTCGGGCCTGAAGGGAAGGGTGAAGATTCCGAATCCGTGTACTATCCTCGAGAGAGAAGTCGTGAATGAACACGTGGGTGGGCGCGTGCGTGTGCTTGGAAGTGTGTTAGTGGGAAGAAACCACAGCAGTGGTAACATACGTAATATTTCTCATCGAGGTCAATAAACAATAGGGAAATAGTAAAACAATGTCTTGCTTTGATGGGGTTATGGGGCCGAACCGTGTTTTGTATGCGTGTTGGTGGTGTGAGTGATGTATCAGGGTATGTGAGTAAGTCACGGCTGCTACCACATACGAGGAACTTCTTCAACAGTGTAAACGGTAAACCAGAAACGGTGAACACCACGACGTTTCTTGTTGGAGGTCAGGGAGCAGAACCGTGTCTCATGCGAACGTGGGTGTTTGTGAGTGTAAGTGTGCTTGGGTGTAAGAGTAGGCCATAACTACTTCCACATACAGAAGTCTCCAACAACATCAGTGACAGACGGAAAGCGGTGAACCTTATGATGCGCCTTGTTGGGGATGTAGGGCGTATTTATCGAAAACAACAATCCCGGTTCATAGAACTGGTCCACGGGTCACACACAATGGTCGGGCATCCGGGGGATTAAATGGCCCGCTGGGATCCTATGTTAGACGTTCTATCCACTCATACTGTGTTCACCAACCAGTGTTGACTTTTGAGCGCATGCACGTATAATCGCATGTATATGAATGGATGCTAAGGTACAGTTGAGTGTGCTTGGTATTTGGATCGACACTTGCGTCTGAATGCTACTCGGTGGCTGGTTTGGCAGCGTAGGCTTGTCCGTCTTCCAATCTCCAGGAGGCTGCTACTGTAACCATCTCCAGTCAGCATTCCCCTGAAGATTCTCACCTTGACCGTTCTTGTCAATTCGTCGGAGCCTCTGACCACTTCCATCAAAAGCCCAAGGCCTACGTGCGAAAATGATCAGGCTCGCAGGAGATCATCGTGGCATCGCCAACTTGGAATGATCTGGTCTTAATAGGCCACTTCTGTCTAGTTTTCAAGACCGGTAGATGGCCTCATGGCCATAGCTCCCAAAAAACCCGGGCCAGATAATCTGTTAGCTTCCAGACCTGTAGGTAACTGACAGGGAGGTTTTTCTGCCCTTGGAAACCAACCTTTGACCCTTATGTCAGCAGGTCCTTCGGGATGATCGCCAGGTTGGTGGGATTTCTAGCAGACACTGAAAATGAAGTGCGATTGTTCGAAGTCCTTTCGACCTCGGCCGCCAAAATACTTATCGTCTCATCGTCGGGCGGTGGTTGTTCGATTATCAACAGCAATATTTGTCTGCTGGGCCTGATCAGGCGCCACCAAAGGCCCCTGCGGTGGCTGGACTGCTGGGAGTTGAAGCCTCATCGTACACCATAAGCTACGGTTTGGCTCTGAACCTCTCCTCGGTTGCCAAAGCTGCAGTTTTCGTTGAGGGCCTACAAAATTTGATCCATCGTCGGAGTAACCATCTGCTGGTATGCTCCTCTGGCTGACAAAGCTTTGACTGGCCGAAGGAGGAGGTCGTTGGTCGTCGAATGCATAACTTCCAAGTGTACTGCGGGGCACTTCATGCACGGCATGATGCACCCGTGTCGCTTTTCCAGCCTTTTTCAGCACTTGACCTACAAGGGACCGAAACAGTCAAGTCCGGTATCACTGGGAAGCCACCACCCCGCGGTCACTTGAAATTCATGCAGTGGAGCTATGTGTTGTTTGGCCGCGGGTGCAGTGCTTTTCCTACAGCGTTCACAACTTCGAACCACGCGTCTCACACTCGCCTTTCCTTTCGGTATCTGGAAGCGCTTTTGAATGACGCTTGTCTCGTGGCTTACCCCGGGCATATCCCTCAACGGCATGTACGTGTTAAACCACCAGTTCTGTCACACTTTGCCAAGCCAGTGGTAATATGCGGTATCTCGTGTCAAGAAGTAGATGGGAGTTGGTCAGTCTACCACATACCCGTAGTAATCCATTAATGAGTTTAAGATTGAGAAGCTTCAAGTCGTCTCCTGAAACTGATGTTTTTTGTCGACTGATCCCGCTAGGTCGGTGGTATGGAGCTCTCAGGGAAAAGCTCCTCGTCGTGTCATCGTGAAAAGATCATACTCAGCGGTTCGTAGTTCATTTGGGTTTATTGAGCACACTCATACACGTCTGAATAGGTGGACCCTTTTAATGACCAGTAAATGCCCCTTGAACCTGGCGTACCAAGCCATTGACCGAAGCCTCTTCATCCAAGAAAAAAACCTGGCTAACTGTGGCGAAATAGATGTCGATTCATCGCTGCTCCTTTGGTCTTCATTTCCGATTCCAGAGGTGGCTTAATTTCGTAAATGGGCCAGTCCTGTTAAAGCGTGTGCAAGAACTTTGGTCCTTCCGTCCACGTGCCTGGTGGCCGAAAGTTGATCGCACCTCGGCAGCACAGACCGGCTTGGCTGTCGGTGGACTTCATATGCTTCCACTGGTTCATTGCAGTTTCATCTTGGATGATCTTGAGCCGGTTAGCAACGCAAATACAAAAACGGATCCCGACGTCCTTATCGTAGTACAACTCCATTGTTACGTCCGTCCAAAACCAGGCTCACCGGCTATAGAATTCGAAAAGTCTCATTACTGCTTGTACCGCCAATGCTGCTAACGCGGCCGTACTGAGCTCGAGCCGCTGGATTGAGGCCGACTTTAATTGGGCAACGCCGGCTTTGGCGAACGAAATCCTCGAAGCGTATTATCTGTCTCTCAGGCACCATAATCCGTACATTATGGTCAAGTAACCAAATTCAGAAGCTCCAGAAAAGGCGTGTAGCTCTCCCATCAGTGTTGCGTGATCAAAGGGCAAGCACCGGGGAATCCGTATATCTCCTAGTATCTTTAAACTGATTAGGAATTCTCCCCCATTCTAGTCGATCTTTCATATCCAGTGACTGGTCTCAATCGACTTTCTCATTACAGGTCCGCTGCGGAAGGGTCTTTCCGAGTAGCCACCAGGGGGAGACAAAACAGAGTGGATTGAACAAGCCAGAGACAGCTGACGGTATACCACGTCGATTTACTGGCTGGTCTGGAATTCTGAGCTCGAAAACAAAGTCGTCCGTCTCCGCGTTCCGTTGTACTCCTGGCGCGCTTCCGGTGGGGGAGGGAGGCCCGCCCAGGTCTCAACACCCCCCCTAGCTCCTCATGGTGCTGAAAGACTTAGAGCAATTCCGACACGCTTGAAAACCTTTTCGTGAAACGAAAACGGCCCTTCTCTAACAGCTCTGTTAGGCACCTAAACTGCGCTATGGCCGAGTCAAAATTATCGAAGATCTTGAGGTGGTCGTTGCAGTGGAAATTTCTGCTGAGGCTGTCTACTTCCGACAGGTAAACTAGAGCTACATACATGTTCTTGGTTTCTCGGAGGGCGTGGTTCGCGCGAAAAGGTAATGAGATCGTTCGGAAGGGATGGACTGTCATTCTATGATTTATCACCGGCCGTTTTAGGTCGTTCTAGTCCCACCATAGGATTCGCAGCGCATCTCGTTCCCCTGCCTGTGTTTTCACCTGGAGAAACGTTTCGCTCAACTCTTATGACAAGGCCATTCTGCCTACCACAAAAAGGCACAAAACCTCAATCAACGGTGTAGTCCAACCAGGCCTTTGTGTCAGACGATCACTCAATAACTTGGCTTGGAACATGGATTCACAATCGAAGACCGCCAGCAGATTTTTGGTTTCTTGTGATGAAGAACCCGCAGTCGGCAGTTACAGGCACCTTTTTTAAAGTAGCCAAGCCATTCGTTTTGCATCATTACTTCTGGGCAAGGTTTTCAAAGACCGCAATCCTGGCCGAAACAATCTCTCAAGCGCAGTAGCCATTAAAGGGTGCAAGTTTCGCTGCCAACCTAAGGGTTGGCTTGTGCACTCCATAGGAAGGCGAACTCGAGCAGGCTTTTGAGGCCTTTCGTTCCTTGTCGCACTGCCCGCGGTGCAAAATGGTCCTTTTGAGACAACGATAGTTGGTCTTCTCCAAAGTCACGAAAACCCCCTTCTTAATAGCACTGCACCTGGTATTCTATGTGGTCCGTTTCCGCTGACGATAAGTGACGGGACCTTGTCCCCCGACTGAGCCGTGAAGTATGCATCCTGTTGTTGTGAGTACGGTGTGGAGTGCCTAGATGTCGCCTCCTCTCCGATCCGGCACCTAATATGCTTCTGGCAAGTCGCAGCTGATGAGATCTATTTCGTCTCCCTCTCAGTCTACGAGAGTTACCTCTTGCGAGTGAGATAGCCCAGCTGAAACTTCACTTACCGACCTCGGTGCTTGCATGGGGAGATCGGCCGACGTGAAATTTTCCCTTGATTTAATTTGCAGGTTTGTATCTAGATAGATGTGCTGTAATTTTAACCGACCTGAATTTATTGCATGCGCTCCACCAACCATGCATGCCGCTAACGACCTCGTGCACGTAGCAAGCCTTTGTTTATCAACAGAAGGCTCCTTCACCAGGGTGGTGTCTGATCCGCTGTTGAAGAAGGTCAACGCTTGTGCCACCCCATTCGAGCCCATCACTCCCACAGCAAATACCTCTTGCCGTATTTGTTCACTGACAATCTGTGACGCTGAACAAGTCAAACCGGGCCTTGTGTTTACATCTGACGAAGCTTGTTTTACCTGGGGTAGTAGTCGGTGGTGTCTGCCTGGACAACCTTCTTGGCCACACCTGGTTCTTGTTCGGCAGGTTGCAGCCCGGTGTGGGGTGTTAAGGCAGATAAAACACACTGTTGCAGACCTCGCCATTCCTCAACTTTCCTTTACTGTGGCTCAGACGAATTTTGGACATTCTGGTAACTCGTACCTGGAGTTGAAGGTCCCGCAGATTGGGTGGGCTTTAGCCTGGCGTGAAATGGCGCACTCGTTTGTCCAAGGCTGATATTTCAAGTGCTCTTGTGCAGCCTTTTGAGCTTGGCTGGCTCTGGGTCTATTCCCCGTGTTGCTATCGCGGAGGAGTCGACCAAGTCTGCTGTTGGCTGTTCTGGTTTATCATCTTACGATTCGGCCAGGTTCTGGAAGCCGGCCTCACCGTCATCCTTGCTTACGCCTTCCGATTTTTCCGCCCAAAGCCCCCGTAGTTTGGAAGGGAAGCAAGAAATATCCTTTCCAATGTGTGCATTGTTTCGAGATCTGCCCTGTACTCCAAAATGATCGGGGCCATCGAGCAGTTCTGCGTTTTAATTACAAGATCGGCCACTGCGTAGAAGTCACTCTTTGCTCGTTTTTTCTCTGAAAGCACGCTCTCTATTAAAACGCGCAACTTTGAATGTCTGACCAAACAGCACCTTCAGAACCTTCCTCGCTCGTGCATAGTTTTTTTCGGGTCGATGGAGGTGTATCCATCAGTAGCTTTTATGGCTCTACAATAACGATAGTGAGATAAGTAGAGCAGCCTTTGTCCGAAGTCGGTCACCCCATCACCGACGAAGCGTTCAAACTGTCTCAGGAACTTGCAGTCCGTCAAAAGCGGTTAGCTGTACCCATGGTAAATCGATCATTGGTTTTACCGGTGTCGAATGTTTGACGGCGGGCTTAAACCCCCTCCCATTTCTATTTGCCCTGGTCTGTTGAAGGGCTCGTAGTTACCAGTCTCATGCTCACGTTCGTTCAGTCCACAAATTTCCTCTGCATCCTGGGCCTGCTGCTTAGCTAATAACGGCTCCTGTTCTAGACTAAGTATCTTCAACTTGAACAAATCAACTTTCCTGCACCCATTAGTACCCTCGATAATACGTGAACTATCACAGACAGGGCCCGGTGATCCAACAGTAATTATAGAATAAAAGTTACAAAATACTCTAGTGACTTGCGGCATTTCCTCCCGTCCAAGTTCCGATTGCTTTGATCCTCTTCTGGCCGTACTGCGCTTTTTCTCTTGCCAGTTTGATTGCTTAGGTATTTTACCACGCTTAAGAGCAATACGTAGCCCAATTAGAGCGATCCCCGAAATCAAAACATGGTTGACAGGTAAGTTCTACCATGCTGTATTATTAAATAGTGTAACAGTTATTCCGATCGTTAGAAACGCGCAGCCGAAATAATGAATCCCAAAGTCAGGACAAAACTGATTCGCTGATTCCACGGTGCTGTATTAACAAACTACACGCATATAAATCATGTAAAACCCCCAACTGTACGATAACAACGTTCAGCAGCTAAGATCATAGTTCAACAAAGGCCCCTGCCAGGTGCCACTGTCACGGCAGTCAAACTTCGAATCGAAAATATGCCATGGCGCATGAGAAAAACATAAACAAATGTTCACGTGCAGTAATTATTGCGTGCTGTGCTTGTTCGAGAGTCAATAACATAGACAGCACAGCCTCAACAATAAAAGTATATGGCAACGGCTGGGAAGGATTTCCACACATGTTAATGGGCAGTATGATGAAACACACAAACCTCAATTGCGCGATCACACAGACTCAGAAAACGAGAACCAAGTTTACGGCGTGCGAACGACAAGCAAATGTGTCAAGCAAGACCAAGGTAGCTCGTTGAAGGCGAACAAGCAAAGATTGGTTCGTGGGAGCAAAAGATGTGGAGAAACACGCAACCCACACTCCATCTCTACGGATGGCCTCAACATTTAGTTCACTAGGCAACGACCGCCTTATATCACCAGGCTGCACCCCTAATGTCATGCAAAGATTAGAAGCGAACAGACACCCTTGTGAGATGTCACTAATGCCGGGACCTACAGTTTCTGTTCCCAAAATAGATTGTTTCTCAAACCGTTATTCCTACCAGCGAAATCCTCGCTCTACGCGCATTTATACGGACGATGCTCGCAAAGCACTTCACAGCTATTACTCAAAGCTGCATCTGCCTAGCTTTTCATTTCCTAACTTTTCCGTGCCGCCACCGTTTATCCCGCTAGTTCCTTTACCATACCAAAATTTTCGTTTCGCTCCACCACAGGCGTTTTACGCGCAGGATACATCCACAAACCCCCTCCGAGTAAATTTTCCCCACCCTGGGGCATACAATCCCACAATCTTTCGTCTCTTCTAACCCTGACGAACCACTTTTCAATACCGACACCTTACAAGTCGTTCATACCTCCGGCAGCACACCGAACTCCGAAGGCCAACTACCCAACACTGCGTATTACCAATACCTCCTTCGTTGATGACCTCCATATAACCCCCCTACCAACCGCCGATTCCTATCCTACCTCACCCGGGCAAGTCGCATCGATGGGCGGCGAAGCCACCCCAAACTCTTTTAGTCCCTACCCTCTGAGGCCTGCTCTTACCACACAACAACCAATACCAAGGTTGTCACGTGGACAAGCCAATACCTTCCATAACCACGTATTCTATCACTGCACTGGGGCATTGAACGATCCCAACGAATCAGGACAAGTGGCAGGACTACTTCGTCTAAGGTCTTCTCTTTCACCCCGTAATAACCCTAAATTAATTACTTCCGGTTCGTCCGCGGCTAATTCTTCCGAAGCCTTCGGGGAGGCATCCAACGCTCACTTTTCCTCCTCTTCGGTAATAGCTCCAACTCACGCCCCTCACCGTGCACTTCCTCCGACCAACAACTCCCATACGTTACCTAACCCTGACACTCACTTCCACATGAGTGGGTTGTCATTCATCTTATTTAACTCGCGATCCATCTTAAATAAGCTTCATCACTTAAAAAATTATGTCATAACCTCCAGTCCTGACATCATCTTTATTACTGAAACCTGGCTCACCGAACACACCAGCACAAGCGAAATTATGCTTGAAGGGTACAAGGTTTTTAGGGTAAATAGGATCGACAGACGCGGAGGTGGGTGCCTTGTGTACGTACAGCACGCCCTTTCAGTAGTCCCCATCAGACATGCCACACTCGACTCAATTCCGGATTCTCTATGGCTCACAATTCGGTTCTCAACTGTAGTCATGCACATTGGCTGTATCTATCGCCCGCCCTCATCTACTATTGCAGACTTAACTTCTTTAATTGAAGCCTTTGATTACCTTTCACTACTACCTTCGGCAGCGAAAATCATAGCCGGTGATTTTAACTGGCCTAAAATATCCTGGAGAAACCTCACGGCACCTTCCAACTTAATAGACTTTGTGTCCCATACTCACATTGGGGGCTGGGTGCAACACGTTAAAACCCCTACTAGAAACGCCAACATACTAGATCTTATATTCACCCACAGCGTTTCCCACTTTTCGGTTTCCGTTCTGAATAAATTTCCGGGTAGCGACCATAAGATAGTGGCCGGTAACCTCTCCTTCAATCCTTATCCACCAGACTATCTGACCCCAGTCAACAATCCCGTCCGTTTAAATTGGAACCCTCTGCCCAATCTCATCCATAATCAAGATTGGAGCAGTTTTTTTCTAACGGCTGACCCCCAACAAGCGGCTGATCACTTTTACTTTAACATGGGAAACTGCCTCCAGAAACTTAGCCCAATATCCCAAAACTCCTCCCTTAGGAAGTCCAAGCTTGCATCCCTCCAACAAAAGTACCTCAAGATGCAAAGACTTTACCTCCAAAACCACGACTTCTCTCTTTTCTTAAGGCTAACGCGTCTTACTGATATTATCCGGGACCTAAAGGAAAAACAGCTCCGCAACGAAGAATCCAAAGCCCTAAGGCATCCCAACAAAGCACTGAAACTCTCACTCCTACACAAATCTAGGAATTCGGCAACGGATACTATGATCCAATATGTCGTGTTACCGAATAAAACTTCGGCCACCTCCCCTTCTGATATCGCTGAGGCCTTCAACCATTACTTCGCCAATTCTATGGCCCTGGCCTCAGACACAGCACCCCCAAATCCTCTGGCTATTACCAGCTCTTCCTTATCTACCCTAACCTTTGAAGTAAACGTTATTTCCAGGCTCATCTCACGTTATAAAGCATCTGCGCGTCCTGGACCAGACGGGTTGCCCCCAGCTGCAATCATTAACGGTGGATCGGACCTTCCACTTTTACTACTGAACCTATTCACCTTGTCACTGAAATTTAGTTTGGTACCGTCGAACTGGAAGCGTTCAGTCATCATCCCACGACATAAAAAAGGACCTGTCCACGAAATTGCTAATTACCGCCCCATCAACCATACCCCTATCATTTCCAGAATAATGGAAACGATTATCAAAGATGGCATTACCACCCATCTTCTCGCTTCTAACCTTCTTAGCGATAGGCAGCACGGGTTCCTCAAATCGCGATCATGCACCACATGTCAGTTTGACTTCCTCAACCTAGTCACTAAGGCTGTTGATAGCGGGCAGGCATTAGTAGTTGTCTACCTAGATCTGTCGAAGGCTTTCGACCGTGTTCCACACCTGCATCTTATCTCCAAATTGCGTTCATTCGGCATTGGTGACCCGCTGTTTTCTTGGCTGAAATCTTATCTTGCTCATCGTTCGCAAGTGGTCCTCGCCAACGGACATACTTCTAAACCGAAACCTGTTACAAGTGGCGTTATACAGGGAAGCGTACTGGGTCCTCTCCTATTTCGACGCATTGGATCTAGTTCACCATGGCACGCCATTCTTGTTTGCAGACGATATAAAAATAGTTTACTCTTTCAATTCCAATGATGCTACCCATACTCTTTGCAACATTTCCGCTGACCTCGCAGCACTTGACCGCTGGTGCCACACCTGGAGGATGAGCTTTTCCACTGATAAGTGCGAGGTCCTAACCTACAAGTTCCAATTGCCCCCTGGATCCTTAACTCTTGGTGGGTCCCCAATAGCCATTCAACCTACTGTCCGCGATTTGGGCCTCAACTATTCCTGCTCCCTCAACTTTTCTGAGCACGCTGCCATCCAAGCGGCCAAGGCTAGAAGAAGTGTGGCCCTTCTCTTCCGGTCCTTTCGTCTCCGGGACAGCATCATCAGCATCTACAAATCACACATCAGGCCTTTGCTCGAATACTGCCCAATAATATTTTCTAACATGACGAAATTCGACAGAGTTGCGATTGAAAGCATACAAAGGCGTTTCACCAAACAACTACTTGGTTGGTCCACGTCTTTAAGCTATAGAGAACGATGCCAAAATCTGGATCTTGACCCACTCTGGCTCCGCCGCTTAAGACTAAACTTAGTCTTTTTGTATAACCCGCTCCATAACCGGTCTTTTTCCTTTGACCCAGTAAGCTTCTCCCGTGAAACCCCCTACTCACTTCGGCACAGGCCTTTTACTGTCCCTTCTAGTATAGCTAAGTCGGCCATACGGTCACGTTTCTTCCTTCTTGTCTACTCTAAAGTCTGGAACAAGTTGCCCATCACCCTTCGAGCTTCACAAACCAAGTCCCAATTTCTGTCGGCACTCATCCCATATCTCAGCGTCACCCGTGCACTACAGTTATCTAATATATGCTTGGCAGAAGAAATAGCTTACGAGAGGGGCCTCGACTTCTAAGACTAACCCCTTCTCCGAACCTGCTCCCTTCAATTAAGGACACAATCAACGATAGACAGTTTCATCTATCTGGCTGAGTTCTCAACGTTAGACTACCTATGGCCATTTCCTCAATGAACCGAACAAATGGAAATGCCACTAATTTTAACCACTTTGCTTCCATCCAACCCCGTAGTTTCCGTCACTCTTATGCCTCGTCCTTCACTGGTTTTTATATGCCTCCAATAACCGTTGATCCGCAGCAGGGGCACACCCTGACTGCTGCTTTCTATCTGCTCTCCTTTCCCACGTAATCCCCCTTCATTCTTAGCCCCTTTTCAACTCCTGTCATGCTAATTTCCACATTTTCAAGGGTTTAGTTTGTTTGTTCCATCACTTGTAAACAGCTGATTATGCTAATTTCCACATTTTCAAGGGTTTAGTTTGTTTGTTCCATCACTTGTAAACAGCTGATTATGCACTTGGCATGCTTCGGACGTCTCCGAAATAAACTATTATTATTCATTATTACATTATCATAACCCACAGCTGGAAACACGTCCAGACTGCAGTACCCCTTTATTTCAGGTTTGCTTTCTCCCACTATCTCAGTCGCAAAACTGGCTAACCAAGGATGCCACTCTGACTCGTACGGACAGAGACTCAAGTGGAACCTACCATAGCTATTGGGACCGAAATCAAACCATACAACAGGAAATACCCCTAATTGCTTATCAGATCGTTCAACGTTTTTAAACGCAACCAACTCGGGTTCCAGTTCACGCGCATGCCGCTACTATACAGCCACAATCGACTGATCGACCGACACATACATTGGCCTGCCAGACGAACCTTAAGCACTCGATGCCGTACGTTACCAGAAACGACGCTGAATAACACTGAAGGCAAATGTGTCAACACATACATATATATTTTTCAGTGAAACAGCATAATAACTCTGAAGTCCATGCGGAGATTTCCCACTTTATCATCCGTTACCACTGTTTATCTTTCCTACGACCCGTAGCCGGCTGGAAATTGACTCTCCACTTCCCGAAGACCTTCCAGTTGCGCTTTCTTATTTCAGAATGGTACATGTTACTGATCCTGAATCTAAACTCACCTTTTTATGGTCTGCTGTTTCTCCCATATCCACCAGTGTTCACTCTCGCAAAATTGGTCTCATGCCCCCCTGCTTCAAAACTCATTCCGTTTATTGAACTCCGGTAAATCCGTCATTCAGGGTGTGCATTGTCTCCATGATCGCCATCCTGTTCGCATGCGTTGATTTTCCCGAACATACTTCTTTAAAATTTCCCCCCCTCTTTTTCCTCATGATCAAAAATTTACTCCATCTGCATAACCTCGGTGGGCCTCCGGTTTCCTTGGCTTGCATCATTCTCGTTCGTAATGCGTCCTAGCACTGCGGTAATGATTTTTCGACATCCTCACCGCGAACCAGTGCCCTGGCCGGAATCGAAACCGGTTCAAAAGTGCCGCGCGTAAAAATTATCAGAATGATCCATTCAAACTGTGGCTGGCTTTGTTTTTCCATCTTTGATACTCTCGACTTTCATATTCTGGATTTGTAAATATTCCATCTTATTGAGTAACGTGTTACACCATGATCATGCGCTACAGCGTGCATCTCGACTATGGCCGAGAAATATACCAGTATTATTATTATTATTATTATTAGTGTGTGCGAGATTGGTGCCATGAAACACGAAATTGAAGCGTCTTTGGCGGATTTTCTACAGCCGATCATGACAAAGAGTACAGAGCGAGAAACCACCAGGGAGAATTCACACGAGCGTGTGCCATGCTAGCAGTCGAACAAAGAGCGGCATGGCTTGCAGCGATAAAACAGTTTATCATAGGACGGCAATGTAGGTGGTTGCCAGGAGCGATTGCGGCGTAACTACACAACTTCTGCCAGAAGGCTGGGGGAGGTGTCTTCAAAGTGCTGCACTGTAACAATGTTAACCTGTTCCCAAAAACGATTCCCACGATTCGAAGAGCGACGACGTGGTGACTACTACGACAAGCGTGGTGTAAATAACCATCAGTTTTTGTGTGTTGGATATAGACGGAAAAAACTGGAATGGTGCTTTTGTTTGTCTGCGAGAATCCGTTACGGCACGATAATTGCCCCGGTATATACTGTAGGTGAGCTTTTCTCCTTGATTTGGGCATGCTCGGCCCTCACAGTCGGCTGTCTGGCAGTGAAAAATAGTCGGGGTTGACAGGAACTTTAGTTCCTTGAGAAAAAACTGTTGATTTTTATGATAAAATCGTACCCGTATGTATCGCTCGTGCACGCTACTGGTCTCTCCACTCGTCATGGTAGCATGCCCAAGATAGATTTACACTATATTCCCGTTCCTATGTTGACTTTTCACAACTCTCTCATTATAAAGTGATTCACTCATGGATCAATTTTGTGTCTTTCTTCGACCACTTCTCTCATGATCTCTTCGGCATTCGCCCCCCCCCTCCTTCCCCCAGGATGCACTGAGTACCTTCTATTGGGCCATTGACATCAGTATACCGCCAATAACTCCTATCAGCTTACTCCTTCGTTGTCCCATTTTTTCTATTACCGACGATCTGACTCCATTCACTGTTCAGCCCATTATCGATTTCCCTTTCATTTTTCGCAGTGTGTACACGACTCTTCACGTCTGCGGTTTCTGGCAATCTATTTTCAAAAATTTCAGATAACCAAAGTATCTCTCGATCATGTCCTATTTCACGCCTATTGCGAACTTTTTTGTTAGCTTCCGTGCATACATCCCACATTTTCACGTGACTCCATTCTTCACCAGATCTTCTGACCACCGAAACTCTGCTTTCTGTTTTACCGGACTTTATCATTTTTGACCACCCTTATTTTATCTTTACCCTTTGGCATCAAAAAAATTGTTTCAGTTTCATGGAACCTGAAATTTATGGACAGTTCTACCTCCTGATCTCGGGCTCCTCCGAAATGAGCCACTAGCAGTACCATAATCACTATCTTTTCCGTTGAAGCGTTATAGGCGCCGCGACCTTGCAGAGAAAACAGCCCAAAACTTTTCGTGGTAGCATAGCTCCACAAACTTCGGCATACGCTGGTATCCCGACGTCTACGACAACGAAGGGAACAAAATGCTCTAAGCCTCGCGAGCATCATTTTTTATTATAAGGTGTAGGAGTAAACCAGCAGATGCAGATGGCACCTTTATAATCGACGGACTATTCGGAACATCATTCCTAGTAGACCCCGGTGCACGGGTAAATACTATTCAACATTAACCCACGGACAGCCATAGTCAGTGAGCCATCTGGTTGGCTGCGGCCAGTGTGACACCTATAAAGACTTGCTGCAAGCTTCCACTCGCAGCTAATCTCGCTTTGCGCAGCAAACCGCAATGGGTGTTTAAAAATGCTGACCCCCCACTTAGTCATTTACATCAACCCTCTTCTACACTTCAACCTAATAAATGATCGGTCCGGCTGTCGTCTTGTGGGCAAGAATACCAAAGCCCCAACCGACGGCACCCCGCCAAGTAAGCCTCCGCTTTCTTCAATCCTCGTCACTCCTGCAGGCATAGAATGCTATCAGGAGGTCCTGCACTAGCTTCCCGGATTAACCAGACCCATTAGCGTGCTATCACACGTGGTGAGTGACATAATGTAACATGTGGTCACACCTGGTCCATATATCCATTACCGCTCCAAGCTCCGAGCGCCCGGCGAACCCAGACTTTCCAAGGCTGAGCTTCTGCGCAAGCTGCATTCGTATCGTCGAACCATCTTCAAGTCCCTTAGCCTCTTTAGCACATGTGGTACGGAGAAGTATGTTGACGGTTGGTGGCATTGTGATGGTCGCCAGGCAACAAACCTTAGTACTACGCCCGATCACTGCCCAAATACACCAATCCAAGAACTCACACCAAGTTCAAGTGGTTGCAAGGTTTTCATTTGCGTGAATCTGGTTCGCGCTCGCCATCAAAATTAAGCCAACCCAAGCGACATACGTAAAACAAATGTAGCCACACCGTTTGGCCTGTTCAAGTTCCTTCGAAAGCCCTTCGGTCTAAGTGACATTGCAGAAAACCATCCCAGGCATTTGAAGATTAGGCCTTCCAGGTTTCAGAAGGGATTTACACCGACTTAGACGATATCCTGGTCGCCAGTATAGCCTCTGACGACCACGATGTGTATTCACGAGCACTTTTCAAACTTTTGACTAAACATGAGGCAGCCATCATAGCTACGAAATATTTAATTAACCAAGAGAGTATTGCTTTCCCTGGTCGCGAGGCGTCAACCACAGGCGTTCCTCTCAAGAACGATGAAGTGCAGGCAATTCCCGAATGCCCCAAAATTTAATCTTTCAAAAGGCATCGAGAAGTCCATGGCTTACCCAACTTTAACCGTCGTTTTACTCAAAAATGGGCTCGGTTGATGCAGCCTCTCTACGATTTACGTAGCATAAGACTAAAACATTAGGACTTCACGAGAATGCCCGTTTTGCCTCCGTCGAGCTGAAAAGGCTATCCCCAACGTAGCCGCCGGTACACCTCACCTACCAAACACTCCCCCGACACTACCAACTGACGTTTCAGACTTGGCCATCGAAGCTGTTCTACAACGAGGATTACGAAGAATTAAGTTCAGGTCAATGTCACAGTGAAGCTAAAATCTCGTTTTTCTGTTTTGGCTTTTCGCTTAGCTTGGACTTAGTTTCGTTCCAGCCCTAATAGTACTAGTAGTTTATACTGGAACTTTGATTTTAGGAGTATTAATTGAGACAACCTATAGTGAAATTGTAAGCGATTATCGTAAAACATCAGCACAAATCTTTTCCAGGAAAATGAGGATTAAGCCTAGCAAGATAATTTCCTTTGCGACTCTATCTATAAAACTATTGTTGATTCTCGGCTAGATCACGGTATTAGGAGAACTATCACACCACGTTGTTTACCGATTTAAGTCGGTATAGTTTTTACCTAACTATCTAGAGTGTTACTGAAACTAACAGTTTTTGAATGTGCTTCCATAACTCAGAAAAAATTCCGGAGATTTCCTCTTGAGGCATAGTCATGACTTGATGAACAGATTTAAAAGTTCTTGC
This sequence comes from Fasciola hepatica, assembly GCA_948099385.1. Lineage (NCBI taxonomy): Eukaryota > Metazoa > Platyhelminthes > Trematoda > Plagiorchiida > Fasciolidae > Fasciola > Fasciola hepatica. The sequence continues at coordinate 706,127 of CANUEZ040000131.1, forward strand.
ACCATGAATCCTCGAGCTTTTTCCCGGGATACGAAGGGACCGAAATCTTTGTCTACTACAGAAGAGTTTGCACTATTATGCGTTATTTTATTGCAGTCTACTGTCTTATTCAACATCACCCCGAAATTTGTCTTTGTTTTGTTTCAAAGTCCCATTATCAGCGGTTTCATAGTGTCACATTTAAATAAACAACAGTTTATTTTGGATAACTTTGAAACATGCTGCAAAGCAAAAATCAAACATTGCGGTTGGAAGCTGAATCAGAGTTTCAGGAGGGCTGTAAAATTAAGTGCACGCTATTAAATGTAAGAAAACGTTTTCAAGTCCATTCCTGTGGTACCGTTCGACAAATTTATGCTCAAGGTCAGGTGGTCCAGCCGGCCAAAGGTAGGGTGTATTTATTCTTCCAATGTGTGGAGTAGGTTAGGAATAGCAAAGATCCACACAAGTCCTACTAAACGAAGACCGTTCTGCCTATGAACTATACAGGATTGACGGATACATGGGTACCGTGAAGAAGAAACCTTCCAGAAGGAGAGGTAATCAAGCGATAGAGCTCCGCAATGTATGAGTGGGGCCGCGATGTAAAACTGAACGATGGAAAACGGTGGTATTTAGCATAAAGAACAAGTAAAATCAATCGAAGACTACCAATGTAAATTTCAATGGCCGTATATCAGTTGAGCCAGTTGTAAAACAAGTTGTAAACACACTGGACTGTGGTTGCCAAAGTGATGGTGAAAGAAGTGGCCGGATAGAATCACTGAGACTTTAAGCATATTGTTTGCTCTCAGAAGAAAGGAATATATTGCATCACCGTGAGACTAGTAACTGGGAGCGAATCGGTATGGCGCTTAACTACAACAGTAGGAAAAACATAGCTGGCAACAACGATGAAGTGACGGGTAGAAGACTACATATTTATGTTCTTTACAGAAGGTGGACCACTTGATGGTGACAGAACAGATTTCTGCGGTACAAGAGCTTATCAGATGTGCATTTGTGGGGTATGATAACTTGCAAGATGGCGATACTGCAGTGCAAGAGCCCTAAGTGGGTGGACAGTGGAACTGACAGAAAAGGCAAACAATCATAGAATCAGCGATTTTTGGAAAGCCCTAGGGATACATTTTACGGTGACATATAATGTTTGAAGATTGTGGCACGCAAGTAAATGACAGCAGTGAATGCGTAATTTTTGAAGCATATCGGTAAAAGCAGCAAAGGGGGGTGAGCTTCATCTTAGGAAAAGGTCAAGTTTACGAATAAGACTGCTGGATAGTTTGGCATGAAACTGCGGGGAAGTGGACCGGGAGCAACAAGCCAAGAATGTTGCGGGGTTTTTAAGTGTGTGATGAATACGCACCAAATAAAGTAAGTTTTTTCGGGAGTAAAAGGCTGTGAGTTATGATGGCAAATATAAAAGCGAGCATGATGGAGAGTCCATGTTAGCTGGAGGAGACAGCAGCGTATTTGCAGCATTTCGAGTATATGAATCGTGTTCTTTTTTTAAGCCGCGACCGGTGCTGGTGGGTGGGGCTGACCGTGCGTGGGACACCCAACCTGAAAGCCATTTCTGGAAAAACGGGGTGCAATCCGCCAACCTAGCTGCGCCTGCACATCATTTCAGAAGTCCATCGCGCTCGAAGAGCACCGGCCAAAGCGATGGATTTGACGGCGCCCCGCACCGGCGGGACTCGCACAGGTGATGTTGGTCGAGATCACATAGCAGTGGAGATGGAGTATTCCAGGAGAATGCGAGGGATCCTAGAAAAAAAGGGTCAGTGAGTGAGCGACGGAAAGTTGGGTGAGCATCAGACTGTCATCCGGAAGTCTGGTCTAGACAGTTTGCCGGTACTGTCACCGGATCATTCCGAGACATCACAGGGGAGATGCGCACTGGTTGGTGTCTTTAAACATGATAATAGGGAGACGCAATCTGGGATGCTCCCAGCCTAGTGTCAACGGTCAGTGTTGAGAAGAAAAATCTAGTGGTTTAATTACAGTCTACTTTGGGAAGAATGAGGGCTATGAGCCATTGGGCTTGAATGAGAATACCAAAATAATGAACAAAACTAGGAATGAGAATGGGGATTTCGAGGTTAATGGGGGTCACAGAAATTACTTAAACGCCAGAGCGAAATAAAGAGGGAGAATGGGGTCAGTTTGGACCGAGTAAAGCAAATTAAGTATGATGGAGATAGATAAGGGACTTTAGGGAGCGTGAATTAGGGGGAATCTAACAAGATCGGTGTAAGTGATGTAAGTCATTCCAATGGATACAAATAAGCTGACTATGAAGAGGGCGTATGGGACAGGTGATGTCGACGCTGCAAAGGATGTTACCCGGGTCAGGCTTTCTTCATCTATTCAAAAATCTAGGTTACCCACGTGCGCTTTTTCCAACTTGGTGCGCGAATGTGTTATTGTAGAACTTCGGGGACATCTGAATATCTTGTAAAACAACTTTGAATTGGTCTGGTGTCTGGCAGGCCCGAATGCCTTCGGGGAGCCTGTTCCAAACACCGGAATAGATGGCGATGAAGAACATTTCTCTTAGTTTTGTCCTGGATTATGGAACTTTAGTGGTTTGATCTCGGTTACAAAGAGGGTAGGGTGCATCTTGAGTGAAACATAGATCAGTGATAGAAGTGTGTGCCCTAGAATGCAGGAGGTCGAATAGAAGATAGATATCGAATTTCATACGTCGTAGCCATAGGAGTTCAGTCTTACTAGCTCACGTCTCTCTTTGTTATTCGAGGGAGATGATGAGCCAAGTAAGTGCTTGGTGAAGGATCGGTGAACTTTTTCGATCGCATGTCTACTGGATTTGCTCATGTGGATGTGTACCAGATGGCGGTACTCACGCTTCGGTCTGGCGTGGGATTTAAAGATCGGAAGCTGACTGTCGCGCATTCTAAAAGTTCTGCAGAAGAGATCTGCCGTTCTCTCAGTCTTAGCCACCTTGGGGGTAGATTGTTCTTAAAAGGCGAGCGTGCAGGAGTACTGTAAGCCGAGATCTCGTACTAGAGGAGTAATAGGAACGTGCGAGCCGTATAAGGCGAGGGATTTAGGAGGAATTTGATTGTTTACTTGAGAATGGCACCCTTTGCGAACGAGAAACTCATTTTCCAAGTGTTTCACCATGTGTCAAGAGCGTCCAGGCGGTCAGATATTTTAGTGAGGGTATAAATTAAGGTAAAGCGTTCGTGGTAACATACAATTTCAGTATCATCGGCTAATAGAAGCTTGTTGCCATGGCGTCTTACTTTGAATATATCGGTAATACAGAGAAAAAATAAAAGTGGGCCTGACGAACTGCGTTCAATAACACCACTTGCAAATGGCTGGCGCGATGAGAGGTAACCCTCTCTGTTTACTGCTTGTGATCTCATGCTAACTTAGGATGATAACCAAGAAAAGAGTGGGTCTGGTATGCCTGAAAATTTGACCTCGGTTGGCAGCTAAGCATGAGGCATGTGATCAAATGCTTTTGTTACGTAAAGGAAGATAATGATGATTGTCTCTCCAGGGTCAGCCGACGTTGTGATTAGACTGAGAAAATCAAACTGGCTGATCAGACATGACCTAGACTTTAAGAAGCCATGCTGGTCTTTACTTACTAACCCACGGGTGAGGATAAAATGTACAATCCTCTTCTTAACTACTCGTTCCATTGCCTTAGATATAATGGGAGTTTGCTTTATCGGGCGGTAATTAACACGTTCATGTTAGGCGCCCCTCGTTTGAGGGAGAATGACAAAGGACGTTTTCCACTGAGATTAGAAAATGCCTTGTGACATGAAAAGATTAAGTAATCTCAGCAAAAGCGTCGCAACCTCCGGGCCGCCAAGATAAAATCGAGCTGGCGGGATACCGTAGGGTCCAGGGCGGGCCGGGGGGAGAATGGTATTCACAAGCTTTCTGACTCAGTTGGCTGAGAATACTATGGTTGACAAGGTATCAGCTATAAGGGAAATGGGGTCGTGGGTTGGAATACTGCGGTCTGCTTTGAAGATAGAAGCAAAGAAACTACTGAAAGCCCCAGCAATCACCTGCGGCAAGCTAACATAAATGTTCCCCAATGGGATTAAATGCGGTATTTTGGGTGTACAGCGGGGAGTTTGAGTTTTATTATGGCCATAGAGGTGGGTTATTTTATTTGGCTGGTTTGAAGTGCACAGTTCTTGCTTTTTCAGCTTCTTCTCCCTTTGCTTAGTAGCTGGCGTGCGAGATGGCTCAGTAAGAGGAAGATAGAGAGATCTTCGGTCTTTTCGTAGGCAAGCTGCAACTTCTCAAATTTACGTTGCATTTTTTGTTGTTGGTAGGTCTTTCTCGCGCTGACTTTGACTTTCTCGGGAGAGATGACATTCAGAGAGCAGAACAAGTTAGAGTAAACCACATAAGATGCCAGCCGGGGATCATATGTTGGGAAGAATTCATTCTAGGTTTGACTGCGCAGGATGGTGAGTAGAATGTCCCAATTTGCACTTCTGAAAGATTTCAGATTTAGGGTATTTTCGTGGTAATGCCGTTGAATGGAGAATTCACACGTCATGACCTTATGATCTCAACCATGAAAGTGGCTAAGGATATTTGCCTTTATATTTCGGAGGCATAAAGTAAAATTAAGGCCAAGAATATTGTTCCCTCCTGTAGGTGATGTTATGTGTAGCTTCCGTCCGCCTGCGCGAATACATGAGATAAAATTGCACAACTTCGGAGAGAAATTCAGGGTTGCCCAACGAATGTCAGGGAGACTGAATTCCCCGCTATGATTTTAGCAGTTTGTGGGGTTTCAGCTACGTGAAGGAACGGATCGGTGATTGCATTTACGTCGCCCATGTTGTAGCCCGAAGGACAGTAAACACAACCAATGACGAGCTGTTCCTGAAGCAGTGGTATAGAGATCCAAACAGGGTTTTGAACCTTATCAGAGACAGGAAGGTCGAGTGTTCTGAGACAGCTCTTACTTTAGGCAAGACATCCACCACCACGTCTCTCAGATCTGTTCGTAGCAAGTATATTATAACCGGGTACGGAGATGTGTTGCAGGGCAGTTTATTCAGTAAGCTAAGTTTCAGTTATCAGGACCACATTCGAGTGCGATTGCTGTGCAACGGAGCGGATGGAGGTAGGCTTGCTCACGAGTGAGCGGGCATTGCAAAGTGCTATTGCGAAATTATCATTATCATGGCCATGAAGTGCCTTGAGTATATGAAGCCTCGAGTTGGCTGCCAAGTTTGGAAATATAGTAGCCACTGGTAGACTGTTGGTTTGTGTGAAGAGAGATATGGTACGGGAGGAGGCGGGATGTTCAGAGAAAGCAGAAAAACTGGTAAATTTGGATGTGGTGGAGTTGAGTACGAAAGCACTTTGGTCCCAAACCACCGAGTTCCACGTTTTCACTTCAGGGGGCATTTACCTTGTGGAAAGTAACACTACTTCGTATATTCGGCTCTCAGGTACAGTCGCTGTCAGCTTTAAAATGCCAAAACTATCAGCCAACCAAACAAAACCCTCAAGGTCGGTCGTTATAAATCCCAGCCAAAAGTGCTCGCCAAGTCAAAAGTTTCGAAAATTTCACTGAATGAGTGTTCTGTCAAACTGACAGATTTTTCGGGGGGACCAGTGTAAGGGCTGAGACAATAGAACAAAATCTCCTTAATTTTAGCAGTTAGAAGTCTTCGGCTGATACAATCTCGTCCAAGTTGATTCTGCTCACGTATTTCTCTGATCCTCCAACAAATCCGTCAGCTCAAGACAGGGTCACGGTTGGGCTTTTCGTAGATGCTTTTGCCTCGAAAGTCATGCGAAGAATCAGCAATTCAAAAGGCACTGTTGTATCTACTATACCCGACAGAATCCCTGTTGAAGAAGTAAAACATAGCCTTTCAAGTGCTGTCAGTATGACCGACCACCCTTGCTAATGATTTCGGCTTGGGAAGAATATTCAACGGAAACCTCGTCCACTGCTGTTCAAATTTCTTGACGAGAAACCCGCCAAGGCATTCATTAGGAACCAGTCCACAGCAGCTTTAAAACGCCCGGTCATAAAAGTTAAGATTGCTGCAGATAAAACCCCCCCGCAGAGGGAATTCGCCTGGTCCGTCAGCAAGTATCCAGTTGCGCCAAAACTCGTACGCCATCATCTACCTGCTCCTTCACCTTCTGACAAAGCGCCCAGTACACACAATACCAATCCGGCTTCAAGCACATCAGAGCATCGATCCCATACGTTCGACGTCGGCTTAGATATATCCCTTTTTTGATCTCGCCTCGCCAACCAACGCCTGAGAAACCAAGAGACATAGAAGTTGCCCCTGGAAAAATCTCATCCATTGGGCTGGCTAACTCGAATTCGCCATTACCTACAACAGGACCATTGACCACGGCCGACGACGGTGTGAATTTCCCAACCAGATTATAATCATACCCGGAAATTCTCTTACTGTCAACAGCGGCACCACATACCTTCTAGTCTTCCTCGTCACTCGGCCTCAGTAGCGACTGGACAGTCTAGTGCGCACAGATTAGCTGTACCCAGGCCATTTCACAGACCAGTGAAAAAGTCATCACCAGGTGGAATACATATTGTTGACACTACGATCAATTCTAACTCAGTCATCAAGACAAATTATTCACCGCTAAGTACCCAGAGCGAAGCAACACAGAAATAAACAACCAAAAAAAGGACTTTGTTCAAGATCCATCTTCTCACTCAGAACTACGGTCCACTAGTTGCAGAGTACATACCCCCCATCCAAGCCTCTTATACACCTTCCTATTATCCTCCTCATCGAGGTGCCACAACTAGCCCCGTGCTTTTCAAATGATACCATCCTTTATACCAAAAAATCACTTGAGTGTTTTGCAAAAATTCTATCTTATTTTGAGTGATATTTTCCCCTATGAACAGCCCCCTTTTTATCACTCACGTACCTGTTCCACTCTAAAATCCCTTTTCTACCGCAGGTCAATTACAACAGTACCCGCGACCTTCCAATCTCCGCGCCAATTAATACCTCTATACCTCACTTCCATTTTACAATCCCCAACCAGGTTACAGCCCACCAATTCACTGATGCCAAGGGGCCAACTGAGTTACCGTCCGTATTAAGGCAGGTGCCAAAGTAATTGATACTACTACACTTCCTTTTTCTCTCCCACTCGATAGCCACTCATCCCTCTATCTTCGTATTTCTATGTCCCATCCACCAGTGTTCACCAGTAGCAGGGCTCTTGACAGTGACATTTCACTGTGTCGTTCCGCACTAAGTTGAATTACGAACGGCCGATCTCCATCCAATCTGACGGCCCCAATTTTCTGGCCGGACAACCAAGCTAACTGCCTCGCCAGGTAAGCCTGCTCAGCTTACTTCGCCATCCATGGCGTGTCATATTCCCTCGTCTACGTTGCCAACTGCTCCATCTCAAGAAATACTGGTTGTGTTATCCGCTCCTGCTTCAGAGAATGGTATGCCAGCATCTCGTAAAGATCCTAAAGTTAATCTTAACTCCACTAAAGGGCTCACACAACTTACGCTGAATGCACGCTCAATGGTGAACAAGGTACAAATGCTGCGTATAGTATTTTTCACGTCTGGTTACGACCTTACCTGAATTACCAAAACCTGGTTGACAGACGGCACTCCAAACGAGGACATCAACATCAACTGGTACCAAGCATTTAGGAAAACAGACTAATTCAGCGGGAGGGACTGTTTCGCAAAAGCAATGCGTACCATGTTAGCAAAAAGACGTCAGCACCCCATACTGAATAACTTGCCCGGTTCAGTTTGGCGACAGGTCACCACAGGATGTTCTGACTTTATTATCATGTGCATCTACCCATCCCATATACAAATCAAAATGACCTTTCCCCTATCATAAAAGCTTTAAAAGTGGTTGCTGACATACCCAGACCCAAAAAGGTAACCGGTGACTTTTCCCCGCACCAGGCACCTTTCGGTCCACTTTGGAAGCCATACATCACCTAATACACTGCATCCCAGCATCCGCTTGGGAGGATGGACTCAAAGTGTGATGTGCCCAACTAGAGGCAGTGACATTCTTGGGCCCATTTTTACCGTGCGATCATTTCGTAGCACAAGTTGATCGTGAACAACATCCTAGGAAGTGATCACCTACCGGTAAGGTGTGAGTTTTCAGTGCCAACACGAACCATTCACAAACCACCCGTAAAAAGCCCTTCCACCAAGCTAGCTGGAATCACTCACCCTCACTTATTCGAGCCAAAAACCGAGAGGCTTTTTATCCGACTACTTGCATACTGCGTTGGATCAACTTTACTGAAAGCTGAATGCATATCTTGACGTAATCACCCCAATTCAATGACTACCTGAACTCGATGAACCAAACAGTAACTGCCGATTATAAATGAAGCCTTCTATACTACTCGGGTATTCCTTAGGTGGAGAGAATTTTCGTTGTTCTTACTGATGAACCAATTGTCTCATTCAACATAACTGATTGAAATGTCCCCCAATGAAAAACAGGAACTAAGGGCACTGAGTCACCCCAAGAGGACCGAAGTTGTATTCAAGCTGATGAAACTGAGAAACAGTCGGTGCAATTTTCCCATCTCATCCATCATGTATGACCACAGTTGCATAACGAAATCTCGAGAGACCTCATAGGCATTCAATACCTATTTTGCTTCTCAAACGGCCGATCACTTCCCATGCTTATATCACGATGAGCCGCTGGCATCTACACAGTTCTTAGCAATTTTATTTTACCTAAACGACTGAACGGTACAGCTTACTAAAATTAGGGCCAGATGCCGTACCACGGGCCACTTTCAATCTGGGTGGAACTGGCATCCCGTTCCTTTTGTGAAAGATTTTTAATTTATCTACCAGCAGTAGCACAGTCCTCCCCCAGTGGAAAACATCAGTTATTTTCCCGGTTCCTCAGAAAAGTTCGCGACAGGACCTAGCCAACTACTGGCTTGTGAGCCAAACCCCCCTATTTTTCCGAACTACGGAAAGATTGATTAAAATACGTTGGCAACTCATCTGCTGAATAATGAGCCCAATAATTCTGAAAGGTCCGGTCATCTTTATAAAACTTCTTGTGCCACTTGTATGAGAGATTTACTTAGTTTGATAACTACGGCCACCGAAATTGGTAAATCGTTGAAAGCATCCCTCTTCGACATGACTAAGGCTTTTGATGGAGTGTCCCACAACAGACTACTGCTAGGATGAAAACCTGCAGACTTGTTGACCTGATCATGGGTTAGTTTTCGCCGTAGCAAACATCCCAAAAACAGGCTGCGGACGTAGACGGCGGTCTATCATTACCTACACCAGTAACTAGTGGAGTTTTTAAAGGTAGTGTACTAGGCCTCTACTTTTCCTTACGTGTTATTGACATTATTACCGTCGTCACACACAGCGCTGAGTTCCTTTTTGCAGACGACATTAGAATTTTGTACTCCTTTGAACCTGATGCCTTAGCTTCCAACATTCCTGACATAACAAGCGGTTTACTGCCGCTAGATTCGTGCAGTCACCAACGGTTAGTACAATTCTCCGATTTCAAGAGCGGTATCTTTGTGTATCAGTGTCAGGTTCCCGCGAGAACGTTTAAAATTAATGATCAGTTCACCCCCAACAGTCCAGAAGTAAGGGAACTGGGATTATGATATCTTGTGCATTTACCTTCTCCGAATATCCGGGCCGTTAAAGTTGCTCAAGCTAGATGGCAAATTAGTTTGATTGATAGAGCCTTCGGTCTTCCGGAGAGCAAGCTAAGCATTTTTAAAACCCGCCTTATTACTTTTAGAATGAACCACTGTCGCCGTTCTCTAACGCGGTGGGTTGATAGACTAACAATTGGGAAAGCACTGCGTGGATCTACCAAACAACTAATAGGATATTCTTTGCCTTTACATTATACAAAAAGAAGTGAAACATTGCACCTGGAGCACCTATGGCTACTCCGTCTACGAATAAGCCCGTCATTCTTTCGCACTATTGTAAAACGTATATCCTACAATTCAGCCTTCCATGGTAAAACTCTCTACAACTATTCTTTGTGACATAGAGGCTCTTTGGTCTTGATTTCAGTTTTAAAGACTCTCAAGCTGTCTGACTACTTTATTTTTAAATATTTCCCCTCTAAAACAAGTACCCAAATCAATTAAGTTCGACATCTCCGGCCTCTTCATCATTCAAAAGAGGAATAAACAAACAACCGACTGTATAAGACTCATCTTATGCATGATTCCCACATGTCTATTTGTCAAGCCTACGGAATCAGCCTGGGATAATAATGAGAAACTCAACAACTTTTGTCGGGTAGTGGTTTATTACCGACGGATGTTAGGGAGCGTGTGGATTCAATCTGTATTGCGGAGAGCAGATAAAGGCATCCAAGCCCGCACTCTATGACCGCCAGCATTAATTTCCACGCGTGTGTCTACTCATTTCTTATTTTTAACGCCCCTGACCAGCGCCCTCTACAAGCCACCCTTACTCAAACTATTCGTCGTTTTACGATAGCAATTTTTACCATACTCGGTAAGTTCATTTTTAAGCATGTACCATGTATAACAGTACGACTAGTGCAGCAAAATAAGTAGCAGCAAATATGGTATTGTGTCCTCAAGGTACCAGCCTCATTCACGCGTCAACTATTTACCAGTTGACACCCCATTTCACCACGAGAGATTTCCGGCCTACTTCTGATGAACGAGATGCCGCAATTAATGCGGTCTTCCATCCACCATCCGTCGAACTACCCATAAGTAATTGCCTCAGGTGTCGCTCATTCTTGCCTCCTTGTCTTATTGATAGTTCTCACTAAGCTTCACGATAACATGTAGCTAGTGCTGTTCTTTTTGATTTCGGCACGTCGTTTAGTTCGAAAAACCGGACCTTAAAGTCACTACGGCCCATTTCTTGTTTTTTTATTTTCTGGCATGATATTGGTGTTCTGTGTCTCTCCCTTGATCAGAAGCAAACAGAACTGCAAGACTAAAGCCTTTTCCGTTTGGTTTCCGAAACCATTCCCCTAAGGACGAAAACCACTTACTTCATCCCATGAATAACTTGGAACTTCCCTCGCTGTATGGAACAACTGAAATTTACACACTATTTCACTTTTGTCTGTCACACGACCGCTTTCCTCAGGATTCCCACAGTCCTTCTGCTAGAACATGGACCACTTGATCTCAGAGCATTCATACAACTCATTCTAATCCAAACTGTGTGGGATGCGGTCCGATCCACCACTTTGGCCGGTGCATTTTGGGCGTGCAAGACGCCCGCAACGGTGTGCGGGCGCAACCAGATTGAAGAATCGCATCTCCTGTTTCTAGAAGTGGTGTTCATTTTGGGAGTTCAGCGTACGGTCAGTCGCATCCATTAACACTGCTTGTGGATTGCTAAGTTCCATCTTTGTACTCGCGTTGTTGCTGCAAACATTCCTTCCATTCCCCTCCAGTTATCACCGCCTACCCTTCGAGTATTCTCTCCATAATTACGTTTTGCCCCATCATTTTCCCGCCCGGCACAATTTATTTCTGTCTATGTGCGCATCAGTGAGCGGATCTCATCCCTACCTGCTATCCATCCTGTCCTCTGCACACAGAGGTGGCGTATGCAAGCACTCACCGATCTTGGCAGTCACTTCTATGCCACCCTTCCCTGAGTAGCGCCTCTGTCTGCTCTCCTGCCCTATATGTAATCATGTCCTTTCCCCAAGTTAGAACTCGCTAATGCTGTACAAATGTTGGCCATTTATTGTCACTGTTCATTCCCTCCCCGGTCACCGGAACACGTCCGGAGCCGACATACCTTTTCATAAACCTCCCATGGTTGGTGAAGTGGTCAGTACCTACCGGCACTTATCATCAATCCATCCGGCCACCTCCACAGTGCCACTCCAGCGAGTTATTGGGATTTTGCAGATCACCACGTTTTCTCCTTGTCTGAACGTCTTTGATATAAATTTAGTGCAGCTTCGCCGCTCAGTCACCAACATTTGTCACACCTGGCAAAATGGATGTAAGAAACAGCACACTTGCTGTCCACCGTCTACACCATCACCTTTTTAAATGCTCGACTTGGCGGTTCATCCGTCCCTCCAGGAGTGGAGTTCGTGTTATATAGCCGAAAGTGACCCTGTATCCAGGCCCTAAACTCCACAACTTTCTACACTAGCAGAAGTACTTTATTCTTTAGCCGCTGATCCACTGCTTCCTTCCGCGATATATACCAGGGCAGCTCCATTCATCCGTCGTTTTTGCATGGTACACACTTTACAGCGTTCATCTTTTGATGCACATTTTTCTGTGAACTACCTTGCCATCTCTCCAGCAGAACTAAACTCCTATATATCGCTGAAGCCAAGTAGCCCATCTTGTTTTATCTTCTCTTTCCGCTTCGACACTTCTTGCAGGACCTACATAAAGTTACCACTTCTACGGCATGCTTACCTGCTTTCCTCCGGCCGTTTCCTCCCACTGCCACTCTGGTTTTCTCCTTTCTTCGTGATACTTCGGTTGTTTGCTATATATCTGGTTCATTCATTATCTAGGCACCATCTTACACCACCATCTCTGAACACTAATATACTTCTGTGTTAATACCTCTTGACATACCTGTTACTATGTGACTAATTCTCCGAAAGCTTCGACGAGAATTCCATCTATATGTCTTTCATGTTTTTCAGCCAGTTAGTAATTCGTTGCACCCAGCCCGATAAATTCCTCGTTTCATGAAATCCAATAGCGTACCCTTCGAATACGTCCGAAACTCCACCAGTAGTAACTAATTATACCACTCATGCATGTACTCCAGACTTCAAGCCAACATCACTCTAAAACAGCCAAGCCGACTGCTTGACCACGAGTCTTCTATTAACCTGATGTTACTGTCATTTTAGTCCATTTCAGTTTTCTCTTAGTCCTCTGTGTGCACTTATTTTATCCTACTGTAAGCCCTGATTCTGTAATCAGATGTTCCACCGGTACATGTATGTCAGCTTGTGTCGGATCCTTCCAAGATACACTATTTTTATTACTAATAACCTAAACAACCCATTTACCTGAGTCCCATTTAACTCGTGTGTCAACTTTTATTACTCTGTTCCTTAAGTCGCTAGTGACTGGGCATCCACTCAGCACCACACTACATGTGTTATCCTAGCAATTTCTCGCTGGTTATTAATTATTCAAGTTGTGCCGAGTTGGGCTTTTTGTTTCATCCAAGCGCTCCATATTTCCGGAGAATATCGTAAGACTCCTTTGGAATAACATTTCTGCTTTTTCACTAGTCATTAGAACCACTGATTTAAGCGCGCACCCGTCAACATCAAGAAGTTTTCCAACTTTTCTTGTGCTTCTTTCAAAATGTTTTTCTCAGCTTACCTTCCCTTGCAACCTTGTTGATTAAATCTGAATTTCTGTTTACTTCGCTTCTATTCCCGCTGTACTTGGTAATGTATCTCGTCCACAAAGCCTGCTTTGCTCGTCACTGAGCAGGGTGACCACCTGACCTTCACATTCAGTTTCGCAGGGCATTTCTGCGTGTAACCACTCAAATGTCCGCACTCCCCTGTACTACGTATGCTCAGTTGACCATCCAAGAATCTCCACTGTAAACTCGCTTTTACTACGAGTTCAGGCCCCCGGACATGCTTTGCATGTCTCCGAAATAAACCACCACCATCATTATCTGAGAGCTTGTGCAATTCTCCATCAAAGGTTTGCTGCCGGTTGTATCCAGGCATAATACATTTGGTGGGAAACTTTCAGCAGTTTATTTGACTCCTCGTCATTCTTGGCACTTGCTGGGAGGCAAACAATTCACAGTCTTCACGGACCGTGAGCCAGTCACCTTGGCTGCTCCGTTAATTACGGGCCAGTACTCACCCAAGGAATCCCGTCACCTGGACTATATACTCCGGTTCACAGATAATAGGCTACACGTTACAGCCAAACGAACCCGGTAACAGGTGCTTTTTCACATATCCACCTCACTGAACCAACCAGTGTCACTTCTTGGGCAGCAATTGCCTTAGAGTGGGCATGTGACCCAGAGTTCGAACAATTTCATCACGGCAGTTCTGTCCAACTCGCCCCAGTGCTACTCACTTCCTCATGGGGCACCATTTTGTGCAGCGTATGCATAGTATTCCTCGTCCACTGATACCATTCGCTTCCAGGAAGTGTGTTTCTAGGGCACTGGGTGGGTTGTCGCAAAGTGGTCCACGAGCCTTGGCTTCGCTCGTGGAAGAGCATCTAAAGTGGCCAAAATACATATGGATGTAGGTGGAAGGGCACGTATTTATTTAGAATTTTGGCCATCTATATTGCACGGGTACACTGAACGTCCTTTCAGGGCATTCGCTAAGTTGGAGGCACCGTTCCGAAAGGTGCAATTTGATCTCTTGGTCCCCTGCCTCCATCTGACTGTTTCCCTTATTTTTCAATGTGTATCGACTGTTTTCTGAGGTGGACTGCGGCAGCACTATGAGAAGACTGCTCACGGGAAACACCTACACGTGCTCCTTCGTAAAGATGGCGAGCCCTTATTGAATGCCTCTCAATTCTGTCCAGCTATAGAAGGGACCACATCCGTGGTTTTTTGCTTCCTTGATGGAAGTACTGGAAAGCAAATTAGTGTAAACTACCGCATTTCTTCCGGTCTCTGGTGGTTTGGTCGAAAGTTTCCATAGATAGCTGAAAGCGGAATTAGGGGACCCTGCAAGCTCAGGATAACGAGATGCCCCGCTTTTTGTCTCGTTAGGCTTTCGCAGTTCGGCGAAAGTCGGTTTATGTTCAAATCAGGAGCTATTATTTTGCTGTCCCCTTCGGTTGCCTGGGCATTTGGAAGCACCCTGACCTCCGTGGCCTTTTACCCTTTTTGACTAAACTTAAAGCCTGACTCGGCACATAGTGACCTGCAAGCAGTATAGATTAGAGGAAACATAATACCAGTGTACATTTCAGAAGAGCTGTTGACGCCCGAACTCGTCTTTATGAGCACGGACAGTACAGGGTGCCGGCTTCAGGCCCCCTATACGGGCCAGCACCAAGTTCTAGAATGAAAAAGGGCCACATAATATAATTTGAGGTTGAAAGAAAAACGGTCTCTGTCCACAAATTGTGACCTGCCCTCATAAACGTGGAGGCGTCACTCTGTTCCTCACAGCCGTGTCCGTCGTCCACTCACGCTTGCACATGCAACAACAGACACCGATTGAACTAATATCGGAATCCTGACCCAAGGCCACTTTCACGGTCCAGTCCTGCGAGGGCCCCCTCATTTCGAAAACCTCACTTATTTTATAGCCAAAAGTAGAGACCATTTCATCGAAAACTTTATGACTTTTTCTCAAGGAAGAAAAAATCCTGGCATCCCCAACCATTTTCTACTGTCGGTCAGCCCATTGTGAGTCCTGTACACCCGACTTAAGGAAGAACATGTTTACCTATAATAAATACCGGAGCAGCTACCGCGCCACAACGAAATCTCGCAGGCAAACAAACGCACCATTCCAACCAACAATATTAACAATAATAATAAGTATGGTATATTTCTTGACCATGATTGAGAGGCACGCACGAAAGCACGATCAGAGTTCACAGTATAACTCAAGAAGATGAAAAAATCACAAAATTTGATGAGAGATTCGCACATTACAGCGACGGAGGAATGACGCCAAGGAGAGTTTAAATGAGGTACAGTGACAAAGGAATACTCCGCAAGTATGGTTTAATTTCGGGTAAGCTGGGGTAAATTAATGAATGGGCCGGATCTAAGACAAGCACGGTCTTAGATAGCAGAAAATGCAACGTTCGCACGAACGATGCAAGGAAACGGTCAGCGGTGCACACTCAAACTCACTTAAAAAGGTAATGTTTGATTATGCAAAGGCACATGTGAGAACTCCATGAAGGTGCGTGAGTGAATACCAATTTTCATAGGTTCGTGGATATGAAAAGGAATAGTACCCCCAGAAAATATGGTATAGTTTCCATGGGGAGTAATAAGTATAATCTAATGTTGGGAGTTCGTAGCTGATGGGAGGAAGATGGAGTTCCGGGACGGAATAATCTGCTAGCGAAATACCCTGTCTACGAAAGGCAAAATAAAGCACAAGAGATTAGTGAAAGCCTTTGCTTTAGGCCAGATTAAGCTGGTGGAATGACAGGTATACTTCCTTATTGAGCTTCCTGTGGCCTTCCTATGTCTGCATTGGGCGTTTTGGACGAGGGTTTGCTGGGATTTGTGTTTACTGTTTTGTCATAGGAAGAAAAAAGACACCATCGAATCTAGAGCTCCGTAATTTAATTGGGAACCCTTGCCTGGTGATTTAAATGGCTGTCTTGTTGCACAAAGTCTCCAGTAAGACTCAGCGGGGCACGTGCAGCCATATCAGGGATTCGAGTGGGTATAACCCCGTAGCGGCATCGCATTCACGGCAGCCAGCCTTCGGCGAGGTTGAAGATGGGCAGAGAAAAAATAAGCCATCTGCACGATATATTACAGCGAAGCAACACTATTGCCGGGTGGTTCTGATATTCCAAAAGAGGAGGGTTGCAGTCTGGAAGGTATTCCAGTTGTGGGTTGGCCTGAGCAAAATGACAAGGGCACAGAGGTTGCAAATGAGGCACAATGGTTTTGGTGACATAAGTCATATTGTAAGTCGGTTGTTGTCAGCACTAACCGCGCTCGCGCCATTAGACTTAGTTATTGATTTCCAATTCGGTGGTGTACCAGTGAATCTCATCGTTCGGGTTATTAAAGCCGTGGAGGAGCTTTGGGGCTATTGTGTTTGGGAACTATGCGAGGAAGCAGCTGTGAAACATTGAGACCCTAAATGGCAGGTTTCCATAGTATGCCCAGGGAATATATGACACATCCTGTCGTGTGGTATTTACAGGTATAATGCTGCAAAATGGTGCGAGATCGCGATACGTAGAAGGATGCTGTTAGGTTAGGCTTCAAGCTGGAGAGTGGGTTGGATGCTAGGACATGGAAACAGCAGCTTTCTTGGGAAAGGGAGGAAAGATCGATAAGTTTGGGAGAAAAGTATCGTCGTTCTTCCTCAAGTTCTTATATATTAGCTTATGTATACGTTCATATTTACCTTTATACATAGTGCTATGATGAGACGTGTTTGTTGCTTGATGTATCGACTGGTTGTCTAGAGCTGTGGGATAACGGTCAGAGCCACGGTGGCTTAGTAACTTAATTCAACATGCATGCCATGCGTGGGAGGGTATAGGGTGGTTGAAAATTAGAGTGGGAGGTGGATAAGCATTCGCCGAGAGTCCAGTTCGCTAGCACTTCCGCCAGTCTCACGCCTGAGAATCAAAATCATATCCGGTGGACAAAAGAGTGTGGGGTTCCCCTAGGCAGGGTCAGGTTTTAGCTCTTGAAGGCATACACATGACTGAAGATTGCCCGTTTCCTTCACAGCCAAATATCAGTGGTATTCTTAGATCAAATCGATCCCACTAGGTCCCTTTTGTTTTCCAGTTCTTGTTTGCTTTTTTATTCCCTAACGGAGAGTTGGTTGAGCTTATATGGGAACTTTTTCAAGCCCCTCCGGCCGACCGTATTTTGCGCTTATTTTTAATTCCTTGGCAACTGCTGAGGGTGATTTTTTTCCCCACGTCCGGACATAGCTACGGTATAGATGCGGTTTACATCAAAGGTTTCGCTGGCATGGACTGGAAGAATACAGAGTGAGGTTAAGAAAACACACGAAGCAGGACGATAAGTGTATTAACGCACATACCTGCATAACGGCATCAGTCTCGCGCAGCACCTGACCGCGCCTAACGCTATCAGGGGCGGTTCTAGAGTGACCGGGTTGGCTGCAGTAATGGGAGATGTCATGGCACACACGAAGCGAGAGGATGGCAGTCGAAGTAAGGTGGTAGGTTCAGAAATCATAGAGACACAGAATGGCAGTCATTACAGAAAATGTGGAACAAGGAAATTGAGGCCGACAGGTAACTGTTGGAATGTGGGCTTAGAGGGTGAAGGATTTAATGGAGGGATAATTAAAGAAGGCAGATTGCGGCTGGGCAATAAAGCTAAGAGGTTGGAAACCAGAAATAAATGAATAGAAAACCAAGAAATGAGGCAATGGAAGACGGAACATAATGTTCCAGAACCCAGCATCACTAAGTCATTCGATTCCAGGAGGAACATCGGTCGCAGAACCACAGCTGTGAAGAATGACTGTTAAACTGGGTCAGACGAGGTCATGTGGGGGCTGGGTGAGGGTAGCTGAACGTGAGTGCTGTTTAGAGTCGCAAGAACCTGCAGGCGTCTAACTAATTATAATTACAAAAAGCACCAGTGTGCATCCTGCGGCAATGTGGACGGTATACAGTGAGTGAAAAAATATATGTTTAGCCCAGCTTCTGTCATTAGGCAAAAAACGGGAGTCCATCTCCAAAACACGAAAAACTGATGGTTATTCACACCACGCTTGTCCACCGCCCGCTCCAAGTTTCAACCAACTCATACCCTCCCTAAGCTCTCCTAGCATGCATGTCGACGTCAAGTACAATCGCTACCATAGCCCTGACTTCTGACCCATTGACCGGGACAGCGTGTAGACGTACCTGACGAATAACTACAACCGCGGTGAAGCCCGAAAAAGAAGAAAAGAGAAAAGAACATAGTGAACACCGGTCACCCTTTCCATCCATACCCCTCCATCTTCCGTCATCTTTCTTAGAAAGCGGCCTTCCTGATGTCCTAGCATCCAAGCCAAGTTTAGGTTTACAACCCTACCTAACAATAACCACAGCCTCCTGCCAACTACAATCACTACCGTAGCCTGGACTTTGAGCCCACTGAAGTGGATAACCTATGGAGGCAACAGATGACCAAAACCTGCCTCACTTAAGTCTACAAAACTGGGCACTGAGAACCGTTCATAATTTCCATTCCCTACGAATCATCTCTCCTCACTTTTATCACAAATATGATATTCATGCGACCATCAAGTCATGAGACTTCCGAGCTCACATTTAAGTTTAATCTCAGTAGGCCGGCACTACCGAGTAGGAGCACAGACGAACTTACGTCCACGTTTCTCTGCAGGATAACAATTTTCTCCAACGCATCACCAATGATGCCCCAGTGGTTTTTTCTGCAACCTTACTTAATTGATCTTAAGAACTTCTAATTGCGTGCAAAACCTTTATCCTTTGAAGTGCAGACGCAGCAGCCCACCCCGTTTACGCTATCTTGCTAGCTTGTAGTAGTTCAGATCCCCTACGTTACTTAAACTCTCGAAATACAACCCAGATCAGAGTATGGAATGTGTCACTGACAGTCCACATAAACCCAACCAGTTCATTATTAATTGTCGCCACTTATTATCATAACTCACAGCTGGAACCACGTCCAGACTGCTAACATCATTTATTTCATGTTCTCTCGGGTTACACTTTTGGTGACCAAGGCCCACACTTTGACACGTACCGACAGAGACCTAAATGGAGTTCTTCATACCAAACGGGATTGCAATCGAGCCACACAACCTAAAACACTCCCAGCTGCTTACCAGTAGATTGATAGGCGTCTTCTAACGCAACACCTTTACTACTGATGTCACTGTTGGAGTCTTCACAAATAACAGTTCACAAGCAGCTTGCCACTGATTGATTGACAAGCCCCTTACCCCTCCTGATGAATCATGCCCACGGGATGCTGCACATCCTCTTGATCTCATGTGAAACGATCCAATAACAGAGCCAGAATATGCAACACAGGAATAAGTTACTCATTAAATTTTTATACGCCATCCGAACGCCAGTACACTTTTCCTCCTCATCCGTGGTTCCCAATAATGACGCCGAATATCACAGAGAGTCGATAAGTCAATGTATTTTTGTCAGCTTGACAGAATAATAAGAGGCGAGCCTACGCGGCGTTTTTCCACTCAGTTTTCTGTTGCAAGATTTCACTTTTCTTTCGAACGGTATTCGGCTTTTAATAATAATAATGGTACATTTCTGGACCGTGGTCAAGAGGCAAGCATGTAAGCATGATCAGAGTTTACAATATTACAGAATGAGATGGAAAATTTACAAATTTCAAAGAGAGATTAGCACATCACAGCAACAATGGAATAAGGCCGACGAGAGTTCAAATGATTTAAAACGACCAAGGAATACACGGCGAATACGGACTGATTTCAAGTCAACTGCGGCAATAGTAATTAATCGGCCGGATCTAGGAGTGTTCAGAGGGACATTGGCTTAGGACGCAGGAAATACGATATTCACAAGAATGATGCAAGAAAATGGTCGGTAATGCATATTCATGTTCACTTAAAAAGGTAAATGGCATTGAGACAAGGGAGGCAGGGAGGAATTTCACGAAGATTCGCAGAGGAATACTAATTTTCATAGACTTGCGGATATGAAAAGGAATGGCACCCCTTGAAAAGGTGAAACAATTTCTATGAGAAGTAGTGTGTGTCATCTAGTGATGGCAGTTCACACGTGGCGGAAGATGGGTGAAGTTCCAGGAAGGAATAGTCAGCAATCGGAAGGCCGTGTCCATTTGGAACAAAATAAGGCAAGACGAGAGTGAAAACCTTTGCAATAGGCCAGGTTATGCCAGTAAATTGGCGAATGCATCATTCTGCCGAGTTTCTTGTGACTTCTGTGTCCATGTTGGGCTTTTGGGGCAAGGGTGGGCTGCGGTTTTTGTTCGCTGTTTCATCATAGGAAGGAGGCGGGCATCGCCGAATCTGGACCGATCACAATATAATTAGGAGACCTCGCACGGTAGCTTCAACATCGGAGGGTCTTGTAAAGATGATTCTTCAGTAAGCCTTAGAAGGGCACATGCAGCTATCCCAGGACTTCTCGTGGGTGAAACCCGGTGGCTAGATCGTATTCGCGGCAGCCGGCATTTGGTGCTGTTGCAGACGGGCAGAGAAAAAATAAGCTGTCTGCGCGGTATAATACAGCCAAACAACGTGATGGCCGGGTGGTTCTGAAATTAAGAAAGGGAGGATCGCAGTCTGGGAGATGTTCTAGCCGAGGGTTAGCGTGAGCAAAAGAACATAAGAGTACGGAGCTTGGAAATGAAGCACAGTGATCATAGTGAAGTGAGGAGTCGTTGGTATTGTGATTCGGTGTTCGTGAGGGCTAGCTGGGCTTACACTACTAGGCAAAGTTACTAATTACCGATTCGGTTGTTCACCAAGGAGTCTTATCTTTAGGGGTTAATAAGGCCGTGGAGGTGTTTTCGGACTAGGGTCTGAGGGCTACGTGAGAAAGCAGCTGGGCAACACGAAGAACCTTGAATGGCAAGTTTGCTTACTAGGTCTAAGGGACATATGACAAATCCCACGGTAGTGTTTAACAGATCACAAGGGAGCAGCTGGGACACACCAAGAACCCAAATTGCACGTTTATATGATAGATCCTAAAAGTGTATGACAAATCCTATCGTGGGGTATCTACAGGTCTAATGTTGCAGGTTGCTGTGAGTTAGGCTGTAAACTGGAGAGTAGGCTGGATTAAAGGACAAGAGGAACGCCGCTTGCTTACGAAGAGGGGGAAAAACAGATACGCCAGCGAAAAATACTGGCGCTTTTCTCTACATTCTTACATGTACGGTTATATATACAATATTATCTACATGGATATAACTAACGCTTTGATGAGACGTGTCTGTCATCTGATGTAGCGACTGGCTGTCCAGAGCCACAGTGAATTTGTAGCTGACGTCAACAAACATGCCAGGTGTGCATGGGAGGGTACGAGGCGGTTGAAAATTAGAGCGGAAGGCGGGTAAGCATATGTGGAGAGACCAGTTTGCTATCACCCCCGAGTCAGTCTCGTGCGTAGGAACCATAAGCATGTCAAGCGGACAAGGGCGGTGTCGGGTTTTCCTTTTCGCGGGGTCAGGTCTGAGCTGATGGGAGACATCCATGATTGGGGGTTGCCCATTTCCTTCACAACCCGATTTTAATGGTAAATATAGATCAAATTGATCCCACTTGATCTATTTTGTTCTCCACTTTTTTCCAGCGGAGGTGTGGTTGAGCCCATATAAGAACTTTCCATTGCCCCTCCGCCCGACCGTAATTTTCCACGTATATATCATGTCTTTGCAACTGCTGTGGGTGGTCTGTTTCCCCCACATCCGGACGCAGCTATGGTGAAAATGCCGTTGACATCAGGGGTTCCGCTTTCATGGGCTGAAAAAATACGGAGTGGGGCTAAGCAAACACATGGAGTAGGACAATGAGTGTTGTAATGTATGCGCCTGTATATATGTTTCAGCCACCTACAGCGCCAGACCGTGCCTAAAACTTCCAGAAGCCGTTCTGGTGTGGTTGAGTTAGGCTACGCCAGTAGACGTTATTGCACACACGGAGAGAGGATAGTAGTCTTAGTTAGGTGATGGATTCAGAAATCTTGGCGATGCGGACAAGCCTTCATGTCGGGAAATATAAAAGGAGGAAACTGAGGCCAAAAGGTAGCTATTGGAAGGTGGGTGTATGGTAAGAAACATTTTCAACCATGATGATTATGGAAAGCAAGTTACGGCCAGGCAAGGAAGCTGAAGGGAGCGAAAGCCAGGATAAATAAGAGAAGAGTCGAAGGATCAAGGAGTGAAGTAGTGGGTGGTGGGACTTAATGTCTTAGGATCCAGCACCAATGAACAATTTGGTGCTAGGGGAAAATATCAATGGCTAAAAACCTTCAGCTAGAGGAAGGTTGTCTTACATGGCTGCCCTAGTACTGTATAGCGAGAGAAGCAGTAATTGTTTAGACATAGTTTTGAAGGCCAACTAATGAATTAGATGAGGCGGGGTTGTGTAGGGGTTAGGTGATAGTAGGTGAACGTGGGTGAGTAGAGGGAACCGGCAGGCATCTAGCTAGTTATAGTTGTAAACGACAAAACTGTATCCTTCTGCAATGTGGGTTATACGTAAAAAGTGATGATAAATGGTAAGCCTAGCGTCTGTCGTTAGGCACAAAACGGTAGGTTTGGGATATGGTGCCGTGATCCTAGTAGTGAAACCCGTTTTTGAAGGCCAGCTCGACAGATAGCAGAGAGCGGGAGGAGAGACTGAAGCTAGGGTTCTAAAGTTCGATGCCTTCTTCATAGGCCCGATCCTCAGATTTGCAGGCGTTAGTCAAAGATAACATATGACTAACGGTAAGTTGTGATTTAAGGGCATGGCTGAACTGGGTTACTGACGCGCATTTGCGAGTGGTCCGGGGTAGCTTATTCCAAAGCTTTGAATATTTAATGAGAAAGAAGTTTGGTCTTGTTGCCAGCCTGGACCTAGGGATGATCAGACTGAAGTCTTTGTGGGGCAGAGGGTAAGATGAGGGTAGCGGAAACTGTGTAGATTTGGTGGAAGTGAAAGCAGAGCGATGAATAAGTCTATATAGAAAACACAAGTTAAGCCTGATATGTCTAAGCCAAACGGGGTCAAGTTTTAATAGAGTGCATCGCTCTTTGTAGCTCAGTGGAGAAGAATATCCTATTAGCTTCCTGGTGAAGGTGCGCTGGACTTTCTCCAGGCGTATTCTATCAGATTTAGACATTCCAGAGAAGATTGTAGGGCAATATTCGAGGCGGGGTCTAGCATGGGTTTGGTATGTGGGAAGAATACTATGTTTCGTTTTGAATGATCTGAGAACTAGGCCTATTATCTGTCTAGCCCTGGCCGTCTAAAATGAGACATGTTCCGAGAATTGTAGATTGTTAGTGTATCGAAGCCCAAGATCCTTCACCGATGAGCTTTGGGCGATGGGTACTTGGTTCAGTGACAGAGTTCCGAGGGGAAATGACATCTGTAGGTTGTGTGGAAGCTTTCAGATGTCGAGAAGCACACCTGCCATGAAGTGCGCCATTGATCAAGTTTCTCAAGATCATTACCTATTTCAGACAGCGCTGTACTCAAATCTTGATGGTGGAACTCATACACGATTTTGATGTCGTCGGCGAACAGGAAAGGTGTGCCGTGTTGTACAATCGAAAAAATGTCGTTAATATAGAGTAAGAAAAATAGCAAACCAAGTACACCTCCTTGTATGACTCCATTAGTGACAGGCGCCGGTTGCGATAGGTGACCATTAGCATATACAACTAGGGTTCGATCCGACAGGTAGGAAGTGATCCATGATAAAAGCGAGTCATGGATACCATAGGCCCGGAGTTTTTTAACAACCGGGAGTAAGGAACTCGGTCAAATGCCTCCGTAATATCGAGGTAGATGATAATCATAGATTTTCCGTCGTCAGCTGCCGTGGTCAGTAGTTTGAAGAAATCAAACTGGCATGTGGTACAGGAACGTGACTTTGGGAAGCCATGTTGACCGCTGTGAATGAGGTTATGGGAAATGATATAATCGGACATCCGCTGTTTAACCAAACGCTTCATTATTCTGGCAACTTAAGGGTATGGGTAATAGGACGATAATTCGAAGGGTCATGCACTGGACCATTTTTGTGGATAGGATTAATGGTTGAAGTTTTCCACTGGGATGGAAAAATGCCATTTTTAAGGGATACGTTATAGAGATTCATGAAGATAGCAGCGACGTAAGTTCCCCCAAGATGAAAGAGTGCTGGGGGTATGCCGTCATAGTCAGGGCGGGAGGAGGGTCTAACACGCAGCAGTAGATGGGCCACGTCGTTCAAAATGAATTCAATGACAGAGAAAACTTGCTCGATTATGAGGGGTACGGGTGGCGGATTTAAAGTGGCATCAGTGGTCATGGATTCTGAAAGGAAGGTTTTGAGCGCCTCAGCGATTTCGGCTGCAGGTTTAATCTGCGTGTTGTTTCCCAAAATTAATTAGGGCATCCCTGAAGGCTCTCTCTTATTTCTGCTCTTGAGCAGTCGGGACAATCGGTACGACCTGTCAAAGGAATTCAAGGCCGAAAGCTCTCGCTTTCCCGGCAGTTCATTAGTCCTAAGACTGATGGTGACAGAGAGAGAAAGAGTGGAGTTGCAATAGTATGGAGAATTCTTTGGTTTTTTGTAGATCTTCTGCAGTTTTGCATGTTTATTTTGCAGCTTTGTTTGGTAAGAGCTGCGGTCTTGAGAGCTGTGGGTCCCGATGTTGGTGATTGTTGACAAGCAGCTATGTAGCTTATGGTAGAGTACGTCACTGGCGAGCTGAGTGTTGTGCTGTAGGGGGTAGTCATCCTAGTTGAGGGATCGAAGCATGGGCTTGAGGCTCATCCAGCTGATCGTGTGCAGGGACTGTTGAGATGATCTACATTTGGGGTCTATGGGTCCAGCTGTGAATCTGCAAGATACCATTCTATGGTCACTGCCTGGGAAAAGGTTGAGGGCGGTACTCATCACATCCGATAGGCCAATGGTAAATATCAGCTCAAGTATGCTGTTACCTCTGGTTGGTGTCATTACGTGCTGGACCCAGCGCCCTGCGCGCATGGTCGAAACAAAGCTCGTGAAGTATCGGGGTGATGACACGGTGTCCCAGCAGATATTGGGTGCATTGAAGTCGCCAGCAATGAGTTTTGACGAGGATGGTAATAATGCAAAGTGGTCAAAGGCTTTGACTCCATAGGCGAGGTCCGTGATGTTTGAATTTGGTGGTCAATAAACGCAGCCCATATGGAGTGGAGAGTTAGCCAGACAAACAGTTACCCATATTGAGTCCTGAATTGAGTCCAGCATCGGATCAGAGAGAGGAATGGCAGGCAAGCTGTTTTTAACGTGGATTAGACAGCGTCCTCCACGACGACGACGAATATTCATGAAGGTTTGATAACCAGCGAGAGAAATTTGGTCCAGTGGGACAGAAACGTTTAGCCAGGTTTCGGTTATGACAATGATGTCGAAGTCGGAAGATAGTACTATAATATGGAGAGTTTGGGTTTTATTCAGTAATGAGCGAGCGTTAATGAGGAGCAAGGTAAGCGCAACTGTATCGTCATGGTTTGAAGTGGGAACAACCATCGGCGGGTGTTGTTGCCTAACACTACCGAGATGGTAAACATCATTGAATGGGCTCATAACGTCAGGATTTTTATGTATAGAAGCGAAGGAGTCTAAACAGGGGTTAAAAGTGGAGAGCCGGCAGTGTGAAGAAGGAGTGAGGCCGGGTTGGGGGGTGCTGTCAAGAAAAAAATGGTCGTTGGCGGAGGTGGGATTTCCGCGGTGGTTGAAGTAGCCAGGTGAGGGTTGGATGCTCAGTTAATGGGTGACGACAATTGAGTTGGTAGAAATTAGTAGTGACTGGGTTGGACGGGATACGCAGGGGGCGGGTAGTTATCGTTCGACCAGGACCGGCGAAATAACTGTAGTCGGTTGGGCTGGCCCATTCTGTGTTCAGGAAAGAGGGTGGAGCAATACAATCGAGGCCGTTGGTTATAATTCAACTGAGGGTTACTTATTTGTATCATTGAATGAGAGAGAAATCGGTTGCAGATGTTCGGCGGGAGGTACTGGCGCTCAGCCATATGACTGGGAAACTGTTTCGGATTAATTTATCCTGATGCATGATGATGCGTTACTCGGTGGCCGCTTTCGCCTGCATCGTAAAGTGGCATTGGGAAGACCTTGTCGATTAGCCGAGGTATCCAGCTAATACAGCGAGGTGGGGCTGGTTGCTTTAGGGTGATGCAGGGTTTCGTCCTGCCAGCCAACAAGTATGGATTATTTGGGATGTACTTGGAGCACTTGGTCGGGGTTCTAAATGGGGCTCTGAGAAGACTTACGGGGGGATAACGGGAGTAGCCGGAGTATCTGAAAGTTGTGAGGGGACAGGATTCTGTCGGCTGATGGGACATTTGCCTATATAGTAGATCATGGCTTTTATGAACGATTTTTTGTCCGCAAGACGGTAGGACATGAGTAAGGGCAGGACGGGCTGTTGGCAGCAGAATTCTCCAGAGAGATTTTCGGTAGTGAGACCGTGGTTTAGGATTTTTCTCAGTCAAGTCAGGACCTGCTCCCGTGTAGATTCTATAGCCACTGGTTCTCGGTTTGTGATACGATAGCGAATATACTCGGCAACGCGCAAAGCAGAACTCAAAAAACGCTGAAGCGGGACAACGTGTGTATTGGAGGAGCGCAACGACGTGCACACGACGTACACAGGCGGAGCAAGTGGCGCCACCACAAACGGTAATTGTTCAAATAAACAAATTTGCTATTCTTTGTCATCGACTGCTTCATTGGTAGCACTAATGGGGTCTCCCCCTAGAAGGCCAACGCAGTTGAGCTTCGATCCGTGATGGGTACTTCGGCTTCGGTGGCGAGAGACGTTTTTCATGCCTCCCGCCGCGGTCGAACACAACAGCGAAGCCAGCACAAGCCGTTCCCATGACTCACACTGGTCGCTGTGCGTCGATCGCAAAATTGCGTCCTCCTTAAAATTTTATCCGACCGGGTAGATCCTGTTTGTGACCCGGCAGTGATGATTGTGTTGTAGGGTTTGTCGTTGTCGGCTTATCCCAAAGTTCCGTTTCCCTTTGGTTGTTATTGCCTTCGTAAGCGGGCCAGCTTCCGGCGTCAAATGGGTCCAGTCGCGATCCAGTGAGCCTTGTGTTGGAGCCATGCGAGATCCTGGAATTCCATGTGGTTCTGTCCGACAGGAAGAACCGGAAGGCAAGAAACACAAGGAAGCTGCTCCTCGAGGAGCAATCGGATATTCGACTGAGGGGGACATACCGACACAATACCGCCACCCTTGTCGTGATAACCACATGGTCGTGCATTCATGCAAAATAGGACTATGTACAAGTTGAATATAAAGAGTAAACTTAAATATATACAACTGTTACATATTCAGAAAACCTCTTTGGCTGTGGCAGCTCCTGGCCGCGTCGATTCCTTTTGTTGACGGGTGCAGCTGTGTCTTCCGTGGAGATTAGTGTTGCAACAGGGAACGAGGGGTTGTTAGTAGGAGTCACAGGGGCCGACTCGGGACGACTAACCGAAGGTGTTGAGCAGGTAGGGACACTGGGAGGGTTGTTCGAGGTGGGTTCTA
Source organism: Fasciola hepatica (assembly GCA_948099385.1). Classification (NCBI taxonomy): domain Eukaryota; kingdom Metazoa; phylum Platyhelminthes; class Trematoda; order Plagiorchiida; family Fasciolidae; genus Fasciola; species Fasciola hepatica. The sequence continues at coordinate 734,140 of CANUEZ040000131.1, forward strand.
CTTCGATGAAGGCTGATTTAAGGCCGTCTATGCTGATGGTCTCTTTCCTGCCCTCGACGTCCACCAAGTATTTCTTTTCCTTTGGCTGGACGACGCGGAACAGGCCAGAGTAAGCCAAGGTAGTGGTGATCGCACTGCATCTACCCGAATAAACACATGGGTGGCGATTGCTAGAGTGGTAGATATGCAGTTGCTGAGGGTTTGTTCTCGTGGTGGGGTGGGCTTTATCATCCGCATTTGGTGCGACAACCGTTTTGCGTAGTCCCGTAATTAAAACTCACAGGTGGTAATGGATAAACCAACTCACCTGGAAGTCGTAGTGTGCAACCATAAACCAGCTCAGCCGCCGTAACACCCATATCGACTTTAGGGTGTTAAGCAGTCCTAAGAGAACGGTCGGCAAAATTCCCTTCATAGTGGGTTATCACGAGCACGAAGGGCAGCCTTCAGCTGGCGATGTAATAGCTCCACCATGCCATTGGCCTGAGGATGATAGGCCGTCGTCTTGTTGTGTCTGCAACCGAATGCGTTCAGTAGCTCGTGGAAGGCGCCGTCGAAATGAGAACCGCGGTCAGTGGTCACGATGGCAGGGCAACCAAACTGACTCACCCAACCAGTTAGAAATGCTTCTGCAGCTTCCTCTGAGGTTTGACGGGGAATAGGTATGGCCTGTGGCCAACGAGTGAAACGATCTACGCAAGTGTGGGTGTTGACGCAGCCACAGGATGGCGGAAGTGACCCCACGAGATCCACATGCACATGATGAAAGCTTTCGCCCGGCTCAGAGAATGTGCCCAACGTAGATTTCGTGTGACGATGTATCTTAACTCGTTGGCACCGAAGACAAGCGCGGGCCCAAAGACGTACGTCACACTTGACGCAAGGCCAAACGAATCGCTCGGTGACTAGTTTCACTGAAGTGGTTATACCAGGGTGCGATAAGTTGTGGAGGCTGATAAAAACTTGTCGGCGAAAACTGGCAGGAACTAGTGGTCAGGGTCGACCCTGTGACACATCGAAAATGATAGTTACGTCCGAAGTTGGAAGAGCCACTGGCACTAGGTGCAGGGAGCTGCTGTTTCTGAGTTGCTCTACCTCAGGATCTGTTGTTTGGGCCGCGGCGATTGCTTCTAGCTCTATGCCCATGGGCAGTGGGTCACCAATAATGTGGACTCGCGAGAGTGCGTCTGCTACGGGATTGTGTGCCCCAGAGACCTGTCGAATGTCCGTAGTAAACTGCAAAACATAGTTTAAGTGGCGAATCTCGCGTGGCGAACATCGGTCATAAGCTGACTGGAGGGCGTAAACTAGTGGTTTATGATCTGTAAACACTGTGAACGTTTGACCCTCGGGTGTGTGCCGGAAGTGTCGGATACCCAAATAAATTGCCAGTAGTTCTCTACTTAGCGCACTTTATCGGGATTCCGCAGGCTGGAGAAGCTTGGAGAAGAAAGCTATTGGTTGCCATGAATTGTTGACGAATTGCTGCAACATTGCTCCAACATCCGTGTCCGAAGTATCTGTTCCTAATGCCAGGGGAGCAGAAGGATCGGGATGTGCAAGGAGTGCTATGTTGGCGATAGCTTCCTTGATCAAAGTAAAAGCTGCCTGCGCCGTGTCGGGAAAAATGAATTTCCGCTTACCTCCACGTAAAAGGTCTGTTAGAGGCTGCATTGTTTCGGCGCAGTGTGAGATAAAGCGGCGATAAAAGTCAACCAAGTCAGAAAATTGGCGCAATTGTCGATAGGCGTGAAGCTCAGGATAGTCGCGAATTGCCGCCACCTTGTCAGGCAGGGGCTGTATGCCTGAGGCCTAGATTTCGTGACCTAGGAAAGTGATGGTCGTCCTACCAAATTCGCACTTGGTAAGGTTGATAGTTACACCGTGTTGGCTGAGGCGCTCAAAAAGAGCACGCAGGTGTGTCGTATGCTCTTGTTTTGAAGAACTTGCCACCGAAATATCGTCTAAGTACACGTAGACATTCTTCAAACAGCCTTTCGCTCCATGCATAAACCTTTAAACGGTTTGGGCTGCACTGCTGAGCTCAAAAGGCATGCGCAAAAACTCGAATAGTCCGAATGGAGTTGTGACAGCGGTTTTAGGGATGTCAGCCTCTGCTACTGGGATTTGGTGGTAGGCTCTAAGGAGTTTGATTCGGCTGAAAACGGAACAAACAGAGGGGGAAGGAGTGATATCTTGAATATGTGGAATGGGGTACCTGTCTGGGATAGTAGCCTGGTTGAGGGCTCCATAGTCACCGCAGAGGCGCCAATTGCCACTAGGTTTAGGAACAGTGTGAAGGGGCGAGGCCCAAGGGCCACTGGACGGGCGTATTATACCTAATTCTGGCAAATGTTCGAACTCAGCTTGTGCTACGCGGGGCTTGTCTAGGGTCAAGCGACGTGGTCGGTTAAATGCTGGGGGTCCTTCAGTGACAATATGGTGGGTGAAGTTGGTGGTCACCGCGAGAAGAGGTCCAGATTGTCTTAGCATTGCCGGGTAAGTTGAGAGTAGGTCTGCGTGCGGGTGTTCGGCCTGCGGTTCGATGTATAGGGGCGTGATGTGATTCACGGAGGAATATGAACCGGTTACGAAAAGAGAAGTCTGCCGGTCGACAACTCCCCGGCCTCGTGCACCGATCAGGAGGTCGAAAGGTTCAAGGAGATCGATGCCTAGTATGGGATGAGGGACGTCTGCTACTGTGAACACCCAACCGAAGGTTCGACGTAGTCTTAAGTTGATCGTGAGTGACTTACGGCCGGTAGTAGCAGTAGGAGTGCCATTGGCAGCACGGATTTGTTGGACAGAAGGGTTCTTTGCATCACCTGCCTCCTTTGGAATGACACTTACCGCTGCACCGGTGTCAATTAGGAACAGGTTATTGGAAACTAAATCTTGAACATGCAACAGACGACTGCTATGATAATTGCCGACCGCGTTAGTCGTCGGAGCGCGTCGGAATGTTAGTTCCCTGTTTGGCACCTGGGAGGGTGCAACCGGCTTCGCAGCGCCGGTCCTTCTCCCCAAACCGTTTGTGCTATCGACATTACGTTGATCGAGATGGGTTAACCGGGTGGTCAGGAAAGGCTTCTGAGACGTTCACGTCGGTCAGAGTTGTTATAAGATTTATGGTTTCCATAGTGGGAACAACCAGGAGAGGAAAAAACGTCTGGAAGCCTGGTCGAAAGCAGCTATCAGAGTGTCCTCGGAGTGTGTTTCGCAGTGGGAGCGGTGATCTGGGGGCTGCTGGAGTTTGTTACAGCAGTAGTTTGTGGATGGTACAGTTCCATAATACCCTCCGCCAGTTTAGCCGCTTCTGTGAGTTTAAGGTGGCTAGAAACCTCGAGCAGTGCTTGAATATTGGGTGGTTTTTGCTGTACTCACAAATCTTTAGGGACCTTTCCCCCTAAAAGTTGCCCCGCCAGCAGCAGCATTCCTCTCACTAATGCAGAGGGCTTCTTGCTACCTAACTCTGTCCCTTGGGTCAGCCGTTTCAGTCTAGACGATTCTGACGGCAAAAGACAAGAGACTACCGCATCTTTCACGGCTGTGTAAGAACTGTTATTGAATATTACGTCGCGTATCTGAGTAGCAACGTCACGGGGAAGGCGACCGATACTCCACAAGTAACGGGTTCATTCGCTTGTGATTCTATGTGATTCAAACTCTGCCTCTAACATATGAAACCAGAGTTGAGGGTCATCAATAAAAAACTGAGGGACGGCTGGGGAGACTGTCGAGACGGACGGCTCTGGATCAGGGTTGCAGCGTTGCTCTCCATAGTTGCAATGGCATACCAAATATAAAACGATCTATAAAGGTCAATTCAGAAACCGTGAAACAATTGTAATATCGATGTGAGGAAAAGTATAAAAGGGATATGGTAACAGAACTCAGAAATTTACCATTCATACGTCGGAAAATATGTATATGTAAACGAATAAACCTGATTGAGGGACTTATGAGTGTCCTTCGGGAATTAATTTGTTGTTCGGGCCCATCGGCTTAGGATCTTTCTCAGTTAACTCAGGACCTGCTCCCGTGTAGATTCTATAGCCACTGGTTCTCGGTTTGTGATACGATAGCGAATATACTCGGCAACGCGCAAAGCAGAACTCAAAAAACGCTGAAGCGGGACAACGTGTGTAGTGGAGGAGCGCAACGACGTGCAGACGACGTACACAGGCGGAGCAAGTGGCGCCACCACAAACGGTAATTGTTCAAATAAACAAATTTGCTATTCTTTGTCATCGAGTGCTTTTTTGGTAGCACTACAGTGGACAGTAGGTTGATATTAGCAGCGGCAGTCTTGGATCCAGGGGACCTTGGTGGCCCTGGGCTGATAGTGGGTTTGGCATGGATATCGTTGCCGTTTGTAGGAGCGGAGGTTGATGGCAGAAGTCAGGGCCGTTTGCTAGGGAGATGTGCTGGAGATGGGGTGGTGGTCAGGTCTAGGTCAACTAAAGTGGTGCAGGCAACTGAGGGCTTTTGTGTTACGGTGTGGCCCGACAGGCAGCGAGATGACACGGCGACTGGTGTTTCAGCCACAGGTTGCGTTGGTGAAGCTGAGGTACTCTTTAGCAATCGAAAAACCTCTCTTTGGAGGGGCGTTTTATCCGATAGTATTCTGATTCTTTTGAATGGGGTGGCGTTAGCAATGATTTGCCAACTAGTTATGAGTTCTCGAGCTGTTACTTCGTCAGCGAATTGGAACTTCAAAGGACAGTCGTTGCGTTGTGATGTTTTGCGCAGCCGAGTGCAATAGCACCTGTGGTGAGCCATGTTGCTAGCCTTCAGTATGGCGATTTTGGTTGACGTCAGGGGTAGTCGAGCAGGAATGTTGAGAACTATCGCGCTTTGGAGTTGGCAATACGCATATTAACTTCGGTCGCAACTGAGTCCAAGAAACGGCTCACCAAGACTAGGCTCTGGCGATTAGCTACAGGCGTGGGTTCCATTATGCTGGATATGGGGGATATCTTTAATAGAATATCATCGATGGACTGAATCTGATTGTGCAGGTCCGCCGCTCTTTGACCTACCTCGTTAATCTTCTTGTTGACTGAGTCATAAACATCAACGAGAGGTACTGAACATGGACTGAGTGCAGACTGAAGCCGAGTGTTCCCGGTTTTTCTGAGCCCGACGGCACGAATTGCCTTATTTGCACCCGGAACCTTGGCACGTTTACGGGTGCCTTTGGAGCTTCCATAGGTAGTTCAGGAGATAATGTGGAGAAGGCGGAAAATTATGGGTCAGTAAGTTGATCTTTCCGAGAGCGTAAAGCCACGCAGAAAATTTTGGGTATTTTTCTTAAGGCTTCCTAGCTAAATGACAGACGGTTATAAGCTTTATAAACATAAAAACCACAAGTAACCTAAGGAAAATAGAGGCCCGGTGTAGCGCAGGTGGATGCTCAGCCGATCGAGAGGCTTGAAATTGATTCTACACTGATTCAAGGCCTTCCGTTTGCGCCCCCTTTTTTCTGAATGATACGGGTTATTGATCCTGAACCTAAACTCACGGTTTATATGGATTGCTTTTTCCTCCACAGTCAGCAACTTTTCTTAGTGCACTTCCGCACAGTTTGTTCATGTCTTCCCGTTTCATGACGCACTCCGTCTACTGAGACCGAGAATATCCGTTATTCCGGGCCAATATCGTCTTCACAGGGAGCCGTTCTCTTCATATTCATCAAAGTTCACGAGTTTACTCCCATACATTTTTTTCATTTCCCCATGTTCATAACTGATTCCATTCATAGAACCCCAATAAGCCTTCGTTATCCAAAGCTTGCATTATTTCGGTTTATAACGCATCCTTAGCGCTATATTTTCACAACATATTCTGTATTTCCAACGGGCCACCACCAACCCACTCGGATTCAGAACCAAACCGTATTTGCCTAGCAAAAAAAATTATTATTTCGGTCGATTCAGACAATCTCTAGCTATATTGTCTTGTTTCCGACGTTTATGACTCGCTTCCTTGAAATTCGTGTACAGTTCATCGTTTTGAGCAGCGTTTTACAGCATGATCATGCGCTTGCTCGTGCTTCTCGACCATGGTCGAGAAATAAACCATTATTATTATTATCATTATTCCGCTTTGTCCGAGCTCTTTATGAGTTGTGCCCTTACGAGAAGTGAGACAACAGCAAAACTCGACAGGTTTTAGACCCGGGACTCACACCATAAAATTACCTAACGATTTCAAATTCGCTCCATCATAACTGCATTCATGTAAGCCACAGAATCAGATGCTTCACAAAACGCACTGCTAGGGTGCATAATAAAACAATAAACCTGCACTCGCCGAAACAAAAACAACAATAATATTGCGTACAAAAATACCCACGGGAAAAAATGAGAAAAAAATGCCTCGTGAAAAAGTTCGCTTTCAGTTTCGCAACTCATAGCAATTAAATGATAATACATATGACTCGAACCAAAAAAGGGGATGATCATCTAGATCTGTATGTGCACGTGTGTGTGTATGCATGTGAAGTTGATCACAACGAAAAATGCTCGAGTGGCTGCACACGTGTTCTGGAACAGGAAGTTGGCCATGAAAGCTTAACTGCTTGGACAAATTGTTTCTGGGCGCACAGAGGAGGATTGTAGAGTCGAATGCTCACGGCTTTAGCAGTGGCTAAATTACGACAATTGACAACTCTTGAATGCCTGCCCCGGACTTTGTCAATTGTGCGAAAAGCGTTTATCACCTCTACGGAATGGTTTGACTCAACAAGGTGTAAAAACACGGCACTAGTAATTGTCTTAATTTCTCCAGTGTTCAACCAAGCCGGGTGGTGTTCACAAACACGTTCGGATAAGCGCCTGGTCATGCGGACAACGTACCTGGTTCCACAGGAACAGGTGAATGAATATACACAAGAAGATGCTGCAGAATCTGGCACTTTACCCTTCAGTCAAAAACACACGATCGATTTAGACTCAAACATAACTTGTAATTGTAAAGCGTAGAAAAATATACTGACTTCTCCTGCTAGTCTTCGTTGAATAACTTCAGTTTCCGTACCTCCTTTGAATGGAAAACGGACAAATACGGGCTTCTTTTCGACTGCTGTCTGCCACAGCTGAAGCCGTGAGCATTCGACTCTACAATCCTCCCCTGTGCGCCCAGAAACAATTTGTCCAAGCAGTTAAGCTTTCATGGCCAACTTCCTGTTCCAGAACACGTGTGCAGCCACTCGAGCATTCTTCGTTGTGATCAACTTCACATGCACACGCACACGCGTGCACATACAGATCCAAATGATCATCCCTTCTCTTGGTTTTTGTCATACTTAATAATATTATTAGTTTTTTTGACGACGCTTGATGCATGTCTCACTCGTGATCAAAATTTTACAAGTGGCAAAACTGTCGGGCAAATTTCCTGAAACATTTAGAAATACGCACTACAAAGAAGAGTGGGTTGAAATGGAGGAAAACGAGAGGGAGTTAAATGTGTGCACACCAAGGAGTAATTTATCGAGTTTAAGTGGCCCTAGACATGGGTTCATTTATGGGTCCGTTGTGATTGCAGGTCAAGGTCAGTTGGAGGGCTAGCTGAGCCGAGAGGAGGAAAACGGATCCAGGGATTTTCACATGAGGAGGGCTGAAAATCGACGTGAGACACTATCTTTTCGAAAAAACATGAAGAAAAAAAGGAAGGGAGTAGGGAAGACGGGAATGATAAAAAATTGAGTGGTATGGCTAGGGACTGGTTAGCCATGAACTACGTGTTTTTGCAGTAAACGGACGGTGGCCATTTGAAAAAATGGAGCTGACGATGCAAAACGTAAAGAGTGCGTCAGATGGCATCAACGCCGCGGAATGATTGCGATAAGGTAGATGTGATGCACATATATCGAAAAATTGGATGCATATCATGAGGAGCGGTGGCATAGTGGCAGCAGAACTGACCGGCAAAGAACTGGAGGAGGCAGGCAAAATATGTGGATGAATAAATACATATGTATATATATACGTATATATATATCAGAGCAGGAGCAAGTATGAGTGAAGAAACAGGACACGAAAGTAGCGGTGCTTGGGCGAGACAGGTAAGGTTGGGTTATATGGTACGGAACCAACTTGGATAACTCTGATGAATTTGTTTATGACGGGCTAACTCAGGCGGTCAACAGCAAAAAGAACCAACAATGGAAGCACATAAGTGATGACTGTGAACGGATGTTGACAAGCGTGGGAATATAAAGGAAAGTCTTGTCGAACACAGATGCGAGTTGGTCTAACCGTGTAATTGTTGCAGGTGTAGCATGCGGTGGCGGTCAAACTTGGGTGAAGCGGTAATAAATGGAAGTACATTATGCAATGAGAAGATGGCCGTAAAAATGGCCGGAGAATGCAGAGAAAATGGGAGTACAGGGTGGTTGGAGAGGCGTAAAGGATCACAGGACAAGGTTTACTTCAAGGTTAGAAGAACTTTGGCGCGAAGTTTTACCAACTAATAACATGGAAAAGGATTGAGGGAGTGGAGAATCAGAAAAATCAGGTGATGGCAAATCACATGGTTCGAAATTATAGGTGAGAATGACGACGTAAAGACGGCTTTACACTGAGTGGACCGCGAAAAAGCAGAGCAGCCTGAGAAGCACAATGAAGATGCCTGTGGCGGGTAAAATACGAAGCAGGCGAGAGTGTTGACCAAAGTAAACCAGATAAGAGATGATAAATCCGATCGTTTCACTGTAGATGACACAGGATAAGGACCGAGAAGAGGAAAAGAACCCGGACGGGAAAGCCCGTGATAGAACACAGACGCACGAGACATAGTTGTGCGTCTCAGGTGGGAGAATGGAACTGTAGAGCTGCGTGCTTGTAGGCCATTGCACCAATGGATTAAGCAAGAAGTTGCTAATCGGTTCACTGCCTAATAGGACAATCCACGGGAGAATTACGGATTCAGACATTAAAAATATGGTGGTAGTAAAAAGGTAATAAATTTGGTCGTAAAAAATGCAAAGGTTGAAACGGTGAGTTCCTATACCGATTGAACACAGTGTGATCCACCAGTCAAGATGCGCTCGCACATCGTTGCAGACGACCTGCACGCCTGATGTGCACCGGCCAAAGCGGGGGATCTGACCGCGCCCCGCGCCGTTGGGACTGGCGTGAGTGTTTGTTGATGGTTGTAGGGATGGCTGAACAACCACGATAAGGGTATGTGGTCCAGGACCAACCAAACAGGTTGTGGAAACTTGGACAACAAAGCCAACTGGAACAGCAATCGACAGACGGCCATACAGCATTATCATTCAGATGCACCAGCCAGGGAAGTGGTCAGTATAGTGTCCAAGTTGGTTGACCGACATTGAGGACCACTGGGATGGGAAATGAGATATAGAAACGCAGTCTGGGTATAGCCCAGCTGAGGATCAACAACTAACGGAAAGAAGAACAAAAGTGAATCACGGACTCATTGATGTAGCAGATCCCTAAGACAAATTGGGGCCACGGAAAGTGAGACTAAAAGAGGAAACGCATAAGTAGGGGCTACAAAATCAGTGGAGAGGTTGATATTTTACCTAAGGGAGTCATTAAGCAGAAGAAAAGGCTAGGTCCTGAGTGGAACTGCGGAAGAAACTTAGCCGGGGAATAAGGTGGGGGCACAATTGGTGACGTCATAACTGGGTGTTGAATTCAGTTAGTGAGCCATGATAAGTGAGATAAGTAAGACTGGATTTCTTGGTTCAAAATCGTAGAGGTAGTGATAGAGGTGTATTTGGTGGGACCTGGTGTGGAAAAGATGCAACTTTAGCAAAATTATATCACTGAGTGTCGATCTGATGCCCATTCTGTTGTTATAGAGTGGGAGACAGAAAAGAAGGTGAGAGGTAGAATGAGCGAGACATACGTGGAACGGTAAATTGGCAGGATCCTATAAGTTGGTATGGAAGAACCGTTAGTGTACGCAGACGTGCTTCAAGTAGGCCGATGGCGAAGTCTAAGGAGAAGCGGCCAGACGAGGCTTTCAGAATTCAAGAGCGGTGAAGATTTGAGGTAGGTGAGATAAGGCAAAAATGCAAAGCAATGGCCTAAAAGTCGAGGTCTTTCTCGAAAGCTTGACTTTCGGTTACTTGAGCGTTGAATAAGCGCAAAATATTTGGGGCAGAAAGGAATTTATCAATAGCATGCACGAAAGCGTCCTTTGACTGAGAAGGTTTGGTGTGCAGAGGAAGTTTATTCTAGATTCTAGAGTACGTGGAGAGAAAGAACTTTGGGCTTAGAGCAGTCCTCGCGGAGGGTGTGGTAATAGTACACTGTCTGTTACGGAGTGAATATCCAGTACCCGGAGAGAAACACAACTGGTTGAAGGAATAAGATTGCCTAGTCAATAGCTTGTACGGAAATAACAGGTCCAGCTTGATGTGACAAAGCCACAATGGTTCGATTTTGAGCGATAAACATCGCTCCCTGTTGTCTAAGTTTGACAACCAACCAAATAGCTGCTTTGTGAATTTTCTCCGAATACACTATAATAATCCTGTCGGATTTTCTCATACTACTGAAGATCAAGGAACGATATTCGAGAATGGGCCTGGCATGTGCTTTGTACATAAAAATTATGCTCTCCCTGAGCTAGGAGGATCTGGACAGAGGACCAAGACACTTTTGAGCCTTTGCCGTTTGGAGGACAGCATGTTCGGAGAAAATGAAAAAGAAAGAATAACTTAAGTCAATGTCTCCTACTAAAAGCTGGTTGTTGATGGGTAAACCGCCGATTCATTAGCAACCAGGAGGAACCTGGCATTTGTAAGTAGGAAAAATACACTTGTGGGCGGAGAATTTCATCCCCCAGGTTGAGCACCATTCATCAAGAGCGACTAAATCAGCGGAGACTTTAGGGATGGTAGTACTGTGGTTGCCAGTTAAAAACGTGTAGACAATCTCAATGTCGTCCGCGAACAAAAACGGCGTGCCATTAAGTATTGTCGGAATCATATCGTTTGTATATAGGAGGAAAAGAAGGAGGCCTAATGCACTGCTTTGAATAACACCGCTAGTATTAGGCTTAGGGTTAGAGGTGTGCCGGTTAATCAAGACCACCTGCGAACGATGAGATAAGTAAGATGAGAAATAAGAAATATAGTGGATCGTTAAAGCCAAATGATCGTAGCTTTGTTAAAAGGTGGGGGTAGGATACACGATCAAATGCCTTAGATAAGTCAAGGTACCGAACAACAAAAGATTTCCCACTTTCAGCAGAGTCAGTGACGAGATTCAAAAAATCATACTGACAAGTCATGCAGGACCGTGAACGGAAGAGTCCATAGTGGTTGTCATAAATAAGGTTGAGGCTTACCGAATAGTTATTAGTGTGATCTTTCGCTATTTTTTCATCATTCTCGATAAAATAGGGGTACGGCTTATAGGGCGATAATTGAATACCTTATGAAAAGGTCCCTTTTTATGAATGGGAAAGATTGCCGAAAGCTTCCAATTAGCAGGCACGGTGCTACCATTAGGTGAAAGAGTGAAAAGGTTAAGCAGCAGCAGGGGGGGATCCAGTCCACCACGGACAAGAGCAACTGGCGGTAAGCCTCCGGGGCCAAATAGAGGGGAGGGTTTGCCATTGGATAATAGCTTAAAAATACTTCTGGCATCGAAGGGTATTGTAAAAAGGACAGAGTCAATAAGTGGTAAACTTGGGGGAGGGGCAATGACAGGAGCTGGAGCCATGGCTGAAGCAAAGAATGCATTGAAGGCTTCGGTTATACAAGGTGGGGAGGTGATAGATGAGTTATTATCCAGAATCAGAAGTTGAAAGCCGGCCTTAATATCAGAGTTTTCGGACTTATGCAAAATATTCTCATTCAGGCTAGTGAGGGGCCTAGATTTGACTATTGTTCTTCCATTCAATGCCACTGGTGATCGGACGCGGCAGCTATACTTTCGAATCCGGTTGGAATCTCGCACCTCCTGCGGGTATATTGCATTATTTGGAGTGACTACGGGATTTATTGTTTGCAAAAGTAAAAGTGGTTTTTCAACAATTTATCCATAAATGAAAATTTTGACGATAAAATGTTTGGCAGTTTCTAGCCATCAAGGAACCAGCTTTCGCCCATTTCTGAAGCTCCGGTGCCAGTGCAGTGCTTTTTCGAGTAAAACTGTTCTAAGGGGGCCTCACCCTTGCATTTCGGATGCTTGTATAAAGCGAGCACTTGATAAAATATCATTTGACATGCGTTAATAATGGGCACATACAAAGTGTTCATGAGTCCCATAGGACACTGCCCCACGTACTGCCGAGTTACCCGGGTTGGATGAGTATGCCTCCGTTGTAAGCCCGCCCTCAAGCAGGCTTTTTGGTCCTCTAACCCAGGCGAACTAACAGAAAGTAGGCAAGGTTGTACGAAACACAGAGGGGAGCATTAGAAGTCCGGAGGAGAATGAATACTTTTAACTTCCTCACTGTGATGTAATAGGGAAGAGCGATGAGAAGGTGAGAGGACTCAGACAAAAGAACTCTCAGGTAAACTCGAGGTGGTCCGTCCGTTTTCCTCAAATCCAAAAACGACCAGTGCAGCTGTGGCATTTCTTCACAAATTTAGGTCACTAAGAAACATCAGGTAGCTATTGCCAGCGAGGGCACAGTGCAACCAGGCCTAAAGCGATTAGAGTACCAAATATAGGGGCCAGGAAGGTGATTGTAGGAGATGAGAGCCATGGAGGAACCCGTTACCATGACATAACATAGCATTTCCATATAGATCTATGAAGAACCGATCATGAATATGAACGGATGAGATTTAGATGGTGCAAGATTGATGGATTCAGTATGGCTTCTTCCCGTTCCTCAGACGGCGAACATCAAAAGAGTTCATACGGTTGGTGTATGGAGGCAACAGCGGCTGAGAGTACAAAAAGGACCAGCAAGACCAACCTTGGTTGAGTTTGTAAGCTCAAACATCAGAGACCGGCTGATAGTATGGCGGAGGGTGTTTCACTGCACAATGGAAGGATGTCGTATCCTGTTTTGCGTTCCGAAAATGCCCATAAGGGCACGACGAAATGAGAACCTAGGATGAAGGCGAGAAAAACCATCGTCTCAACACAATTATTTGCCAGAAGCAGGCTGGGTGATAGGAACCGGGCCCTATGGTAATCACAGCTTGTCGGAAGAGTATTGTCAAGCGTTGTTTGCAATCTAAGGACGTACCGGAAGATGCGAAGTAGGACATCTGCTCAACGGACAACGGAATCAGTCTTGATCCGCTTCCCATGAGATCTGTCTCACAAGCAGCGATGGAACCTGATACCCCGAGGCTTACGAAGCGTGCACAAGATTCCGACATGGAGAACCAGATTGTTGTAGAGGTGAGCCAGAAGACCACACAGCCGGGTACACAAGAGGCATAAAAACAATCAGCCACTCGCGTACTCGTCTCGAGTCGGGACATGAACTAGAGGTGAACAGAGCAGTATCGGCTGGAAGGGCCGCATGTTGCTACACACCATACCGGGGTAGCTGGCTGTAAAGTCGGAACGTTTGCAGTCTCAGAGATTTAGCTGTTTAAGAGTGGCCGTGTCCCATATAGTAGGGCAAAACTACTCTCCCATACGTCGGCAAGACAAGGGAAAATGACACAACGGATGGCGGAGTGGCCTTCCCCATCAGAGGAGGACTAGAGCACATGGAATCAAGAGAAGGCCAGTGTACCGCGACAGCTGAAGCACGCTCCATGATCACGAGAATGTAAAACAGAAGGACAGTTGTCGCTGGCGCATGTATATGTGACGGATATAACTGACAGATGCACTACAGTCAATCCAGGAACCATCAAGTGTACTTTACTGATACAAGACTTTACTCTGCCAGGATTAGATTGTGTAACAGGAAGCTTCATCTCGGGAAGGACATAATAAGGCCTTTAAGAAGGGATGCATTGAAAGGATGCAATTCCGCAAGTAAAACGAAACAAAGGATACATATCAGGGCAGCAGCACACACCCCTTGACATAGTGCAATATTCATAACCCCTTAGGTGACAGTAAATACCTTACCCGTAGCCTTTGTGTCCATGGTTATTGAAGGACTTAACACGCCATAAATCCCACTATTACTGCCAAAGTAGACTGGTATAACACGAAACACTCGAGCGCCGCATCTGTTTCAAAACAACACGTGCCGGCCATCGGCACGGCTGAGCAAGACCACTCCGTGCGTGGCGAAAAGTGGTTGGTTAAATGGTTCATTCACGTAATGCTCACGTGTGCGAGCATTCATGGTGGCCGATAGGAAGGGACCAAAGGTTCATCAGTAATTTAGCCTGAGATCGTTCGGCTATCGATCCGAAAGCCGAAAAGGCTACGACAGCTACCACCCGGATCTGCACAAACATAGGCAGCCGGAAGAAGGATGCTGAGGAATAACATGTTATTGCAGTGCAGTTTAAGCTTGTGTGGTTATGCTAAATCTATAAAACAAATCGGTGAACTAGAAAATGAAGAATTATAGCAAGCTTCCGCTGCACCTGTTCTCGGCGATCCTTACTAAGCGAAGCTCCTTAGCTTGCGCACCTAAAAAGCTTTACATGGCCGTATTACTTTGACGTTCGCCTAATCAGCACGTCTGTCTTCCTTCAACAGCTTCTTGTCAGTTTGTCCGGCCGTCCCACTGATCTTCGAAATGGAGCTGGAGGCTGCGGCTTGATGGGAGTAGCAGTCGTTTTGGCTAACGGAATAGATGGATAACTGACATCAATATGATCTACGTCCGGATACTCGGTCACCTGAGCCGTGATCAGTCACACCTCCGGCTGGTACATTGAAAGGCACTGGACCGAAACGCGCTGACAAGCCATCCAGGTCAGTAATCTCCATAGCAAGTCAGTCCAGCTGTCTGGGGTTGATTCCTTGATTTGGCCGGGATTCTCTGCCATGAAAGTAAGCTTCGTCGTTGGAGTTAAGACGTCAGCAATAACGTCAGTCTTCTGGTTCTGAGTAGAACAGCCAGACACTCCTTGGGGGTCTTGTGCGCCGCCTTTCTGTCTTGCAACAGAAAGCAGTCAAGGAAAGCTTCCGAATCAGACGATGTTTTCCGGTTGACCCACGGTAGCGAGCTACTCAGGCAGCGTACCAAGTTTTCCGCTGCTCCTCCAGAGCACGGAAAGCGTGGCGCAGTACGCAGATACCGACTCCCAAATCTGTCAGACCAGCCTTTCAGGTGCCCCGAGCAGAAATACAATCCACTATGAGTAACCAGTACCTTCGGAGCTCATTCACGGCTTAAGCACTTCTGTAGCACCGTAACCATGAATGAGATGGTTGGTGAACTCGTCAAGAACACTTCTGACAGCGTGGAGAATGAGCCATTCGGTACGAGCTTTTGGTACTGGCTCAAGAGAGGCCCGCAGAAACCAGCATGGTCTCCATGTTCCAGCGGTTCCTCTTCGACTAGACTTGTGCAAGTAGGCATCTTAGTACCTTGTCGTGGAGCGAAGTTCTGCTTCCAATTCCGGCCAGCCTAATCTCATGCACTCCATATAAGGGTCGACTGAAAAGCCGGTCACCCAGAAAGACTACTCCACAGGGTTGGATATTGAATCCCTCCCGATGTACGAAGAACTGAGGAAAACTCCGCCTCACCTCGAGCTACCACTCCTTCTCGATCGACGGAACAATGGCCGGGAAGCGTCTTTTTTCTGCTTTTGGTATTCTTGGCTAGACAGTGGAGCCGCCAGTAAAACGGAATGGCACTGTCCAACAGCTGTGAACCTCAGTTATCGCGAAAAGAAGCCTGTTTGGGGGAATGTCTCGTTAGGTTGATGCGGGGCGTCTCAGTTACAAAGCGCTCAGTAGTTGTTTTGGCCCTAAGTGATAGCAGCCGTGGAGTTTCAGACAACTTCGTCTGGGTTATGCAGAAACTGAGGGATTTGGTGGTAGATGACAAGAGTAAGCTTCAGTCCAAATGGGTGCTCGTGTAGTCGGTGTGAGGCCAATGAAACTGCCAAAGCCTCTTCCTGAATTTGAAGATAACCCCTCTCTGCAGCGCCGAGTAGGGGCAAGGTGCAGGTGACTGGACTTTCGTCCTATTCGAGAACTACTCTTAACCAGGCTTCAGACAGGTTGCTAATAAGAGTGGTCCGCTCAGGAGGCTCGAATGGGGCTAGTGTGTGCTGGTCTGCGATGTTTCGTGTGAGGCTTTCGACATGTTTTCCGCCCCCTGTTCCGCAGCCACACATCGGAAGGCTGGGCCAGAACCAGTTGTTTGGTTTGTGTTCTGAAGACGGGAGTGGAGCCGGAGTAGTGCAAGAGGCATCGAACTGGTGATCGTAAGTGCTCCTGTCCTTAAGGCGACTCGATGTCGTATCCGTTTGCTTCACAATAAAAACAAAGCGCGTCATTTGACTGGCAGAATTACAGTTCTTTTTGTCCACCGCCTCAACGAATTAGAAACATTTACTCGCTGTGACCTCTGCACACCTCTGCACGCCGTCAGAAATACCCCTACTCAGATAGAATATTGGATCATGGGCTCAGTCTAATTTACCCAGTCATTTATATTAAGGAACTCCCTGTCGACCTGAAGCATGCATGCGCACTGGCCGGCTCCAAAGAGCACCCTTCCCCCCCCCCCCCAACGAAGATGTGCGTCCCATCCCTTTCTCAGTACCAACATAAGTTCCCTTTTCGTTGCATATCGGATCTAAACCTCGTTCATTGTTCTCACATCTACGTTCATACTTGTATGATTTGTAAACAAGAACCAAGGCCCAACACACATATTGCTAACTCACCGGGATCAATAAATATTTTCAAGCTGTTCCGGCAGGATAGGACTTCCACCGGTAAGAAGGCTGGAAGTGAGGTGGCCTCGCGTGTGAATTCTGCCTGGTGTGCATAATACGAGGCCTCTTAGCCATACTCAGTGAACGGTATTGGTTGTTAAGTGACGTAGCGCCGTCTCAAATTTTCTGTTCATAGGAGCACCATCATAACTAAACTCGCAGGTGGCTCCATCTTCCTAACAAAATGCTGTTTCATGTTTCTTTGGCTTGTTTCCATGATTCCTTGTTTTCTGTTAGACGACAGCTAGCGTATCATAGTAGACAATTTTGATCATGTTTCCATTCAGTCCCCCACTGGACCTGAACTAACCGATTTTTGTTTCCGCAACCAAAATCAACTCTATTTTAGGATTATCACCGGCCATCCTGACTTATTCTCTCTAAAGCTCAGTGCTCACGTCCAAATAAGTGACAGTTATCTGCTTCTGTCAAGGCCTAAAGTATACCATCTGCCCACCTTCCACTCTTTAGGACAAACCGGCCAAATCGCCATCAGTCTCCGAAATTTTTCCCGTGACAGCTTCTTTCTCCTACAGAAATCTCCCTCTCATGCATCTTACTGGTTTTCTTTCAAATAGTCGCTCAGTGACAAAGTCGAACTTTTCGTGGAGACAATCAGTCTAGTTTTCCACATGTGCAGCTCCCTGGAAACCCGTGTTCTCTGTAACGGCCAAGCCACTACTCTGATACTGAATTCCTTAAGAAGACAGAGGGAATACTTTTACAAAGCCCGAGATATTTCTCAAGTTATGTACGTTTTTCATTTGATAAAGCGAGACATCAAAAGCACTGACTCGCACTGTAAGCTAGTCAACTCCTATGCAGCAATAAGTGATCGACTATGACAAGGCACTTTTCTGCTGCTTGGAAGGCAAGCGAAACAAGTGAAGCTTGTAGCAGAGGTCGATGATACCAAAAAAGCATTCAAGTGCCCAGTATACGATTTTCCGATGTTATTCACTTCAGAAGATGGCGTGCTTGTAGCCCCGTTCTTTACAGATGAAGTATTTTGGGTTCTTCGTATTTTTAGCATAACCTCACGTTTTGGTCCTGACGTCCTGTCGTCAGCGCTTTTCAGACATGGTGATGTTGTCCTGACCGACATATTCACTTCTCTCCTAAACAAATATATGTGTTCGTGTTCCATTCCAAATTACTCACTAATGTTGCTTCACAAAAATCTTTTTATTCTGGGGTCACAGGTAAAGTCATTTGTCACGCTGCTCTTGGCTTATCTGGTCTTAAACTTACAGAGTAAGCCATCCCTAAACGTGTATTTTTTTCCATGAAGTCCCCCAAAGGCCCCTTACGATTTGCCCATAAGTGTAACAGATCAATTGTGCATGCTATCGCCTCCCTAGTTCACCAAGCAACCAAATCTTCAGATGGGCCAGCCTGTGATACTAGACTACTCATCCGCCTTTGGTTTTTCCACGGTCTGTTCCCCATAAATTGGGGGCATTTGGCTGTCCCACCCCTTTACTAACGTGGTTGTCTGGTTATTTTACCAACAGAGGTCAGTGTATGCAACTAGGTTTTAAGACTTCTAAACTCTTGGTTAACAATTCAGGAGAGATTCAGGGGGCTTTCACTTTCCCCATTTATTTTTCATCTGCATCAGTGATCCTCCATCCAGATCTGCATATTTATCTAAGTACGCCGATGAAGCGGCTCTTCGTCCAGCCGTTCCAATAAACCAGGGCCTCAGTGAATTTTCCAGTAGTCTGTCCCATACTTGCGATTTCTCTGTTCGATCTGGCATAACTTTGAACTTGTGTAAACGTCTTGAATGCATACTTACCTTTTATCGATCAGCTTATCCCACCAAATCATTTGTCACTTTTACGAAACCACTAGCTAGAGTGGCGTCTGCCAAACACTTGAGAACCGCCGTGGACGCAAGCTTGAAGTGGCTACCTCAAATTATGAACCATGTAAAGAAACTACACAGGACTCTCTACCCATTGTTACAAACTGTTGTTTCTCTCCTTGGTTATTTATAAATTTTTCCTGTTCTACTTCATTTCCCCTTATTATTATTTTGTTGGACTACTTACAAAGGATTTTAAAACCCTTCGACTAGATCTACCCATCGTCATTCGGGTATCTCACATACCCTCAAATGGACCGTTCCTTGAACTATACGAATTACACCCGGCCGAGTGTGAAATATCGGCTCACAAAAGCCTTGGAAACAACATTCATCCTTTACGCAGCGCTTTATCCAAAAGTGGTTCTCCCACTTCTACACGTTCTCCGTTTCGATCTATACCCTCTTGTACTTATATCCGCTCTATGTATGGCCCGAACCTCCAAGGACCGGGCACGGGTATCGCCAGAACTTCTTAGCAATTTTCATGTGTTGTCATTTTTCTCTTTCTACCTATTCGGCGAGAAGCGAATTATGTACCGTTTTCAACTGTGGTGCGGACGTTCGTCCAAGCAAAAGCCTGATCGTATGCAACACAGATACAATTCAAGTACATGGAAATCCACTTCGGTTACACCGAGTTTATTCTTGGGGACTAAGACAGATCAGTTCGGCTCAGCAAACCTGCAGAGGCTGTTGCAATTTTTGGTCACGCTGTTCTTTCGCGGACCCAAAAATGAGCATACCATCCCAATACGCCACACTCCACCTCCCTCCGGACTTTCCCTTCTGATGCAGCCTGAAATATTCCGGTTGATAGATGTAGGCGGAACATCCAGATATTGTACTGGAAAGCACCCAAGGAATTTTGACCGTTGCAAGTGGTTTAGACTCAGAGTCTAACGCAATTTGTAAGTACGCACCGGGCGAACCGATTTTTATGAAATACTCGCTCCCAAGCTAGCAGTTTGTTATGTCCTCCCGCTCCATCATAGCGGCAGCCCATCTCCATAAACCGGGGTTCAAGGTCAATCGGTAATCACCGCAAGTCCAGAGTTTCTGTCCGTCGCTGCTCATTAATACCACTATCGGAGTCTCCCAATGGGATAAAGTAACATGCGCAATGACACTTTGTTAGGTCCCGATAAGCATTTTCAAAATGCCTCTCTAGCCGTAGGGCAAAACCCGTGGATTATGAAGCATCAAGTCACCACCCACTTTCACCCTTGCGAATCAGTCACCAAGCCACCTCAGTCATTAGGGCGCCAAGCAATCAGCCACTGCAGAGTAAGCTGGTCCACCGCATTCTTGGATGTCGTTTGGAAGGTTATTGACTGCTTCAAGGCACATAATGCTTTCAGACCCAGAGCCGAGGGACAGTTAAAGGAGACCTATATTTGTACCGCTATTTAGTCAGCTCGAATAGTGACTTCTCGATGATGGGCTCGCATTGCCTGTCATGCACTGTGGATCTATATATTGAGCCACAGCGAAACTGGACTGAGCTATGCGGGAAGTGATTGGGTTCACAAGAAACCTTCAGTATGTGTAGCCCACTGTCACTTAGAGGGCTCAGCTAGTCGCAGTGCACCTATGTTTTAGCCATACCTTCATAATATGACCAGTCCCCTGGAAAGACTAGCATACCGCATCACGGGATCGGCAAGTGGAAAGTAGATGAGTTCATCCCACGAAGAACGGCGGTTCAGTTGCACTGTTGTGCCTTCCAGGATCACATTGTCGATCGGTTGAGATCTCCGGCTTGAACTGACAGATTTATAATGACTGAAGTGTAGATAGCATGACATGGGGTTCTCAGCTGTTGCTCTGAACGCTTCGTCGTATTTATGACACACTGATTGGGCCTCAAACGACGTAAAATCGGAGTTCAACAAAAGCTCATTCCGTAATTCTGAATGACTTATACCGGATATAAAAAGGCAACGCAATTGGAACTCCAAATTTTCTCCAAAATTACAATTCACAGCCAGTTTTTGTGCTCTGGGAGTGAACTTCATGCATGAGCCGCTCACCGGGGAGTGGAATTTTGCAAATTCATCTGCCTGGAGGTTTCCCAGAACTAAGTGCCGGACAGCAGAGTGTTCGACTGATCAAACGGAACCAGAGCAGAGGCTTTTAGGGCATGCGAGCATTGTAATCAGGGAGTATGCAGGTACCTTCTCGCAAATCGAGCAATGGTAGTCAATCCAAGTGAATCCCAAAGCCAGAACAAGATTGATTAGTAGTTTCTACGGTACCAAGTTGAAGTTCACCAAAAGTAAAAATATACACAAAACTCAAGTATGCGGTCAAACAGACTCAACGGTAAAACCCAAACGTTCAAAGATCCGTGGCTAGATCACGACGGTCAGAAACGGTTCAAGGCCAGATTCGACTGTCTCACACAAATAAACAACCGTTCAGAAGTGTGCTGTGTAAACAGGTTCATCAAAGTTATGTCAAATATAGTCACATTCACAAAGCACTTAGTATATTTGGTAGGATTTTCAATATTTGTTATCTACAGAGAACGGGTAATGCCACCGGTTGTCAAAACCTTTGCTTTCCGGCTTATATTTTATTTATTGTTCCGTCAGCTGCATTATAACTCGAAATGTTCCACTCAGTCTTCAGTTTCACTGTTACCAGCGTAAGGGCTCTTCTGTTCAAGGCTGGACACCTCGATGGCGCAACGCCAACTGTAATACTTTCAAGACCCGAACTGACAGGAAAGACTGAAACTCTTGCCACTAGGATCTATGAGAACCAATGCGGCCAAAAAACCGATGCCGCGGGATAACGTTATTATAGTCCAGGTCTAGTTTTTGCGGTCTTTTTGAATTTGTGAAAATAATTGGTGAGTTAAAAGATGAAAGATCACAGCGAGCTTCTGCTTCATCTCTTCTCGGCTATCTTGGCAGGTTGAGGCTCCTTATCGTGCATAGCTACAAGGCTTGACCTGGCCGTATTACTTTGATGCCCGCTGAATCTTCGAGCCCGGTAGCCACAAGGCATAGAAATGTCAAACGTGGGTCAGGTTTGCTGACATTGTCGGACAAAAGTAATCATGTCATTTTTCAAATTTCCCCCGCTTCTCTGGCATGCCGGAGCCGTAGGAAAAATGGAGTAGAAAATGTGACACGTTAACCATGGAAGCATCTATAACTGGGGCTGCAAAACCAGACTGGGTGTAGAGGATGAAGGGACCGGAGTGAAGAAAATATAGCAGGGGCTTGAAGCAAATCTTGTCCCTAAAACCTTGTAGGGTTCTTGGACGTAGTCACTCCCCGACTGAGTGGGGCAGGATGGTCGAAAGTTGTCGCCTTGACCTCAGCCGGCCTTGCGACTGAGTCAGTTGTCCGTTGATGAGTAGACTGGAGTATGGGGCCGAAGGGTGGGGTTCCGAAGTAGGCTTTAGCCCACCTGACCCTGGTAAAATGGGAACCCGCATTTCAAAGGCAGTGGAGGTAACCAGCGGAATACTTGAGCAGTCAGTTTTAAACTCACTGCCTATTCTTCTCTAAGCAGAAGAGTTAGCGAAAGATTTATTGCTTCCATGGTTTACACTTTCAGGTGGTTTAAAATTTATGGCTGGCTAGACAAACGAAAGCAGGAGTCACCTACTAACTAGAGCTCCGTTGGCAGTGACGGTGATGGGAGAAGACGGGCCCATGGCAGTTGATGTGATATAGCCTGCAAAGAACTCAGGTGTCAATATGACTGCTGGCTCCTGGTGCGACACGCAGCGCAAACTGTCTGCTTAAGAGGCGAGAGATACTCCCCTTCGGCCAGGCTCAGCATACTCCTGCAGAGAGATAGAAACTTTCACATCCATTCACAGTGCATTGGTGGGGCCGCATTTGAAACTTTGCTCACGGGATTTGACAGGTATCTTGAAAAAGATACAGCCTGCCAAGAAGAGCATCAGCGACCAGCCACTCGGAAAACTGAACGACAAGGAAAATGGTATGAACAAGGACCCTAAGATATGGGATTCTTCTCGCTTAGAAAAAGAAGACTAAGAGAAACCGTCACTGAGGCACTTGAAACCTCAGAGGGTTGATCCAGAAAAGCGCTGGGGAAATTTTGAAAAAGCCACTGACCAGAGAACGGCTTCTTTTATCGAAACCCCCAGCATGTGACCTCTGGACCGCCAACGGTTTAAGTTCTGCAAGTTTTCCTTTAACAAATCGTTTCCGCCGGAAGATCTAACCAAAATTTTGATGTAATGGGCTCCAAAACCCCTGCCAGTGTCTTCGTCTGGGTAGGCCGGCAACTGCGCCTGTCTTGAAAACGCAATTTTGGTAGCCACGAAAACTCACCCACAGTACAATTACCTGGACATGCGGTTGGTCTCAGCCATACGAAATTTCTTTCAAACTTAAGAGAGATAAATCAAAACAGGAACAACTGCACAAAACTGTGGAAGCCTCCCTCTGAGCTAAGTATGCGATTGAACTCCTTCGGCAGTAGAGCAGTAGAAATGTTAAACAGATTAACCGAAGGAATAGTTGGCTTACAGTAAAGAGCCTCTTGTAAGAACGCTTGATTCCAAGTTGGTCGAGTCATTCCCAGAAGTAGAATGCTGAATGCTGGGGAGAAATTTTAATTTACCCAAGGTTCTCCAAATGTCCTACGTTCAAACTAACTGTGGCTTTATTTGTGATGGAATACATACTCTACTTTTGTCCTTTGGCTGGTTGGTCAGAAGAGTTTTTCTGCCTCCCTTTTGGCCAGACTAAAAGGACAAACCATCTAGCGCAGCAATAAAAGAAATAATTCACGCACTTGCAGTAGTGAAAGCCGATTTCTGCGCATAACGTTAAAAGAATTCTGAAAGCCCGGTCGGCTCCGGACACCCTCATTTTCGTACAACTTGACCTGAGTGCAGAACAGGCTATAGGAGACACCTGTTGGGAATGCAGGGAAGAAATCCAAGGCATAGTGCTGGTATGTTCTGTTGGAGAGCCGTCTGAGAAGCGGAGTAGAGATGGTCACCGATGAACACGGACGTGCTGCTACCACCGACCGAGTAAAAGTTGACTCTGTGTTGATTTTTCCAGGTGTAACAAGGAGGCCAACGATCAACAAGTCCAGAAGCTTCTTCTCTGGATGCGGTAGAGATGGAGGACTACGCTACAGGGAAAGATGGGGTCATAGGCACCTGTGAATACTATCGTCCAGCGAATCCACCCTTCATTGTGCTAAAGGTCAAGGGAAGGTTTAGTGTGTACCGGATATAGTTGCACCTATAACAAAACAATCCTGCCCAAGAACCCCAGCACGGATTTGCGCAGGGGCGTCCGTACCTGAGCAACATCCTGTTCTACTTGGAGGAAGTGAAAAAGAGAACATACGACGGAGGGCTACCCGAGGTTTCTCGTTCGGATTCCCAGAATTCTGTCGACTCAGTGTACAACCATCTGCTCATGGAGAATTTGCGAGGGTTTAAGCTATCAGAGCGGTTGATAACGTGCATTGAAAGTTGTTTCTTTGGCGGTATTTTTCGAGTAAGGATGGGGGATACCTATGTACTGCTGGAAGCAATCAGAGTTGAGTACCATGAGGGCCGACCCTTAAACCCTTGCTATTACTCCGGCATTTATATTACTTAGAAAACCGTCTAAAACTCTCGCTTCATATTTGCCATCGATATGAAATATTAAGAGTCGTCGACCACTTATCAGTCCAAAGAGACCCGGACAGAGTCTAGGAATGGAGAGCAAATTCGGACCTTCCGCCATACATGAAAAATGCGTGCACCTGGTTGACGAGGGGCTAACACACAGACTAGGGGCACTAAAAAGCGAGGGGTAGGACAGTAAAGACATCGATAAAGGACGGTTCCAAGGATTGAGGTGGCGTGGTTGGGACCGATTTTCAACTAGTAATCCGGTGTAAAAAAAAGGGGGGATGAAAACCACTTCCGGACGCTGTATCAGCTCAAGGAGACCATCAGAGCTTCCATCACAGTAATACACTCTCATGTGGCCTGGCCTGGCGAACTGTGTCCAGACCTGAAGTTCCTATCCGGTCCAGGCTAAGCAATTGCTAAAGAAGATCCAGAGACAATTCACTGGACCATTTTATTAAAATTAGAGGAAGATTTCATGAAGAACGCTCAGAGTACCTCAGCCTTCCCTCTATGGAAAGGAGAGGGGAAAGAGGGGGCCCCATAGTACTGTGCAAGGTTTTAACTGGTTGGGTCGACTCGGGCACTCGCATTTATGGCACCTGTCTCTAGGATAAAACTAAGGCCTGAATGTTTGTGGCCTCAGGCCGAAGTTTAACAGGTCCAAGGACACGACTACGGGCCCGGTTGCTCGCGCAAGGCTTGGCCGAAGGCAAGAACGAACTTCCAGAGGAAGTGATCGAGGACACTACAGTGACTGATTTCAAGTTCTTAACTGAAAGGGTGTGTACACGAGTGTCCCACGACGAGCGTCAATTATCGATAACAGCACTGCATGGATAGGCAATACTTCGTTAGAACTTGTGTTAGCTTGCAATCTTTTTTTCCCCTCCCAAGCTTCTTCATACTAACTCATTACTTCATCACTGTTTTTTGTTTTCCTTCTCCTTTACTTCTTTCTTTTCCTCATTTTCGGTCAATTTTCCCTACATATGCGACTGTTCCTTCTACCCTTACGTCTTCATCTGCCTCTCCCCCATCTTTACTCTAAGCCTTAACTCTTTTGCTCTGTCTTCTAGTCTACCAACTCTGACCTCTTTTTCCCAAAAGTACCACCGAAGGACTTGTCACCGTGATGGTCCGCCGTTACCAACTATGACCAGTGTTATATGATCAGTTGTGACAACTAAAGCTATGAAAGCTTGTTTTTCTTATCATCGCAGCACCGGGAGATCCGTAAAGTCCACCAAAGCAGGAGAACGAACATTTTGGCTGCGGCCCTTGTAGTCCTAGAACCAAACTGTACCTAGATAATGGTTCTACACCGCACTTCTATCGTCACGCTCCGTTGACACATTTTTTCTGATATTTCGGACTCCTCAGTGGATTAATAAACAGTACGAGTTCTACTTTTCTGCAGATCAGCGTATGTGTGTGGTTTGCAGGCAAAAGTTTGGCTATCTGGCCAAAGTCCCGGTGAGTGATTGTTGTGAGGGGCTGATTCACCTAAGGTGTAAAACGTTGGTAAGGGAAAATTAGCGGCTGATTTCTTGCAGCTCTCTGTTTCGGCAAATTTTGTGGACGGGAAGAGCCACCGCAAGTAAAAGCAAAATAATCGGGTCACATCTGGTAACTCACCCCACTATTCCATTGTCCCGCTGTGTTACGAACGTTTGAGCAATGCGTAGCCAAATTCGCAACGGATCCCGAAATCAAAAGACGATTATCCGTGATATTCTACGTTACTAGATTATTACAATAAACAGTGACATAAACAATATACAAACCTCAATAATACGATCACAAGGACTCAACAACGAGAAACCGAATAGCAGCGTGTGAGCAGACAGCACGTGCGTCACGCAGGTCCTGAACAAGGATGTGCTAAAGTAGCGCTCTGGGCGCGAACAAACAACAATTGGTCCAGAAAAACAACCAGTTCGTAAAGACAAGTCAATAGTGTATGGGAATGAGTGATGTTGGGAAAAACACTGAATCGCGAGGGGAAAAGGGGGATTTTCCACGACCGGCTGTTACACGCTGAGCTGACATACCTTAATGCTATCACTAGCCGCCCAGAAGTAAAATCCCAATTCCCGATAACCCCCGATACACCATGACAGTCCCCCCCCACTTCACGGTTCAAACCGGCCCGTCGCCCTCTATCAGATCGCATCTCTCCTTGTCCTTAACCCTCACCTAAAGTCCTCCCTGCTCCGAATCCCATGACTTTTTTTCCTGAGTACAACCTGGCAGCCTACGTTTCGCCAGGTTCATAAATGCCAGCCGTAAACTTCCATTTTCCGCACTGACTTACGTCAGGTAAGCCTTCGATTCATCCCCCGAAGTGCCTCTTAGCCAGCAATGTCGCTGCGTTTTATGCTTGCCCACCATAATGATCTACCTAGCCACCGTACATGAATACCAAACTAAATTTTCCCACCAAACTGATGGTTTACTTACAAGGCATTCCATAGTCTTCGTTTTAGGAAACTTTTGTCGTCCTTTCCCTCACCATCGGCAGCTAGTACAATAGCCAGATCGTTAGTTCTCTTTCATACTTCCTCCAGGTTTTGACGGTTTAACTCCGTATCTTTGCACCCCTAGTGGATCCACCATAAACCGTCTTCATACCCGCATCAAAATGCGGATCGTAGATGAATGTTTCCTGTAAAATATCAAAGATTTCATTCAATTTATCGGAATTTCCATCAGTTGATACTCTACTTATCTAGAATGATGGAAGCATTCCTAAATGACACTAACTGCTGTGATGAACGATTTCCCAAAGTCTCTTCACTGATGTCGTCAAATGATTACTGTCCTGATGTTTCATGCCAAAGTTCTTCCTGCGTCCCCAGCCAAAACTTACCCTCATTCCCTTGCAAAATTCCAATCTTTTTCTGTCTGCCCGATTTGCCGCAACATGCTTTGCATACTGAACCTAGGTAAGCATTCTTCAATCACTGCCACCATCATCCTTCGATATACTTATCTTTAGCGTTTTCTATCGCTACCTTCTTTGACTGTTGTATTTTCCTCCCATTCACGGTCATCTTCCTTAGCCAACTTCAAAATTGCTTCGTTTGATATCACTTTACCTCATACAATCATCATCAAGATTTATTCTGCTGCTCATGTGATGTGCTGCCCCCCCTTCACTTCAGTCCAGTTTGCAAAAGACAGATAATGGCTATGGTCAATCGAGCTTCCAGAATTCTTTTGACGGCAAGCATTCTTATTATGCATCCAACAATGCACAGGGTAACTCGTTGAACCTTCACTAAAAATGGAAGGTGAGAGCAAAACCTCACTGTACAACCACCGCAGGAGATATCACGCATCGTGAGCGTTCACTGAGACAGTATGCAGCAAAACAAAAAACGTCAAACGCAACACAACCCAGATTAACCATAGTGCTATACTTCATCCAATTAGTAAACAGGCTCAAAGCCCACTGCCACGAAAGATCTCGTATCACTTACGATCTAGGGCCCTCTGGAAGGACTGGACGGTCCGCAGCTTTACCTCCCGCCTGGAAGATCGTTTGAACTGCTCACTACCCTGTTGCTGAAGAAGAGCAATCCAGTCATCAACCTGGTTCGAATCTTAGCCATCTTCTTCTCGTGCCCCTGTGTTTGGGGATCTAAGACCTCCTGGAATGGAATATCCGGCCTCAGGCGGGAAAATCACTCCATCACCTTGAACACCAGCGTGAGATTCCCCGAAAGTCTCCTCTCTTCCAACGAGAAAAGACTGAGATCGCAGAGACTTTGCTCATATGTCCAGCTCCTCTGCTCTCCAACCATTTGGGTCGCGAGACAGTAAATTTTCTCTGAGCAGGCTCAGTTCCTTTCAGAAGGATACCTTAGCGCGCAAGCTGACTCCTAAGTAAACTTGTGCTATAGCCGTGTAAATAGGTACTAGTTCTCCGACTGCCAGCAAAATTCTGATCACAGTCCGAGGAGCTCACGAACAGCTCTTTGTGCGGCAGCGTAGCACTGGTCCGGCAACTTGTTGACCCTGATTATGATGACCCTGAGTTTTTTAGCCCTACTGGCTGCTTCTATGACAAAATGCCTTTGGTAATGAGCGACAGTTAGGCCTTCTGTTGAACTCGACAGAAAATTGCCTTTTCAACCATTCAGCTGTAGATTCCACTTGCGCGCCCAGCCCGGGACCGTTCCTATAACCCCGCCTAAGCCAACCCTACCCTAAGATCCAGCAATCTTCCCGTCATCCACAAGAATGAAACTAGGCGATCAAAGGCCGGATTTCAGTTCTTCAATAAACAACTAGAATAGCATCGGGCCTAGGACGGATCCCCGAGGTACACCATTGGTGACCTTCGTCAAACTGGGGCACCTGTCCCCACTTTGAGGTAAAACGTCCTGTGGGAGAGGAAGTTCGCCAGCCACCTATATGCCGGCCCACCTATACGGAAAGCCTCCATCTTGCACAGAAAAAAAGTAAATACCGGAGCCGAATGCCTTGCTAAAGTCTGAGTACCATACTTCAAACTGCACACCTTCATCCAGAGGTTGGTCAAACAGGATCTACTTTTTTGGGAATCTATGCTGGACTGAGTTCAGCATGGAGGGTCCCAGTAGATGCTGACAGGTATGAGAGCGGATGATCTTTTGACGAACTTTACGTAGGATGCTAGTTAGGCCCACCGGCTTGTAGTTAACCGTAGCCGACTTATATTTATTCTTATATATCGCCACGACGGCCGCAAATTTCCAGTCCTGAGGTAGCTCACTCTGGTCCAAGGTGGACATGTACAGCTAGCATACTGTTGGAGCTACGAAGTTCTCCAAAGGCCCGATGCCTTCTAGACCCGCGGACTTGTCGCTACTTAATCCAAGTAGGTATTTGGGCACGAGTCTCTCTGAGAGCTTTAGCTGGTTTAAGTGCAGAGGAGGAGGCACCAGCGCCAAGTCGGCTCCTACCCCACTATCAGTCCCATGTAAACTACCAAAGTATTCACCTAGGTCCTCCGCTTTGACCTGGCCATCAGTGACGAAATTTTGGTCTCTAGGGGATATTGTGCCTATCGCATCCTTTTCTAGGCCCTTTGCATGTACGTTACTATATAATTTTTCGGCTGACGTCCTATGTTTACGGACAATATGAGCTCAAGCTCTGAATCAGGAGTTCGCAGAAGGCTCCTAGTCTCGTTTATGAGCTTCGTAGGAAGGGACTAGGCTAGCCAACTGCCAGAAGCTTTGTAAGGGTTTTAGCTGTGGACTCTACGCTTGATGTCCTTGGCTATTACCGTCCCCTCAACGAAGGTTCAAGCTCCTCATCCCTTAGATTCAGGAGTGCAAACTCCCCCTGAAAAGTAATTAGGGATCTCTTTATCGCCTGCTAGCACTCCTCGACAGAAGCCCCCTCTACAGTGTCCCATGTCGGCCTAGTCGCCCTATCGCTAAGCTCATCGATGTCCATACCACCGAAATTCCCGACCAGCCTTGAGAGTACTTTGGATTTCGGCATGCATAGGGTGATTTAGACACACACATGCTCACTGTTGCCCTGAGGTACACAGCAATGCAATCCAGACACATCGCTCAGGAGATCTCTTATTGCTAGATCCAGCAAGGATGGAAAGCATCCGACCCTATATCTGGCAAGTTCCTCAATATGCTGGTGTAACGCATTAGCAGGCGACCATTCAACGTAGGTTTCTTCCCCCGATCCCGGCAAGCCGATGTCAACCGTCCAGTGAATGTGCAGAAGATTGAAGTCATCCAATATGATGGTCTTTTGTGCGGCCCTGACTAGTTTGGACGGGGTCCGCAGCCAACAAACATCCTAGTCACCGTTTGTTCTTGGTGCCCTGCAGACACAGTCAATGTATCGTACATGTATGTGAGACCTCCGTAGCCGTTGTCACGTGCTTGTATTGTTGAGAAAATGATCTTTATCTTATCGGCCCTCGAACAAGTACAGCATGCATCAATCACTACACTTCAACCATTGTCCATATTTCACTCACTTGCCGTGGCATAATTTTTTATTCGAACTTGCACTGCTGTGACGGGGGTACCTGACACTGACCTTTTTTTTAAACTCCGGTCCTCGTTGCTAGACGTCGTGGCCGTACAGTTGAGGTTTGCGCATATTTATATGCGTATAATTTGTTAATCAAGTGCCCCAGAATCAGCAAATCAACCTTGTTTTGACTTTGAGATTCGTTAATTGCGCTACAAGTTACTCACGATCGGAACAGCCATTACAGTCAATAATAACCCTTCTGTCTGGTAGGATGATCGCTAAGGTGCACAACCGGACATTGCAAGTGTACACCTTGGTCTGAGACTCAAGATAGTTTGTAAGTGAACTGATCAGGATGGCTACCTCACCCACCCACCCCTCTAAGGCGATCGTGTTCTCTACCCCTCCCCCCTCCTCCCCACAGATCGCAGAGTAATTATTCATTAGTCCTGGCACATGGTTCTTTTTGGAAAACCATGTCCCCGTAACGGCTACTATTGACACGTTTTACCCTTCAGTGGCCCTGGAGAGTTCCATCTGCTCGTTTCTGATGCTACACGCGTTGGTGTATAACACCACCGCGTTTGCCCAGTCTCTTGGGTGTCTGTACTGTTTACTCCCTCGTGGATCTCAGGCGAAATGCTCGAGACGATGGCAAACCTTTTGCATCGATCGTCCCCACTGGAGCACACCACTCCCGTCGATGTTCTAGGACTTTCGACAACTACCGATCTACCCCTTTGAGGGTGGACATGACTCCCAAATTTCCACTTCTGGACAGCACTTCAAATCTTCATCTTCCAACAAACCTTCAATTAGAACTATTTCTGAACACACACGCGACTTTCTTGCCTCTGTAATTAAGGAGGCCCGATAGCCGAATACGGTATTATACTGTCTTTGGGTGCCTCTCACAAGAGCCCTGGCTGGTTTAGCCGGGTTTTTACCTAGTACTAGACCACCGGACCTCACTTTATGCTCGTCTGGAGCAACCTGACGTCTGCTTGTCTCTGCTGCCCTCGCCAGCCGTCTGCCTCAGGGGGACTCATCAGCTAACTAAGCTTGTATTGTTTTCGCATGATGTTTGCCCTTTTTCGCAAGCGGTGGCTTTCGCGTCTCTACTCTGTACACCCTTCATATAGCAGAAGAGCGGGGAACACCTGCAATTTGCAGTATGTCACAGACCCCCCTCCTGTGTCCCACCTGGCTTTTTGTTCTCTTATGGAGGGTTACCCCTGACTTGGGATCAGCGGCCTGCGGCTTGAGATTTTTCCCAGTATTAAGATCTGCTTTTCAAGTCCTACACTTTGCCTTCTAACACTAGGGGCGCAAGGTCATCCGTCCCAGCCGGCCCATCCCTCGCCATACTACACTCCTTCTTACTCTTGGGCTGCCTAGTCTTCCTAGGCTTCTCCCCAGTACACTGGCCCCGCCTGTCTGCTTGAAGGGTGTTTGAGCAACGACCTCAGGCAAACCCTTGAAACTCTCCTACTCTCTTCGAAGATTGTTCTCTCAAGCTTACCTGCTACTTCCGCAAACGACTTCCTGCCACCTGAGGGCGGTGCTTCAGGTCTCGTGCCTGCGGTACTATCTGGCGGGCGTCGGGCTAGCCCTTGAAAGTGCGGCTTGGAGGCTAGGCTGGCCATCTTCTTGCAAAGACGTAGACCCACCCAGCCTATCGTTTCTGTTTGCAAGAGTCACAGGTGTTCCCCGCTATTCCTGAACACTTTAGACGAGCCCACCTCTTGCGTACATCTCACTGTACACCGTTTACGAAACTTTTTCTTAATTTGAATACTAGGCACGGGTCGGAAACACGTGACGTACCGAAGAACACACGAAATGTGGGGAAAGAATTTCAAGCTCTGTTCAACCAAAGGCAAAAGACCTTGAGACTTTCGAGTACAACGGTTTACCACAAATGAACAAAAACTCCAAGGGAGAAAAGATGGCCTCACAAAATGGTCGAATATTACTAGGCAGTACTACAAGGAGAATAGATACATTCTCCAAATAAAAAACCAACTTCAGCGCAATTCTGATAAGTTCAGCAAAGTAAAGCAACCTTGGTTATCTCAAAAGACTTCGAAAAAGTTCCATTTGAGGGCGAGAGCTCTGAGAATTAAAATCACACGGTACCCATTGTTCAGATATTTTATTCCATTGAGTAATACTGTACATTTTGCTCATGCGTTTGTGCGTGCTTACCGATCACGGTTGACGAATATACCGCCATCATTACTGATAAACCAATACCTGGTGTGCTGAACAAATCGGGAAAGTTGTGACTGGGTCTCTGTACCTCAGCGGTTTCTACGCACTCCATGTTGTGACTGCATTAATTCATATGGTCAGCGCTCCGGCCTACTATCTTTAATCAAAATGCAAACCTTGAAGCAAACAGACAGGGTAACGGTCGCACATACGTGTCACCGCTCCCATCGCTTTATTCTCAAGGAACAGTGCTCACAGGGGAGGTCCAGCTGGGTAAATCTTTTCCCACCGACGATTTATAACTCGTGTGAGTCCATTCTTGGGCTTTGGCCAAAGGTGATTGGTCATAACTGCCGGAAAGCTAACGAGACATGGACCAAAAGCAGCGGGTTTACTGAGGGAGACCAAATACACCGGAAGCTATATGGTGCCAAAACAGCCTTGAGACATGGGCCACGTGACAGTGCAGATGAGTCCAAATGAAAGACAACGGAACACTGGCTTGCTTCCTTTTCGGTAACGGACCTAACGCTGTTCGCATGCATCTCTCGTGCACTAGCGTGATGGACGTACTTCGAAGAAACTCGACGTAATCCACATCATATTCAGGAGAACAAGCTTACGGCAAAAATATGTTAGCTGAGCGCACCGGAACAGTGATCAACACCAGAAAGTAATAACAATCACTCACACGCTAGACCTAAGAAATCAACCAAGCTTCACCATCGGAGGTTTGTCAGATAAAGAATATAATGGTACGTGTACTTAGGAACAAGAACAAATGAGTTCGTTTAGTTACCAAACCATGACGAACATTCACAGACGGACAGGGCGTACTATACACGATGAAACCAACCATTTGCGCTCCCTTATAACTTTGGTTTGCTTACGTTAAACCACAACAGCGCGTGTGACGTGCGAGCCAGAGCCTCATGCAATGTGCATTTTTTCCCAATCGCGTTTTGCCCATAATCCTCGGCAGCCATTTTTTTGTGGCAACGGTCGCTAACCATGCGAACCAAATACCCCAGTTTTAGATCTTCAGTTTTATCGACCACTTTTGCCCTTCTTGCAGCATATCTGCATGCTGCGTCCTCCAACTTTTCCTAAATGAACCCCCCAACGACTCCACCCTTCCCGATGTCTGATGCAGATATGGAAATTATCCCGGCGATGAAAGAATCTCGTTACTGCTGAGCAACGGAAACTTGCTCGGAGTCAATACTTCAAGGTCTATGGAATCATATGTCACTGTCATGGAACTGCGGTTTTCGAGGATCGTTTCTTCAACCAAGGATTGTCAATGGACTCTTATCCGCTACGCGACAATCATGTGCCATCGAAAATAGCACAGACCACACCGAGCGTACCGTACGTCCCTAAACTCCACTCAAATGGCCAGCTTCTGGTGGTCCGGCTCTCTATTTGATACAGCGATTTGATAAGAAGCAACATACGTTATGCCATGGTAACTCTTGAATAAACCATCGAACTTCAGACCAGACTAGCTTAAAATCGCTTACATTACCACTGAAAAGGTGATTAACCCCTTCCGGCCATGTAGAGCATTGCTGCCTCTAAAAAAATCCGCAGACCACAAAAGCGCAACTTCGTTATCCACCGCTCTCAGACTCATACGTGCGAATAAACGGCCATATAGTTTCTCCTCAGTTCTGCCACGCACAACAAGACCGGTCCAAAATGTTCTATTCTCACATACTGGAAGACAACTGACATTCATCGTACGTTCAGGTGGCAGAGGCTCCACTTGCTGCGTTCACCGGTGCGAATACATTCGAAGACAGTGCGAACATTTCTCAAGAACACGGTGGACAGTCGCTGTCTTTTTTACAATCCAGAAGCCCCAGTTATTATTCGATAGAACCTCGGAAAAACGGACATGATCTTATCTTTCATGTTATCGTTTAGCAGTCAGCTCACTGACAGTGCGCTTTGGGCAGGATAATTGAATCTTCAGCTTCCTTCGAAGTTTCTGTCCACACCAATCTTCATCCTATGCAAAGCAGCCCACCAAGCAGAATGAAATAACTTTCTTATAGAGCCGTCTGAAGAATGATCTTTTGGGTCATTGCCTCGTTCCATCGAGTCAAATCTAGTACAAAAATATTTTGCTTGTACCACACTCACAGTTGCCTTACAACTACTTCGTTTCTCTGGGGCCGTAAAATGACCCTCTTAAATAGACACGTTGTTTTGCTCTTTGGAGATAACGAGGAGGTATTGCTTACACCTCAATATTCACGCAGTGTCTCCTAAACGATAGTCCAGGACAAACAGAGCCGGAATTATGAATTAAATGAGGTGGAGTTCACCGCAATATCCATTTTTCAATCCTCATCTTCAACGTTTGAGGCCATGCCTTGACAAGATTTTCATCCTTGGATTTAATAACCTCAGAGGACCACAATATCTTTGAAAAAAGACACAGAAGTTGACGATCTTTCTGCTTGAATCGCGTCCCTCTAGAAGCCAGATCCTCGACACTATATTTTTCTGAGACGTGTCTCCATTGCTTGGGAAATGAGCACGCAAGTATCTTGGTCAAGTTTGCAATAAAAGCGGTGAAGCGTTCTGTGTCGCTTTTCATCTAATGTGGAATTACGGCAGGGTCGGTCCAAAAGAGAGGGTCACACAACTTTGGGTCGACTTCCTTAGTATTTTTTGTCATTCGTGCAGCAGAGACAGCTGCATTCAACTTCAACCTTGGCACGGAAACAGTATTCAGAGGAGCTTTACGCTACTATCGATCACAAGTATGCATGTTGAATCCGACGAGTCGGATACAAGTCTAAAATGGGACAGTGAGCCACGGTGAACCCAATACACGTCACCATATAAGTGTGATTCAGAGTTCGCGTTTTCATTCAAAAAGTCGTTTTCATACTATTGTGGCGCACATACTGGTTGGCCCCCCCCCCACCATTCCTTTCATCCCTTCCCACTCAGCATCATTGTTCATTCCCGGTGACTTATCCCAATCATTCTTCTTCCGGCGCAGTTTGTGTGACAGTTTTTTGTGGGCAAATTGAACGGACCGGCCTAACCTAAATGGTCGTACATTGCGGCCAGTTAAGCCATCAAGGCTCTTCTTGTTGCTCGCCAATTCTCCACGTAAATATCGTGTTCGAGGTGGGCTTGACTGAAGCCTCGAACCATACCCCAACTCCTCACGATCGGCTATCGGGCTCCATCAATTATTCTTATGGGGCTGTTCCTCTCATCAACCGAAATGACATTTAAGACGTTCGGACACTTGGTCAACACCAAACACAAAATCGCCTAATGAGCCGCACAATTCCTTCACTAATACGGGGTGCTCCTATGGCACCACGGGCGGGGATTACACAACCGTTTACAAAACATTCTTTAAAACCATTCTAGATGTCTCCGCCGGGAACTAGTGCCCAAATAAAATAGTTGTTTTCTTCAGAGCAAAACTCTTCCGAGACGGTGGCGAAGCTACTGTAGGGGAGAACACCGTCATAATTGACTACCTCAGCTTCGAATGATTACCTTTAGAACAGCAGAGAAACCAGAGGGCACCTTGATCCCCCTTGGTCACATTCACTTGCAGAAA
This sequence comes from Fasciola hepatica, assembly GCA_948099385.1. Lineage (NCBI taxonomy): Eukaryota > Metazoa > Platyhelminthes > Trematoda > Plagiorchiida > Fasciolidae > Fasciola > Fasciola hepatica. The sequence continues at coordinate 770,279 of CANUEZ040000131.1, forward strand.
CATCTTTGATATTGGTGCGCAGGGCCACAGGCTACTGGTGGAACCGCAGAAGAATGCCTACCGAACTCGGAACTAAGTTTGAACCCTGAAACAAGTGTGCAGTTATTGATTCTCTTTGGAGTTCTGCCGCTCAGTCAAGGACAACCCGGAATTTCGAATTTAACGCAGCATGACGCGACGAATATCAAATTACTAGCCTATCTGCCATGAACTCCTCTGGCACTTGCACTGCATGTCCTCGTTAGACAATGCGTCCAGATACAGCCGTACGTTTAGCTTCAGGTTTTAGATCTACGAGAAATATATTTACAAACAACAGTACACAATGGAGAGTGTTCCATCGACCGCAAATTTCCTATGGACTTACGTCCCTCCGTGGCCAAACAACACTAGGATATCTACTCTCAAGCTGTGGCAGACTCTCCAGAATTTTGATGACCTTCTCATCCTTCATAGATAGTGAGATTCCCAGCGGACCACTCCGGTCAGAGCCCTCATCACATAACCTTGGCAGACTACTCTCAATGACTCGCCGACTGTGCGTGGCACATGTTCAAAATTAACCCTAAAGTATATTATCCCAAAAACCGTATGACTTAGCCCAGAGGGGTGTGATTGGCTTAAGGAAATTCCTTAGCACCTCTTTTCTGTTCTGAAACCCAAAGAGCAGAAAGAAACACTGATGCTCATTGATACTTCGTCTACTGGGTCTCGAACTGCTGCGAATTCTATTTCTTTCAAATGAGCCAGAGTGAACAAAGGTCCGTGGTTGGGCGCGGTAGCCTGTAAGTCCAGAAATGACGGAACGATATCCTTTACTTTGATCATTTAGCCACTATCAGAAGACTTCAGACCAAACAAAGCCCTTTTGCCAAGCTGTACGGTATCCCCAAAAGAGATGTTTAAGCTAATTTTTTCTGTCTCCCCCACCAGGCCAGAAAGTTCTACTAGATAGCCGCTCATGGAAGAGAGGCCTTTACCAGAGCCGAGCGGCGCATTGACGAATTTGGACCCGTTTGAACCTATAATAATGACGGGCGTAACCCCTTAGCTAACATGGAGGCCCGTGGACAGTAGCAAACTAGAGGTATTAGGGACCGGAACCTAGTCCGTCTCGTGCAGTGAACGACGATATTGGAGGTTGCAGCCGCCTTGTTCCAAGCCTCTTTAAATGACAGCCATCAGCATGAAGCCCCTGACCTAAGCCTTGAAACTAGATGCGAAGTTTCATAGCCCACCAGGCGACAGTGCTTGGAACTCTTGACAGCCTTTCAGGTTAGGTCCGCATTACACTCATAGCAATTGGCATCATTTATAGATAACGAAAATTTTTTATGATTCAAACCACTGTACCTAAAAGTGTTTACTATTATTCCGTCCACGGAGATGCTTGTATCTACTGCATTCCAAACATGCCTTAGCCCGTACTTGGGGGAGGCTCGAATAATTCAATCAAAAGATAGCAATAAGATTGTTCTGGAAGAGCCAAACCACCCCGAAAAAAGCAGCGCAGCAAACCGGTACACAAAGAAGGACATGTAGTTGCCATGCAAGCAGATAATGATCTGGAATGCTTAGAGCAAATAAGCTCCGGCCCAAAAAAGCTGGTTATTTGGGTTAGCAAATATACTGCACTCAGAATAATAAGAATCTGAATAAATTTCAAATAATTTTCCATTGTTTCTAAGAATATTGGAAGCCGTCGTGGAACAGTCGTGTTTTTCGAGATGCCATTACGCTGATATTTTTAAAATGGCACGAAAATGATCCCGACCAAAGGGCGATAAGATATCTAGGGACACTCGGTGCCACCAAAAACAAACACGCAGAAGGTGACGATGAAAAAATGCAGTAACGAGGACGAATATGGTTGTGCCCGAAGCACATATGGAAACTATGAAGAAGAGTAGAAAGCGGAACTTGCCCAGTTGACGGGATTTAAGTTTGCCGATATTCATTGATTTTCTTCTACCTCAGAGTAGAATCCTGTGTGTCCGACATTAACCCTCCCTAGCCCTATCAGTTGTGTTCCTTTGGGACCGCATGCAGCCTTCTTCGAACTGCTTATTCTTTCCCGACACCTTTGCTACTTAAAAACCTGACCTCTTCCACGACCAGCTCACTCACCCTTGTATTCAAAAGCCGAATTTACCCGAAAAGTGATATAGATTTCTTCACCTCCTCACTCTGTATGTTTTTGCATCACGTGTGCCTCTTCTCTGCTGGTACACCATGATACTGTGTGCAGACTTAGCCGATTGGTTCTGGCAGGCCATGGATTATGGCCGACTCCGCGATTTCTTGAATGCTGTCTAATTCACGCTTGTTTTGCGGTTTTAAAACCATACTTCGTTTTTCTCGCTTTTTGTATTTATTTTGACTTTTCGTAACCATTTATCCATTGCAATTAAAATACGAGGTCCGATGTGCAGCCATTGTCGAGATCCACAACCAGGTTAGAGAAGGAGAAACATGAATTAAGGTGAACTGCCTCTGAAGTAGTAAGTGCCCTGTGGGACCAAGCGCTTCGTACTTCAGCTAGAATGAAACCGAAGAATCAAGAACAATGGAAACACTATCGAAAGTCATGCACGACTGCTTCCTCGTTTTCATCCACTTGGTCCCGTAGACATCCTTTATTTGGCGTATTTTCCCTCAACAGTGTTGAAAGCAAATTCAGGTTCAGTTTCTCGTGACACTAGCAAAGAAACGAAAGACAGATTTGTGGAAAAGTTTCTCCTAAACGGTTCAATAGAGGCTCATGATTGTGAATCATATTTTGAGGTTACCGGCTTTTGGACAAAGCATTCATTCACAGTTATGAAGGGCTCTTTTTCACATCCTTTATATATAACATTGGAGTATTCCGTCTGCATAAGTAGTCAGTCAACTTCAGTGCTGATATATTTTTTGTTATTGTCCTGCGATAATTTTCGGTGCCAACTTATAATCACGAACTGATTTTCTATTCTTTCAAGAAATACGGACGGTTCGTTTTCTATAATTGCCTTGTTTTACGACCTTTTTTGATCGCACAGTATCGCGCTGCCACCTCGACGTTACATTTTACATTCACTCTATGAGTGAATTGTAAACAAAAACACTTTAATCCGTTTTTCAAGCAGCTAGTTTTCCGCTTCAAGTAGGTAATATTTACTTGTTCAGCAGACCTCCTATAGAAAGGTTTGCTTTTTAATCGCTTATTCAAGGGCGCGCCTCCATTTTTTTGTAGACACATCAGCCGTGGTCGACAGGGCAGGACATTTGGAGTGGATTCAGAATTAATTGCTAAAGCAACGACCCAAACTGCTGAAGAAAAAATGCATGTAAAAGGATTCAGGCCCCCTGGGTCGCTTTACAAAATTATGGACCGAAAAATAGGGCTGGTAACCGACTAGGCAGGAGTCAACTAACGCTGAGAGAGGGGCTATGTGGGTAGGCCAAGAATTGTAAACCCTAGTCAAATCTCAGCAAGATCTACCACGGAAGAATTTTGGCCGGTGATGTAACTAATATGTTCAAAATCATTCTTTGGCGCAGCACTTTTATTTCTGCATAAAGTAACTCTACTCATTACAAAACTGGGATACTTTCAATGCACGCCTGGTAGTCTGAGCGACACGCGTTCACATTTGAGCTTGAGTTTGGTTGACCTGACATCACTTGCACACATTTGTTGCGTTTGACTTTGACTCTCGATTTGAGTTGTTTGAACTCCTATTTGAGGTTTTTACATGGTGTGCACATGTAACTTTCATAATTCGGTGCAGTAGAGCCTGCAAATCAAGCTTGCTATGAATTTGGGATTTTTCTGACCAACTGAGCTTTGCTTAACTTACGGTTCTTGAGACCTACATTACGGGCGAACAAAGGGTGGATTTACTGGTGAGGCCCTTCTTGCTAGTCCATGCTCCTGAACTGGGGCATAATCATCCAGCACGGATTACAGTGGAGTCTGCTTATATGTTGCGCGATGAACCTCTCGAGGAAGAAATGGCTGGAGCCATGCATAATCATTGAGTATGACCAACATCTCAGAGTGATGGTGTGCATCTCTTTGTGGTAAGGAAGCTCGTTGACGTGTCAACTCATCAGGCCACACGACTGTTCAGCGGGAAGCTCCCCCAGGAATGAAAAAGGTGTCTTTGTTCCTCTATAAAAAGGTGGGACAAAGGCCGAAGCCGTCAGTTGACAACCTATCAGTCCAACATTTGTGGTGGAAAGGGTTATAGGGAGCTTACTGGCCACTTAACCGCGCGAACACCTCGGTATAAACGGCCTAATACGCCGACCGCAGCAAGGTTTTTGAAAAAGTAGGTGGCGTCTGACAATTCTGTCACTTGCAACAAGGCACAGTTTGAATGTATTGGCCGGATAATACCATACTTATGTAATCTCTGTGTATTTAGGCGGAACTTTCGACAAATGTTTGCACGAAAGTCAGATAAGTAAGCTCATGACCCTCGGGGCTGTAGATCCCTCGGTCCTGCGGGTCGTTGGCTTCCTTGAAAGTGAGGTCTTTGCAGTGGGAGTAGAGTATCCAGTTTCAACATGGCGGGTAACCACTCCTGGTGTGACGCAGAAACCGATTCCAGGCTTGTCGCTCTCTCCGGCCCATGTCATCGACCCACCAGCAGTTTTCCAATCGCCGTGTCTCATCCACGGGGATGATTTCGGGACCTGACATGCGATCACATCAAACGCAAACGGGCCTGTTTTTCAGAAAGGTATCAAGGCCTTTGAAATTTTATTTGATTTATGGTCCCTGCCAGTCAACACTGACAACGGACCATATATACCAGTTAGGCTACCGTCCAATATTATGGTGCACTGTGCGCAAGTTACTTCTACACCTAGCTTTCCGCCTGAAAGATCCCACAGTGACTTTGGCCTCGTTACTGAATATGATGAATAGCATCGGCAAGACTGCTGCTCCTGCTTAGAGTACACATGGAGTTCAGTTCTTCGGCTACCAGGTACAAGCTACATCCCGAGGATAGCTTGAGGAGCAGGAGACAAACCAAAAGTTCCGATGGTCGCCAAAATATGGTAAAAGTCAGTGGAGTTGTCTTCTCCAGGGTTGTGATTCAAGAAGACTTTGGGCCGGAGCCAGGTTTATGGCCCACTCTTCAAGCACCGCAAGCAGGTACACCGGCTCAGTCCAATGGGGCAGCAGTCGGTGGTCCCACCACTTAGATTTCAAGTTTTTGGAATAAAAAGCAGTGAGACACCTCCCGTATAGGCCTCATCACCTTCCATCCTGGGCTGTGGCCCCAAAATAGTAATCCGCGCCAAAGTTCTATCAGATGCGCTTCAAGTTTCTTTTTGGAAAGTTTGTAGTTTTCCCCTTCCCCCGTTCCAGTTTTCCGTGGTCTATACAGTTTGTTTGTCCTCTTGGAATGAAGGTAGACTAATGGTAGCCCAGTCGGCTACAGCATTGTGAGAGTCTTCGGGTGCCCCTCGAGCGCGTGCCGCCAAGCAGGAGGATTGTTACCGGCAACTGGGAGCCCCTTTCGCCCCATAATATTCGTCGAGTTCATGTCAGATGGACTCGCTGTCTTCAATGCACTTCCAGAAACACACCCGGTGGCTTCAGCCGCCCTTCTTAAATGATTCCTCGTAGTCCAACAACCAGAAGTGTGGCAGTTCGCTGCCTCTGTCCCAGCTTCTCAAGTTCAGGCTCCGCCCAGAGAAATGTGGGAGCTCCACCATATCACAGTCGAGGACGAGGGTGCTAGGTATACAAGAGTTTGAAAGCGTTACAAGGTGGCTTCCATAAAGTCCCGCGGACGGCGTCATAGATGCTACTCGCCGGGACAGAAAACTCTTTAGTTTGGTTGCGGGTTTTCGGCGCGAATGGCACCACCACCCCCAGGTCTTCTCACGGATGTGTGCTTGAAGAGTCGTTTCTAGGATAGAATAGGTGCCATCGGGCCCCGGTCCGCCCACCCGCAGCCAAGCACATTTTTGGCATTGATCTTGAGAACCCAGGCGTTGGGCCACTGTGCTAGATTATTCAAATCCCCTCGAAGGGCCTCGCTGTCCGCCTTGGCTCTGGTCACCAGTCAGATCTTGAGGTATCTGGCATAGACCAGGCAAGGGAGCACCAGTAGTTGTAGTGTGTCGCTGATGAGGGCCACGGAAGGCAATGTGCCTATGACCGAGCTTTTTGGTACTACGCTGGAGGACTCAGGTCACTCAGAGTGTGATGAAGCCACCTCCACGGAGAAGGGCTTCCCATTCAGGAGGTTCTCAATCCACTTTAGTGGTCGTCCCGCCACTCCTAACGATCTCAACGTTGTAAGCATGGGGTTGTGCAGCACTCTGTCAAAAGCCCTGCAGAAAACAAAGTAGATAAAGTCCGTCGAGTGGCCCTCCGCTCTAGCCTGTGCCCATTTTCTACGCTGCAAAAACAGGTTTGGCAGACAAGATCGGCCTTCTCGAAGACCATGTTGCTGGAAGTCAAGAAGTTCATGATTATCGACGTATTCTTGCGGTGGCTTTAAGATCGGCTTTCCATGATTTTTCTGGCCGCACACTTAAGACTGACTGGACGGTAATTCGCGGCCCCCGAAATTTTGCCGCCCTCGAACATCGGGACGACAAAGGCACTTTTCCGTTCGGCGGGTAGCTCACCTCGTTCCATCGAGCTGCTAAGCAGGCTCACGACTGGAGACGAGATGACTTCGGCTAGTTCCCGAAGGACTAATGGATTTATCCCATCCGGTCCAGGAGGGGCGTGGCTGGAGCCCTCATGGAACGTCAGCAACATCTTCCACTACGAAAAATCGCCATATCACGGTGATTGCATTTGTGAGGGCTGGGGTGAGTGTGACCTCTCCATGGCATAAACAGTGGCAGTTTCGAGCCACGGGTGCTAACTTATCGCAAACGGAATCTGCCATCACTCCACAATGTAGCAGTGTTTGGATGCTTAGTCCAGCCACAGTCCTCCCTCTCAGGTACGCAAATAGTCTTCTAAGTGCAAAAACGGAATCGGCCGCAAGACGCACTTTGATCTACACGAAAAGGTACATACCCGAGTGTTATCCAGGACTCGGAAATCGAGCAACGCGTAGCCAATTCAAACAAACTCCAAAACCAGAACAAGATTGATTCGTAGTTCCTACGGTACTAAATTGAAATTTATGAACGGTGCAAATATATACAAACCTCAAGTATGCGGCCAAATAGACTTCACAGTAAAACACAAAGGTTCAAAGCCCCGTGGCTCAAGCACGACGGTCAGAAACGGCTCAAGGCCAAAGTCAAATTTCTCACATGGATAAACAAACGTGTGAAAGTGTGGTATATGAGCGAGCTTTTCAAGGTAATGTTAAATATGGTCAAATTCGCAAAGCAAGTTCAACATTTGAAGGGATTTCCAGTGTTTGTTCTTTACACCGTGTAGTAATTACTCTTATTAGTACGTCGAAGTGGGGATTAGACACTTCTTCGAACGCTATGTCTCTGAGATGAGACCATCTCTTGGCGATCGATCTAATAAAGTAGACTGGTCTCATTGGCAAGCTCTCTATTGCAAAGGCTCCAGAGATGTCTACAGTCCCCTCATCGGATAAAGACGTCAACTATAGGGCCAACCTCTTAGAATTGTCAACGTGACCCCCTGCAATCGTGCTGATATTGAGCGAATTGGGCTATCCGAATGGATCACAGCTTTCTACATGCACGCGAGTAATAAGCGAAGTATCCGACTTCGTGTCCAAAAGTGCATTGACCCTCCTCAATCCTTTAGGAGTCACGATGCCGACAGGTACGATGCCTAATCTTGCCGGTTTGAAATCGTCGTGCACTGTTGGACAGACTATTCTGGGTTTATCCGGCTGAATAGGCCTATCGTAAGAGGGCCATGTAGTAACGAGTGATGATTACCAAAGCATCCGTCCTGGTTATATTTCACTCTTAAGCTGCATTCAGAGGCTATATGAGAGTTGTTCAAACACATAAAGCATGAGCCAATCCTTTTTGCTGCGCACCACCGATTGGGCACACTCATCCCATGAAAAGTCGGACAATCTGGTAACCGATGCAAAAAGTTGCATAGCTTGCATTCGATTGATCTCTCGGGTTCTCGACTTATCATGTGAGTAATAGCCAAAGACTGGATTCGGTTAAAGTTCTTCCCTACAATTTGAGCAGATGTTGGTTCCGTTTGCGCCAGCCTGCAACTTTCGCGTACGATTTGTCCAAATCGGCTGCTGGAGATACGGGGTTGACGACCTATGAACTCCGTTAAATCGCTGAACGTAGATTCCCGCTCAAGCGTATTTATTTTTTCAGCTTCCCCGCCCATCAGCTCCGTAAATCAATAAGTAGACATCGGACAATACATTCCTGTGTGTGCAATGCATTCAGATCAGAGTAGTATCCTAAATGCTCCAGTGCTGTACTGCAATTCTGCATTTTTATCACCAAATTTGACAGTAATTCGGCCTTACCCTCAGTCCTTTTTGCTTCCAATAAAACACCATCAATCAGGCTTCTAGCCACCTTGAACGGTTGTCCAAACAAGGATTCTGCGTGCCCTGATGTACCCCATTGATGGATCAAGCGTCGCACAGCCTTTGATAGCACGTTTGGCCCTTTCTCGACAGTAATGTAATAAATACAACAACCTTTGACCAGGATCTGCAACTTTGTACTCAACAAAATTTTAGAATTGTTTCATGAATATACAGTATTGCTCGGGGTGCCCGTCGAAATGGGATAGTTCCACTCTTAGCAGGTCCAATGCGAAAACCCTGGTAGTTTCAGTCTGTCTCAAGGGTTTATATTCGTCGATAACAGTGCCGTTTCGATGTTGACATCGTGAACCACATGAACTATTTGCTGGCTCGCTGATAACAGTTCCTTGTTTAAGAGGCTCTGCTTCTTTTCTGGCTAACCGCAGCTCGTTTTCTAATTCTACCACTCTCATTCTATAAGTACTAATATCAGCAAACTCATCGCGACTGGAAATATATGACCTGGCACTGACAGAACTAGTAGGCTTAGCATTATCCAGAGAATCTATAACACCCGAACCATCCCCAGAGACTTCCCAAATTATTCTCGGTTGTCTCCAAACGTCCTTGGTTCCCCGTCTGAGCACTTCTAATAAGTTTTCTTGTCCAGGTTCCACTTTGGTACTGTAATTCAATTCCTGCAAATCGAGCAACGCGTAGCCAATTCAAACAAACTCCAAAACCAGAACAAGATTGATTCGTAGTTCCTACGGTACTAAATTGAAATTTATGAACGGTGCAAATATATACAAACCTCAAGTATGCGGCCAAATAGACTTCACAGTAAAACACAAAGGTTCAAAGCCCCGTGGCTCAAGCACGACGGTCAGAAACGGCTCAAGGCCAAAGTCAAATTTCTCACATGGATAAACAAACGTGTGAAAGTGTGGTATATGAGCGAGCTTTTCAAGGTAATGTTAAATATGGTCAAATTCGCAAAGCAAGTTCAACATTTGAAGGGATTTCCAGTGTTTGTTCTTTACACCGTGTAGTAATGTCTCTGAGTACCAATTGTCATCTTTTATCCACGTTTCGGCAAATGCAGCGATAAACTGGGTTCTGGCTACCACAGAAGACTCCAGCTCGTCTCTTTGTTCAAAAATCCACGTACACCGGTTAGCGGCAGCCTGGCGGACGCCGCCCGGTTGTCCTCTACCCGAGAATCTGCTACCGCTCTCTAATAGGGCGCACCGGTAGCAGTGAAGGCTGACGTATTTGTACCCTCCCCTCACCCCGAACCACACGAAAATCCTGAATACAAAGGTCTATTTCACCCTCTTTCTCTTCTCTTCCTGATCTCTGCTCGGGCTTGACCCACTTGGGACGATCCTCAGGAGGAAGGTTTCGATGAAGCAGAACAGGCTCCCCTTTCAGACGGTGGGACCGTCTCGGGACCTCCCTCACTCGCTCCTGAGAACTAAGAACTTTCAGAATCGGTAGTCTTCCGGACTATGAAAGCCTCTCTGGTCTACATGCCGCCCTGACCCGAATTGTTGCTGCCAGTCCCGCCTCACCTTCTTTGAACAGCCTGTTCAGGATTAGCCTGAGTTGCAGTTGTTGTAGGACTGAACAGTAGCCTTAGGGATGGTGAGGGCTGGAAGCGTTGCTTACGCGGTGGTGGAACCCTCTTAGGGACTGATGGAACCTCCTCCCACGTTTTTGTTTCATCTTGAGCGTCAGCCACTGGGTTTGGGGGCGTTTGTGGTTCGGTAGCCGGCACTTGAAGCAAAAAGATGTCGGCCATCGCAGGTGGAGGACCGTCCCTCGCGCTCTTCTGTCATTCGTTCTTTTGGCGAGTAGCCCCAGAGGTTGTGGCAGCGATCCCGACACAGGGCAACGGGATATCTGTATTTGGTGCACATCTCTACGCCGTTGAAGTGTTGCAGGGCCCTCGGGCAGACTGTAAGTCCAGTGGGGGCTGGAGCTTAGTCAATGGACAGTTAGGACGATCGATTTTAATGATCGTGTTTTCGCACAGTTTCGGCCGTTCATTTCTATTTGCAGGGGTTTGGAGCAATCAGTGTGGATCCATCCATCACACCCGTCACAAATTGGGGCCTTCACCCCAGGGAGCACGGTTTTCTCACAGGCCAAGACCTCATACATACCAAAGGAATCCCTTTCACTCATCATGCTGTAGTGTTCCACCAACGCAGAGAAACTCAAAACTGACTGAAACTCGCGGGACTCAACGGTTCAGTTCGGTTCAGTTTCCAGGACTTGGCTGCAGTCTGCCAGATCGTCCAGCTTCTTGCATCACTGAATCCTTCAATCTCCAGATGCTTCGGCCTTAGGAAGAGCCTGCTCTTCTTCGTAGGCAAGTCTAGGAACGACGGAACAGGAGCTTTTGAATAAGACCTGCAGTGATTCTTTATTCCGGTTCTGACTCTAGGATCAAGCTGTTGGAAATTACATTTGCCTGACTAATCGCTTTATGGAAAAAAGAGTGAAGACAGACAAACGGCGAGAAACAAATTCCTGGTGTGATACAGGAGGGAGCAGGGTGCCGTTTTTCTCGGAAGGTGGCCAATCTATGGAAAGTGCTGCCAGATGAGATGGTAGAGGATCCTGACGAAATGTTGCACCGGCGACTACTGGAAGTCTTAAGGAGTGATGGCTTGTAATTCACACGTGAGTCCAAGTCGCTGAGCTGCGGTGGCGAAGCTTATACGAGAAAGTACTCCCTGGCTCCACTGTGGGGAATAGAGAATGACGTGATATGACCTGTTAAGTCTACAATCAGGTGCGAGACGAAAGCTGTGTACCTATGGTAGTAACCAAATAGATTAAGTCGTCCATTTGTAAGGGCCAGGTTGGGGCCGCTATCTCGTTGTTCGCGTAGTGTAGGTATTGGCGCCTGCTGATACACTAATTGCTTTTCTAGATCACATGCGTGCAACCTTCGTCGGAAGAGCATTGCCCTTGTGTGGTACATTCCCGGCATGCACGGCGGGGCGGCACTTAGGAGAATGGGAGGCCTTGGAATAGACTTAATAATAATGGCATATTTCTTGACCGTTATCAGGACACGTGAACTAGGCGTGATCAATGAGTACAACAGTTCACACCAGCATGAAATATTCACGTAGTGTGCAAGTAGTATTCACGCATTTTAAAAAGAGTACAGTAAGGCTGGGCAGTGTCCGAATGAACTAAAAGGTCACTGTTATCGCGGTGGATAGGAAACTGTTTCGGTGTCGGGAACGGGGCTTTGCGGAAAACCGACCATGTGTGGAACTGCTGAAAAAGAGTTATTAGAGTGAGCGGAACACACAGTATGTACGTCAATTGAGTAAACTGGTAATTCTGGAGAAAGCAAATAAAATTGCAGATGTACGGAAAAAATGTGGACGCACCTACCGGCTAACAGAAGGGCCCACATCAAAAACTAGACGGAGAGTTTCGCCGACGGGTAAACAGTCCCTGTCTGGGGTAAAGCCACCACGGGGTTTTCAAAGTGCAAACGTTGATATCAGTGGCGCATCGATAAGCTTATCTCCGCTGATGTCATTTAAACAAACCACTACGCCAGCAGAACAATGGAACAAAATATATAGTGAAAGAAGGAACCTGTAGAATAATGCCAGTAATCATACAACTTTTTTGCGACCGTTCCTTTTAGGCAATTCCATGGCGCTACAGAGAGAATAACTTTTCACCTGAAGGTGATAGGGAGACGAGTAATTCACGTGGAATTCATTAAGCTGTTAAGGCATCGTAAGCGGCAGTTAGAAGCTCAGCTGTGGAATTCACACTGGAATCGTAGAAAAAATAGACGGCTGGAGTTAGAAGATGGAGCAGATGCGTCAAAACAAATATGAAGGGGTCATAAGGTGGGCTGAATAAGGAGGCGAAAGCCCGTTGACGTGATTTGCACAGAACCAGGCACGAGGCGGGAACGAATCTTAGTCGTGCCTGGGAAGAAATGTTTCTACGATTACGAAAAAACGATATAAGACCATGTTTTGACCAGCAACAGTGCCTGGTATCCTATTTTATCACGACCCTGGTTGCCACTGGCGATAGACCACGAAGTGAGGCCTCAGCAGGGGCGGACTCACCAAACACGGCTGATCGATCATGGGTAAAAAGCTGAGGGTAGCGGGCGAAAAGGGCTAAGATGACCCTGGATGACGAGGTGGGGTGGTAAGTCGAGGAAGGAACAGCAATAGTTGGATTCCTGTCACCGTTTGGATACTGAAATCTGGTAAGAAAGAGACTATCTAGGTATACGTGAGGGGTAATTTTGGAACGGTGCACTAAGACTCGGCTTCGGTCCGGTGAGATTATTATGTCGGCTCGTAACCCAGGTAGTAGGATAATGACCTTCGCGATGATTAGTGCAAGAGGTTCCATAAATTTGCGGCCCGGGAGAGCATATTTTAGGCTATGCGGCCCAGAGTGAAAAGTAGTCCAATCCGATCAACCAAAGGATGAACAGCCGTGACGCAGTGTAGTGCTTGCTGTATCGGCATTAAACTGGGGAACTTGCGGTGGGGTCGAAGGGAACAGATTGCATAAAGGTCACCGAAACACGGTTGCTAGAGCCATTGATTAAGCTCAACTTGTTTGGAGGTATGGAATGTGCACACAGCTGACCGTGGGGACGGAAGAAAAGGGGGGATTTCTGTTTCCAGTATCCCAACACAATTCAAAAGCAGAGTATGAAGCGTATAACACCCAGTATACAGGCGGTAGCGGCACAAATAGTAATTCAGAGTGAGTGGGTGGCACCAGTGTGTGTATATGGGAGCCCGTCCTCCAACACGGGGGAAGATGTGGGTCGGCAAGAATGTCCAGCACTATAATTCAGAAAAGCAGGGGCGTGTATGGTCCGGGAGACTTTAACGCGCCAGCGATAGATTGGTGAGCGAATTGGAAGCCGGCTGGGTATTCCGGCCAAAGGATGCTTGACTACTCCGGGGACAGGACACTAATACGGCGCACTGACAGGCACCCTAGACGGATGAACGGTCAGAAGCCGGGAATCATGGATCTAGTTACGTCCAAATTTTGTGCGGAAGTGGGTGATATCCGTGTTTGTGCCCCTCCCGGGTGGAGCGACCACAGATCACTCAGGTTCATATTCCTCGGTCCCAGGAAGGCCCTACGAGATAAGTCGAGTGGGACCTTCAGGAAATTGGAGGATGAAAGCCTTGAGATATTGGGGCAAAGTGAAAGAAATGTGGGGGTTGAGAGAGGCTACCCACTATGTGTAACGGACGAAGTAACTCCGCTGCATAGGGTCGGCAGAAGAGGGGTACCACGGTGTTGTAATAATGGTAAGACTCGAGCAGTGAAGCGCAAACACCAAACTTGACGGAAATTTCGGGAAATTGTTGGACATGGGTGCTTGATTCGGTACAAACAAATAAACAGACAGGTATTGGATCAACATAGGTCCAAGAAACTGACAAATGAGATGGAGATAGCCTGGGTAGCGAATAGACACCAAAGATTGTTCGACATTTTCGTTCGGGAGTAAGTGGCCACGAAGGTTCCAGCGGAAGGGGTAGGAATTGGGAATTGGGAACCAGCTGACGACAACAAGCATCATGCAGATGGTCCTAGGAACTACTTCGAGGAGGTCCACAGGGTGGACCAAGGTGGTCCACGGCCGCCTCTAGGGAAGTCCTCGCCCAGGCAAATAGAGAAGCATGAGATTACGCCGGAAGATGTTCTACTGGACCTAGAAGTGATTGGCAAGAAGCGATCCACAGGACCAGAGGACATACGCCCCGCATTCCTAAAAGGGTGGGCTTAGGCTACTCGCAAGCCTTCTGGCTGAGGTTTTCAACGAGTCGCTTACGGAGACACGATCGCTTGTCAAAGGGAAAACAGCGGAAATCATATCAATACACAAAGGTGGTGGAAAGTATGAAGAGGAGAATTATCGGCCCGTCAGGCTACTCTCGGTAGTCTTAAAAGTACCGGGAAGAGCAATTAGAAATCCACCGGTGAGGTACTCAGAGGTTAGTAACCTAGTTGCAGGGGAGCAAAACGGGTTCACAAGAGGGTGGTTCCGCTCCAGCGACCTCCTGAGCATTCTCGACGAGGCAACTTGGAGACCAGACCAAAGTGAAAAAGTTGAGGTGTGCTATCCAGACACTCACGAAGCATTCGATGGGATAACCGCAGACAATGGCTGCATAAACTAGGTGTGATGAAAGGGGCTACGGTGGTAACGGATCATTTGAAAGCCTACCTGTGCCACTGAAGTTTCTACTCCAAGGTTGGAGACGCCAGGTTCGCAAAGGCGACGGTAACCAATGGAGTGTCGCAAGGATCAGAGATGGGACCAGTGCATTCCCCGGCATATGTGAACCACCCACCCAGCGCCCTTAGATCCCCATGCTTCATGTTCGCAGACTACGTGAAAATTGTCGGATCTCCTCAATTCACCCAGGTTCGGGAAGACCTAGATGCTATCCATAACTGTACAGTAGCCTGGGACCCAACTTTGAACACGGAGAAATGTACTCGTCTGCTGGAATGTGGGTCCCGGGGGGACCCGCTACCCGAACCCGGACAACCCAGAACCAATGGCCCAAAAGACGGGGATCCGAGGCTTGATGATTATCGTGACAAGCGAATTTGAGCCGTCGGCGTAGCGCTTGTCAGCGTCCTACAGAGCAAACGGTGTCATGTACCAGCTAAGAAGAACAGTTACTTCGATGGACCACTGAGTTACGCCCCCCCCCTTTATGTAACGAACGTTTGAGCAATGCGTAGCCAAATTCGCAACGGATCCCGAAATCAAAAGACGATTATCCGTGATATTCTACGATACTAGATTATTACATGAACAACGACATGAAAATATACAAACCTCAATAATACGATCACAAGGACTCAACAACGAGAAACCGAATAGCAGCGTGTGAGCAAACAGCACGTGCGTCACGCAGGTCCTGAACAAGGATGTGCCAAAGTAGCGCTCTTGGAGCAAACAAACAACAATTGAAACAACCAGTTCGTAAAGACAAGTCAATAGTGTAGGCAAATGAGTGATGTTGGGAAAAACAATGAATCGCAAGGGAAAAAGGGGGATTTTCCACGACCGGCTGTTACACTTTATACTGCCCTGGTGACACTCCACCTAGAGTACGTAGTCCAAGCATGGGCTCCCCAGTTAGTTGGGGACACTGACACATTGGAGAGTGTCCAAAGGAGATTTGCAGGAACCACCTCCAGTCTAATCTGACTGAAGTACGAGGGCAGATTGACTTCGCTACACTTGTTCTCGCTTAAGCGTAGACGAGCAACGGGTTACCCGATAGAACCAATGAAGAAACCAGAAGGGTTATCCAGAACGAACAAGCTATTACTTACCCGTGACGGCATCTCCATCCCCCGAGGGCACGAACTGAAGCTTTTTGAGCCAACGGCTAGCAAGAACGTCAGAGCTCGGTTCTTTCCAGGAAGAACAATGAACGACTGGAACAAACTCCCTGCGGGAGTTGTGGCAGCAGATACTGTCGTCGATTTCAAAACGAAGTTAAACCTCGCGTGGACACAAGTATTTTCGGAGTGCCACTGAGAAAGCGGATAACGCTACTAAAACTTCCGTCCCGAATTGTCTTCTTCCTATCTTTCTCCCCTTCTTATTCTTCTCATTTTTGTTTTTGTTAATAATGCTATCATCCTGTTTTATTGTCAGTTATTGCTGGTATTATTATTATTTTCGTTTTTTTTTGTTTATGATTCCAAGAAGTCGGAGCCCAGCGAGACGCTGGGGCTCACAGGGATGAGAAACTGGACCACCGTTATCGTCGGCCGCCAGTCTTTTGCTTTGATTTGATTTGGCTTGATCTGCACAGTAAACTACACAACGAACACAGAAGTCCCAGGCCGGTGGGATCTATCCGAAGCCCACTTATGCTAGGATATGAACTGCTTTATTGGCCCGAGCCTCAAGTCCTGTGATCTAATCTAACCCGTGAGCTGTCTCGTGGTTTGAATTTTCAAACCGCTTTGTTCTGTCCCCATGTGTAAGCGCTGCTTACAATCAGTGGGAGGTCCCGTTTACACGCCTAACACCTAACATACTGGCCACTGCATGTTGCGTTTGCCTGGGCCGATGGCCGGTAAGGATAGTCTGTGTCTATAAAGCACGCATGCAGTTTTACAGATAGTGCTGAGTAGGTGAAGCGCTTTATCGCATTGAAGGTCGTGAACCTCCCCTAAATAAATTAGGACAATGAATGCGCTCCCACAGGAGCCAGCGGAAATGGCCCCGCGACGTGACTTCACAACCAAGCCCTCACACAACACGTAGGGAAAGCAACAAGCCTCCGCGATTGAAATCGTTCGTGTACGCTGGATCTACTGGTAACCAGGTGCCGATTTGACGTTATCTCTTTGGTGATAGAGAAGCCATTGGAAAAGAGCGATCATAAGGTCCTGCGAGCGATGTTCACTGTAAAGCGCAACAAACCAGAATCTAGGTTGGTCCGTACCTACGCTGGCGTGGGTGAGGATCAACCGAGCGTAGGGGCACGAGGCACTTGTTGGTACCTGGAAGTCCCAGAGCCATCCGTGAAAGATAGATGGTGGGCAATAAGAGCTTGGCAGATGGTCTTGACAGACGAGTTTGCTCCGTCAACACAAAGAAATAGGAGCCGGCTGCCCTGGTGGAAGCTCAGGATTTTGACAGCATTAACTGTTCGTACAAGGCTATGGGCTTGGAACAAACTCCGTGTTGCGCTTTACACATGGGCCGCTTACAAGACAGCCGGGCATAGGGCCCAAGCCCCGCAAATGGAAGCAAATTGCGAGCATTATGAGAAACTGGTCCACGTTATGAGGACAGACCCAAAGAAGTTCTTCGCTTACGTGCAGTCCAGGAAACCGACGCGTGAGAGTGTAGCCGCCTTGGAAATGCCAGACGGAAGCATTGCTGTGCAGTTAAAGGCAAGGCAAAAACCTTACTTGCGATCTTTCAAGGCCAGTATCTGCAGGACCAGATGCCTAGTGCGGCGGGGTAAAATACAGGGAGTAAGCCAGTGCTTCGGGAGCTTGTGTAAGTGGGGAAATGTTGCTCCATGAGCTCAGATCTTTGTGCAAGCGTAAAGCGGCCGAGCCGGAAACAATCCACCAGGCGATTGTCGAGCCTCCTCCAAATATCTTGTTAGATGCTATAACCCAGCTGTGGGAAGTCTCCTTGAGAGAGGTGAGGTGCCAGAGGACTGGCATAGGGCCATTGTCGTAGAAGTACATAAGACAGGATCCAGGCAGAAGGCGGAGAATCATCGCTCGATCAGCCGGACATCAGTGCTGCGCAAGTGCTTGGAACGTATATTCAGAAAGTAGTTATGCCTGCATCTGGTTAATAACCACATACTGGCGCCTGCTCAATATGTGTTTATTTGTTGACAAACCTACTGATGCTCTTACACGGGGCCACAAGACGAGTAGAAGAACGTATGATAGTGGAAGTTTGTTATTTGGATTTCAGTAACGCTTTCGAATCCGTCGGGTCCATAAATTGCAAACACTTGGGATAATCGTGGAAGAAAGTGCTTGAGCAGCACACTTTTTGGGGCGTCGTAGTTTCTGTGCCAATTTGGCCGATTCTCCATCGAGGCCGGAGAGGTTCATCAGTGGTGTGCCACAGGGTTCAGTTCTGGGGCCCTTGTTCTACCTCCCGCATATAAATGAACCAGCGGAAGGATTGAGCAACCCATGCTTCATCCTTGCAGATGATGTGAAGACAGCGGGGAGCAATTTAGCAGAGGATGTAGGTGCCTCTTTCAGTTGGGCAAAACGATGATATTTATCACTGAATCTCGCCAAATGTCAAATCGTGACCACTAACATAGATGAAATGAGTAGTATTCCGTTTAAAGAATGTCGGAGTTCAAAGACCTGGGCGTGCTAGTCACGCAGGACTTGAAGCCTTCGAGGCGGTGCCAGAGCCGCCAGTATGGCCCGAAGGGTGGTAATTAGGGTTTAAAATCTCTCACATGCAAAAATTAGGGGTCTTCATCCAGTTTTACAAGGTTTCGGGCGACCTCTTTTGGAGTACTGTGTACAGGCGTCGGCTTTCTATTATCGCAAGAATGAGGAGTGCTTGAAGAGGGGGCAGTGACTTGTAACTAGAATGATCACCGATCAGAGGGACAAGCTCACGCCCATCGTCTAGAGGATCATAATCTATACTCCCTAGAGCGATGTAGAGACCGATATGACCTAACAGAAGCGTTCAAGATTACAAAGGGTATGTCGGGTATGGACATGGGTGACTTTTTCTTTTGTACTCCTGAGTGCGACACCGGGGGACACGGTCTAGAGCAACAGGTGGCATACTCAAGGTTGGACATATGGACTAAATTTGTTACGAATAGGGTTGTAACTATGTGGAATAGATTGTCAGAGGTTGCTGTTGGATGCGGCAGTGTGCCAACTTTCAAGAAGGCCCCAGATTCACGCTGGAACATAGCGTTTTCAGAGCTAGCTGTGTGGACGGGAGGTAGAGTAATGAGCCCCTTGTATTTCTGCCAATGAACTTGTGTCTGCGAAGGCGATACTGCCTCGCAAATTCTTACTCTCGGGAAAAGCATCCAACGTGCAGTGTTGCAAGCCAAGGAAACTCGCCGACAGCACAAAGATCTGGACGGTCGATAGGTCTCGACCTTTTTGTCCTGTGGAAACTGAACTGAACTGAACTGGTGGCGTCATTTGCTTACGCGTGTAGTATTAGAAACAGGGGGATGGAACTCGCCGAAGCCGCTGGGGATCATAACGCGCCAATGGTTGCCGCTACGGAAACATGGTTTTCTAGAGAAAACCATATGTCAGGACAAATAAGTAAAGGTTTTGCGATCTATAGGCAGGATACAGAAAACGATCGCCCCAGAGGACGAGTAGCCATCCTCACCAGTTCACGTACAAAACAATCTTGAGTCTCAGACCAAAGTGTGCACTCGCTGTAACGACCGGTCGTGGAAAATCCCCCTAACACTCTTATAGTTAAGTGTTTTTCTTAACATCACTCACTTGTTTACACTATTGACGTGTCTTTACGCACCGTTTGTTTTTATGGACCAAGTGTTGTTCGTTCGAGCCCAGAGCGCTACTTTTTCGTATCCTTGTTCTGGACCTGCGTGACGCACGTGTTCCTTGCTCGCGCGCCGCAATTCGGTTCCTCGTTTGTTGAGTCCTCGTGATTTATTATTGAGGTTTGTATCTTTTTGGTGTCATTGTCCATTCAATAACCTAGTATAGAAGAATGTCACGGATAATAGCCTTTTGCTTTCGGGACCCGTTGCGAATCTGGCTACGCATTGCTCAAACGTTCGTTACAATACTCCATAGATCGATTTGGAACGAGAAAACACGCAAAATGCCAAGAAAAAGGACCGAAGACACTGGAATCTGGACATAAAGTAATACGGCAAGTCAATGGGGAGGTTTTGAGTACCTTTGATCCTTCAGTTAATGCTAGATCACCTAGTCCTGTCAGTGCTAGCTCATGTGTTACTGAGGGCAATATGGATTGCAAGGATGTCGACTATATAGGCTTAGGACATTAGACCTAGAACAACAAATGTTATCGGTTAGGCAACAGGCCCAGGAAGCAGAACAGAAGTGTAGACAAAAAGGGCGTGAGCATGAGACCAACGACTGCGAAATGTTTGATAGATCACGGCAAAATAAAGTTGGAAACTCCACGCCGGTCGCCGACTATAAAACACCAACGATCGATTTGTCAAGAGTGGAACTAACGGTTTTCGACGGGCGAGCTGAACACTACTGCAAGTCCGTCAAGCAGTTCGAAACGTTTGTCGAAACTAAGATTACCGACCCTGGGCAAAGGCTTCTCTACCTTACTCACTACTGTCGAGGCCGAGCAACGGAAGCTATCGTCGGGTGCATCATGCTCGACCCGGAACAAGGCTACACAAGAGCAAGGAAGATTCTGAGGGACTTCCTTGGCCAACCGTTCAAAGTAGCCCGCAACCTAATAGAAGGAGTGATGGCAGAGGCAAAGACAACCAGCGGCGATGTCTACACAATGGCCAACCTAGTGATTAGGATGCAAACTGCTCAAAAGCCCTCGACCATTTAAGTTACCGGGCTGACCTAGACGCCATGCACACATTGGAAGGCATAGTCCGTCACCTTTCTCCCGAACTACAGGGTCGGTGGGCGGAAGAAGCGGAACGGATAAGCCGAAGCGACAGAGAAGCCAACTTCGAAGACCTGACCGAATACTTGGACAGGCAAACCAAGATAGCTGACAGCAGATCCGGCCGGCTCATCCGGGACACCTTCGAGCCAACAAGTCTAGTACTAGCTAGGCCCAAACCACTGCTCGGGAACATCCCAAATGCCAAACTTGGACCAATGCGCACGCCATTTCACGCGATGCCACGGTGCTACCCAATTGCAGATCCTGTGGTACTAGCCATGGCCTACCAGAATGCCCCAAGTTTGCCAACGTCACAATCGACGAACGGTGGGGAATGGCGAGGATTGCAGAGGCGTGTTTTATTTGTCTGAACTCCACGCACCGGGCGGCAGCTTGTAGACCAAGGAACGGATGTGGGTACGAGGGCTGCGCGAGCAGACACCATCGATTGTCACACCAGGCTACAGAAACTTTACCCGAGGCGGGCACCAAGCCAAGTGTGATTTGTTCAACGTCGCGGTCCGCCAGCAAACAGGTACGTTTAGGAGTAGTTGCCTTGGGAGTAGTGACCCCAACTGGGGTGGCCAAAACGTTGGCTTTCGTCGACAGTGGATCTGACACTACCCTAGTGAAGGAGCAGTTTGCCGACAAACACCGGCTCGCTAAAGGTGCGACGTCGTTGGCAGTGAGCACGGCGGGAGGAACACAAGTAATGACTGCCGGTCGGTTGAGGTTGCAACTCCCCCTTCAGACGCTAAAGAGCAAATTAAACCAACGGAAGCATTCACATTAGCTGATCTCCCCATGCGAGCACCAATGTCGGCCAACGCAATCTTGACTGGGTGGCCCCACCTGCAGGACGTAACCGTTGTAGACTGGGAAGACGACGAAGTGGATCTCCTCATTGGCTACGACGTGCCATAGGCGCATTTCGTACTCGGCCAGTGAGTAGGCGACCGCCAGGCACCTTATGCCGTGGGCACGGCTCTGGGATGGATGTTATACGGTCCAGTGGGGGAACACGGTTCCGTGAATTACTTATCCGCCGAAACGGACCGCATAGAGTATCATCTGCAACGGCTGTATGAAAAGAATTTTCATGACATCGGCGAAGAAAGACCATCGCTGTCTCGAGAGGACCACTTCGCTCTACAAACGGTACGGCAAGGCACTAGAGGCCTCAAAAAACAGTTCGAGGTTCCCCTCCCATGGCGCACATCTGCCGACCCGTGGGCTGATAACAGAAACTATGTTCTCCAACGACTCACACGACTAGTGAACGCTTCATTCGAGACCAGGATCTGTGGGAACGATGTGCAGAATTAATGAAGCGAAACGAAGCTTTCGGCTACGTTGGAAAGTTGCCTGCCAACACTGGCGGCCAGAAGGGTATCTGGTATCTACCTCACCACCGGTCATCGGCCCCAAGAAACCCGAAAAACTGCGGGTGGTTTTCGACTGTGCGGCCAAGTTCCAGGGCGAGTCGGTAAACGATCGCCTACCATAGGGACCTGACTAGGCCACACCACTAATCGAAGTTTTGTGCCGTTTCAGAGTGGGTAGAGTGGCTTTGTCCGCCGACATTAGGGAAATGTTTCATCAGGTGAAAATACCGGTAGGAGAACGAGATGCGTTGCGTTTCCTGTGGTGGGAAGAGAACGACCGGGATAATGCAGCGGTAAATTGTAGGATGACCGTCCGCCCTTTCAAAGCCATATCATCACCGTTCTGTGCGGGAATCTGCGAACAAACAGAGAGATCTGGTCCATCGGTTGGTGGTAGATAGCGCCAACAGAAAGTTTTACGTCGACGACCATCCTGGGTCATTCGATGATATAGAATCCGCTCTAGATAAGTTCAGAGGCCTGACAAGGTTGCTAGAAGAGGGCGGCTTCCATCTAACGAAATGGATGTCGAAAGCTTCAGAAGTGCTCCAGGTCATTCCGTACCACGAGAGGGCTGAAAGGGTTGGAGATTTGGACGGCTCTCCACTCCCTACCGAACGCACTTTAGGAGTACAACGGGACGTGGAAACGGACGACTTTGTTTTCGAGCTAAAAGTTCCCGAGCTGCCAGTCACCCGTCAAGGCATACTATCCGCTGTCTCAAGTTTGTTCGATCCGCTCGGTTTCGTCTCACCATGGCTGCTACCCGGAAAGATCTTGCTGCGGCGGCTGTGCCGTAAGAAAATTGATTGGAACCAGTCACTGAAACGAGAGGACCGGTTGGACTGGGAAGAATTTGTGAACAACTTGAAGGAATTAGGGGACATAAGGATTCAACGATGTTTGACTCCTGGCCATGCGATGCGGACTGGAGAACTACATGCCTTTTCCGATGCATCTGAAGTCGGTTATGGAGCTGTGGTGTACGGACGATGGTGCACAGATGGACAGTATACTGCGAAGATCCTGTTCCCTAAAGCCCGCGTTGCTCCACTGAAGTCGGTCTCGATCCCACGCCTTGAATTCAGTGCAGCCGTGTTAGCAGTCAGGGCGGTACAAGCGGTGAAGAGGTGTTTTGACTTCTATATTTGATCGTCTAGCTTTTGTACGGACTCAACGATGGTGCTTTACTATATTAACGACGTCCGGGGCCGGTTTAGTACTTTCGTTGCCAACCGACTCACGATTATCCACGATGAATCAGCCATGAACCAGTGGATGCTTGTCAGGTCTGGCGATAATCCAGCCGACCTGTGCTC
Source organism: Fasciola hepatica (assembly GCA_948099385.1). Classification (NCBI taxonomy): domain Eukaryota; kingdom Metazoa; phylum Platyhelminthes; class Trematoda; order Plagiorchiida; family Fasciolidae; genus Fasciola; species Fasciola hepatica. The sequence continues at coordinate 793,641 of CANUEZ040000131.1, forward strand.
CCGAGGTGCGAACAACTTCAGGCACCTGGACACGTGGACCAGAGGGCCAAACTTCCCGCAAGTGCCTTAACAGGACTGGCCCGTGTTCGAATTAAAACCTCCTACGGAGGTAGAACTGGAGATCAAAGGCGTAGTGGTAACTTCCATGGTTGTCGAAGCGACGTTCGTTCCATCGCGATTGGTCAGATTTTTTTCCCGGATGAAGACACTTCGTAAGTTAGTTTGGTTAGCTAGGTTCAAGAGCAATTTATTAGTCATGAAAGGGCTACTCCCCTCAGGCCGGATACAGGTCGGCCCGATAAGTCCCGATGAACTACAAGCTGCAGAATAAGATATTTTCAGAATGATACAACGAGAGACTTTTGCTCGAGAACTCGAGAGGGCGGAAGAAGTGGGACCGGTCGACAAAGAAATATCATCCCCAAGTGGCGAATTAAAGCGTTTTAACCCCAAACTCATTGATGGCCTGCAGCGAATGGATGGTAGGCTGATCAACGCCCACCTGAGTTTTGACACAAAGTACCCTATACTGCTGTCGGCCCGACAACCAGTGGAAGAGCTAATGATCCAACAATTTCACGCCGTGGAGGGACATGCTGAGGAAAGTCATGTGACGAGCGTCATCCGAAAGCTTCTCTGGTTGCTGAGGGGGAGAGTGACTGTAAAAAGCGTAATCCGACGGTGTGTGCTATGTAGGAGACGCAATGCCACGGTGGGCAAACAACCCATGGCCCCACTACCAGAATGCAGGGTGACTGCGGGCTGGTGGCCGTTCAGCGACACCGGGTTGGACTATTCCGGGCCCTTGTGTATCAAGTGCGGAAAGAGATTAGAAAAGTGATATGGGTGTATCGTGACGTGCATGAAGTCACGCGCGGTACACCTGGAAGTCGCACATTTGATGACGACCGATTCTTTCCTTCGAGCCCTGCGGAGATTTATCGACCCAAGAGGTGTACCGGCCGATATATACTCAGATAATTGGTCGAAATTTGTGGGCGCTCACCGGGAATCGCAGAGTTGGTACAAAAACAAACAGGGACGAACTGCAGGATCGAACCGTGGCCTACGGCATACGATGGCATTTCAACTCTCCGCAGGCCAGTCACCGCGGCGGGGTATGGGAACGCATGATCCGGTCCGCCAGACGGATATTGCTGTCAATCATGTAGCAGCAGCCGCCAGACGACGAGACGCTGAACACCGTCATTACTGAGGTAGAGAGAATTCTGAACAACCGCCCCTGGTTTCAGTAATGAACGGCGACCCCACCCACCTGGCGCTCACCCCGAACGACTTATTGACGCTAAGGTCGAACGAGGGTTTCCAAGGACCAGTAAGCCTTCGTGGGAGCTACCTCCACCGATGGAACCAGGCCAACTATCTTGCCAGGGTCTTCTGGAGGCGCTGGCTGCGGGAGTACCTACCGGCTCTGCAGACTTGACAGAAGTGGCTGATCAAAACAAGACCATTCAAGTTTGGAGATGTGGTGATGATCGCAGACGAACGCGCACACTTCAGCACCTGGCCCTTGGGAGTGGTTTTGGAAGCCGTCGAAATCACCGACGACATGATAAGAACGGCGAAGGTGAAGACGGCTAACGGAGTGCTCATTCGTGACATACGCAGTGTTAGCCTACTCGAGAGTGTAGGCTGAAAGGCTGGTAACGCTGAGGCCCAGTAGACTATTTCGCATTCGTCTTCAAGGTGGGTAAAGAAACCCCATATATGGGAGCATTCACGACTCGCTGAAGTATCGAGCCATCATACACCCCGACGCACACTGACCTGCATTGTACCCATTATACCACCCGGTCTCCGTCAAACACATTACAGGGCTCACGGTCTTTCTTTGACGTCACAGGAACCTTCCTTTTGATACGTAGTTGTACATGCGATTCCGTTGTACATCCAGACACACGCACATACCCGACGCGCACTATGCCTCGTAATCCCTATCAGACATGTGACAGTGTTCGCCGCTTGTTTTTGTTGACGCTATTGAATGTCTTTTGCATGTGTGGAGGTAGCGGCGATTACATCATACACACAAACACTAACGCAAGCACATACAGCCAGGGCAGGACGGCCCTTCCAAGGACAGCGTCTGTTTCCCCTTCACGCTTGCCATCGATCAGTTGTTCTCGTGGAAGAGGTAGAATAGCCTCGCATCTGTGTGGCCAACGGACTAGGTGCGACCATCAGTAGAACCTTGACGACGAGCATTAGGCGCGCGCACCGACAGCAGGGCCCAGGTAGGTAGGAAGAATCAGTACCTATATACCAAACCTTTGACTCCGCTAAGGATTCAGGAGAATTTTGGTGGGTGGTGTAAAGACCGGTCGCGTAAAGTGCCCCCCAAAACTCTTATAGACAAGTGTTTTTCTTAACATCACTCACTTGTTTACACTATTGACGTGTCTTTATGGACCAAGTGTTGTTCGTTCGAGCCCAGAGCGCTACTTTTTCGTATCCTTGTTCTGGACCTGCGTGACGCACGTGTTCCTCGCTCGCGCGCCGCAATTCGGTTCCTCGTTTGTTGAGTCCTCGTGATTTATTATTGAGGTTTGTATCTTTTTGGTGTCGTTGTCCATTCAATAACCTAGTATAGAAGAATGTCACGGATAATCGCCTTTTGCCTTCGAGATCCGTTGCGAATATGGCTGTACATTGCTCAGAAGTTCGTTACAGAAACGTTCAAGGTAATGAAGGGATTTTCTGGCCTTAAACAAGATAGTCTGTTCCAACTGGCCGTAGATTTCAGAACAAGGGGACATGAAAAGAAGCTGATAAAAGCCCGAGCTGGGTTGATGGCTTGATCGCACTTCTTCAGCAACATGTTGGTGAACAGTTGGAACGGTCTGCCTGGTGGAATGGTAGACCTGCAGACCGTCCAATCCTTCAAAGGTGCCCTAAATCGCAAGTGGTACGAGATATTTCCTCGTAGTGAGCCTTGAGTACATCAACTGGATGGATGACGGGTAGCACCGTGGTCCTTCTGGAGTATGTTTAATAGACCTTTCTGTTAATTGAATATAGTCTCAGAGAACGCTCACGACGCATATCGTCTCTCGCAGTTGATGTGCGACGAGGTTTTCCGTTTCCCTCTCATTTTTAGCGGGGATTCGACGAAATACGCTCGGCAGTGGTGGGTGCATACCTGATGTGCATACCATCGAAGGAATTCTGGACGCTCGATTGGCCGTGGCCATTACCTGTCCTGTGCAAACTGAACCGAACTGAGCGGGGATTTGATAGAAACACTCAAGATAATGAAAGGACTGTCAGGAATAAGTCGAGAAGACCTTTTTCCGCTGATCCCCGAGAGAGGCACAAGGGGGCATAGCCTTAGATTACAAAGGAAACATTCGAGGCTCCCAATTAGGGCGAAGTACTTCTCAAATAGAGTGGTACCCTATTGGAATAAACTCCCGGAAGAGGTCATAAATACCACAACAGTGAAGGCCTTTAAGAAAGCAGTAGACCTATGTTGGGTGGCAATATACCCCGAGTTATGTTAAGCAGCTTTTAGGGTCAGATGCAGTTTACTTATTGTTTCCACCTTACTCTGCCAGGGCTGATACTGCACAAAATTTCTGCCTTTCAGAAAAAGAAAATCACGCAGTGTTGGGAGCTACGGAAACGCGCTGACAACACAATTATCTGGACACACGATTGTCTCTAGCCACACCAAGTCCTGTGCAAACTGAACTGAACTGAACTGAACTGAGCTGAACCCTGAGGCTGCTTGGTCGGTGTGCCGTTACGTGTTTAACGGCAGCTGGGGTTATTCTTCATTCATTCTTCATTCTTCATAATAGAGGCAGAGGGTATCTCTCCCGTGTAAGCCTCCTCACCACAGCTCAGTGATGTAGACTCATGTGTGTCTCCCACCACCTCTTTAGAAATACGTCCAGAAGTCGCTTGAACAATGTGTCGTTGGGCTCTTCCACCACTTCGGCTGGCAGCGAGTTCCATAGATTGGTCACCCTCCGAGATAGACGGTACACCAGAGGGAGGCCCACCGAGTGCAGTTTCTTTAGAGTTAGCGGGTGTCCCCTCGTACGGCCATGTCCGCGGAGAGGGAGCTCTGCACGTAGTTCTGGACCGAAGTCGCCTCTGATGACACGCCTGGTGAAGATCAGGTCTCCCCGGACTCTTCGGTAGGCCACTGGAAACAGCCCTGTGATCTTCAGCCGCTCTTCGTAACTGACCCCACGTAGCCCTCCGATATGGCGGGTTGCGCCTCTCTGTACTCTTTCCAACTTTGCCACCTCTGCCAACGTACAAGGGAAAACTGCTGGCCCCCCGTATTCCAACCTGGGACGCACGTGGGTTGCATACAGCACCTTGAAGGCGTTGAGTGAGAGATGGCCGAATGAACGAGTAATCGGCCCCAGGATACTCCACGCTGAAGAACAGACTCTATCAGTATTGTGTTTCGTTTTTAGTGACGAGGCCACCATCACTCCCAGATCTTTTTCGCAGACAGAGCGTCGGAGGGGTGCCCCGTGTATATTGTACATCCCACTGCTGGACGGTGCTCCTACTCGCATATGCGCACACTTGTCCGTGTTGACTGGTAGTGACCACAGATCTGACCATCTCTGAAGGGCTCTGATGTCCTCCTGAAGAACGAGCTCGTCAGCGTATGACGTAATTGTGCGCCAGATCTTTAGGTCGTCTGCGTAAATGAGGCACGGCGATTGAAAAACTGGTGATAGGTCATTGATATAGGCCAGGAAGAGGAGCGGACCCAGAACCGATCCTTGTGTAACACCACTAGCTGCCACTTGCCAGGTTGACAGTGACTGTGCTACTCGTACTGCAAAGGTTCGGCCTTTTAGAAAGTCCTCTATCCACAGAATCAATGGATTTACTACACCAAGAGCCTTAAGCTTACCTAATAGACGGTCATGCGGAACTTTGTCAAAAGCTTTGCTAAAATCCACGAAGATTACGTCCGTAGGGTGTCCTTCGGCCTTGGCCATCGTCCAGCGTTCTCGTGCGATTACCAAGTTTGTTAGGCACGACCTGTTTTTCCAAAAACCATGTTGTTGTCGGCTAAGTAGGTCGTATACCCCAATATGGTCCCGGATTCGCGTTGCCAGCAGGCGCTCCATAACCTTTCCTATCACCGGTGTTAGACTGACAGGTCGGTAGTTGACAGCCTCAGCTTTTGCCCCACCTTTGTACAATGGCACGACGACCGCTTTCTTCCATTCTTGGGGGAGCTTTCCCGCTGCTAAAGACGCGTTGAACAGTCGTGTGACTGGTTGAGTTAACACATCGGCCAGTTCCTTTACCACCAACGGATGAACACCATCAGGTCCTGGGGATTGGTTGACTCTAATGGTGCGCATGGTTGCCGCCACTTCTTCCTCGGTGAGTTCTTGACAAGACATTTGGGGGGCTCCCCCGGCAATGTGTGAGGGACGATTGTGCCTCTGTTCAGGAGCATAGACTGACAAGTAGTGTCTCGCCAGTATCTCTGCCTTGTGTTCATCTGTCACTCCCAGCGAATGTCCGTCCTGTAGGGCTGGGATTGCAGTCGTGGTTCGCGTCCTCCGTCGCAGATATGCGAACAGTCGTTTGGGTGCTTGTACCGAGTCCATTGCTAACGTCTCCTCGAAGATACGTCGCTTTTCTCGTTTCATTTGGGTACACTGGTTCCGGATGTTGCGGTATCGATCATATCCTTCTCCAGTTGCTTGACATTGTTTCCATGCTCGGTTTCGATGCTTCAGAAGCCGCCTAAGTTGCGAGTCAAACCAAGGTGGGCCTTTGGCATGCGGCCGCTGTCTGGATGGTGGAGCAAAAGTCTGGCATAACCGAAGGATTTCATCTCGGATTACCTCCCAAGCCTGGTCTATGTCATACGGTTCTGGCGGATACCACATCACTGAGGATGCAGCCTCCCTGACTTGTTGGAACGACATTCGCCAGACGTTGAGTCCGCCCTGTGGTCTGGGGACAAACGTCGCTCCTCTCTTCCAGCTGATGGTCAATACTGCATGGTCACTGCACCCTAGTGGCGGTAGGTACTCTATCTGATCAACATCGGACCGCCTTGGAGATATCACCAGATCTAAGGTAGACGTGTGGTGATCCTGGGTTCGGGTCGGCCTTCTGACGTGTTGGTACAAGGAAAGTTCCAGCACCGTTGAAAGAAGCTCGCGGGAAAATGAATCCGCTCCTACAGTGCACTGCAAGTTCTCCCAGTCCACATTCGGCGAGTTGAAGTCACCCAAAATTAGACAGTGACCATCGCCCGCCCAACGTCTTACTCCAGTCAGTGCTTCCCGTGGGTCTGCTTCTGGTGACCGATAAATGACTCCGACAGACTCAAATCCACTGGGTGTCAACTTCACGCGACACCAAAGCGATTCTTCAAAGCCCTCCGGGTCTATCAGGCGATCCAACTGTAGCGAAGGGACGTCAGCTCGAATGTACATCGCCACGCCGCCTCCTCGCCTAGCTTGGCTCCTATCAGCACGGTAAAGTGTGTATCCTGGGATAGCTACTTCCGAGTCCTGCACTCCACTGGTGAGCCACGTCTCCGTCAAGGCGACCAATGTTGGCGAGTGTTGAACCACCCATGCCTCGAGCTCATCTCGCTTGTTCAACAGACTCCTGACATTAGACGACATGATAAGTGCATGCCCTCTTCTGTCTTCCCTCTTCTTACCGACCCTCATTGCACCTCCACCGCAGGGGCCGCCTGGTTGATGATGCCGGTGAGATTGAACGGATCCCATCTCAGTTGAAGACGCCTCCGCTGAACACGAAAATCCCGGATGAAAAGACCTGATTCACCATTGGCCTGGCGTTCGCGGAGCTCTCTCAAGGCTAACCGGTGCCTCTCCCTTTCCTCGGGGTCAAGATCTCGAAGGAGTCGTTGCTTTTCTCCTTTTAATCTGTAGGACCGCTGTAGCACCCAGCGGCATTCCTCATCGGAACCCAAGACCACCTTGAGCGGACGGGGGTTACCCTTGTCATTTATTTTCCCTAATCGAAAAACGGCTTTGACCTTTACGTTATTTGCCAGGTTTTCCTCATTTGTGGAGAATATTTTGGCAAATATGTCCCGAAGTAGAGAAACGTCGTGCTCTAATCTACTTTGAGGCTCCGACTCGGTTGATTCCGAAAGATTCACGACTAGGAAGCATTGGGTCCTAGGTGGCGGCGCCATCCGTTGACGTGGCTTTACTGTTTTCCATTGACTCAAGGTTTCCGTCTGCCCTGGATCGGGGTCTGTGCCTCCGCCGGCTGCATTCGATACTTGCGGAACATAAGTTTTGTCTTCCGAGTGTACAGCTACTTCGGCTATGTCTGTGACCACGGATTTCTTTCGGCGTTGCTTCTTCACTTCTCTTAATGGGTTGTTCGTAGCGCCTGAAGCTACTTCTGCGTGGGACCTGGGGCTCGTTGAACACGGTACCGCGGGTGCCTGATTCGCCGCTGAATCAGCTTCATCTCTTTTTCTTTTATTTGCGGTGGTACAATCTGTGCATAGAATTTTCAGGAATGGGGAGCTGCAGGAACTCAGCCACTCATATTTATCCTTGTCGATTTTAGTACATTTTAGGTGAATCCACCCCTCGCAAAAATCACACATCAGGGCTTTGACCCGAGGGCCAATATTTTTTTTGCACACCAAACACGCACATTGATCCTCAGAGGTAACTGAACTCATAATGTTTATAAATCCGCTGAGAAGCCACAAATATCACAGGACAATATATATCCACGAGGCACAACGGTAGACGCCCGGTGTAACGCAGTTCGCAGCACACTACCAACCGACACTTAGGTTAGTTATTTGTTCCATTCGGCAAACGATTGCAACGTTTGGCGATTGTAGCGGAAACGATGTTTTCGTCCCGTCTATTGTATCCGAGAGAATAACCCCAAAAGAGGATCATTGCTGAACTGAACTTGTTGAAACAGTATTTTTCCTCTACCCAACCCATGTAGCACCCAGCCCGTTCGTAACATCGGTTTTCTGTCGGTTTGTTTAGTAGCCATTTTACACGGATCAACATTAAATTTATACAAGGAAAACTGACGACCGAAGTAAGTTGCAATGTTTGGTTGGCGTTTTACTTATATGTGTTGGTTTAACTGATCGGAATGCCCTGAAAGCCTCGGTATATGTCGCTCTATTTTGCTCCATTGAAATGGGTAGAATGTGGACAATTAATTAGAAAATCATGAGTTAGGAGATAGAAATCAGCGTTGTGATACGTGATTTGGGTTAGTGAAAGAAATTAACGAAGCATATCACGTATTTTAAACGGTTGACACAAACCACTCAGAAACCCACCAAAAACCGCTCCGAAACCGATCGGTTTTCCAGCTGTTTCTGAGTGGTTTCAGGCCGGTTTCCTGGACGGTTTCTAAACAGTTTCCGAGCAATTTGTGCCAATCGTTCGAAGTACGTAATGTGCTTCGTTAATTTCTTTCACTAACCCAAATTACGTATCACAATGCCCATTTTGATCTAGTTTATGATCTTCCGATAGTTGTCTTTATTCCACCCATTTCAATGAAACAAAATAGAGCGATCTATACCGAGGTTTTTAGGGCATTCTGATCAATTAAACCAATACATTCAATTAAAACGACAACCAAACATTGCAAATTACTTCAGTCATCGGTTTTCTCCGTATAAATTCAATGTTGATCCGTGTAAAATGGCTACTAAACAAACCGACCGAAAACCGGTGTTACAAACGGGCTGGGTGCTACAAGGCTGTGTCTTTGAAGCATCGTAGACTCTTGTGTTTTTCGGTAACTGATGACTTAAACTTCCCCCGGCAGTACTGAATGCAAACAAAAAGGTCATCTTTTCCTTGCATTTTCGGATGCTGCTGCATGGACCGCCCCTCACGACCAACCGTAAGGTGCGTGTTAGAGCGGCCCTAAAATAAAGATCAATCTCCTCACAGTTATAAACGCCCTTCGAATCAAATTCTTCGTAAGAAGTAAGAACGCGTTCCATCCATTCTGATATCCCTTCAGTTTAAAATTCCGAGGCCTCACTGGTCAGTAGTCTTGAGCTAACATAATGTCATTGAAATTTGTACAATTCTGAGGAAATGTTGGTGGATAGTTAGCACCCGACAAAAAGCTGATCAACATATGACCAACAGTTTAGTGTGCGAGAATATTGGTAACTTGTTGGCTTTTGCTAACTTTGTGCTAACAGGGACCAGCCATTGCTCGCGCAAAATGTGCTGCTCCACATTATGAACCACCACTGTTCTAAAGCACACTCCTGTTGTCGGCAGATGATTTCAACAAGCAGTGAGAAACTACTCATGCGCAGTGCTATTAAATTCACTGATGCAGCCGAGATGTGAATAAATTTCTTTGGTTCTATCTAGTTTTCGTGCCGGCCTCATTTTTCACAATCATGTGAACCGAACTGAGATAAAATTCTGTTCATGAATACTATTCTTGGGCAAATTACCGACGTTAACTTTATCAACAAGGGTCAAAAATATCTTTCTGGCTGACCGGCTCATCATGGTTTATGGGCGCTTCTGCGTCCGGCTGCCGTTGTGTGAAAGCTGCAAGGGTTATACTAGGAAAACTCAATGGGCTTGGCAGCTGTGAGATCAAACCCGAAATTCATTTGCAGTAGCCACAACCGCAACTGCCAGTGGCTGCCGTAAACAACTGAGTACTCACAGCAACACAGCATACAGAAAATTGCTGATTATCCAGTGGCACTATATGTCAAATGACTCCAACGACCTTCCGTTAACTACCCGAAGAGCACGCGATGTTCGCACGTACATTGTCAGGTGCAACATTTGCCACTTGTCCCAGCAAAAGGGCCAGTGAGCCTTCTTCAGCACAGCATTAAGTAGCGATTTCTGTCGGTGTGTAGATATATGACCCGATATATGTTCGCTCAAAACGGGTTTTCGCTCTTGGCTGGTTTCAATGATAAAACCAGCCGAAACCTGACTTTGTGTTCGCATGAAGGAGATGACCGCTCTTCGGGAGTACACTCTAGATGAGGGGACACTGATATTTTAAATAGGTAACAGACAGCAATGATCCTTGAGGCCCAGCACCCTACAACTGAACAAGTCACTGTGTACTGGGGGGTCGCTATTTGACTTAGGAGGTCGTTGCCACAATAGTACAGAGTACATTTAAGTGACAGATTTCCGGTATTCCTGATACTCTTTCATATGTGCCTTCATTTAAGTCCCAGTTCCATGTTTCCAAGCTGATTGTTTCACAGTTGCACCTCCCGTTAAACCGAACGTTCAAAAGTTGGTGCTGCTCAACTCCATGGGGTCTTTATTTTTATTACAAGCTTGTACACGCTCAAATACAGTTGAAACGCCGGATGAGCAATGCTGAGACTAGGCATAAGTTGTTGGAAATCTGGTCAGTCATCGGTGCAAGCGCCTAATCTAAACTTAAGACGGTTAGGATATGTGTCACACATGACCAAGGATATAATTCCTCAGTGTGCATTGTCCTCTGGGCGGAGGTGGTACAAAGGTTAGGTATGAAAAATCTGACCAATGGACTAAGCTGAAATGGAGACTTTGTGTTGCATAACCAGTTGCTGCGATCAGTGACGTAGTTGCACTCGTGCTCTTTCTCTGTTTTCATAACTCCAACCTATGACTTTTCACGATCATATTCGTTTTGCCCTCAACTTGACAGTGCTGTGAGGTAGCAATCTAAACCAGAGCATATAAATGCGAGGTTAATGGTTAAATAAGTATAATACTTGCTCATGAGTGCAGTGTAAGGGGTGCAATCCACAGTCCAGGAGGCCCACTGCACTATTAGGGATAACCAGCTACCTGACTCTAAGACCGAATGAGGCACCGAGATGATAAGCATTTCAAACAATTCGGCTACCACGGGCCGGTGGTTAAGGGGCACTCTTTTCACGGTATAGTTATTTGGCGGAAGGATCGTCGTTCTGTTTGCGATCGACCACATTCCGTGTTAGCAATATGAAAATCCAGGGAAATTAATGGTAAGAAAGCAGATTAAAAAAAGTTCGGTTGATATGTTTACACGAAGAATGGGGTTTATTGGCTATGAGTCCAGTTGACTAGTTACACATTTATTGAACAGCAGGCAGTTGTAAATGTGATCCAGTTCATTGTTTTTTTATTTGGTTTCTTGAGGAATGCCAAGCTTCCAAGAATTCCCTTGAGTATCTCGTGGTTGCGTGGTTCAGAATTTGAACTTCATCCAGGCTGAACGTGTCCTTAATCTTCATGGACGGTATTAGGGAGAGTCTATCGTGCCTTCTTGTAGCTACTTTGTCTCCATGCATTCGTGTGGCAACCTTTCTCGAGATTTGGACGACGTAGTATTTCCCACAGTCCTCGCATTTCACCTTGTATATAACGTTTCTTCTTACATCCGTTTTGAGTTGCTTTTTCGGTCTTGATATAATTTTTCATAGGGTTTCGGTTGGTTTGTAGGTAACTGTGATGTCCTGTGGTTAGAGGCTCCTTGAGGTCATTTCATATATGCTCTTCGTGTAGGGTCGCGCTGTTGTAGTGCTACCGATGTGACGCAGTTACAAACATCAACAAATTTGTTTATCTGGGCGATTACCGAATTTGGTGGCGCCACTTGCTCCGCCAGTATACACTGTCAGCACGCTCTTGCCTTCTTCCAATACATGTTATCCCACTCCAGCGTTTCAAGCTCTTCTCTTTTGCGCGCTGCCAGGTATAATCGTTGTCATGTCACGAACCAAGGACCAGGGGCTATAGAATCTATACAGGAGCAGCTTCTGACTTACCCTTGGGAAATACTAAACTATCTTCCAGCCAGGTTACGTTCGCTGGCTTGTCTCGTTTCTGACTTCGTGTACGGTTTTTCTGATGAGGTTTCTTGGATATCTGTTCCGATGAATCATCTTGGAAATATGGTTCTCTTGTATTCTGAGCTCCATTGTGTTGCAATGAGTTTTGGCCCTGTTGAACAGAGTTTGAATACATGACTTCTCATGGTTATTTTGGTGATTACTGTTCAAACTCAATATTTGATTCGTGTAAGTCGACTTCCGACATACCGACGTTTCCAACTTCCCATTTCCGTTTCTTTTTAACAACAATTCCAGAAATGGTAGTTCCCTTTTGTTTTCTTCTATCGTGAATTCGATGTCATCGGAGGTGTTGTTAATTGTTAAACGAGTTCTTTCAATGTCTGGGCGTTTAATAGCGAAAGTATCACCCACGTCTCTGACATTCACGTCTTCTGACAGGATTCCTCAGCGCGCAATGTTTGCTGAGGCGGTTACCGGTTAAAAGACGAGTAAGGGTGGCCAGTCCATGACATGGGAGAAAAGTATGAAAAACCTAGCCTGTAGACCTCGCCATATAGGGCGTGGGTGGGTTCAGGAGAGCCTCCCAATCAATGGTTATATACGTTAGAGTAAATGGCTAGATGTCGCTACCAATGGCGCTCTTGTATTCACAAACTTTCTTTATCGACTTGATACCAGTATTTGTATTTCTTTTATTGCCCGTTTAATATTCCTGTCCTTTCTAGTCGTTTCCGGTTGAGGCTGTCACCAGTAGATAGCAACCAAAACCACCACACCCAGTGCATGGTTAATGGTTGTCTAAACTGAATTGAACAATCATCCACGTATCTGATCCAAGTCTTGGTTTAATTATCGGTAATGCAATTTTATCAAGGGCTTGCGTCACAGCTTCTGCAATGAGTCCGGATATAGGCGATCCCATCGGTGTGCCTTTGTTCTTATATTCCACCATCAAATTTGAGGCATTTGTATAAACACAGGTCCATCAGTTTGTAAACTTTATCCAGGAGTTGGTCCGGATGGTGCTCCCGGAGTACTTTTATTGTTTTATGCCATCACGACGAGACTGCACCTTGACGTGGTGTGATGGCTTGCGCACCTCTATGACCCAAAGAGCTATACAGGATGGCTTCTTTAAGCCGGAGATGCAATCATACCTGACAGGTCAATGGTTAGAGGTCAGACAAAGTCCAGCCTCCTGGTCCTCCCGGCTGAGGGTTGATTTGAGCTGAAAACTCAATCGCCAAAATCAGTGGAAGAATAATTGATTCAAGCAAATGGGCCTCCACTAAGCCATCCCGCTTGTACACGCTCAAATACAGTTGAAACGCCGGATGAGCAATGCTGAGACTAGGCATAAGTTGTTGGAAATCTGGTCAGTCATCGGTGCAAGCGCCTAATCTAAACTTAAGACGGTTAGGATATGTGTCACACATGACCAAGGATATAATTCCTCAGTGTGCATTGTCCTCTGGGCGGAGGTGGCACAAAGGTTAGGTATGAAAAATCTGACCAATGGACTAAGCTGAAATGGAGACTTTGTGTTGCATAACCAGTTGCTGCGATCAGTGACGTAGTTGCACTCGTGCTCTTTCTCTGTTTTCATAACTCCAACCTATGACTTTTCACGATCATATTCGTTTTGCCCTCAACTTGACAGTGCTGTGAGGTAGCAATCTAAACCAGAGCATATAAATGCGAGGTTAATGGTTAAATAAGTAGAATACTTGCTCATGAGTGCAGTGTAAGGGGTGCAATCCACAGTCCAGGAGGCCCACTGCACTATTAGGGATAACCAGCTACCTGACTCTAAGACCGAATGAGGCACCGAGATGATAAGCATTTCAAACAATTCGGCTACCACGGGCCGGTGGTTAAGGGGCACTCTTTTCACGGTATAGTTATTTGGCGGAAGGATCGTCGTTCTGTTTGCGATCGACCACATTCCGTGTTAGCAATATGAAAATCCAGGGAAATTAATGGTAAGAAAGCAGATTAAAAAAAGTTCGGTTGATATGTTTACACGAAGAATGGGGTTTATTGGCTATGAGTCCAGTTGACTAGTTACACATTTCTTGAACAGCAGGCAGTTGTAAATGTGATCCAGTTCATTGTTTTTTTATTTGGTTTCTTGAGGAATGCCAAGCTTCCAAGAATTCCCTTGAGTATCTCGTGGTTGCGTGGTTCAGAATTTGAACTTCATCCAGGCTGAACGTGTCCTTAATCTTCATGGACGGTATTAGGGAGAGTCTATCGTGCCTTCTTGTAGCTACTTTGTCTCCATGCATTCGTGTGGCAACCTTTCTCGAGATTTGGACGACGTAGTATTTCCCACAGTCCTCGCATTTCACCTTGTATATAACGTTTCTTCTTACATCCGTTTTGAGTTGCTTTTTCGGTCTTGATATAATTTTTCATAGGGTTTCGGTTGGTCTGTAGGTAACTGTGATGTCCTGTGGTTAGAGGCTCCTTGAGGTCATTTCATATATGCTCTTCGTGTAGGGTCGCGCTGTTGTAGTGCTACCGATGTGACGCAGTTACAAACATCAACAAATTTGTTTATCTGGGCGATTACCGAATTTGGTGGCGCCACTTGCTCCGCCAGTATACACTGTCAGCACGCTCTTGCCTTCTTCCAATACATGTTATCCCACTCCAGCGTTTCAAGCTCTTCTCTTTTGCGCGCTGCCAGGTATAATCGTTGTCATGTCACGAACCAAGGACCAGGGGCTATAGAATCTATACAGGAGCAGCTTCTGACTTACCCTTGGGAAATACTAAACTATCTTCCAGCCAGGTTACGTTCGCTGGCTTGTCTCGTTTCTGACTTCGTGTACGGTTTTTCTGATGAGGTTTCTTGGATATCTGTTCCGATGAATCATCTTGGAAACATGGTTCTCTTGTATTCTGAGCTCCATTGTGTTGCAATGAGTTTTGGCCCTGTTGAACAGAGTTTGAATACATGACTTCTCATGGTTATTTTGGTGATTACTGTTCAAACTCAATATTTGATTCGTGTAAGTCGACTTCCGACATACCGACGTTTCCAACTTCCCATTTCCGTTTCTTTTTAACAACAATTCCAGAAATGGTAGTTCCCTTTTGTTTTCTTCTATCGTGAATTCGATGTCATCGGAGGTGTTGTTAATTGTTAAACGAGTTCTTTCAATGTCTGGGCGTTTAATAGCGAAAGTATCACCCACGTCTCTGACATTCACGTCTTCTGACAGGATTCCTCAGCGCGCAATGTTTGCTGAGGCGGTTACCGGTTAAAAGACGAGTAAGGGTGGCCAGTCCATGACATGGGAGAAAAGTATGAAAAACCTAGCCTGTAGACCTCGCCATATAGGGCGTGGGTGGGTTCAGGAGAGCCTCCCAATCAATGGTTATATACGTTAGAGTAAATGGCTAGATGTCGCTACCAATGGCGCTCTTGTATTCACAAACTTTCTTTATCGACTTGATACCAGTATTTGTATTTCTTTTATTGCCCGTTTAATATTCCTGTCCTTTCTAGTCGTTTCCGGTTGAGGCTGTCACCAGTAGATAGCAACCAAAACCACCACACCCAGTGCATGGTTAATGGTTGTCTAAACTGAATTGAACAATCATCCACGTATCTGATCCAAGTCTTGGTTTAATTATCGGTAATGCAATTTTATCAAGGGCTTGCGTCACAGCTTCTGCAATGAGTCCGGATATAGGCGATCCCATCGGTGTGCCTTTGTTCTTATATTCCACCATCAAATTTGAGGCATTTGTATAAACACAGGTCCATCAGTTTGTAAACTTTATCCAGGAGTTGGTCCGGATGGTGCTCCCGGAGTACTTTTATTGTTTTATGCCATCACGACGAGACTGCACCTTGACGTGGTGTGATGGCTTGCGCACCTCTATGACCCAAAGAGCTATACAGGATGGCTTCTTTAAGCCGGAGATGCAATCATACCTGACAGGTCAATGGTTAGAGGTCAGACAAAGTCCAGCCTCCTGGTCCTCCCGGCTGAGGGTTGATTTGAGCTGAAAACTCAATCGCCAAAATCAGTGGAAGAATAATTGATTCAAGCAAATGGGCCTCCACTAAGCCATCCCGCTTGTACACGCTCAAATACAGTTGAAACGCCGGATGAGCAATGCTGAGACTAGGCATAAGTTGTTGGAAATCTGGTCAGTCATCGGTGCAAGCGCCTAATCTAAACTTAAGACGGTTAGGATATGTGTCACACATGACCAAGGATATAATTCCTCAGTGTGCATTGTCCTCTGGGCGGAGGTGGTACAAAGGTTAGGTATGAAAAATCTGACCAATGGACTAAGCTGAAATGGAGACTTTGTGTTGCATAACCAGTTGCTGCGATCAGTGACGTAGTTGCACTCGTGCTCTTTCTCTGTTTTCATAACTCCAACCTATGACTTTTCACGCTCATATTCGTTTTGCCCTCAACTTGACAGTGCTGTGAGGTAGCAATCTAAACCAGAGCATATAAATGCGAGGTTAATGGTTAAATAAGTATAATACTTGCTCATGAGTGCAGTGTAAGGGGTGCAATCCACAGTCCAGGAGGCCCACTGCACTATTAGGGATAACCAGCTACCTGACTCTAAGACCGAATGAGGCACCGAGATGATAAGCATTTCAAACAATTCGGCTACCACGGGCCGGTGGTTAAGGGGCACTCTTTTCACGGTATAGTTATTTGGCGGAAGGATCGTCGTTCTGTTTGCGATCGACCACATTCCGTGTTAGCAATATGAAAATCCAGGGAAATTAATGGTAAGAAAGCAGATTAAAAAAAGTTCGGTTGATATGTTTACACGAAGAATGGGGTTTATTGGCTATGAGTCCAGTTGACTAGTTACACATTTATTGAACAGCAGGCAGTTGTAAATGTGATCCAGTTCATTGTTTTTTTATTTGGTTTCTTGAGGAATGCCAAGCTTCCAAGAATTCCCTTGAGTATCTCGTGGTTGCGTGGTTCAGAATTTGAACTTCATCCAGGCTGAACGTGTCCTTAATCTTCATGGACGGTATTAGGGAGAGTCTATCGTGCCTTCTTGTAGCTACTTTGTCTCCATGCATTCGTGTGGCAACCTTTCTCGAGATTTGGACGACGTAGTATTTCCCACAGTCCTCGCATTTCACCTTGTATATAACGTTTCTTCTTACATCCGTTTTGAGTTGCTTTTTCGGTCTTGATATAATTTTTCATAGGGTTTCGGTTGGTCTGTAGGTAACTGTGATGTCCTGTGGTTAGAGGCTCCTTGAGGTCATTTCATATATGCTCTTCGTGTAGGGTCGCGCTGTTGTAGTGCTACCGATGTGACGCAGTTACAAACATCAACAAATTTGTTTATCTGGGCGATTACCGAATTTGGTGGCGCCACTTGCTCCGCCAGTATACACTGTCAGCACGCTCTTGCCTTCTTCCAATACATGTTATCCCACTCCAGCGTTTCAAGCTCTTCTCTTTTGCGCGCTGCCAGGTATAATCGTTGTCATGTCACGAACCAAGGACCAGGGGCTATAGAATCTATACAGGAGCAGCTTCTGACTTACCCTTGGGAAATACTAAACTATCTTCCAGCCAGGTTACGTTCGCTGGCTTGTCTCGTTTCTGACTTCGTGTACGGTTTTTCTGATGAGGTTTCTTGGATATCTGTTCCGATGAATCATCTTGGAAATATGGTTCTCTTGTATTCTGAGCTCCATTGTGTTGCAATGAGTTTTGGCCCTGTTGAACAGAGTTTGAATACATGACTTCTCATGGTTATTTTGGTGATTACTGTTCAAACTCAATATTTGATTCGTGTAAGTCGACTTCCGACATACCGACGTTTCCAACTTCCCATTTCCGTTTCTTTTTAACAACAATTCCAGAAATGGTAGTTCCCTTTTGTTTTCTTCTATCGTGAATTCGATGTCATCGGAGGTGTTGTTAATTGTTAAACGAGTTCTTTCAATGTCTGGGCGTTTAATAGCGAAAGTATCACCCACGTCTCTGACATTCACGTCTTCTGACAGGATTCCTCAGCGCGCAATGTTTGCTGAGGCGGTTACCGGTTAA
This sequence comes from Fasciola hepatica, assembly GCA_948099385.1. NCBI lineage: Eukaryota > Metazoa > Platyhelminthes > Trematoda > Plagiorchiida > Fasciolidae > Fasciola > Fasciola hepatica. The sequence continues at coordinate 811,533 of CANUEZ040000131.1, forward strand.
AAGACGAGTAAGGGTGGCCAGTCCATGACATGGGAGAAAAGTATGAAAAACCTAGCCTGTAGACCTCGCCATATAGGGCGTGGGTGGGTTCAGGAGAGCCTCCCAATCAATGGTTATATACGTTAGAGTAAATGGCTAGATGTCGCTACCAATGGCGCTCTTGTATTCACAAACTTTCTTTATCGACTTGATACCAGTATTTGTATTTCTTTTATTGCCCGTTTAATATTCCTGTCCTTTCTAGTCGTTTCCGGTTGAGGCTGTCACCAGTAGATAGCAACCAAAACCACCACACCCAGTGCATGGTTAATGGTTGTCTAAACTGAATTGAACAATCATCCACGTATCTGATCCAAGTCTTGGTTTAATTATCGGTAATGCAATTTTATCAAGGGCTTGCGTCACAGCTTCTGCAATGAGTCCGGATATAGGCGATCCCATCGGTGTGCCTTTGTTCTTATATTCCACCATCAAATTTGAGGCATTTGTATAAACACAGGTCCATCAGTTTGTAAACTTTATCCAGGAGTTGGTCCGGATGGTGCTCCCGGAGTACTTTTATTGTTTTATGCCATCACGACGAGACTGCACCTTGACGTGGTGTGATGGCTTGCGCACCTCTATGACCCAAAGAGCTATACAGGATGGCTTCTTTAAGCCGGAGATGCAATCATACCTGACAGGTCAATGGTTAGAGGTCAGACAAAGTCCAGCCTCCTGGTCCTCCCGGCTGAGGGTTGATTTGAGCTGAAAACTCAATCGCCAAAATCAGTGGAAGAATAATTGATTCAAGCAAATGGGCCTCCACTAAGCCATCCCGCTTGTACACGCTCAAATACAGTTGAAACGCCGGATGAGCAATGCTGAGACTAGGCATAAGTTGTTGGAAATCTGGTCAGTCATCGGTGCAAGCGCCTAATCTAAACTTAAGACGGTTAGGATATGTGTCACACATGACCAAGGATATAATTCCTCAGTGTGCATTGTCCTCTGGGCGGAGGTGGTACAAAGGTTAGGTATGAAAAATCTGACCAATGGACTAAGCTGAAATGGAGACTTTGTGTTGCATAACCAGTTGCTGCGATCAGTGACGTAGTTGCACTCGTGCTCTTTCTCTGTTTTCATAACTCCAACCTATGACTTTTCACGCTCATATTCGTTTTGCCCTCAACTTGACAGTGCTGTGAGGTAGCAATCTAAACCAGAGCATATAAATGCGAGGTTAATGGTTAAATAAGTATAATACTTGCTCATGAGTGCAGTGTAAGGGGTGCAATCCACAGTCCAGGAGGCCCACTGCACTATTAGGGATAACCAGCTACCTGACTCTAAGACCGAATGAGGCACCGAGATGATAAGCATTTCAAACAATTCGGCTACCACGGGCCGGTGGTTAAGGGGCACTCTTTTCACGGTATAGTTATTTGGCGGAAGGATCGTCGTTCTGTTTGCGATCGACCACATTCCGTGTTAGCAATATGAAAATCCAGGGAAATTAATGGTAAGAAAGCAGATTAAAAAAAGTTCGGTTGATATGTTTACACGAAGAATGGGGTTTATTGGCTATGAGTCCAGTTGACTAGTTACACATTTCTTGAACAGCAGGCAGTTGTAAATGTGATCCAGTTCATTGTTTTTTTATTTGGTTTCTTGAGGAATGCCAAGCTTCCAAGAATTCCCTTGAGTATCTCGTGGTTGCGTGGTTCAGAATTTGAACTTCATCCAGGCTGAACGTGTCCTTAATCTTCATGGACGGTATTAGGGAGAGTCTATCGTGCCTTCTTGTAGCTACTTTGTCTCCATGCATTCGTGTGGCAACCTTTCTCGAGATTTGGACGACGTAGTATTTCCCACAGTCCTCGCATTTCACCTTGTATATAACGTTTCTTCTTACATCCGTTTTGAGTTGCTTTTTCGGTCTTGATATAATTTTTCATAGGGTTTCGGTTGGTCTGTAGGTAACTGTGATGTCCTGTGGTTAGAGGCTCCTTGAGGTCATTTCATATATGCTCTTCGTGTAGGGTCGCGCTGTTGTAGTGCTACCGATGTGACGCAGTTACAAACATCAACAAATTTGTTTATCTGGGCGATTACCGAATTTGGTGGCGCCACTTGCTCCGCCAGTATACACTGTCAGCACGCTCTTGCCTTCTTCCAATACATGTTATCCCACTCCAGCGTTTCAAGCTCTTCTCTTTTGCGCGCTGCCAGGTATAATCGTTGTCATGTCACGAACCAAGGACCAGGGGCTATAGAATCTATACAGGAGCAGCTTCTGACTTACCCTTGGGAAATACTAAACTATCTTCCAGCCAGGTTACGTTCGCTGGCTTGTCTCGTTTCTGACTTCGTGTACGGTTTTTCTGATGAGGTTTCTTGGATATCTGTTCCGATGAATCATCTTGGAAATATGGTTCTCTTGTATTCTGAGCTCCATTGTGTTGCAATGAGTTTTGGCCCTGTTGAACAGAGTTTGAATACATGACTTCTCATGGTTATTTTGGTGATTACTGTTCAAACTCAATATTTGATTCGTGTAAGTCGACTTCCGACATACCGACGTTTCCAACTTCCCATTTCCGTTTCTTTTTAACAACAATTCCAGAAATGGTAGTTCCCTTTTGTTTTCTTCTATCGTGAATTCGATGTCATCGGAGGTGTTGTTAATTGTTAAACGAGTTCTTTCAATGTCTGGGCGTTTAATAGCGAAAGTATCACCCACGTCTCTGACATTCACGTCTTCTGACAGGATTCCTCAGCGCGCAATGTTTGCTGAGGCGGTTACCGGTTAAAAGACGAGTAAGGGTGGCCAGTCCATGACATGGGAGAAAAGTATGAAAAACCTAGCCTGTAGACCTCGCCATATAGGGCGTGGGTGGGTTCAGGAGAGCCTCTCAATCAATGGTTATATACGTTAGAGTAAATGGCTAGATGTCGCTACCAATGGCGCTCTTGTATTCACAAACTTTCTTTATCGACTTGATACCAGTATTTGTATTTCTTTTATTGCCCGTTTAATATTCCTGTCCTTTCTAGTCGTTTCCGGTTGAGGCTGTCACCAGTAGATAGCAACCAAAACCACCACACCCAGTGCATGGTTAATGGTTGTCTAAACTGAATTGAACAATCATCCACGTATCTGATCCAAGTCTTGGTTTAATTATCGGTAATGCAATTTTATCAAGGGCTTGCGTCACAGCTTCTGCAATGAGTCCGGATATAGGCGATCCCATCGGTGTGCCTTTGTTCTTATATTCCACCATCAAATTTGAGGCATTTGTATAAACACAGGTCCATCAGTTTGTAAACTTTATCCAGGAGTTGGTCCGGATGGTGCTCCCGGAGTACTTTTATTGTTTTATGCCATCACGACGAGACTGCACCTTGACGTGGTGTGATGGCTTGCGCACCTCTATGACCCAAAGAGCTATACAGGATGGCTTCTTTAAGCCGGAGATGCAATCATACCTGACAGGTCAATGGTTAGAGGTCAGACAAAGTCCAGCCTCCTGGTCCTCCCGGCTGAGGGTTGATTTGAGCTGAAAACTCAATCGCCAAAATCAGTGGAAGAATAATTGATTCAAGCAAATGGGCCTCCACTAAGCCATCCCGCTTGTACACGCTCAAATACAGTTGAAACGCCGGATGAGCAATGCTGAGACTAGGCATAAGTTGTTGGAAATCTGGTCAGTCATCGGTGCAAGCGCCTAATCTAAACTTAAGACGGTTAGGATATGTGTCACACATGACCAAGGATATAATTCCTCAGTGTGCATTGTCCTCTGGGCGGAGGTGGTACAAAGGTTAGGTATGAAAAATCTGACCAATGGACTAAGCTGAAATGGAGACTTTGTGTTGCATAACCAGTTGCTGCGATCAGTGACGTAGTTGCACTCGTGCTCTTTCTCTGTTTTCATAACTCCAACCTATGACTTTTCACGATCATATTCGTTTTGCCCTCAACTTGACAGTGCTGTGAGGTAGCAATCTAAACCAGAGCATATAAATGCGAGGTTAATGGTTAAATAAGTATAATACTTGCTCATGAGTGCAGTGTAAGGGGTGCAATCCACAGTCCAGGAGGCCCACTGCACTATTAGGGATAACCAGCTACCTGACTCTAAGACCGAATGAGGCACCGAGATGATAAGCATTTCAAACAATTCGGCTACCACGGGCCGGTGGTTAAGGGGCACTCTTTTCACGGTATAGTTATTTGGCGGAAGGATCGTCGTTCTGTTTGCGATCGACCACATTCCGTGTTAGCAATATGAAAATCCAGGGAAATTAATGGTAAGAAAGCAGATTAAAAAAAGTTCGGTTGATATGTTTACACGAAGAATGGGGTTTATTGGCTATGAGTCCAGTTGACTAGTTACACATTTCTTGAACAGCAGGCAGTTGTAAATGTGATCCAGTTCATTGTTTTTTTATTTGGTTTCTTGAGGAATGCCAAGCTTCCAAGAATTCCCTTGAGTATCTCGTGGTTGCGTGGTTCAGAATTTGAACTTCATCCAGGCTGAACGTGTCCTTAATCTTCATGGACGGTATTAGGGAGAGTCTATCGTGCCTTCTTGTAGCTACTTTGTCTCCATGCATTCGTGTGGCAACCTTTCTCGAGATTTGGACGACGTAGTATTTCCCACAGTCCTCGCATTTCACCTTGTATATAACGTTTCTTCTTACATCCGTTTTGAGTTGCTTTTTCGGTCTTGATATAATTTTTCATAGGGTTTCGGTTGGTCTGTAGGTAACTGTGATGTCCTGTGGTTAGAGGCTCCTTGAGGTCATTTCATATATGCTCTTCGTGTAGGGTCGCGCTGTTGTAGTGCTACCGATGTGACGCAGTTACAAACATCAACAAATTTGTTTATCTGGGCGATTACCGAATTTGGTGGCGCCACTTGCTCCGCCAGTATACACTGTCAGCACGCTCTTGCCTTCTTCCAATACATGTTATCCCACTCCAGCGTTTCAAGCTCTTCTCTTTTGCGCGCTGCCAGGTATAATCGTTGTCATGTCACGAACCAAGGACCAGGGGCTATAGAATCTATACAGGAGCAGCTTCTGACTTACCCTTGGGAAATACTAAACTATCTTCCAGCCAGGTTACGTTCGCTGGCTTGTCTCGTTTCTGACTTCGTGTACGGTTTTTCTGATGAGGTTTCTTGGATATCTGTTCCGATGAATCATCTTGGAAATATGGTTCTCTTGTATTCTGAGCTCCATTGTGTTGCAATGAGTTTTGGCCCTGTTGAACAGAGTTTGAATACATGACTTCTCATGGTTATTTTGGTGATTACTGTTCAAACTCAATATTTGATTCGTGTAAGTCGACTTCCGACATACCGACGTTTCCAACTTCCCATTTCCGTTTCTTTTTAACAACAATTCCAGAAATGGTAGTTCCCTTTTGTTTTCTTCTATCGTGAATTCGATGTCATCGGAGGTGTTGTTAATTGTTAAACGAGTTCTTTCAATGTCTGGGCGTTTAATAGCGAAAGTATCACCCACGTCTCTGACATTCACGTCTTCTGACAGGATTCCTCAGCGCGCAATGTTTGCTGAGGCGGTTACCGGTTAAAAGACGAGTAAGGGTGGCCAGTCCATGACATGGGAGAAAAGTATGAAAAACCTAGCCTGTAGACCTCGCCATATAGGGCGTGGGTGGGTTCAGGAGAGCCTCCCAATCAATGGTTATATACGTTAGAGTAAATGGCTAGATGTCGCTACCAATGGCGCTCTTGTATTCACAAACTTTCTTTATCGACTTGATACCAGTATTTGTATTTCTTTTATTGCCCGTTTAATATTCCTGTCCTTTCTAGTCGTTTCCGGTTGAGGCTGTCACCAGTAGATAGCAACCAAAACCACCACACCCAGTGCATGGTTAATGGTTGTCTAAACTGAATTGAACAATCATCCACGTATCTGATCCAAGTCTTGGTTTAATTATCGGTAATGCAATTTTATCAAGGGCTTGCGTCACAGCTTCTGCAATGAGTCCGGATATAGGCGATCCCATCGGTGTGCCTTTGTTCTTATATTCCACCATCAAATTTGAGGCATTTGTATAAACACAGGTCCATCAGTTTGTAAACTTTATCCAGGAGTTGGTCCGGATGGTGCTCCCGGAGTACTTTTATTGTTTTATGCCATCACGACGAGACTGCACCTTGACGTGGTGTGATGGCTTGCGCACCTCTATGACCCAAAGAGCTATACAGGATGGCTTCTTTAAGCCGGAGATGCAATCATACCTGACAGGTCAATGGTTAGAGGTCAGACAAAGTCCAGCCTCCTGGTCCTCCCGGCTGAGGGTTGATTTGAGCTGAAAACTCAATCGCCAAAATCAGTGGAAGAATAATTGATTCAAGCAAATGGGCCTCCACTAAGCCATCCCGCTTGTACACGCTCAAATACAGTTGAAACGCCGGATGAGCAATGCTGAGACTAGGCATAAGTTGTTGGAAATCTGGTCAGTCATCGGTGCAAGCGCCTAATCTAAACTTAAGACGGTTAGGATATGTGTCACACATGACCAAGGATATAATTCCTCAGTGTGCATTGTCCTCTGGGCGGAGGTGGTACAAAGGTTAGGTATGAAAAATCTGACCAATGGACTAAGCTGAAATGGAGACTTTGTGTTGCATAACCAGTTGCTGCGATCAGTGACGTAGTTGCACTCGTGCTCTTTCTCTGTTTTCATAACTCCAACCTATGACTTTTCACGATCATATTCGTTTTGCCCTCAACTTGACAGTGCTGTGAGGTAGCAATCTAAACCAGAGCATATAAATGCGAGGTTAATGGTTAAATAAGTAGAATACTTGCTCATGAGTGCAGTGTAAGGGGTGCAATCCACAGTCCAGGAGGCCCACTGCACTATTAGGGATAACCAGCTACCTGACTCTAAGACCGAATGAGGCACCGAGATGATAAGCATTTCAAACAATTCGGCTACCACGGGCCGGTGGTTAAGGGGCACTCTTTTCACGGTATAGTTATTTGGCGGAAGGATCGTCGTTCTGTTTGCGATCGACCACATTCCGTGTTAGCAATATGAAAATCCAGGGAAATTAATGGTAAGAAAGCAGATTAAAAAAAGTTCGGTTGATATGTTTACACGAAGAATGGGGTTTATTGGCTATGAGTCCAGTTGACTAGTTACACATTTCTTGAACAGCAGGCAGTTGTAAATGTGATCCAGTTCATTGTTTTTTTATTTGGTTTCTTGAGGAATGCCAAGCTTCCAAGAATTCCCTTGAGTATCTCGTGGTTGCGTGGTTCAGAATTTGAACTTCATCCAGGCTGAACGTGTCCTTAATCTTCATGGACGGTATTAGGGAGAGTCTATCGTGCCTTCTTGTAGCTACTTTGTCTCCATGCATTCGTGTGGCAACCTTTCTCGAGATTTGGACGACGTAGTATTTCCCACAGTCCTCGCATTTCACCTTGTATATAACGTTTCTTCTTACATCCGTTTTGAGTTGCTTTTTCGGTCTTGATATAATTTTTCATAGGGTTTCGGTTGGTCTGTAGGTAACTGTGATGTCCTGTGGTTAGAGGCTCCTTGAGGTCATTTCATATATGCTCTTCGTGTAGGGTCGCGCTGTTGTAGTGCTACCGATGTGACGCAGTTACAAACATCAACAAATTTGTTTATCTGGGCGATTACCGAATTTGGTGGCGCCACTTGCTCCGCCAGTATACACTGTCAGCACGCTCTTGCCTTCTTCCAATACATGTTATCCCACTCCAGCGTTTCAAGCTCTTCTCTTTTGCGCGCTGCCAGGTATAATCGTTGTCATGTCACGAACCAAGGACCAGGGGCTATAGAATCTATACAGGAGCAGCTTCTGACTTACCCTTGGGAAATACTAAACTATCTTCCAGCCAGGTTACGTTCGCTGGCTTGTCTCGTTTCTGACTTCGTGTACGGTTTTTCTGATGAGGTTTCTTGGATATCTGTTCCGATGAATCATCTTGGAAATATGGTTCTCTTGTATTCTGAGCTCCATTGTGTTGCAATGAGTTTTGGCCCTGTTGAACAGAGTTTGAATACATGACTTCTCATGGTTATTTTGGTGATTACTGTTCAAACTCAATATTTGATTCGTGTAAGTCGACTTCCGACATACCGACGTTTCCAACTTCCCATTTCCGTTTCTTTTTAACAACAATTCCAGAAATGGTAGTTCCCTTTTGTTTTCTTCTATCGTGAATTCGATGTCATCGGAGGTGTTGTTAATTGTTAAACGAGTTCTTTCAATGTCTGGGCGTTTAATAGCGAAAGTATCACCCACGTCTCTGACATTCACGTCTTCTGACAGGATTCCTCAGCGCGCAATGTTTGCTGAGGCGGTTACCGGTTAAAAGACGAGTAAGGGTGGCCAGTCCATGACATGGGAGAAAAGTATGAAAAACCTAGCCTGTAGACCTCGCCATATAGGGCGTGGGTGGGTTCAGGAGAGCCTCCCAATCAATGGTTATATACGTTAGAGTAAATGGCTAGATGTCGCTACCAATGGCGCTCTTGTATTCACAAACTTTCTTTATCGACTTGATACCAGTATTTGTATTTCTTTTATTGCCCGTTTAATATTCCTGTCCTTTCTAGTCGTTTCCGGTTGAGGCTGTCACCAGTAGATAGCAACCAAAACCACCACACCCAGTGCATGGTTAATGGTTGTCTAAACTGAATTGAACAATCATCCACGTATCTGATCCAAGTCTTGGTTTAATTATCGGTAATGCAATTTTATCAAGGGCTTGCGTCACAGCTTCTGCAATGAGTCCGGATATAGGCGATCCCATCGGTGTGCCTTTGTTCTTATATTCCACCATCAAATTTGAGGCATTTGTATAAACACAGGTCCATCAGTTTGTAAACTTTATCCAGGAGTTGGTCCGGATGGTGCTCCCGGAGTACTTTTATTGTTTTATGCCATCACGACGAGACTGCACCTTGACGTGGTGTGATGGCTTGCGCACCTCTATGACCCAAAGAGCTATACAGGATGGCTTCTTTAAGCCGGAGATGCAATCATACCTGACAGGTCAATGGTTAGAGGTCAGACAAAGTCCAGCCTCCTGGTCCTCCCGGCTGAGGGTTGATTTGAGCTGAAAACTCAATCGCCAAAATCAGTGGAAGAATAATTGATTCAAGCAAATGGGCCTCCACTAAGCCATCCCGCTTGTACACGCTCAAATACAGTTGAAACGCCGGATGAGCAATGCTGAGACTAGGCATAAGTTGTTGGAAATCTGGTCAGTCATCGGTGCAAGCGCCTAATCTAAACTTAAGACGGTTAGGATATGTGTCACACATGACCAAGGATATAATTCCTCAGTGTGCATTGTCCTCTGGGCGGAGGTGGTACAAAGGTTAGGTATGAAAAATCTGACCAATGGACTAAGCTGAAATGGAGACTTTGTGTTGCATAACCAGTTGCTGCGATCAGTGACGTAGTTGCACTCGTGCTCTTTCTCTGTTTTCATAACTCCAACCTATGACTTTTCACGCTCATATTCGTTTTGCCCTCAACTTGACAGTGCTGTGAGGTAGCAATCTAAACCAGAGCATATAAATGCGAGGTTAATGGTTAAATAAGTATAATACTTGCTCATGAGTGCAGTGTAAGGGGTGCAATCCACAGTCCAGGAGGCCCACTGCACTATTAGGGATAACCAGCTACCTGACTCTAAGACCGAATGAGGCACCGAGATGATAAGCATTTCAAACAATTCGGCTACCACGGGCCGGTGGTTAAGGGGCACTCTTTTCACGGTATAGTTATTTGGCGGAAGGATCGTCGTTCTGTTTGCGATCGACCACATTCCGTGTTAGCAATATGAAAATCCAGGGAAATTAATGGTAAGAAAGCAGATTAAAAAAAGTTCGGTTGATATGTTTACACGAAGAATGGGGTTTATTGGCTATGAGTCCAGTTGACTAGTTACACATTTCTTGAACAGCAGGCAGTTGTAAATGTGATCCAGTTCATTGTTTTTTTATTTGGTTTCTTGAGGAATGCCAAGCTTCCAAGAATTCCCTTGAGTATCTCGTGGTTGCGTGGTTCAGAATTTGAACTTCATCCAGGCTGAACGTGTCCTTAATCTTCATGGACGGTATTAGGGAGAGTCTATCGTGCCTTCTTGTAGCTACTTTGTCTCCATGCATTCGTGTGGCAACCTTTCTCGAGATTTGGACGACGTAGTATTTCCCACAGTCCTCGCATTTCACCTTGTATATAACGTTTCTTCTTACATCCGTTTTGAGTTGCTTTTTCGGTCTTGATATAATTTTTCATAGGGTTTCGGTTGGTCTGTAGGTAACTGTGATGTCCTGTGGTTAGAGGCTCCTTGAGGTCATTTCATATATGCTCTTCGTGTAGGGTCGCGCTGTTGTAGTGCTACCGATGTGACGCAGTTACAAACATCAACAAATTTGTTTATCTGGGCGATTACCGAATTTGGTGGCGCCACTTGCTCCGCCAGTATACACTGTCAGCACGCTCTTGCCTTCTTCCAATACATGTTATCCCACTCCAGCGTTTCAAGCTCTTCTCTTTTGCGCGCTGCCAGGTATAATCGTTGTCATGTCACGAACCAAGGACCAGGGGCTATAGAATCTATACAGGAGCAGCTTCTGACTTACCCTTGGGAAATACTAAACTATCTTCCAGCCAGGTTACGTTCGCTGGCTTGTCTCGTTTCTGACTTCGTGTACGGTTTTTCTGATGAGGTTTCTTGGATATCTGTTCCGATGAATCATCTTGGAAATATGGTTCTCTTGTATTCTGAGCTCCATTGTGTTGCAATGAGTTTTGGCCCTGTTGAACAGAGTTTGAATACATGACTTCTCATGGTTATTTTGGGGATTACTGTTCAAACTCAATATTTGATTCGTGTAAGTCGACTTCCGACATACCGACGTTTCCAACTTCCCATTTCCGTTTCTTTTTAACAACAATTCCAGAAATGGTAGTTCCCTTTTGTTTTCTTCTATCGTGAATTCGATGTCATCGGAGGTGTTGTTAATTGTTAAACGAGTTCTTTCAATGTCTGGGCGTTTAATAGCGAAAGTATCACCCACGTCTCTGACATTCACGTCTTCTGACAGGATTCCTCAGCGCGCAATGTTTGCTGAGGCGGTTACCGGTTAAAAGACGAGTAAGGGTGGCCAGTCCATGACATGGGAGAAAAGTATGAAAAACCTAGCCTGTAGACCTCGCCATATAGGGCGTGGGTGGGTTCAGGAGAGCCTCCCAATCAATGGTTATATACGTTAGAGTAAATGGCTAGATGTCGCTACCAATGGCGCTCTTGTATTCACAAACTTTCTTTATCGACTTGATACCAGTATTTGTATTTCTTTTATTGCCCGTTTAATATTCCTGTCCTTTCTAGTCGTTTCCGGTTGAGGCTGTCACCAGTAGATAGCAACCAAAACCACCACACCCAGTGCATGGTTAATGGTTGTCTAAACTGAATTGAACAATCATCCACGTATCTGATCCAAGTCTTGGTTTAATTATCGGTAATGCAATTTTATCAAGGGCTTGCGTCACAGCTTCTGCAATGAGTCCGGATATAGGCGATCCCATCGGTGTGCCTTTGTTCTTATATTCCACCATCAAATTTGAGGCATTTGTATAAACACAGGTCCATCAGTTTGTAAACTTTATCCAGGAGTTGGTCCGGATGGTGCTCCCGGAGTACTTTTATTGTTTTATGCCATCACGACGAGACTGCACCTTGACGTGGTGTGATGGCTTGCGCACCTCTATGACCCAAAGAGCTATACAGGATGGCTTCTTTAAGCCGGAGATGCAATCATACCTGACAGGTCAATGGTTAGAGGTCAGACAAAGTCCAGCCTCCTGGTCCTCCCGGCTGAGGGTTGATTTGAGCTGAAAACTCAATCGCCAAAATCAGTGGAAGAATAATTGATTCAAGCAAATGGGCCTCCACTAAGCCATCCCGCTTGTACACGCTCAAATACAGTTGAAACGCCGGATGAGCAATGCTGAGACTAGGCATAAGTTGTTGGAAATCTGGTCAGTCATCGGTGCAAGCGCCTAATCTAAACTTAAGACGGTTAGGATATGTGTCACACATGACCAAGGATATAATTCCTCAGTGTGCATTGTCCTCTGGGCGGAGGTGGTACAAAGGTTAGGTATGAAAAATCTGACCAATGGACTAAGCTGAAATGGAGACTTTGTGTTGCATAACCAGTTGCTGCGATCAGTGACGTAGTTGCACTCGTGCTCTTTCTCTGTTTTCATAACTCCAACCTATGACTTTTCACGATCATATTCGTTTTGCCCTCAACTTGACAGTGCTGTGAGGTAGCAATCTAAACCAGAGCATATAAATGCGAGGTTAATGGTTAAATAAGTAGAATACTTGCTCATGAGTGCAGTGTAAGGGGTGCAATCCACAGTCCAGGAGGCCCACTGCACTATTAGGGATAACCAGCTACCTGACTCTAAGACCGAATGAGGCACCGAGATGATAAGCATTTCAAACAATTCGGCTACCACGGGCCGGTGGTTAAGGGGCACTCTTTTCACGGTATAGTTATTTGGCGGAAGGATCGTCGTTCTGTTTGCGATCGACCACATTCCGTGTTAGCAATATGAAAATCCAGGGAAATTAATGGTAAGAAAGCAGATTAAAAAAAGTTCGGTTGATATGTTTACACGAAGAATGGGGTTTATTGGCTATGAGTCCAGTTGACTAGTTACACATTTCTTGAACAGCAGGCAGTTGTAAATGTGATCCAGTTCATTGTTTTTTTATTTGGTTTCTTGAGGAATGCCAAGCTTCCAAGAATTCCCTTGAGTATCTCGTGGTTGCGTGGTTCAGAATTTGAACTTCATCCAGGCTGAACGTGTCCTTAATCTTCATGGACGGTATTAGGGAGAGTCTATCGTGCCTTCTTGTAGCTACTTTGTCTCCATGCATTCGTGTGGCAACCTTTCTCGAGATTTGGACGACGTAGTATTTCCCACAGTCCTCGCATTTCACCTTGTATATAACGTTTCTTCTTACATCCGTTTTGAGTTGCTTTTTCGGTCTTGATATAATTTTTCATAGGGTTTCGGTTGGTCTGTAGGTAACTGTGATGTCCTGTGGTTAGAGGCTCCTTGAGGTCATTTCATATATGCTCTTCGTGTAGGGTCGCGCTGTTGTAGTGCTACCGATGTGACGCAGTTACAAACATCAACAAATTTGTTTATCTGGGCGATTACCGAATTTGGTGGCGCCACTTGCTCCGCCAGTATACACTGTCAGCACGCTCTTGCCTTCTTCCAATACATGTTATCCCACTCCAGCGTTTCAAGCTCTTCTCTTTTGCGCGCTGCCAGGTATAATCGTTGTCATGTCACGAACCAAGGACCAGGGGCTATAGAATCTATACAGGAGCAGCTTCTGACTTACCCTTGGGAAATACTAAACTATCTTCCAGCCAGGTTACGTTCGCTGGCTTGTCTCGTTTCTGACTTCGTGTACGGTTTTTCTGATGAGGTTTCTTGGATATCTGTTCCGATGAATCATCTTGGAAATATGGTTCTCTTGTATTCTGAGCTCCATTGTGTTGCAATGAGTTTTGGCCCTGTTGAACAGAGTTTGAATACATGACTTCTCATGGTTATTTTGGTGATTACTGTTCAAACTCAATATTTGATTCGTGTAAGTCGACTTCCGACATACCGACGTTTCCAACTTCCCATTTCCGTTTCTTTTTAACAACAATTCCAGAAATGGTAGTTCCCTTTTGTTTTCTTCTATCGTGAATTCGATGTCATCGGAGGTGTTGTTAATTGTTAAACGAGTTCTTTCAATGTCTGGGCGTTTAATAGCGAAAGTATCACCCACGTCTCTGACATTCACGTCTTCTGACAGGATTCCTCAGCGCGCAATGTTTGCTGAGGCGGTTACCGGTTAAAAGACGAGTAAGGGTGGCCAGTCCATGACATGGGAGAAAAGTATGAAAAACCTAGCCTGTAGACCTCGCCATATAGGGCGTGGGTGGGTTCAGGAGAGCCTCCCAATCAATGGTTATATACGTTAGAGTAAATGGCTAGATGTCGCTACCAATGGCGCTCTTGTATTCACAAACTTTCTTTATCGACTTGATACCAGTATTTGTATTTCTTTTATTGCCCGTTTAATATTCCTGTCCTTTCTAGTCGTTTCCGGTTGAGGCTGTCACCAGTAGATAGCAACCAAAACCACCACACCCAGTGCATGGTTAATGGTTGTCTAAACTGAATTGAACAATCATCCACGTATCTGATCCAAGTCTTGGTTTAATTATCGGTAATGCAATTTTATCAAGGGCTTGCGTCACAGCTTCTGCAATGAGTCCGGATATAGGCGATCCCATCGGTGTGCCTTTGTTCTTATATTCCACCATCAAATTTGAGGCATTTGTATAAACACAGGTCCATCAGTTTGTAAACTTTATCCAGGAGTTGGTCCGGATGGTGCTCCCGGAGTACTTTTATTGTTTTATGCCATCACGACGAGACTGCACCTTGACGTGGTGTGATGGCTTGCGCACCTCTATGACCCAAAGAGCTATACAGGATGGCTTCTTTAAGCCGGAGATGCAATCATACCTGACAGGTCAATGGTTAGAGGTCAGACAAAGTCCAGCCTCCTGGTCCTCCCGGCTGAGGGTTGATTTGAGCTGAAAACTCAATCGCCAAAATCAGTGGAAGAATAATTGATTCAAGCAAATGGGCCTCCACTAAGCCATCCCGCTGCCTTGCGGATAGGTTCTTGTTGGATGAGGACCCTAGTCGTTCTCCTGCTTCGTGGCTGGATGCCCTAGCAGTACCCATTTAACATCTCCCATGAACTGCACGAATAGAAAGAATTCCATACTGCCTCGGTCGTCGCGCAGGATAATCAGGACCGCGCTGCCCATTGCATCGAGTGGGGTGGGTAGTGATAAGTGGGCTATTGCTCAGAGTTCCCTCTCTTTTATTCAACTTTTGTCTTCTGTCCCTAACCACCCCTCTTTGCCCCATCTGTCCACCCATAATGCTGCCACTGATAACACGGTCGATACTCGCAACGATTCACTGTCAAATAATGTCGGGAATAATCCTGTCTGGTAACTCACATCTTCTCAAGCCTCGTCAGCCTCTGAATCTCGGCTCCTTCAACGTGCGTACACTCATGCAGGCCGGTCAGCAGGCGTGCCTAGCGCTCACAGTAGATTCTCTGAAGATTGATGTCTGCTGCTTAAGTGAAACGCCTATACAGGATTCAAGCAGTGTAATTCAACTAACTGCTCCCGGTATCTCATCGAGGTATTTTCTGCGCACTTCAGGAGACGAAGTAGCTCGAGCTGCCGGTCAACATAGTCTTGACTGAGAAGGCTGAGGCTGCCCTTTTAGGCTGGATTCCTGTTAACAGTCGTTTATGTGCTGTGAGACTCCAAGGGTCAGTCGGCGTTCGAAAGAATAGTTGTGTTAAGCGCAATTTGTTTGTGCTCTCGGTGTACGCCCCAACGGACTGCAACTGATGAACTCGCCACCCTCGTTCGCAGCATTAAAGGTTCTGACATTGTAGTGCTAGTTGGTGACTTCAACGCACAAGTTGGCAAACTTAGTGTGTCAGAAGCCTGTTTAGGTGGGCGTTGTGCTTTACCCGCTGAGCGTACAGATAACGGGGATAGGCTTCTCCTTTTTTGCGCAGACAATCGATTGTTCTTGTCTAGCGCCAATTTCCGACACAGCTCGCGTCGCACAGTGACATGGCGCTCTAACTCTACAGGTACTTTGAGTCAAATTGACCATATCGCCGTAAGCTACCGGTGGCGCAGTTCTGTTCAGAACTGTAGATCTTACTGGTCCACGTACGTAGAGTAGGACCATGCCTTAGTTTTAATGCGATTATCTCTCCAGCTCCATGGTCATCGTCGCAAACCCCAAACCCGATTAGCCGTGCAACGTTTGTATGATCCAGAAGTTTGCACCCGTTACTAGCAGAAGTTAGCACGAGCTCGAATCTACGACGAACAGTAATGTAGATGAGCATTGGGCTCATATCAAACAGGCAATGCACTTTGCAACAGGTTTCGCCTGTGGTCCTAGATCCGTTGTCCATCAAAGACACTGGATCTCGCAAGAGTCTCTGAGTATAATGGAGCTTGATCGTCAGCTCTCGAACCGTAAGGAGATGAATAAGATAGACTCGGAAGAGCTGTAGCTCCATTCGGCACTCGCTTTGCTTCTTCAAAGTGTAAAGTGATGTTACAAGACTGGACGTCAACGATTCCGAGCTTGATGCTCGACGGGGAGGTGCTGGCAGTTGTCGACCACTTCATCTACCTCGGCAGCAGTGTGACGACGGATGGGGGCACAGTAGTGGAGGTGAGTACGCGGATATCCAAGGCTCGAGCAGCGTACGCTGGACTGACGCATTTGTGGCGCTGAGCTGACATTTCACTGAAGTTAAAAGGTCGTGTATACTGTGCTGCAGTGCGTTCAGTTTTGTTGTATGGTTGCGAGACTTGGAGTCTGCGTGCAGAAGATATTCGTTGTCTTGAGGTTTTCGACCATCGATGCTTGTTTAGTATTGCTAAGATTGGATGGAATGACAGAGTAGGCAATGCTGAGGCTGGAAATCGAGTATTGGGTAATAATTCGGGGAACGTTCTGTCACAGCGTATCCAGGTTAGTAGACTTCGTTGGTTGGGGCACGTGTTACGTATGTCAAACACACGTCTACCGTACCGTGTCCTATTCTCCGTTCCTCCTCAGGAGTGGAAAAAACCACGTGGAGGTCAACAGATGACTTGGCAGCAAGGAATGAGAAAATGTACAGCAGACTTAGGAAAAGTAGGTGTTTCACGTTTTCGTGGTTGGGGTCCAAAAGATCCGTCTACCAGTTGGCTGAAGACACTGAAGGATATGGCAGCGAACCGCGAAAAGTGGCGATCGTGTTGTCACTTTCTATCGAATCAGAATGACTGATCGATGTGCGTTTGTACAGTTAGACTGTGTATTCCGTGTGTTGGCTACTAGGGTATTCTTTCCTTTTCCCACCCATGTAGGTCCAATCCCTGTCCATCTTGTATATTCATACTTTCTAATTCAACGTGCACCATGGTGAGAGAGGCAGTGGCCAGTGGGGCTTGCCCTACAGTTTGACGCTGTACGATGATGATGGTGAGATCCAAGTTAGTTGAGGTGAAGAGCACCGTAACAGCGAACGAGGACGTAACTTCATCTTCCTCCACTTTCATCATCATCGTCATCGTACAGCGTTAAACAGCAGGGCAGACCCCACTGATCATTGCCTTTTTCACCATGTTACACGTGGAAATAGAAAGAATGAATATACAGGATGAATAGGGAGTGTACCTACAGGGGTGGGAAAAGGAAAGAACGCCCTAGTAGCCAACACACGGAATACGCAATCTAACTGTACAAACGCACATTGGTGATGTCATTTTGATTGGACAGAAAGTGACAATACGGTCGCTACTGTTCAAAGTTCGCTGCCACATCCTTCAATGTCTCCAGCCAACTGGTTGAGGGATCTCTTGGACTCCAACCACGAGACGTGAGACACCTACTTTTCCTAAGTTCGCTGTACATTTTCTCATTCCCTGTTGCCACGTCACTTGTTGACCTCCATTTGGTTTCTTCCACTCCTTAGGAGGAACGGAAAACAGGTACGGTAGACGTGTTTGCCATACGTAACACGTGCCCCAACCAACGAAGTCTACTAACCTGGATACGCTGTGATAGAATATTCCCCGAATTGGTACCTAATACTCGATTTCTGGCTTCAGTATTGCTCACTCGGTTATCCCATCCTATCTTAGAGATACCCCGCAAACATTGATGGTCGAAAAGCGCAGGACGATGAATATCTTCTGCACGCAGATCTCAGGTCTCACAACTATACAACGATACCGAACGTACCGCGATACAGTTCAGTTTCATTTAGTTTATCCAACTATTAACCTCGCACTTCTGTGCTCTGGTTTCGGTTGCTACCTTCCGGCATCGTCCAGTAAAGGGGCAAGAGAATAGGAGCATTGAGATGACCCAAAAAGTCAAAGTATCAAGCGGAAATCAAGAGTACAAGGAAAGAGTCTGAATGCAACCACCTAGCCGTATCATTTAATGTCCTCAACCATTTGGTAGGTGGATCACGTGGACCCCAACCTTGAAGTCCAACAAGTCCACCGGTCAAGGTTTTTGTGCCTTTTTGCCATGTCATTGACTGATCACCTCGACCTACCTTCCTATCACTACCTTTCTCAGAGAACAGCGTACGCCGAGGAAGTCTATTGGTGGGCATGCGTAACACATGTCCACACTAACTTAACCTGTTTAGATTCAGTACTTAATCCAGAGACTGACCTCTGGTTCCCAACACCTTACGCCTAACCTCAGCATTGCTGATACAGTGTTCCCACCATACTCGGGCAATGCTACGGAGAAATCAGTGCTCGAACACCGACAGTCTTCGCCTACCTACCCTCAACGGCCATGTTTCTGAGCTGTATAAAAGAACGGACCTAACCGCCACATTGTACACTCTACCCTTAACAGACAATTGGGTGTCACGCCGACGCCACAGATGACGGAGGTTATAAAAAGCCAAACACGCCCTCTGTATACTCGATGACACTTGATCCGATATCTGTCCACCCGGTGAGATGTAACTACCAGGTAACAAAATTTATCCACTTCAGCTAGAGCTTCTTCTGCCAAGAAAAGGTTTGGTATTGAGCCAACCCAGTCCTGCAGCCGCATTTTACGCTTTTAAGGTGCAAAATGCATCCCAGACATTGCTACTCTGTTGTTAAAGTCATCTAAGAGAGCTTGCAACTTACCTGGATCTTCACTCAGAAGAACAACATCGTCCGCGTGTTCCAAGTCAGAGAGTTTACCGGCTGAACAAAGATCGACACCGCTATTCTCACACGAGGATAGGGCTATTTCAAGAATCAATCCAATTATAAAATTGAAGAGAAAGGGCGAAGGAGGGCATTCCTGACGAACACCAATTTCCGTGGTGAAATCGGGTGAAAGATTGCCGTAAGCACAAACTCGGCTTCAACTGTTCGCATACAAGCATTGGAAAAGAGAAATAAACTTCTCTGGCACACCCTTCAATGAAAGGCAGCTCCAAAGAACTGTGCGGTCGACTAAGTCGAACGCCGCCTTCAGATAAACAAAGACGGGTCGTGGGCCTATGGTAGATGTGTCTGTGCTCCCAGGTTTGCCAAGGAGTGAAAATGTGGTCGATATAACCCCTACCAGGTCTAAAACCAGCTTGGTTTTCAAGCGTACACATTTTGCGGGCACTGGATAATCGGTGGAGAATAATCCAGGCGAGCAGTTTAAACGCGGTACTTACCAAGCTAATTCCCCCGTAGTTTTCACAAGAGGACCTGTCACCTTTCTTGTAGATCGGCAGTCAGCGATTCACATCATTCCCTGGGAATCTGCTCACTATCCCAAATAATCCGGAGGCGTTTTGTTAACTCCGGAACCAAGGCTTCGTCTCCATCCTTGAGAAAAGATGGAGATAGCCCATCCAGCCCAGCGGCTTTGTACCTTTTCAAGTCACCTATCTCTCACATAATCTCCATCTTTGATGGAGGAGCGATATCCATTGGCACCGTTTCCTTGGCAGGTATATTAAGAAGGTCCAAAGTTGAAGTAGGCCAACTTAATTGTTCCTTAAAGTGCTCCACTCAACGATCCAGATGACGTCCCTAAGAGTTAATCAGTGAGCCGTTTGATTCCTTAATTAACTGACATACACTGGGTTTCCGTGGACCGACGCCTCTAGCCAAACGGAAAACGTTGCAAGCATTGCTAATGAACGCAGTCTCTTCCATTTCCCTACATTTCGCAGTCGACCACTGTTCATGGTAATTTCTCAGGCCCTTAGTCAGTTGGTGTCTCAGGGATTTACGCACTTCATCGAATGTGGTATCCGGAGAAACGGATCTGTGAGCATTCAACAAAGCAACTGATGTCAAAGATATCCATCGTTTGTGAGACCGACTTGAACCAGAGTCCTGGGTAGCATTCGAAGCGGCTATAAGGCTTCCTCGATCTGTTGACAAAGCTCATTTGAGTCCTGAACAGCCGGCTACATCGATAACTGCGTAAGCAGCTCCGTTTGCAGATTGTATCACTAGTTATCGTCCAAAAACAACTGCGCGGGACGCGTGGCATTTACGTTCGTGCGACCACGGACGAGACGTAAACAGAAACGAGCACGTACCAAAACGTGATCTTAGTCCACAGGCGTAGACCAAAATGAACGACAATCTCCAATTGATCCACGCCAGCAGTGACCATTCTCAATATGGTCAATCTGAGTCTAACGTTGTGAAGACGTATGAGGATGCCATGTGAGTCTATGTCGTTTCCTATCACAGAGGTTCATACTCACCAGAAACAATCTGTGGTCAGGGCACAACTGAATGAGACGATCGCCGTTATCGGTGCGATCGGCTGGGATAGCAAACGGGCCTTCAGTGTGCCTTTTGGAATCTTCCAAACGGCCAACTTGGGCGTCGAAATCTCCAGCGATGACCACCACGTTTGTTGAACCTACGTTTCGAAGCAGCTGAGACAAATCCTGGCGGAATTCGTCCTTGATTTCAAAGGAATCGTAATCAGCGGGCGCATACACAAACACGACGAACAAGCATCGGCGCTTCAGTTTGTTTTTGTTTACAGGAACAGGACCGTCAAACCGAACTGCACATAAACGACTGTTGGCCGGAATCTATTCTAGCATTGCACGCTCAGCTCTCATTCTCGAAGCAATCCCAACGCCAGCCTGACCACGAGCACCAAACACCGGCTTACCCGACACGCAAAGAATGAAGTGAGAGACTGAGGTTGTATCTGGGGTGCGAAGAACGATCACAGAAGTGGGGTCTTGTATACGTGTTTCGGAGACATAACATTGCATCTATTTTAACGGTGTCAAGAGTTTACGCGAGAGCAGCCTGTAGCTCTATCTGACAGTGTGCGGACGTTAAAGGCAGCCAAGTGAGGTGAGCATTTAGGCTTGAGGAGTGCATTCGATTTATACCCAACTCCTGAACTACTGCTTTCTCCACAGCCGCAATTGCCCGTGGAGTTTTACCTCGGTCTTAAATTAAAAGAAGGGAAATTGGTAGGGCCCTTTACAGGAAAGATACTGGAGACTTCTGGGCTAATCATGCTTCGCGACTGCCCACATCGCAGAAGAGGTGTTCTTTTGGGAACCATAGCCGGAGCCTTTGACTCGAAAGTCTGACCCACAAGACAGAGGGGCGTTAACCCAGCACGGGAACGTGGCCATGAAAGAACTTCTTCGGGTTTGTCATGTGAGACCTGATTACTGCATGCATTTTGTCTAGTCTTCGCTGGTGCTTTGATATCGATCCGCTTTTCGGATTCAGTCCTCAACCCCATACACTCAGTTGAACAAGCGGAACGTGGACAGCACAACATCCTTTGGGCTGCGGGCTGCCCAGCTTAGGCGGGCGATAGGCGCCCAATGAAGTGCGATGACTTCTCCCACCGTCGAGAAAAACCCTAGGTACTCCACTTCTTCGTCCAGCTAGTGGAGGTTTTTAGACCGGCAAACTGCTTCTCTCAGTGTTCATTCGCTGGAGTGTCCTCTTCAGGGGCATAGTGAATAAACCCAGATGTTGCCCATCAACGGGTTCAGAGACTAGACTTCGTCTAGCCTCTACCCATTGAGCTGTCAGACATGATTGCATCTCCGGCTTAAGGCGGCCATCCTGCATAGCTCTTTGGGTCATGGAGGCACGCAAGCCATCACACCACGCCAAGGTGCAGTCTCGTCGTGATGGCACAGTACACACGACCTTTCAAGTTTAGCGAAATATCAGTTTGGCACCACAAGTGCTTCACTTCAGCGTGTGCCGTCCGAACTTTGGATGTACGCGTGCTCACCTCTATCACTGTGCTCCCATCCGTCGTCACGCTGCTGCCGAGGTAAGTGAGGCGGTCGACAACTGCAAGAACCTCCCCATG
This sequence comes from Fasciola hepatica, assembly GCA_948099385.1. Taxonomy (NCBI): domain Eukaryota; kingdom Metazoa; phylum Platyhelminthes; class Trematoda; order Plagiorchiida; family Fasciolidae; genus Fasciola; species Fasciola hepatica. The sequence continues at coordinate 833,594 of CANUEZ040000131.1, forward strand.
GAGCATTAATCTCGGAACCGTTGACGCCCAGTCTTGCAACACTACTTTGCACTTTGAAGGTACAAAGCGCATGCCGAATGGAGCTACAGCTCTTGCGAGTCCATCTAGTCCACCTTGTGCATGTTTCGTGCATCCGAACAAGCTGACAAGGTCGTCCACGTAATTTAAGTCACATAGCTTTTCACTATTTCCTAGTTGGACGCCCACATCTTGGAGGTTTCACAGATGATTCTCCATTATCTTATGAATGACGAAGTTAAATAGGAATAGAGAAATGAGATAACCTTGCCGAACACCTCTAGCTGTTTCGAATGGACTGAATAGATCACCGAAAACTTTTACGCGATCAGAAGTCTGAGAGTACAACTACCTCAGTAGGTCCACGAACTTCTGTGGCATACCTTTTCGATGAAGAGCACCGAAAAGCGCTGCTCGGTCAACTGAATGGAATGTGCCTTTCAATTCGAGGAGAACCATTGTTGTTGGTCGACGGTGTGTGTGATGCGCCCCAAGTAACTAACGACAAACGTCCACAGATACTGTCGTCGTGGTCCCAGGCTGATCGCAAGCTGTCTCGTGCCGTAGGTAGGAATAGAGGAACCATTCGCCGCGGACAGCCGAAGCAAGGATGCTCTTGGCTTATCTTTACCAACCGGAAGGACAGAAGTTTGGACCCCAGTATCAACTAGTAACCTAGCGTTAGTGCACGAATCATGCACGTAAAACAAACGGTCAACCTGAGACTTGTTGCCGGCGAGTACGGCCGCTTTTACTCGCCGGCAGGGGCGTTTCCCGCCGCGTATGAACACGGCTGTTTGCACCTACGGGCGGTTGGTCCGAAAACGCGATGGAACCAAAGAAAACCGCTGGTAGAATGGTCTGGTTTGGAAGAGGCAAGTGAGGCTTATTCACGGCGGACGTGAGCAGTGGAGGGCGCTCGTCCGTGCCGTTGCATACGTGGGCTACTGAAGGGGTGGATACTTTAACTGTCTTTAAAAGACAGTAGACGCTAGATAGATCGAGAGTGCCGAGGCCTCTCTGGCGATTCATCCAAATCGACACCCTGATGGCTGGGCTATGAGGGGGTTAGCCCCCCTGCCGACACGGGCGACAATCTTGTCAGCCACGGTGGCTGCTCGTTCTAAGGACGAGTCCTCGAAGAGAGCAGTTGCGGTGGTCTGAACATGGAAAGGTAAAGAATCCAACCTAAATCCCTTAACTATCTTCAAATCCCTAACGGCGGGCCCTGCCAGGGACCGGAGGTGGGCTAGGCGGCGGCCGAGTTTGGTATCCTCGATGGGGTGCCGTGCAAGCAGCTGACGTGAGCGTTCCTCCGGAGAGGGTAGGAAATGCTGGAGTATGGCCTCCTTGAGCCGATCGTACGGCCTCTCTTGGGGAGGATTTAAAACCAAATCCCTCACTGATGAGATAACATCACCCGGGACTGCCTCTAAGACATAAGAAAATCGTTGGTGTTGGCCAATAATCCTGTGCCTCAAATTGCAGCTCTAATGCTTCAAGTCAAACCTCAGGATCATACGGGATAAACGCCACCTGTTTGAAAGCAACCGCAGATAAAGTGGGGTCTGTGTCGAGCTGCATCTTACTCTCAGACATGGGTATGTTGCGATAGTATGTCGTAAAAACATATCGTGCAACAAAAAGAGGACGTGAAACAGCAAAAAATCACAGACTCATCGGGCAAGCGAATGATCCAGAAAGGTTCGGAGGGATTCGGGCTCACCAATATAGAAGACGTTCGAGCGCGGCCAATGAACGTGTCTTCTATTCGGTCTCACAGCGAAACACCAACTTAATCCCCTGTATCGGACGAATAGAGAAGACGCAAGTTGGTTGACAGATGTGAAGCTGTATTCTATATATCGTGGCACCGAAACAGTACCGATACGAGAAATACACCAGATAGAAATGAACGCAACGGCTGAGCAGAAAGCGAACCGCGAGCGCGCACAATCGGCGAAGAACCGAGAGTGAAAGTGATTCAAAGCGAGTTCGACGGAAACCTCAGAAAAGTCGGTTCAGTTAAATGTACGCAACCGAAAAAAACAGTGAGGTCGATATCAAACGTCAGGAAAGATCGTAGGGAAAATAAGCGCAAAATGGTGTCCAGAAAACGGTCATTTTCTCAGAACGATCGGCGTCAGTATAAGCAATTGACTGTTGCCGAAGCAGCTGCTACTTCATTTCTCCGATTTCCTTGACCCATTGATTTCCACGATCATTCTCAAGGCTTTTCATAGCTTCATTTTGTAGATTTCCCTTCTTATTTTTCTTTTCGAGTGCTGATGTTTTTGCTCTGTTAGACTGATAGACTCCTGCAAAATCCAGTTTCTTTGATGGACATCGGATCTAGGGCCACTGGCAGATACTGCTGCCACATGCATTGCCTGTTTGATGTGTGCCCAATGCTCATCTACATCACAGTTTGTTGTAGTTCCCAACTGATTTGCTAATTTCTGTTCAAAACGGGGGCGAAAATCTAAGGTAAATAAACTGTTTTCGACCAACCGGGTTTGCGGATTGCGTCGCTGACCATGGAGCTGGTGATAGTCGTATTAAAACTACTGCATGGTCTGATTCTATGTGGACTAATAGGACCTATAGTTCCTAAAAAACTGAGCCACCGGTAGCTGACTGCGATATGACCAGTGTGGCTCAGAGTATCTGTAGCGTTAGAGCACCATGTCACCGTGCGACGCGAGCTGTGTTGTGCTAGACAGGAATAACTGGTTGTCAGCACAAAACTGGAGAAGCTTGCCCTCGATATCTGTGCTCTGAGCCAGTAAAGCACAATGCCCATCTAAACAAACTTCTGACGCACCAGGTTTGCCAACTTGTGCATTAAAACCACATACTAGTACTACAATGTCAGAGCCTTTGCTCCTGCGAACGAGAGCAGTGAGTTTATCAGAGAACTCATTCTTCTGTATGTCAGATTTGCAGTTTGTTGGAGTGCATGCCGAGATTACAAACACTGCTTAAAACAGCTATCCTTTTGAAGCCAACTAACCCCTGGAGTCTCACAGCACGTAAACGACTGTTAACAGGAATCCAGTCCAAAAGGACAGCCTCAGCCTTGTCAGTCAAGACTGTTCCTGCACCACGTTGACCCGTAACTCGAGCTATTTCGTCTCCTGAAGTGCGCCGGAAATACCTCAACGAGATACCAGGAGCAGTTAGTTAAATCACACTGCTCGAACGCTGGATACGCGTTTCACAAACGCAGCAAACATCAGTTTTCAGAGAATTTATTGAGGGCTAGGCAAGCCTGCTGCTGCACGTCAAAGGAGCCGAGATTGAGAGGCTGACAAGGCTTGAGAAAAATGTGAGCTACAAGACAGAGGATTATTTCCGACACTATTTGACAATGGATCGTTGCGAGTATCGAGCGTGTTATCAGTGGGAGCATTATGGGTGGATAGAGGGTCAAAGAGAAGTGGTTGGGGACAAGATAAAGGTTGAATAAAAGAGAGGGGACTTTGATGTTTTCCAGTCTGTCCAGAAACTGTTAGCCGTAGGTTATAGAGTGGTTCGATCCACATATCGATGGTTTAGGCGTCTCCTTAATCCCTTGGACAAATTTTACGTCGGGTTTCCGGATAAGCAGACGATCGATCTGGGGGGAATTCCCTCCTTGTGAAAATTTGGCGGTCCGTAGAATTGTTATATTTGAAGCTTCCGCTCTCATCTTCCATCAATCCTGTTTGGTAATTTGTTGCATGCCCTGTAATTTCTCGATGGCTGTACTGAATTTTTCTAACCGCAGTTTGGTCCGTATCGAGTAGGCAGTAGGTGGTGGTACCGTTTATTAGTTGTTTTGCCTCCTGAATGTGGTCCCCTTTGTCCAGAATAGCTGTCATTCTTTGCCAGTTGGTAGAACGACGATTGTTTGGTCCTTTGTAAGGGTTCTTAGTATTGTGTTTTTTCTTCATCAGTAAGAGCATGGAATAGTCGCGAGTGGAGCATGACTGGGACTGTGATCTGTCTTAGCTCGAATTTCTTCTCCGGGAGTCCGATTAACTTGAAGGCGTGTTCAACTTCGAATAGGCACCCCATTGTTGCGTTTCTCAGCTTGGAGTTTAGTCTCTTGATGAGAACGTTCTGTTCTTCAGTCGATGGCGTCCGGGATGACGGGGTTTTGACCTTTATCCTCTTCCTGTCTTCTGTATCCCTGGTGTTTTTATTTAGCTTCTTAACTAGTGCTGCTCTTTTTCTCGTCTGAAAATTGTGAACTTGTCGTTCAATGGCATTCTTGGTTTGTGTAATAGTCTCACTCGGTTATTCGCTCTAATATTTGCTTTTCTTCCTCCACTGTGATAGGGTACTTTGTTGTGCGGTCGTGAACGTCTGTAATCAGCATGCGTGACATACTTCTGCCATTCTATCTTGTTATCATCCATGCCCGTGGATGATTAATTGGTGGCCTACAGTCTTCACCTGATGGTAAGATGTGTCGTCTCAAACATTTATGTGGAAAGAATAACTTCACTGGTTAAAACTTATCGACAGGCAAGCAATTCCCAGCGACAAACGGATATGAGCGTTGCACGCCTAACGTTGTTCTCAACGCTTTGGAGAAGATAAAGAGATACTTATTTTAACCGTTATCTGTAGTAGATGCATACGCGTTGCTCGGCTGGTTACCTGTTTATTTTTATTGGTCTTATATTTTTACAGATTGAGGATACTACAATACTCAATCGCCACTTTGTTTCGGGTGGTCGCTTGGATGAATACAAAACATTAAACCCGGATGCGTTTCAAGAATCGCCTTCTAGATTGACAAATACATCAGGCCTGTCAGGTCAAGAGGCCAGACAGTTCTACGAATCCATTACTTCCCTTCACAGTCAGGAAAAATCGGAGCTTAGAGCTCAAACACTTGGGTGTGATACTTGCGATACTTGTGGTTCCATTTTGCCAAAAAATCGCGACCAGTTGGGACAGCATTTGTCTTCTCTAAGTCATCAAGTTGCTGAACTGACTGCAAAGCCCAGACGTCCCGCGGCACTAGTCATTCCGCCAAGCAACCGGGGCTATCGTATCCTGCGTCGCATTGGCTGGCGAGATCCTGCTCTTGACACGACAGAAGGCTCGGACAAGTCCCCCATAACCTTAGGAGATAGTGATAATGAACCTGACCAATTCACTACCCACCCCTCTGGTGGTCTCGGACCCAAGGGCCAAGGACGTCGAAATCCGGTGGCTACAACCTTAAAACGTGACAGACTCGGTTTAGGCTGGCCAGACAAAAGATATTCAAGTCGGGTAACGCATTTTGCGGCAAACGATTCCCGTGCAGTGCATCATTTGCGACCTTCACCGTCGATCCGTGGAGTAAATCTGGATAGACGTCTTCCAGAACGTCGGATGCAACGTGATCGAACCACAGAACGTCGCATCCGGGAGCAGTTGTCGTTGACTGACGAACATTTTATGGCACTCTATGGTGCGGCTTTACCATAGTTCTAAGTTTCTCAGTCTATGCAGTCTTTCCAAATATCATCATTTGAACGACCTTTGTACATTTTTGTCCCACTTATTATAGATATATCTTTCTTTTATTTTGACAAGGCTTCTAGAAATGAATGTTCTTGACAAAACGCTCATCGAACTGAAGAATCCTAATCAGTATGACCTGTGATTGCCAGATGTGTACACAACAAAACGCGATACTGGGTCGGTCATCAATAGTCCCCTAATAATAGATGCACATAACTAGTAAAGATGAGCAGTTCACTGTCTGAAGCACCTCGAGAATGTGCACACTGACCTGATCCAGTCGCGATGTACTCGAATGTGGTAGAAATCAACCAAAGTCCACGCTATAGTCATGTAAATGGATCAGACCAGTCACGTTGTAAGTCTTGATGATTAGTTCTAGACGTCAAAAGGGAGGCCATAACGAGAGGCGCTAAGTGAGTGTCAATCAACTTACACGTTTTCTAACGTTTAGGCTTAACAGTGGTATCACGGAAATCTGATGTAATTCAAAAGATTATCAGATTCATATGCCACGATTCACTCAAAATTTCCGTCGAGAATAGTCGCATACTATCCAAATTTAGGACATCCTGTTTCCAAAATATGATCGACTCAATTATGAACAAAAATCTCGTTGATGTCTCGAACTTCCCCAAAAAGTTCAGGTAACAGATTCACTAACTAAAGTACTTTTTGGTATAAGAAACAACCTTTACCCGTTGCAAATTTGAAAACAGAAGTCAACAACACATATTGCACGATGTATCCCGGATCATTTCTCTACATCTTCACAAAGTACATACTGCAGTCGAAGTGATTATTTTCATAGCAAAATAAATGAACGAAATGTTTATAAACAAAGGCAAAATCACATGACGCACACATTCATACATGTCTATCGGATAACCACACATTTCGTTCATTTATTTTGCCATGAAAATAATCACTTCGACTGCAGTATGCACTTTGTGATGATGTAGCGAAATGATCCAGGATACATCGGGCAATCTGTGTTTTTGACTTTTTGGTATACTGCAAGCTTCTAGATTTATTTGATCAGAAACCTAACTAATACCAAAGTTATTTATGTTTACGGCGTCTGATGTATGCTGTGCGTCTTCATTAGTTCGGCCGAGCCATCTTTCGATAATGCCCAGTGCCCCAGGCCATCGATCTGCTTTGTGATGTCTAAGGTTCTCGATAGCGCTCGAACGGAATGTAATCAAAAAGGCGGGAGCGAGATCATTCAAATATTTGTGGACTTCAGAGGCGTGCGACACAGTGCACAAGGGTCGGTTGTTGTTCAGTTGGACTAATGGTATTTCAGTGTGTGTCCGGTAACGTTACGTTAACTTCCTGAAAGCTGTTTGGATATATTGCGTGAAATACTTCTGCATATGCGGAAAAGAACCGATTGACTTTCGCAAAACGATTTCTCTGTGGTGCCGAAATGACCACATTCTGATGAGTGACTATCTAACTGTGCGGCAGGTTTTTCCGTCACTACTCAGTCTTGTCTTACCTTTGCCAATATATACATTCAGATTCAAGTTCGCTAAACTATTCCCTCATAATGCACCTCGTAGATGGAAGGCGTCGAAGTATTGTTGAATGATCTCTCTTTCGTTTGACTGTCCAGTCGATAAGCGTGACTACTGGTCCAGATTGCAAGATGATTGCCCTCATTGAGAATAGTGCAGCACGGCTGAATAGCGATGCAACAACGACGAGAAAACCTAAAGTTTTATTTTTTTAGTCCTCGGAAGCGACTGGTTTCGTGTGGGGGGTGCACAAAGATTGCCGGTAAATGACGTCTGTTTGAACGGTGATATCAATATAACGTTCAGGTTTCTCGAAACGATGGCACAGTAAACTTTCGTTATTATTATTATGTTGCACATGATTGTAATGGAAGGGGTACACAGTAATGATAAGGCTGTAGGTCGCCATATTGAAGTTTGATTGAGGTAAGAATGAGAACCCACTAAAACATTTAGTGAGCTTTGGGCTCATAAAGTCTTCTGTGCTTTTGTCATTTCAGATAGAACACGTGCGACACCCCGCGTGAGATCACTGACCCAGCATACTACGATGCCACATAGCCTAAAGGGCCCAGTGCAGTATTAGGGATAACCTGCAACCTGACTTAAAATCTTTAAGTGATAGAACTACATAAGGTCCCAATATTTCAGGAGTGGTGATGAGCCGGGCAGAAGTGGATTACTATCCACTGTCAAAGGGACCGGCAGTAGCAGGATTCGAACATCTAACCTCCAGAATGTCAGGTAAACGCTCTAAATTACTCGACTGTCATCGGTGAAGTGTACTGTTTCTTTCTGTATGAAATCGGTGTTTCTATACACAGTGAGTTTTATGCAAGCTGTAGCTGTGTTACGAGCAATCCCATTGATCATCACGAGTACGTGAAATGCAGCCACGTGATGCAAAAATTGATCGCAAGCGCATGCGTGACTCTAAGTGCGAACTTAATAAAACTCCTGTTTAAACTGTAGGCATGATATTTTCGGGGTTTGGGCACTCGGTCTTTCGCCGATTGAGGCTGTCGCCAGGAAATAGCGACCACTAGGATCTAATTTGAATCGTCTGGAGTGTGAATGGATACTCTTCATTGAGGAGCCCACGAATGAATGACAACTTTGATTTCTGTTAGTTATTCGTGTCTGGGTCACTGCTAACCCAACGAACAATGAGGCTGCGTGTGCAAGCGCTCATATTGATATTAAGTAGTATATAAACTTTTGGACACTCCAGACGATTCGAATTAGATCCTAGTGAACATATAACATCGGAGTGTACAAGTATGAAGAAGAATGGGCACAAGAGTACCGAGTACGCATACCTGATGAGCGGCAACAACCGCGAAACGAGTCATGTGCCTCCGGGGAAGTTTTGTCCACTACTAACTATATTCAGTGTTCGTAAGCACAGCTGGATCTACCTAAATGCTCTTATCAGTGCACCCATTTCCCAATGATTCGTTATCTCCGCCTGTTGCGTTAGTTAGTATGGTTAATCGGTTCCCGTTTCTCTGAATCTGCTCAGTTCATGGAATTGTAGAGATTTTACTGTATTTACCAAGTCAGAGTTTGTTCGTAATAAGTGAACGAACTTTTGACGTAGCCGGAGGGTGTTATCGCTGCTGTTTGTTGCTTTACCCAAGGACCAAAAATATAAGACCTATTTCGGGTCGACCAGTCTGTCCAACGATCTTTCGGATTCTGTTCGGGAAGTATTCCTAATGAAGTTTTCATGTCATTCCTCAGTACGAATCGCAATTGCATTCTGTGATAGGACTCCAGTTACCGTTGCTCATGAGTAGTCAACCACTCATTTCGTCGTGCTATAACAGATTGGCAGGTCCACGTGCCTAATCAAACAACAGCCCTAACCCAACGTAAATTACGACTTTATCGATGTGCACGCGAACGTCGGTTCGCGATACGTACTGTACGAAGTTAGTCAATTGAATACTAAATTGGTCGGCAAATTTCCGTTTTGATAACGAGTTCTAGAAGGCTGGTCTATGACAATGCCGTTCAAACCAAGTCGAAATTAATTCATCTTAAAAGCAACCTATGCTGCTCCTAATGTACTGTCACTCAACAAGATGGCCCCTTGGATCACAGTTTACTAGGGTCACGTGTCAGACGACACAGCGGCGTGTTCAGTTTTCTGATAAAGCGTTGCTTTGCACCACTGTTGTTCTGATTTGCGAGTTATCGACTCAGTTTGGCGACGGAGATGGTGGAACAGAACAGTCCGATCCAGTTAATTCAGGAGCAACTCCATCTGCAGCAGCAGGCATTAGTAGAACAGGAACAGAGACAAGCAAAGCTGTTTCAGTTGACGACTGAAAAAAACCATGTCAATGTCGTTGAGCGGTTCCCAGACCAAAACAGGAATTGGAGGAAGCATTGGCCACCTCAACCCAGGAATTCAGTCATGATGCAAACAGTGGAATAACATTTGCGTCTTGGTACAAAAGATATGAAGATCTGTTTCTTGTGGATGGTGCAACTCTGCATGAAGCAGCCAAAGTCCTCCTTCTGATTCAGAAATTGGGCACACCAGAACACATTAAGTATAACAACTACATTTGACCGAAGCATCCACGAGATTTCACTCTAAACAAGACAGTTTCACATCTCACGACTATCTTCAGCGAGCGGACATCAATATTCGAAATTCGTTACAACTGCTTAAAGATCATCAGACGAACAGATGAGGATATCGTTGCATATGCAGGCAGAGTAAATCGTGAGTGCGAGAGATTTCAATCAAAACAATTGACTGATGATCAATTTAAATCACTGATATTTGTCTCAGGCCTAGCTTCTTGTAATAACAGTGATATCAGAACCCGTTTGCTTGCTCGATTGGACTCAGTGGACTCGTTTTCCTTGCAAGACGTCACCGATGAATATCTCAGACTATTAAGTCTAAAGAAAGACTCACAAATGCTCCAAGCATCAGTGGCTAACGCAGACAGTTTGAATGTGGATACGATTTCCAAATCAAACTTTTCACCTCGAAAAAGTCAAATAAAGCCAGAATTTCAGCGGTCACCTTTAGCTTGCTGGTTGTATGGTGAGTGGCATTATGTGCAGTTTTGTCAGTTCCGGTGTCACAAGTCCGAACGTTGTGGCGAGATGGGACATAAAGAAGGTTATTGTGCAGATTTACGCAAACGAACAGGTCGCTATAGAACACAATAATTTGGATCTGGAGGGTAATCTAATCTCGTATTCGCTACGTTCGACAAAACAAAACGTCAGTGGAGAAAATGCAACACCCTTTAGATTAATGCTTCCTCCGTGACCTTGCGAAAGAACACCGCCCCGAACATTACCATCATTTCGAAATCTACCTGGCGAATTATTGGCAGCCCTACACTTGAACCCACGAGCCGTGTAGCTCGCAGTGCCTCAGGACAACCCATTTCATTTCTTGGTGAATTGTTGTAAGTTTTCACTTCGTGACTTTCATGGCACTGGTATTTGCTCCGTTGCATTTTCAAATGACCTGAACCTATTAGGAATTGACTGGATAGAACAACTGCATCCTTGGAATGTCCCTATTAGTACAATTTGTAATTCACCCTCCCCATCTTTACCGCATTTTTATCCACCGTTGATGTTGCAACTGTCGATTTAAACTCATAGAAGGGCATTGTGTCAACATTAGAAGCAAAATATTCAGGTATTTTCAAACCCGGTTTAGGCCAAAACAAAAGCAAGTTTGTACATCCTTCCAGGGAGCACACCCATTTTTCGTCCCAAAAGACCTGTCCCCTATGCAGGCACCCCAAAAATTGACGCCGAGTTAGATCGTTTGGAACATTTAAATGTAACAAGCAAAATCACCTATTCTTCTTGGGCCGCCCCAACAGTAGCCGTTAGAAATCCAATGGCGCTGTACTCATCTGTGACGATTTATCAGCCGGTTTGAACGATACACTCCAGACGCATCAGTACCCACTCTCGGTCCCTGAGGATCCTTTTGCCAAACTAAATGGGGGGGGGTGTTTTCTAAACTAGACGTCTCGGATACATACCTGCAAGTAGAAGTGGAAGACTCCTGCAAAGAACCATTTACAATTAACACTCACAGAAAGTTGTACCAGTATAATCGGTTTCCTTTTGGCGTTAAGTGCGCACTGGCAATTTTCCAACAAATAATGGACACAATGCTGAGTGGTCCGTCCTACGCCATGACGTACATGGATGTTATCATTGCTGTCAGTATTTCCGTAGATGAACATCGAGTACATCTGGACGAGGTATTAGGACGCATTCAGTTATACGGTTTTAGCCTCCAAATGCATAAATGTGTGTTTCTGCTACCACGTATCAGTTACCTTGGGACTATAATAGATGAGAACGGCCGGCATGTGGATCTAACGAAGATAGCCGCGATTCAAAATTTGCCTGCCCCCACGAACAAGACCAAGCTTTAGTCTTTCTTAGGCATGGCAAATTATTTCATACCAAATATGCAGCCGTTACATGCACCTTTAAATGGTCTTTTAAAGAAGGGCACCAAGTGGTTTTGGTCATCACTCTGCCAAGACGCATTCGAGAAGATCAAGAAGATACTTACAGCCGATCTTGTGTTAACCCATTACAATCCCAAGCTCCCTATCATGGTTGCCGAGGATGATAGTGACTGCAGCATAGATGCAGTTTTATTACACGAATTCCCAGCTGATAGTCAGAAAATAGTATGTTACGTGTCTCGTGTATTTACCACAGCTGAAAAGAAATACAGTCAGGTCGAAGAAGGGTTGGTATTGATTTTTGCCGTTAAGATTCACAAAATGCTACACGGACACCATTATACATTATGTACAGACCACAGACCTTTAACTACTATTTTCTCAAAACAGGCTTACCTATCCATACGGCTAACAGACTACAGCGCTGGGCGACTGTGCTAATTAGCTATGATTTTGACATACAGTACATACGAACAGATAGCTTCGGCCACGCTGATGCCTTATCACGCCTGGTAGCTACCAATTCACAAAGTCAACCAGCAACGTTTGGCTCCATTCGCAATGCAGCTCAAACTGACCGCTCTAAACAGCGCGTCATGTCTTACTTACGAGAAGGTTGACCGGCCAACACTACGGACCTTGAAATTTGGCAATTCTGCCGACAGAAAGAAGCACTCACGTTAGTAAGTGACTGCCTGATTCTGTCTCGCCGTGTATTAGTACCCCAGTGCCTTAGAACAAAAGTCCTTCACGAGCTACACACAGACCATCCATGGATGACGCGGACGGAAGCCATCGCGCGCTCCTACGCATACTGGCCTTACATAGACTCAGACGTTGTTGAACTTGCCCACAAGAGCGAACAATGCGCGCTAGCGACCAAAGCACCTGCGAAATGTGAGCTTCACATATGGCCTTTACCTTCCGGGCCTTCGGTACAAATTCATGTGGACTACGCCGGACCAATGGAGAATCAATGCTTCCTAATCGTGGTTGACGCATATTCTAAGTGGCCTGAAATAATCCCAGTGACGCAAGCATCCACATTTACTACAGTAACCGCACTCAGCCGTCTTTTTTCCCAATTCGGCGTTCCCGAAACGGTTGTTGAGGATAATGGTGTGCAGTTTTCCTCAGCGGACCTTAAACAGTTGTGGGACAGTATTGATGTACACCATATGCGTAGCCCCGTGTATCATCCCCAATCCGATGGACAAGTGGAACGATTCTTAGATACCTTTAGGAGGGCTCTCCAGAAATTGCAGGGGAAGGGAAGCTTGCCGTTTATTTTTGATAGTTTCTTACGAACCTATCGCTCGACATCCAACTCATCGGCGCCAGATACGAAGTCACCAGCGGAATTGTTCTTGGGGCGATGAATGAGAACACCACTTGAAGCGATGTTACCAGCAACTTCCGTGGGTCCCAGAAATCTCATAATGGAAGCTCAGTTTAATCGGAACCACCGGGCGAAGAGACGGGTTTTCAAAACAGGTGACTCAGTTTATGTGCTAGTGTTTAGTGGACATCAAAAGAGTTGGATTCCCGGTGTTGTTCAGCATCCGGTTGCCAGTGTCCTGTATGCAGTCAGCTGCAATGGGCGGACGTGGACAAGGCATGTAAATCATTTACGGCATCGATATGTATCCGAAGCTAACCTTCACTCTGATAATCAAGAACAGCACTTGACGTACTGTTAGACACACTTTCACTTCCACAACAGCTCAGTGAAAATTCTGAAATCAATACTGAGCCACCCGTAGAGCGCAGGCGCTTGACACGAACACGTGCGTCGATTCAAAGGTTGAACATTCAGCCACAGAAAAAGACTTTTGTGTGACTCCTTACTTTCGGAGGGAGGTATTACAGAGGCATTCGCATAACCGGTAATCAAACATTGCTTTCGTATTACCCTGTTTGTCATGACTCTTTTGTTCAGCTAACATTTAATCGATAATTCAGTATCCCCCAGCTTGCTGTGTTTTGATTGGTCCTCAGCTGGCCATTCACGTTCGTTTATGTATCGTACTAAGGTCACATTTCAGGCGACACAGCGGTGTGTTCAGTTTTTCGATAAAGCGTTGCTCAGCGCCGTCGTTGTTCTGATTTTCGAGTTATCAGCCCTAACGTAGTTATTCTCAAAAGGAGAGGAATTCCGGAAATAAAATGTCTGTCAGATAATCATAGGGCTACACACTTAGTAAATTCTCGTTCTTTGTGTCCATGAGGTTTTACTTGAATGACCCAATAATCGCTGGTAATGGGCAGCTACATTGAAGCCGCAACATGAAAACTGTCAGCTCGACAAATCTGTATACTAAATGGCCCCACCAAAACTTTCCATTCAAGCCCGAGAAGGTGGTATGCTTCTTGAGTGCTTGATGTTGTTCATCTTGAATGAGGGACCAGATACAATAGTTACTCGGTGTAAAGGAGCACTTTCATACCGTCTGTTTTATCCGTTCACAAAAAATGACTTAGAAAACCACAGTGACTTTTTATTCCTTCCTGCATGGAACTTCACGCCTTTCATAATCACGCAAAGGTTTTGCATGTTGATGGCGTTGCTGGCTCAGATTGATGATTTCTTAAAGCTTTTGATCGTAGATCATGACGTTCAGACCAGTGAGCACTGGTATCACCTGTTCTGTTCTGTTCAGTTCCTTCAATTAATGAAGTCGCAATTATGTGCTCCTGTTTGATCAGTACTGTCTCGGAGAATCATTGAATTGGAAGTGAAGTAAATTCAAGTAACTTAGACAAAATAAACGGAAGAGGTAGTTATGAGCGAAATTTAATGTAGACGAAGTGAGAGTTAGAATGCAAGTATTCCGATCACGAAGGCACCTAGATGTCCGCAGTTCCATCGCTCCAAATCTCACGTTCTTGTAGACGAAAAAATCCTCGACTAGAAGTTTGAGAAATAACTGCAAGCAGGTTACGAATGTTGGCAATGGCCACCATCTTTATTTTCCAACTACAAATACCAGCACATGGAATCCAGGTGTAGACGAGACAATTAAGGTATCCGACGGTCCATTTTTTCATTCAGGAATATTGGGCGGATCACTTTAATGAATAACTTAGTTGGCCCATTTCCACGGTGGACCTTTGAACAATACCTGTAAACGTCACTTGAGTGGTCGATGAAATGTTTCCTATCTGAAGCTTACGGAAACTTGCTTCTACAGTATTTTCCGCAGTTTGGTAGCCAGCCATACCAACGAGTGAATTCGACGTGAATTTATAACTTTTAGTCTCAATTGTAGCAAAGAAACAAAACTACGAGTCTAAAAAGTTGGGGTGCTTTTGTGGATGTGAAATTATGCTTATCATAGTAACCATATGCAACTGTTGTGATACTACGAATAGGTTTACGATGAACTTCTTTTGTTAAAGCATCTTCGCAGACTGCCCTTCTGGTACCCTTGTCAGCTTGTTTCTGTTCTCTTTCAAAAAACTACCGACTTTTAAACGCACTTAAACACCTGCTGGATAGGTTGAAGAAAGTGGAATGTCTGCTGGCCGAACCACATTCAGATACCCATTGATGCAGAGGAGCATAGTCAAAGATCAACGCTGCTTCAATATTGAGCTAATCAACAGTCACCTTAGAGGAGCATGCTGTCCCCAAATGGTGGCAACCCCCTTGCTAAAGTATTGTACTATTATTACACAATAAATGGAAGTGAAAAGAAGAACTTAGTGAGAAACTCGTTGTTTTTTTCTGCGTGGTGTTCGCAATGTAACATCCTGAGAGTCGAATTGCAGCTAATCATATTCGAATTCTTGTCTTAATTTGACGATAGAGTCTTGATAATTCACCCATTACAGATCGTCCCACTGGTCACGAGCGCCAGACATTGTAGTCATTTTCATCACTAGAACATCGCAACACAGCATTCCTGAGTTTGTAACAGTTCTTTATAATGGCTGTACTTTGTCCTGATGTCAATCCTGTTGCATTCAGTGAGTTGTACCGTGAGTTTTCGTTCTGCGGTCATAAAAATCAACGGAAATGCTTTAGTGATCAGCCTGGGATTTTCAGACTCGGATATTGCTCTAGTTTGAACGAGAGTTATTTTATCATTACACTGGCCTGAGCGAAAATTTGATCCACGTAGCCTCTACCACGGCGGGAATCCCTTTGATTCTACAGGATGCGGCGGTCTTTCACTGCGTCAAACACTGGAGCACCGACACAAGTTCCAGCAGCCAACCATTGCCTGTTACACCAAATTCCGGGGTTGCTTTCGACTCAGCTAACCGTGAGTGCCTCTGGGGGATAATGGAATCCGATGGGATGCCCGACAAACTCGCATGGCTTCTGTGGGGATACTATTTGTCCTCTAGTGCGTGAGTCCGTATGTATGATGAAGAATCCTCTGAGTTCACACTCAGTACTGGCGTCCGACAGGGTTGCCTTCTTTCACCGATGCCTTTTAATCACGCAATCGACTGGTCAATGAGACAGGCACTGACTGACTATCCTGGTATCCAGTTAAACCAGAAGATGCACATCTCGGACCTAGAGTTCGAGAATGACATTTCTGTACTAGCGGACTCCCCTGCCACGCTTCAAACAGTCCTCGACCGAGTCAATTCTCAAAGTTCATTGGGCTAGAAGCAAACACCATGAAAACTATAGGTATGTCAGCTTGCACTGGGCCATCAGCACAAGTGCTGTCCATCAATAGCCAACTGATCAAGCACGTCCCACCATTCAAGTATCTAGGCTATACACTGCTTCTGAATGGTCAGACGTGGAATGAAGTAAAACTTCAAATATACAAACCAGGAAATCATTTCATCAGCTACGACTTGCGTCGTGGACCCTCAAGGTAATCAGTCTTTGAACTAAGGTGCGGATCTACCATTCCTCTATACGCCCCGTACTCAGCTACGTCTACGAAACCTGGCCTTCGAGAACCGACGATATCAGAAAGCTAGAAGTGTTTGATCACCGGTGCCTGTGGCGTGTTTTGAAAGTAAATTGTCTTAACGGAGTATCCGACAATGACGTTAGGAGAAGGTGTTTTGAAAGTGACAAACTCTCAAGCTTCCTCCAATGTCATTGACTGCGGTGGTTGGGTCACACTCTACGGCGTCCTGAGACGGAATCAACCAAAAAACACTCCGTCCCGAACCCTGTCCTAGATGGCGCAATCGCCTTAGTAGCCAGCTCAAAACTTGGATCAACACAATGGTGTAATAACTAGATCGTGATCTGCACTGGACTTGCTCCCAAACGCCGCGCATGGTCTGCTTCGATCCGAGATATTCATGGAGCCAACTCATCCTATAGCAGGAGATAGTCGCGTGAAAATAAAATAATAAAAGTACTGGCTTTAGGATGTTATTAAGATGCTCTTCAGCCATCGAGAAAAAAATGAAGGTAAGTTCTACACTCCAAAATGGGTTAACAATTCAGGTAAAACTTCATCCTTTTTTGTTAAAATACGAGCAGAGAACAGAGCTGCAGAAGTTATTTACAACGATAATTTTAAGGGAAGTAGTCGAAACGCGGAACGGATCAATGGATGAGGTTGGCTAAGAGAAAGGTCGCAATACAGTTGGCCTGGAAATTCACCAATGATATTTTCGGCAAATGCAATGGATGCTATTATGCGCTTGTTACATAAGTCTAATGAGGTCTCTTAAGACTATATCAGAAATGAAACTGGTGATGCATAGTGATCTAAAAGAGTGACGAAGTCCTTTTTCATCAAACCAGGGAGAATTGTGGGTGAACAATGTAGGATTATGGGCAGTACACACTGGTGTACGGATCACTGAATCATCAAAGTTGGCGAATTTGAAAGGACTATCGACACAATTTTCCAGCAAGGAATTTCGGTATGTAACGACCAGAGCAAGTCCTCTTGTAGAGTTAAACTGAGATATTTCCCATGGTTTACACGTGCGAGAGGATTAGACTTAGTGGTGGTAGTGTCTGCGATAAAACGCGATCGCAAAGTGGAAAAGTGCAATTTTGACATTCGACATTGTTTAACAGAAGGCCAGACTGCTTAGAAAAGTTTTGAACATGCACAAGGTTTTCATTAAACACATCTAAATCAGACTGCAGAGATACAGGCCAAGCCGAAACAATGTCATCTGTATACTTGAATAGAGGAACAGAGTGGGTTACAGTTAAGTCGCTAGTGTAAGCAGGAAACAAATACAGAGAAATAACAGCTCCTTGAAAAACATTGGCACTGCTTAAGAGATGTCTGAAAACTTTTATTCCAACTTCGGTACGTTGTGTTCTTCCAGAGAAAGTCTTTCAGTCTGTTAAGTAAGTGGAACAACTGAAATATTCCAATGTTTAAGGAAGCAAGTATCGTGGCGCACCATAAAACGCTTATGTGTAATTGTAAAAGACATGCCCAAATGATCTACACGAATCATTGGGGGATTTTGCACTGAAATGGACTACAGATGCTACTGCATTAATCGTGTAACACCGGGGTTTATACACAAATTGGTATTCATCAGTAGGACTTCCGGCAGTGTTTTGATTGCACTGAAGTAAGGCACGTCCAGCTAGTTCCAATGCCGATAAAGAAATTGCGGTTCGGCGGCACTTCTTGGTTCCGGTTTAGTTACCGTCAAAACCATGGACTTTAGGTCCTTTTGTGCCGAGTTCAAATCTTAGAGCTGCCACCAGTTTCTTCCCAAATTGTAAAGCTTCAAATTGGCCGTGACTCCCTTCCTGAAATATTGCACTATTGTTACACAATCAAAAGGAAATAAACGAAAGGACAGAAATAAAAGAGTGCCCGACCCTTTAGGTATTAGAATGGTTGTGATTGGAAGCCAACAGTCAGAAATGGAGATCGATTTAAGTGAGTGGTTGAAAACGGGAGTCATTAGTCCATAGAGGTCTACCCCAGTTCTTGAGTACTGACGAAGGTATGCTGGCTGGTCCTTGAGATTTGGTTAATTTGGTGGACTTGAGGAGCTTGGAAGCTTCCTTGCTGGAGGATTTTTCAGTTTCTGAATTGTTAGCCTGTTGGACAACTGGAAGAGAGTACTTCGAGTAAAGAACGAATCGAGAATTCAGATGGTCAACGTTCACGTCTTCGAACTGGAGACTTTTCTTCTGATCACAGAGTAGGTTGATCCCTCACCCGAGTGTGCACAAACTGTTGAGAGAAGATATAGTTCAGGCATTTGATTTTTCCGGACCATGTTTGATAGTCTACGAACCTCATGTGTCGCGCGGATTGTAGGCTAACTCCTCCCTGCGTGACTATTTTAAATAGGGTAGGACCACTATCCGTAGGTGGAGTTAAAGTGTTTCCTTGAGACGGCAAATGTTGCATAGCTTAGCGACGATATAAACCGATTTTTTTCTATTTTTGAGCTCTCGTGTTCACTCAGTTTCTCGATCACCTGGAAATTCCTGGCCGTTTTTTAATGCTGACTCAGAGATTGAGATATCAGCTTCAGATGGTCACCGTTTGTGATGCACTGTACTGTGTCTGAGATCTTCATTGTTGACAGTTTTTCTTCTGCGTGTCGGATCTCAGTCCTCGGGGTTCGAATCAGTTAGGTCCATATCCTCTGTCACTTCGTCGGCGGACATCTTCGTTCCGCCTTGTTCGCTCTGTGAATGATACAGTTGCCTATTCCTGTATCATTGTATTCGGGTGAAGCTTACCAGATTGCAAAAGGTCGCCCAAAACCAATGGTCATTTGTCAGGCCCTCGTACGCTATACTGTCTGATATCATCTGAATTGATCCTCTTGTACTACCCGGTGGGCAGAAACACATTTCTGGGCTTTTACGGTATCGAAAGTCGACAGTCACATGCCACACCAGTTGAATTTTTTCATACGCGCTTAAGGCAATTTGGGTATGCAGTTTTGTTAGGCTTTAAGTTGTTGTGCTGGTGTTGACCCGAAAAACCTGTTTTCATCACTCGCTTGAATTCAGACACGCGGAAAACGTCCGATTAGATTTGTGTGCAGAGATATCTGATGTTCCACTGTTATTGCGAGAAGGGGGCGTTAATCAGCCCAAGTGATGGTGACGGATGACTAATAAACTGCGGTGTCACACTCTTAATGCACGATGTGTTCGAAAGTACCGTAGGCACACTAGGAAGGTCGAGATTTGCAACTTACTACTTTAATGGTTGTTAGCAGAGAGAATGTTGTATAACCACAACGTACAGCGTGCCCCATGGGTGTATCGTTCGAAGGCCGCAAGCCGTGCATACGTTGCAAACGCGTCATGTGAGGCACAAACGAGTGTGGACGACTGAGACAAACCACTAACGACGTGCTCAGCTCCGTTCAGCATCGAAATTCACTATACTTGTTGTTGAAGGCCCGGTGGTCAAAATGACCGTGGAGTGGATAGACCTTGAGTGAAAACTGGGTGACTGAGTGGGTGCAGCTGTTGCGAGCGGACATGTGCACCATCTAGGAAAAACAGAGAAATACAGTGCGGCTGATTATCGAACGAAGTGGGGTTGGTGAATACGGGTGTGTGTGTGTGTGTGTGTGTGTGTGTGTGTGTGTGTGTGTGTGTGGCACCGGAGAAACCAGCAGTTCTCGATCGTAACGATACTAAGCGTCGGTCTGTCTCCTAAAGGAGGATACGCGGAACGCGGAGGAAGCTGTGGGACTTTTTAATCGACAACACCCAGACAGAAAGTTGACAGCTACACCAGCTGTATGCAGACTCATGGAAAAATTCGGAGAAAGGGGGTCGGTTGAGGGTAAGAAGAAATGCGGTCGACTGAACTCGCTTGATCATTTCAGCGACAGCGGGAACACATATCTACTATCAGGATAAGTATTGATCTGCACGCAGTTGGCGAAGTTACCCAGTTTCTATCCGGATATTTGAAGCACTGAGTACCTTCCATTCAACAGGACAGTGTTTTTTCTGTGCTACAAACCAAAGTTTGAATTGCGTGTGGTCAAATCTCAAAGGCCCCAATGGTCAGCACGACAATTGTAATCAAAAAATAGTCCCACCCGAGTGTTTAGCCACATGTCAAAAGACCGTCGTAGTGTTAGGAATCACCAAATTGTTTATGGCACGATGCTGTACGACCTGAAGGAAATACAGAAGTGGTAAACTACAATAAATCTCAACTGATTCTCTTCAACCAAAACAATCCAAGAAATAAAGTGAACAATGAGGCAGAGTCAAGACCAAGGAGTCACACTCCGGGGCCACAGTTAATTTGGTAATAAACGTGTTATAATAAAATAAAGTTCAGAGTGGTTATCAAGAACTTGTGGCAAGGTAACAAAGAAAAGTTTTTGACACTTCATTCTTTCCTTGCTTGGCCAACACTCACAAACAGATTCAACAGGAGTTCAAAAAGAAAACAATCTTGCAAGATATCAGCATTTAGTTTACTCTTCTCAATAACGTAGGTAAAACAATATGAAATTCATACAAATAGTCTTTGGAACTATGATGAACGGAAATCAGGCATTAAATTTATACCATGAAGAACTGTTATCTCCATGGTAAGCGGACTGACCGTATCAGTAGTCCCTGATGGCGAAGAACGGGACTAAGCAATCTGATTAGTTTAGTTTCGCTGAATAATAACTTTCAAATTGCGAACAAATAGCAAAAGTCTGAAAAACAAAATCGGGTCAACTTTTTTACGGTTGTTGTCAGATATTTAACCATAGATGACCCTGGGTTTCGGTCAGGATGATCTCTGAAGGTGCTTTGTGTCATCGACTTTATCAGCTTCTTGAGAAAATTCTCTGAAATCCGTCAAGAGGGTCGTTGGTTTGTTCCAACAGGTGAAGTGCTACGCTGTATATGAAGCAGAATTCTGTGGTTTTCAAGGTAAATCTCAGCAACGAACATCTTGAAGCATTTTCGTACAATAGCATAAACATCAGAAGCACAAACTGAATATGAAGGCTATCCTCATGGGCCTGCACTACATGTCAAAGCCCCTCATGACCCTTTTCAGTTTGCATATAGACCAAACACATTCTCTCTAGACAATAAAGCCTCCCTCGCTCATCTTGTGAGCAAATCCTTGAATAAAAAACACTTCACTCTTTGTCATCAAGTCTCGTCCCACACTTAACCAGTTCAATCGGCTATGCGTAAGACTATCTCACCACTGTATGTGTGTTGTATTCATTGCGTCATACACTAGCGCATGTATGCATCTACAAACATACACACACCATAGCCGTCACGTTATCACGCTAGTCCGTATCGGTACGCATAACTTATGCCAGACTTGGCTCTCTCTTTTATTTGTTCTGCTCAGTGTAAGCATATGGCGCACAACAACCACTAAAATAAACTTCCCTGAGTAGTGAACTGGAATAATAATAGAACAGTGAACAATGGAATCGGTAGTCAGGTAGTTTTGGCCTTTAAAAAGACCGAGCAATTGTACTATGGTTCTGAAAAGGACCATTATATCGTTCTCGCTGCAGACCCTCGCTGTGGTTCCCATTAGAGTATTCGTTAAAAAACACCACCATTCTGTGCCCTTCAAATCGGCATCCGTCGAACCATATTCTCATGAGGGCTCTGCAACACTGAAAGTGGAATCTCTCAGCAAACATATTTGATTCGGGCCTTCACTCCATCCAGAGTTCTTGGCTTGGGGTCGCATACTCTTCTCAAAACACAGCCCTACATGTCCGGAGATCTTGGAGGCCATGGTGCCGAAGCTTTCCTTCCAAACGTCTCGGCAAGCGAGTCAGTGACAGCGGTTGTGGAATGTACTGGTGCTCCGTCCTGATGGAGGAACATTCTTACCACGATGGGCAAGGGTAGACTTTCTAGGGATTCTGCAGACGGCAAATCACTTTTTCGCGACCTACGTTGGCTTGTCACCCAAACAGACGCACTTGAGGTCAATACAATCTCAGAAGACAGTCAAATTTCTTGGTAAATATTTTGTGGTAGTGGTTCTGTAATGATAAAATAATTACCTCGGTGATCTATGACGCAGTAATCGAGAAAAAAACCGATAACAGGAGAGAAACCTACATTCGGGGTGAATTTTCAACGGTCTCAAACAGAAAATATCGTCTCTTGGTGGCCCAGGTGTAAAAATGACCAGATTCAAGATGGCCTACCCGTCAGAGCAAAGATCAGAATTAACCAGTAAAATTAGGGAGATACATGTCCCAGCCGTAGAGTTTGGCTACTGAAATAGTAGTCGGTAGCAAAACACGGAAAACGGAATAACGAAGAGTTTTACAAATTCAGTGTCTCCTTCATCGTGCAGGTAGATACTCGCTTTTACCTTGCTGGGAAGAAACACAGGAGAAAAAAATCGTGAATCGCGGATGCCGCAGCATACATTCTCCTTCATACAGCGTTGTGTATTAACTTTCCGCTAGTCAAGGGGATTCTTCTTTTGCCAGCTTCTCGCGTCGATAACCTTTGATGTCAAAACGAGGGAATGTGGGCTCACTAGTGAAAAGTATGTCAATTCATAACATTTTTTGGATTGCAAGTCAATGTAGGAACCAGTCACAGAATTCTGTTCTTTGAGCTTAGTCTTTCGGATACAAGGTCTTGACCGGATAAGACTTTTGACTCTTGCAGCCTGGTTTCCTAGGGATATTCATGGCGGAACCCGAGGAGATTCTCAATTGTCGGGCGACTGTTCGACTCGAAGTGTCTAGCTCCGTGATCAACAGTTCTTCTCAGCTGGAAATGTGAGTTTCGGCGGTGGCTGTCTTTGGGCTCCCGGGCGAATAGCTAGGATGAACACTGCCGATAATGGTTAGTTCTTGGGCAACACGTGAGCACAACCGCACTGACAGTTTTGACAGATCAGGATGTTTGCAATGAAATGCTCCGCATGATTTCCGTAGGTTGAGGCTTCCTATCCTCACAGTAAGTTGCTCGATTATATAGGAGACAGAGCAACCCACGTTAACACAAAGGCGTGCGGATGAAAAATGACGATCGCGTCAACCGCACAGTACTGTGTATACCCAGGTTGAGCTGAATTCACATTGATGAACGTACCATTGGTAAATCATATATGCACGCCACGAAATACTTGTGCTGTGTTCAGAATAGAGGTCCCCCGCCTGTAAAAATCGTGCAAAGAATCAACTGCTCTGAATTTCACTGTCTGTCCTATATCGTGGACACGTCCACGAGTAAACATATCCGCTCACTCATTCACTCAGCTTTCACTCCGGGCCCGTCTGCTTCGTGGCCTTTTTGACGGTCAAGCTTTCAACAACAAGTAGACTGAATTTTCATACTGAACGGAACTGAGTACGGTGTGGATGGTTCGTCTCAATCCCTATGCGCCCCAAGTGACATGTTTGCAACGCGTGCATAAGGAGCAGCTTTCGAACGATACACTTATTGGGAGTACTGTGCTACCCTTATATTAACTCCAATGACAGTTGATTTCGGTCCAAGTTGTTCAAATTCTAGATTTTACTGTTGAAAACGTTGTCACTGGTCAAAATTCAATCAATCGTCACCGCTTGGGGGTGGGGAGGAGTGCGATGGAGCGTGTCCAGTGAACGGAGTACCAATGACATCGTTCCTTACTTTTCTAACTGCTGCAAACGCCTTCCAAATGGATAAACAAATGCACTGAGGTGTCCATATCGTCTTGGTGCCTTATAGTATTTGTGCTTTTGTATTCTACTTTAAATTAATTTGTTACGAACTCCACCGGTCTCGGTGGCCATCAAATGGATCATATGGCAACAAGCTTTCTTGTTCTTTTTTCTATTATCCTAATTTGAATCCCTATAAAATGTGCTATATTTGACCAGTTGTGAAACAGCGAAAACGATCTCGTTCTCTACCGAGTGTTCTGATGCATCAATCGGATATTTTCAATTAATTCTGCTTTAAATCTACCTTCACTTTTTCTTGTATTTCTCAACAACTTTTACAAAACTTACTCAATTTCTTCCTCGTAATAGTCTCCGTGTTATCAACGCAGGATTCAAGACATTCATGTAGTCAGTCGTATACCTTCCAAACCTTTTTCGAACTCACCAAGAAAATTTGTAGTCGTGATGACAGGAAATGACAATTTCGTGTTCCTATAGGTACAGTACTATTGGTGTCACGAGAGATAGTATGTGATAACAATTATCATGCAGAATTACTTGATCTTTCGGATTTGGAAAATAAGTCACCGGTATTCGCGCACACAATTGACAACATGAGAATTTCAGTGCTTAACGTCACTCCAAGGTACTCAAAAAATTGAACTCTGTGTAATTAAACGGTGCTCGGTGTGTACTCATTATTCGGGAAAGCTGAGTGAGATTGGTTAAAGATACACTCAGAACACTAGGAAGGGTTACGGAAAGGATCACTTTGTTCAATAATAACTCACAATGTTTTGAAGACTGTCAGATAGGTTAGTTATTCTTTTTGGTTGATACAGCATGCTAAGAGGTTACGACAACAGCATACTTAATTACAGTTTCGGAGGAGCCATACGAATGGTTGCTCACGTTAGTTTGGGGAAAAGAGTGGAACCATAGCAGCTTGACGAGTGCGGAAGTTAGTAATTAGGAATCCGGATGACCTACCAGCAAATCTAGTAGTTGGGATGTATCCCAAAAATTTGTTCGTATATCATGCCAATAAGCTAAGTGAGAAACCGATGGAATGAGGCCTGTGTAGTACTAGTGGTCTTGGAATGAAGTTAAAGGTTGAATGATATTTATTAGATAAGCACCTAACAGATTTAACTGAGTTATTTAGAACTTTGTGGTTTCATTGAACTGAATAGGATACATAACATCACTCAGTTTGTGTGGTGTTTCAGTGGCGTGCGTGTATTATTTTTACATTCAAAGAAAAACACCGATGCTTGGGCTCTTCCATGTTAAAATACCTCGGTTGGCTGTTGAGTAATACATCACCTACTCATAAAGGATACCCTGGAAGAATTGGTGTAATGTCAGAAACAGAATAAGTAATAACAAGGCCGTTTGGAAAAATGGTTCACGTAGAACAATAGTGTTGTATTTTCTATAAAATGCTACAGTTCTGGTTTAATTTTCTGGCGCCATGCAAAAGGAAATGACGTAATTTATTGCTCTCATTCTACGCCATTCCTCCTCAGCATGTTATCTACTTGGTAGGAAAGCTATACGTTCCGTGGAGTCGAACCCTGGAATCGAAGAGGAAATAGCAAATGAAATTACAGATTAGTAGACGAAGACGACTAACAGATTTTCGTATAGCAATCGGCAAAAAAGGAAATCAGTTAACTGCGGATGAAGTATCGAATTGCCATATGATCCATCAGATGGCCACCGAGACCAGTGGAGTTCATAACAAATTAATTTAAACCAGAATACAAAAGCACAAATACTGTAAGGCACCAAGACGGTATGGGCATCTCGGTGCACTTGTTTATCCACTTGGAACGCGTTCGCCGCAGTTAAGTAAGCAATGGATATGCTCCATCGGAATTTAAATCTTCGCCATTGCATGTTGGTTTATTGAATGCTGGTTACTGACGATTGTGTCAGTAGCAATAACTGGAAATCGTCTGAAATCTACTGTCACCGGACTTACCATGCAGATCGTTAATTAATAACCGTCTTTAGGAAGAATGTTTTAATGTTCATCAAGGGACAATCACAAGTCTACCGATAAATACGCTGAGATGTTTTGAGGTACTCAAGCAGAATAGCAACTGCAAGTAATCTCAAGTAATAACCTTTAGTTTAGCCAAGTGGGGGGAGGTTCCTGTGTTTCTGTTGCCTTCGTTTTTCACGTTTTCTGCTCTAATTAACATATAGTCCATAGTTCCGTTCGGCAATTTTGTATACCATATCGTACCGTCATTCTGACCATACATAGTTTCGTTAGAGAATACAGAAGCGGAAAATAATGGTTGTTGCATTCTGTTTTCGAGCACTGTATATCTATTTCACATGCCGAACTAAATGGTCATCACACTTCCTTTTGAATAGGTAATAGTTCTGGAATCTGCTCTGTCCAAAAGTCAGGTCTGTTAATGCGACTTTTGTCTTCATATGCTAATGAATCACATGATCCTAGCTCGAATGGAAAGTGCAAATTTGCGATCAATATGGGTCGTAAACTATCTTTATTTTCACGATGCACCATCAGACGAATATGGAGTGCACAGAGTGAATGAAAACTGCTTTGGATAGGGGCAAAATCGTCAAGTTTTGCTGGTCTAAAGCAGTCCAAATGCATATTTGTTGTAGGTGCAGCTTGAATCGTCCGATCGACGATATTAAATACACGTGACAGTTTCATCATACTACCAAGTAAAATCAGTAGCAGCTTTACGAGCCGGAATTTATAAATTTCGATCTTTCATACTACTACTGAAGATGCACGAGTTTATCATCGGACTGTTTTGTAAAGAACAAGCACTCGTGGTGTATTTACTTAGTGGGAATTGTGCAAACTGACAAAAGAAAAGGAATTGATAAGGTACTCGTGTGGAAACAAATATGTAGTGAATAGAAAGTACCTGAAAGTATTCTGGAAGAAAACTGACTGTGTGGATTACTAAAATCACTCACAACGGTATCTACAAGTACGTCTCAGGTCGCGACTGCATTAAGAGGTGCACTGTGTTTTAAACCGTCCTACTAACTCGAATTAAGACCCCGTTCTGCACGCGAACTACCTCGTTTTATTAGCGAAAACAAAGAATATATGGGTTGTTAGCCCATCTGTCCACACCTTGCCCACACAGCTTTGGTTCGACTGGTGTGGTCGACCACGTCTTGAGGCTTAAGCAACACTGACAAGATTCACCTCTCTTTTCTCGACCCCCTCCACCGATCGACTGTCCTGTCACCCGAGATTCTGTTGTCTCAGGCCTTGGGCTTGGTACCGCATCAGTGGCGACCGCCAGCGCTGAGTTAACACGTTCGCTTACACTGTGTAAATCCCAACACCGAGTTATAGTATTTTGAAGAAACCTGCAGTGTAGGACGTATAACCACTAACGAGACATTTATGAAGTAAATAATTAAGTCAACTCACGGAGTACTAAAAACATGCTGTAACCTCCATGTCCTGTGATTGGTTTTCCATGGACGGCCCGCGCGCAAAATCTCCGCTTGCAACTCCCGTCATACCAGCTCTCTTGTGCACACCAAAACGCATCGGCCCACAGAATGACTGGACAACATGATATTCAAAATCCAAATAGAAACACACACATACATCCAGTCAGGCTGCATCTTTATTTGACAGACTGGGTTACTTGGGTCTGTCTCACTGGCTCCAGTAAGAAGATTCTTCTGCCTTCGAATCATCTCGTTTTATTAACGCAAAACATACGCTTTATACCAGACGGATGATGATCATAACCACAAATCCGGAAAAATGCACTGGTCAACTTGTTATTCATAAATGGCTGTTCCGGTTGGGCAGTTTGTTTGTAACCCGACTGGTTGTTTCAGCTCCGGTCGGTTCAAACAACTGTTGACTACTGACCGGTCCATCACTTGCTTTCGCTGGCTCCGATCTTATCTTTTATTCTGCACAAGCAATGACGTGCTGTGTGCTTGCCGAACCATCGATCTGCTTCGCTGATTATAGACTGATATACATCTACGATAACGAAAGTTTACTGGAAAAGACGACGTAGGCCTAAATCTAATATGAGACTTTTATTACCAAAAGTAAATACACGAAACGCGTGGATAGCCTGAAGCTCTAAACAGTTACGATGCTGACACTCGGAGGGAATGGGGTTTATGACATTGGTCTGCACGCCAGTGTCAATCAAAAACTGAAGCTGTGAGATGTGATCTGTGATAAAGCGGAGACAGCAGGGCGACAGAGGGCCAACGAGTGCTGCTGTACCTACTCGTTGGCCGGCGAATTGCCATGGTAGTCGTGGAAGGTGCGCAGAGGCGTGCACTTCCGGAAGCTTGCGCGGTACTAGCGGTGATATCAGCACCATCGGAAGAAGCCGGACGGGTAGGACTACGGGGCGGGAAAGTGACGGCGAATGAGGGTCGGGGAGCGGCTACGAGGTGCCCAACGTGAAGACTGGACAGCAGTCACATCCGTGGGAAGGGCACTGAGTTACGCAGCAATATCGGTCACAGTCTCACCCGTGGTGGCTGTGGTCGGATGAACCCACTGACTAATTTGTGCGGAGAAGGCTTCAGTGAAAAGGTCCGCCTCTGAAGTCAGCTAGTCTAATGATACTCCACGTACGAGAAGCGCCAGAATGCACCGCGCCTGTTCGGGCGGCTGCCACATCCCCAGCAGGCCGCCAACTTGGATATCCTGGGTCAGTTGTCTCATCCGACGCAGAAGTTGTGAACGCTTCTGGCCGCCGAGGAAAATGCCACTAGGAAGCTGACAAAGACGGGTTGAGTCAGATACACCAGTAAGTTCCAGGATGACCTGGCAGAGCAGACCATACTTCTTGTCTGCAGGTGAATCAGAGACTACGTCCTTGAAGTTCAGCAGCGAGATGCACATACTTCTACTGCTGTGAGGTGATTCTGGAAGCAGCAAACTGCCTCCAGATGGGTAAGCCAAAAGGGAGGTGTTCCCTGGGATAAATGGTACTGCTTTCACTGAGCGAGCCGTAGAAATAGTTCCAAACACCGCCTAGTCCGGCATGATTTACTTGGATTCATCCAGAATGAAAAGACCGCGATGAGATAGATATTTAGTGACAGACTAAAACCGTTATCACTTTAAATCACCAATACATATATGCACAACGAACACTGTGACGAACGGGGAGGAAAATCGGAACGAGCCCATCAATTTAGATGCGCGAGTCACCTATACGAACACGATTCCCGTCCAACGATCAAAATGAGAAAAATGACAGACATTGATGGATTTGATGATTGTATTAGTCATCCTGTTGAGTTGACATGAGATGGGAGGTTAGACGAGCTAACGACCGAAGCCGACGAGTCAAGGTGTGTCAAGTTTTCAGAGCCACTTGGAAAGAAATGGCAATGGGCTAATGCAAGGACAGCACCAGGTTGATTTAAATAAAAAGGCTTCAAGCAACCAGTCAACTGAAGGAACTGAAGCTAACCTGTAGAAGTGACTGACTAGTTACGTATCCTAATGGGTGACTGATGAGAGCCATCCACATGATATATAGGATTTCTCAAACGGGCCTGTCTGTCCTGGAGGTGGATAAGTACTTTGAAGTACAATTGCACCTGACTGTAAGCCACTTCATGTGACTATAAAGGATTATTCGAGTTAAGATGTAGAACTTATAGTTGGTGGGAAACCTGGTGCCGGAACTGGATGAGCTCCTGAGGAGTGCCGATAGCAGACCTAACTGTAAATGCCTATTTATAAACAGGGCGCGCCCAAGCTCCAGGCTCGCAATTTGCATTTTTAATGAGTTTCGTACTTTGGTGTCAGTGAAGAGCTGCTGCAATATCAGCTGTAGTATATATCCCCTGGGCTCTATTTTGGAAGTGGTCGAACGTTGCCGATGTGTAGCATTGCAAGAGCCATACAAGTTGACTCTCAGCGGCTCGACTCCCGCCAACGCCAGGTGATACGGTGCCCATTAAAGGTTATTGTTTGATAACTACAGTAATCAGTTCACTGATAGAAGTTTTCATTGGTTTCCTGATTTTTCGATGATGGATTGAGTGTTCTCACCATATGACAAATCATATCGTTTACCTGTGACAGCTGTTCCTCAAAATGTCCAACTTCGAGGACTCCGTCGAGAGAACAGACAACCATAGTCTCACCACAACCACACTCTCTTTGGTGTACTGCCAAAACCATAAAGCCTTAATGGCCAGAGATAAAACAGTTGATTGATGTTCAACAACGGTAAAATCTCTGTTCATGAATGATAATCCGTATGTAGTGTCGTAAAGCAGATGAGTAAATTTCACTAAGCAAGGAAATACCTACGTCAAAACCCAAGTATAGGTACATGTAGATCAGCATCTGTTGTATCGCGTATTCAGTAATCAGAAGAAAGGCGCACTTCTGAGGGTAAACGCATATGCCGCAGCGACATACGGTAAGCGCCAGACAAACGAGCACGTGAAAACGCAAACAAGTATGCAAGTGCGTCAGTCAGCGATGTGTGGTCGGAAGCGTAAGACAACTGAATAATCGGATTAGGAGGTGCAACGTCGTGCAGCACGTGATACGATCTGATTGGTTAGTGCTGTCCGAGACGAAGTACGACAAACGTCAACTGTGTACGTGTGTGCATGATTGCGGGCGTGCGTCCATGATTGCACGAGGTGTAGATTATCCGTGAGTGTGACCACATGACTATATAGGCCAAACAACAGCGTCCAACGGACAATTGATACATGTGCCGTCAGTGGGTGGGTGTACGGTATTGGCGGGCTTAGGCAGTCGATCGCGGGATACAAACGGTTATTGGATGTATAAGCGAAAGGTGAAAAATAGTGACTAGATGTCAGTTTATGGTCAACAGAACCCTGGCAAACGCAGGTGGCGTAAATAACTGTCGTTTAACGCCATTGTCTCATAAGTCTTTCGTTTATTTTTTATCGTCCAGCCATTTAAGCTTATCAACCATTTGTTTGCCATGTTTCCGGGAAATGTGTGCACACTTATGAAGTTTGTCTCCGAGATAACTGACCAACAAGCGATATTATTTTCCTGAACTACTCCATCTTCAGACCTTGGGTATTAGTAACTAGTTCGTGACCTTTTTAAGGTAGCACTTCGTTGGCTGCGAAGAAGTTTCTTCTCAAATCTTGTGTGAGCCTCCCCTCCCCTTACTTCTCACAATACATGCCTACAACCTTTCTCATCTTAAAAGCAGTATCAATGAACTGGCTTTGACGTAAAATAGCCTCACAAACTCCTACCACTGTATGTTTCGAATCGTGGTGTTCACCCCTTTTACTGTAAGTCACTTCTTGTGTAACAAGTATTACTGGACTTGTAACTGACGAATGGTTCGAAAACCGTGCATTGAAACTATCACGGCAAAACTTGAATATGCAAGGCAACAATTCTACTTTGAACGATGCCTTCGTGACACCTTAGGGTATCTCTGCAAACGCGCTCTACTATCAGACAGCGAATTTACGGGTTTTTCTCCAAAGATCATAGCCCGTTTATATTCGCTTTTATTGTTGTTCTCTTAAAATTGAGCGTTCTCCTTGCTTTTGAATAAATATTCGTTCACGATGCAATAGATACAACTTTGATGATAGTACAGAATGCTGCAGTTTCTCTTCGTAGTTATTCAAAATAGAATAAAGGTTCAGCTTTTTGTGGTGAATTGTTTGTCTGTGCATCGGAGACTGATTTGAGACAAAACAAACTAATCATCGACTTCGGTGGTCAACGAAGGTAAAGTGCTCTTTAGACATCATTCTGACCAATGAAAATGTCACGTTGCGTATTATCAATCACATCAGTCATTTGATTCCATAAAATTATAGGATTTGTTCACAGCGAAGAAGAAAGGTGCACTTTGACCGTTCTTTCAAATATTCATCATTATTCTGCACCACTTCCGTTTACACAATCTGTGCATGTCACTAGTGGCTACTAAACGACAGAAAAACGAGTAGTTGTGGTCCATATTGCTGGCAGGCTGATCTTTATGTTGGCTAACAGACTGAAGCACACAAGCTCCTCCTCACTACATTGACTTTTTTGGCTGTATATTTCTACCACGTTTATCTTTTTCGTAATTAAATGCTAGTCCCACGATTGGCTGTGCGACCTTTTGTTGTGAACTTGATTCATGTCATTAATGTATCGGAATCCAGATCAGTTCGAAGTGTATCGAAAAAATTATGCGCCATGTGATCTTTCATCCGTAAGTGTTTATTGTTCGGCTGTAAACTGGTCTTGAGAAAGGTTACCCGCGGTAACCGAAACGTCGACTAACCATCATCTTCTCCGATAACGCTGTGTTATCAAACAATAAACACTTATGGTGAGTTGAGCGTTCAAGCTGCATGATGAATCATATTATATACAAATCTAATCTCCTACTACTCACTTGCAAATAAACACTTACCCACTGATTAATGTCACTTAGGAATTGTTCTCACTATCAACACGTCACCCCGAATCCGTTACTCGAAGGAAACTTTCGCTCGGATTAGAAACACAGTATGTTCCGTCCCACCACCCACAACTCTTTTTTAGTGAAAGCTAGTCTAGACCAAGTCAGACTGCGAAACGCAAGCTTACCGGTTGGCAGACTGCCTTTAGTCGTACAGCCTCAAGGAAGATGACAGTTCCCGTATTGGTCAGTACTAACATTCGGTCATCTTTTGAAAAGATGTCGTTTCTAACCGACGTTCTGAACTCTCGGATTGACACGAACACCTGTGTGACTTGTATCCAAGAGTCTTGGCTAAATAATAATATTGAAGAATAACTTGTTCTTCTTAAGAAATTCGAGTGCTTTTTTCAAGACAGAAAATAGCGCCACCTGTTCTTTGACGCTGTTATATCCGTTGTGGTTCCATTACTCTCTGACTGCTTATGCATTGGTTTCGGTGATTTTATTCATGTGCTCACGTATCCTTTACTTGTCTTTGTTTTGGGTGATCTCTGTCTTATCCCAACCAAGAGAAAATGCTGTTTCAGGCAGAACTATAACAAACCATCCCGAGATTTTTCACTTATAACTGAAAGCTCCTGTTTCAACAAGTAATCATGCTTTCGTTATCATCGAACCCTAAAGTTATTCACGTTTAGCACACTGTTCACTCGTCAGGACAAAACAAATAAAGGTCATCTCTAGAAATTTGTCACTGATCAACATTACCCTTCTTTAAAGATCCCTCTCCAGTGTTTCTTCGTGGCTTTCTCTCAATCGCTCTCTTTTTCCGCTAGACTAATCTAAGAAGACATTGAGTACGGTATTTGATGACTGCATCCCAATACTTCCAAATGTTCTGAGCGTAGTTTATCCCTTTCTCGTTCCTCATACCCTTAGTGACCGATCAGCCATCAACAATGTGCACGTTTCCAGAATTAACTAGGTCATATACTTAGGCGGCAAAACCAGCACCGACTTTCAGTGTTCTTCTTATATCCTTGATTGTAATATAGAAAAACCTACGCAGACTGTCTTTTCAAATTCGTAGGATAAGGCGGTTTCGTGCCAAACAAACTTTTACTTTTTTTCTTTTGTCCATCAATGTATTTTCTTAATCTTACTCTACTGCTCTCCCGTAATCTGTCCGGGTCTACGTAGAAAATATTTCATCACTTCCATCCCCTCTACCATGACTGATGGGCATGCCATTGGCATCACTCCACGGGTTTCGCACTTAGATTCATCCCCTCTCGCACTCATATCTTTCACAACTCTACAGTGCCTTATTTAGCACGCACTCTGGTTGACAAGATGAAAGCCACAGAGGTACGTAACATGTACCTCGGTGACTGAACCAGTTTTTTTTCTGCAGTATTTTTTTCTGCTTATTTCAAAGTGATATTGTACAGTTACCGTCCTTTTGGCTGAAATGTGAATTTATTAACCTGCTGAACTCCTCAATACAACGCAAAACTATACGATATTACCGACATACACACTTAGCTGAATAACACACCGACTGACGCGTTTTCTTGATGGTGTTTCGTGGTTCGATCGTAGTATATTTCGATTTGGGATTTGGGGCAATGATAGCCCGTATTCCGAGTACAACTGACTACTCCAAATAGCCAAAGTATATGACTAATGTGAAGCAGTTTGCGAAATTTGTGCTGGATCTAGCGTATACCGTTGCATCTACAGATTCTGAGGAGGAAGTGAGCGCTAGGGTACACCACACCAAATATAAGATTAATTTACCTTTATCTCCCAAAATCGATAGGAGTGTAATAATGATGCCAGTAGAAAATGAAACTGACTTGAAGTGCAGCGATTTCGGCGGTTGCAAAGAACAAATTGAACTACTTCGTGTGGTAACTGAAATGACTCTTTTATATCCAAAACAGTTCGTCAAACTTGGAATTGAATTACAGAATGGTTTACTTTTATTCGGTTCACTGGGTACTGGTAAGACGTTCTGTGCGCGACCTGCGACGTACAGAATTGATGCATCCTTCAATAGTGTTGTCGGTACATAGCCGGTTGGCGAACGGGCTTGCATGGTATGAGAGTTGTTTGAGTCAGCCCGCAGTAAAGGGGTATGTGAAATATTCTTTGATGAAATAAAGGCCGTTGGAAGTCCACTTTTTGATGACACTTGGAAGTACTAACGAAGTCCAGAGTACAATGTTAGAGCTCAATTACCACTCGGATGGATTCGATCCACGAGGAAACATTAAAACTCTCATGGCCAGTCACTACCCTAATACCTTGAACCCTGTTTCAGTTCATACTGGTGGTTTATATATAGAGGGTCGAACACTCATTTGAGATCTATGCTCGATCAATATTCATCTTGAAAGATGTTCGGCACTAGCTGCTTGTTCACCTCCCTCTAAATAGTACGGTTGCCGAGATAGGAATTGTGTGCTTGAAGGCCGGAATTTTTGCCATTCGACGAAGGCGGAAGAAGAAACTACATGCAAAATCGTCAAAAAAGTCAGTTTTTTCAACTTGCAAGGAAAAATCGAGTTTTCATGCGAATGGGCAATGGGTACGAAATGACTTGTGAACCTGTGGTATCGAAAGAGGAGAAAGAAGTGGGAAACACGGAATATAGGTCATGGAGAATGGCCTGTGTTCCATGTGTATTTTCATATAATCTGACTTCTCTTAGTCCGAAGCAGAGATTTTGTGAACGAGTAGTTAAGTGAACCATGGTCGATCCATGAAAAGGGGCAGTCCAGCGTGGGAATTTGGCGGCTGGTGCAACCTTCAATCAATCCGTCTATGAAACTACTCTTGGTTGACTTCCGTTGTTTTCCACGTGCACTTTTCTACCTTACCTCGGAGACCATCTCCAATGTTGTTGCCACCGACCGTGTTTGCCTTTGACTCAGTAACCTGGACCAAGTAGATCGCACTTGTATCCGACCAGCCTCCACTCCCATGTGTTTACTTGTTTATCTACTCCCACTGTGTAACGCATTTTGTAACCTTTCTATGACAGTAAGGATAGATGTTATTTATCTTTAACCCATGCATGTGGCCGGCTAGTTGTTGGTCTTATCTTCTCACGTTGCTTCCTAATAACCTATGGTTCTAAGCTGTCATTATTTGCGCATTCTTTGATCCCGCTGTGCTGTCCTGTTCATTGGCCCACTGGCTTCCCGAGGCCGTGCGTGGGTTCGAATCCCGCCGGAGTCAACAACTTTTAACATTTGGATCATCTCATAACACTATGTCTGTTTAATTACGCTCTCTTATCGGATTGCTTACCACCTCCACTGTTTTCTTGCCGTTTTAGTACTCTGGATACCAGGTACCGA
Organism: Fasciola hepatica; assembly: GCA_948099385.1. NCBI lineage: Eukaryota > Metazoa > Platyhelminthes > Trematoda > Plagiorchiida > Fasciolidae > Fasciola > Fasciola hepatica. The sequence continues at coordinate 869,467 of CANUEZ040000131.1, forward strand.
CTAGATCCCGAAAATGGCTTAAGAGGCGGGCAACAAACCAAAAGCTCCAACGGTTGCAAAAATACGGCAGAAGTCAGCGGAATAGGTGAAGGATAGTTTGTATTGAAACATTATCGATCACGTATTAGAGTGACACCGGACACGATACTAGCTAGGGGAGCTAAGGTTCAACCGTCCACAAGCATAGAGGTCAGAAGTGTTTTTCAATTGGCGGAAACCAGTTGTGCTTATAGCAAGCAGACAAACAACGCACAGTCCTGTGGCATCGAACAACATGCAAACTGCCTAGAGCTACGTACTAATCAGTTATGTTTATCTATAATAATTTTTGCTTACGAATTTACACATTCAAACCCAGTCATCTCCAGGTCGCTACACCTTCATTATCGTTCGATTTTCATGCATTCGTCATCATGATTCACACCCGCAGTTGCTTGTTCAATGTTCGTTTTGTCAGGGCCATCTTGGCTCTCCCCCACCCCACCCTCCTTGGGTCCCATAACTTGAACTGCCGCTCCATGCTGTCACCGAACACTAATCGTGATTGGTCATTCTTCCCCACCTATCTCATTGTCTGCACCCTTATTTATTATTCGACTTTGCTCTCGACCCTGATCGCTTGCGCTTGAGACCCCATTTTGACTGGTGATTTGATCTCCACTAACTAACGTGTACGTTTCGGCCGGACTGCCCACAGATTGACGTGTGTATTCACTAGCGTTGGATTGTTAATTCTTTACAATACGTGTAGATTACTGACTCCCTTTATATGACTTTGAGTTTCGGGTTCGTGTTCTACGAGTCACTTAATCACTGGACAGCGGTTCAGTTACAAACCTCTTGCATTATTTGCATCGAAAAGTCCACGCCATGTGCAGGAATCGAACCGGGAGCCTTCTGCTTATCAGGTAGTTGCTCTACTAGCTGAGCTCTCACAGTGCGACTATTAGACGTGAATAACGCTCTCACTAGTTCAATTCCAACTACAGTTGGTTGTCGAATAACTTGACGCGGGGATTATTGTATAGCGGATACATTCAGTCTGTTGGCAATCATCATTTGCCACACATGAGGACTCAAAACTGGTTGTGGAGCATTTCGGGTTTCACATTTTAAAAATCTTTTAGTTTCTTCTACTTACTATAAGATAATATACAATATTTCTGGAAGAGCACTTCGATCAATCAAAACTGTCTGATGGGAAAATAAAAGGTGTCAAGAAACGAAAGTAAGACTTCAGGATCCTAATTCCACAATTATAACCATTCTGTACCTGCTTGAACTCTCAGAATACATGAGGAAGACAGAGTTTTAACCTATTGACAACTGCAGACGCTTCCATCATAAGAAGACGTAATGATATCAGTTTAGAGTATTCTAATAAACCCCAACCCTCCCTCTTCCAGTCAGGTGATCCAGTCATGTTCGTATGTTCGCTATCACCATCGAGTTCCGCAAACAAATAAATGGTTATGGCAGAATCGTTTTTATTAATGCAGAGAACATAATGGGGTGTTGCACTGTGTTGGTTGATTAGGCAGATGACCGTAAAATTCCAACAAAACTGAGTCATTCTTACGTATCCAAACTTCATTCGCCATTCGAAGTCCATAGGAACACTACCAATGAGCAACCATTTCAACTGAACTGTTCAAAATCATCGTCAATTACAACGAAAATCCAAGGAATTCTAACCGGTAGCTGCTGAAACGCGGTCGGTGGACAAGATGGTGAGACCCTCACTATTGTCATTAGTAGTTCAACGGTGAGAACAATATTTGTAGATTGCCTAATGAATCAAACTGTTCGAAGTACGAAGATCTACCTCCTTCTTCGAAAATTCCCTGGTCGACTTGACTGATTTTCTGAACAGATACTCTCACCGAGATGATCAGTTTTGATTGCAGCACCTTAGCGAATGCGTTAGCTGACGGTCGTTCACTAATTCGACCGCATTGGCATTCTCGAGAGTCATTTTGAGTGGCGTTTACTAAAATAACGTGCAGTATGTCAGCGAGGCCTGAAAACGTCCTTGAAACAAAGATAGTGCACCTTTTACCATCAAAACTTCAGCCAAAACCAGCAATTCTTTGCAGGCAACCCACAATCCTTTAACCACGACCTAAGGTTCTTTAGCCACAATCCACAATCCTTTAGTGGCGACCCAAAGTCCTCTAGCCTTGACGCACAACCTTTAGCATGCCGCTGCAGGCCAGGTAGATCAAAAGTATGGGAATATTATGACAACGATGAATGCTGGAACTTGTTTTTTTACAAGGATTGGTGTTGGAAAGGTGGCTGAGGAAATGAGAAGCTGTGACCATTGTATTCTGCGTAGTTTACCGTGGTAAGGGTATCAATTGCTGCACCACTCATTGTTGTGTTCAGAATTCAGAGAACAGTGCGCAACGGATCCGTTTATTAGCACATCAGAAAACATGCACGTAAGCCGGCAAGCAAGTAGGTGAGTGAATCATCTATTGGCAAGCCCAAGCATGATAATGTATCACGTGGAAGGGAACAAAGAATCAATGTCGGTCTCATGCCCACCCACCCGCATGTGATTGGTAAGGTGCAACAAAGCAGAACTTGAGTAGACAGGCATCATGCACGCGAGTGCAAAGCCAACAGGACCAGAATGAATCACGTGCGAATGCCAATGACACATAGGTTGACCGCACAACATCACCACCCCCTTTCCGGAGAAAATCCACGCTGCAGTACGGGTAACGTATTTGTAATTGTACTCGAAGTATCAAAAGCAACGGAAGTAGTGGGAGTAGCCGTAGCAATGGTCACCGTAATGGTAGTAGTGTGGTGGCTTGTATATACTACTTCACAAGTAGCTGATTGCTGAAAACGGAACTATGGATAGTAGTGGATTAACAAACAGCGCTATCTCCAAGGAACTAAACGAAATAAGGTAAACGACGGCATGCAAATCACACAACTGCTCCTCCGTCTGGATGGTGACTGTCTCCGAGTAGACAGGACAGCTATTTGGCAAAGAAGTATGTTTGTAACATTTGATTAATTTTGTTCATACTTGAACAAGCCAGTTCCACTGAAATTATTTTTTATTTCAGGTATGTCTTGTGAATCATGACAGTAGTAGTGGCACCAGCAATCGCCGTAATTGTGGTAGTAGTATGAATTATAATCCTGGCAGCACCAGTGTTATCATTATCGACAGTAGTAGTGGTAGTAATAGTCACTGTAGTAGTATTGGTAGTCGTTGTGCAAGTAGGAGTGGCAACAGTATCAACGGGAGCTTTGGTTATAAGAGTGATGACAGTAGTAGCATTTGTGGTATTGGCGATAACAGTAACAGTAAGCATACAGTGCTAAAGCACAGGTTACTAAACAGCGCCCGTATAAAGAAGGATACGCACAAGTCGTAGATTCAGTAGCAGCAGTAGGACGCATATGTGAAAAAACGCAGAGAGTTATCCATCGTCAGTGTAATGGTGGATGAACACTAGGCATACATGAACAAGAGCGCTGTACCACAAAACAAGGAGTGAGACCGCGTATGCCTTCTGAGAGAAGTCCTCACAGTTTCAAACTGCACTGTGGTTTCATGTCATACGAATGCTGAGATAGTGTAGAAATCTAAATAACGTCATCTTCACAGAAAACCTTGTGATAAACCCTTTTGAGACTAACCCTTCAATTCGCTTTCGTTGCTTGTAAGTAGACACCAATAGGTTTTTGATTAAACCAGAATAAAGACATCGGTGCAGCACATTCGAACTGTTACCCCCAATTTGTTATTTTCTTTAAATTATGCGCAAACTAAATCTACTAATTACACTGACATAGCAGCCAAGGTGTGTAAACTGGTCATATTACCGGAATGTTTTTTTCACTTAGGCCCCTACGGAGAGATTGTACGACACAGGAGTCAGTCGCTGTACAAGCAACAATTCAGTACCCTTGGAAAACCAGCGGTGGAAGAGCGGTATATCATGCAATGTTTATCTTCAATAAACAGTTGAACGTGTAGTGACCTCGATCGTCCTGAGAAAATGACGATTTTGCGAACGTCATACTGCATTTATTTTCCCTACGAACTTTTCTGAAGCTTGGCTTTGACAGCACTGCTTTCTTCGGTTATGTACGTTTCACTGAGCTAATCTTCGCGAGGTTTCCGTCTACCTTGCTTTTGACACACTTTCGGTTTCCGCCGACTGTACAGGCTCTGTTTGCTTTTCGCTTCGCCGCTGCATTCGTTTGTTTTCGTGTATTTCTCGTATCGGCATTATTTCGGTGCCACGATGTATAAAATACGCTGCAGCATCTGTCTACCAACTCGAGTCTTCTCCATCCATTCGATCGAGGGGATTTTGTTGGTGGTTCTTGTGAGAACTGATAGAAAACACGTTCATAAGCCACCAGTCGAACGTCTTCTATAAATGCCAGCCTTCATATCCTGGTGGTTATGTGTCCGACCCACAGTCGTTCACCCCGGGGGCTTGAGGGATGGGCGTTGCTAATGATTTCTAACAAAGATGAAATGGCTGTGCAGTGCTACCATGATTTTTAATGTTGAAATGAGGGTAGATGCTCCATTTATAAATCAACTCTACTACTTACTTTCTATAATTCTCATAGCTTTCTTTCGGCTCCCATTCTCGTCTTCGTGCATAAACACCATAGACAGTTTTCTGCACTGACGCTTGTTTGCTCACCGCGGAAGCACACAAAGGCGTACAGAAGAATCACACGTTTGACCAACAGGATAAAAAAAGGTCTACGGGTGATGTCAAAATTCAAATGAAAAATGTTTTCTCCGAGATTTTTCCAAACTAATATCAAACAAAGTATGGAAACATAAAATTCTCGTCAAGTAGATATTATCCATATCAGCTTTGCAAGATTTTGTGAGAATTTGAATTCCTTGATCATTTTTAACGTGATTATTTTGATTGATGCTCGACAGACGAAATGTAATGGGTGATGGAAGGTGAATAATTTTTAAAATCATGACAGTAACTCGATGGGGAGGTTTACATATTGATCCTGCCAGGAGTAATTCCTTTTGTGGGAATGTCGATTATGCCACTGCTTAGAAGAAAGAATCAAAAGTAATGCAAACACATTTAGAAAACTCTGTATCGTCTGGTGGTGTATTTCAAATCTCGATGTTGATGGTAGGTTCACGAGAAAAAAGATGCTGACTTTTTTGGAGTGTATGACCATGAAATATATGTTTTATGAGCATGGTCCGTTAAACGTTGAGGTTATTTTCGTGACGGTGGGAAAATGGAAGCACCTGGCATGAAATTTTCAACTAGTTAGTAAATAGGAGAGTGATAACGTCATGGTTGTTGTATTGTAAATCAGAACACGGAGCTCCCGCAGCGTACGTAAACAAGCATGCATATAATCTGTGCCAAGCACGGACTACGCGGGCATTATGGACAAATCAACCAATCAATTTACAGTGACTTTGTGAGGGACATAAACAACCAATCATAGCACTGCACGTAAGCACAAGGGAAGATAGTCAGACAGATAACGTGGTGCGCATGCACATAATGCACACACAACATCACACCTCCATCACCAACGTCTTATGCGTTTATGCAGTGCTCAAAGGGTTTCGGAGTTCGTGCGTGCACATAATGCACACACAACAATTATAGTACATTTGTATATCTTTCTGTGCAAGATTTTGCACAGAACCTTCCCGTAAGCAAATAAGTGTATGTTAACTGTGGCGGAAGGAGGACTACTTTGCTGCCAGGTAGTGTCAGGTTATACTTCCTGAGCGAATATTAATCTTCTTGTCGCGAACATGTCCATTTATTTGTTATACATCTTTGCAGTGGCGAAAGCGTGGAGATTTTAAAGTTTCCCTTACAACAAATGCCCGATGACAGCCCTGATTTGATTATAAAGGCGGATTTTTAAAATTTGGCGAAATAAGTTGATGCACCATCTCCAAACTGACAAAACTCTTTCTCAGGGTGTAACTTTGCATGTCAGGGGCATTATTTACAAAAAAAACGACACTTTCATTCAGATTTTGACAGTATCCGTATGAATAGGGAGGAATATCCCACTGATTGTTTATTTATTCACGCAGCCGGAAAACATCCGTGGGAAACCCGTGGTATCCAAAATCCTAAATGATGTCCAAATCTGCCATTCGTCTTATCTATACATGATGGATGGGCATACGATTTGGTTTTCACCCCAAAACAAATTTCTGTTCGCACCACCGCTCACGGACTAACGTGCATAATATCAGCCATCGATCGATCTGTCCAGTTTCGGTTGTTCCACGACTGTGAGCGATGGGAAGGAAGGTTTTTATATCCATCCTGAGGAAAATGGCCTTTCTAGCGGTATGAATAGTTTTTAGCTGGTAGCTGGATGTGTGAAATTTTGACTTTTGCGACATAGCACTTACCCGTGAAAAGACGATATGATGTGGTTGTCTCGAATCACTAACTCCAGTAACCAGACTGCACTACGTCCAGGTCACGGATCTCAATCAAGAGCCACCGAAGCCCGGATAGCAGTCAGCAAGATCTGCATGTCGGCAATATTATCCACTGAGGAACAAAACAGACATGTTCCAAATAACCATTCCGAAGCTAACTTAGTGACATCGAACTTATGTAGATGTTGACCCATCGGTGAACAGAGAGAACGATCAATACAATATGAGGGCATCATGGGTGATAAAAAAAAGAACGACAGAGAACATGAGAGTAGGAAATATGAGCTATAATACTAGGCTGAGTATATTCAAGTAGGTGGGAAGTATGCGGCAGAACAGCTGCACCAGTGTATACCGCAGGACGGTGTGAAGCGTGATTAACAGAATACATGTTTGGTACCATCAACTCACACAGGCCGTTAAGTCGGTCACACAAGGTTTCAAATGGACATCCACTTCTTTTAACCTTGATCACGAATACAGCTGCCATGAGAACAGCAGGCCCATGAAACGCTTATTTTAATGGGTTATCTGTAAAGTCATATAACTTCTTCGTTACAGATGGCGATTCTTCATTTTTAGAAGTACAAAACCTACTCGCATCCATTTTATTGCCTAGTCATTTAACAGCTAACAGTTTTTGCTTCACTTTGAAGAAAATGATTAGTTTTCTTATTTTTTACGGATATTAAAACCAGGTGAGATTGAAAAACCGAAAATTGCATTAGCGCTGAATGTCATTGTTTTGCCTCTGTTAAGGGAAGAACGTGCGTGACGCTCGTGAAAAAGTGCGTCGAGTTTGCGATGACAATGCTCTACAAGAACATCAATGCCAACGATGGTCACGGAATTCCCCATTGGTGACTTTGATCTCCTCGTCAGTCGAGAAAGCCGGCCGAGGTTGATACCTGTTACGTCCCGAATTCCGTAGATAGAACAAAAGCGCCCATGCATGAGGAACGTTTATTGAGAAACAAGGAACGGCAAGTAGCTGCGTCGGCACCAGAACAACAATGTTCCAGCAAACATGAATTGTCAATCAATATCAGTCTGCCACGGAGTAATCTGCATGTGATTGGTGGAACAGGACAGTGTATATCGTGGTACAGACTGGTATAGAAGGCACAAGTGTGAAGCGGACGGGATAGGAGTGAATCACGAGCGGATGCTCAGAGTGCATGGATAAGCGTCACAGCATCATGTGACTGATTCGACCACACAACAATACCGACAAAATGTAGGTATTAACTGAATCAAACCACCGCTACACGACACGAGAGGTTGAGGAAACACTGAACATACGCCATTCGACGACTTCAAGAAACTGGGCTAACAAAAGCTATCTCGGGAAAAATGAATAGTATATCATTGGTTGATCTTTGTTTCTTAATAAGGCAGTATACTTTTCAAAACAGAAAAAATACGTCATGACTTTAGCGCCAACCCAATGACTGTATCCATGAAAATCAGATTTTCCAGTGAGTAAACTAGCGATCATAACGGTCTTGCATGTGAAGTGCAGGATCATATATCACGCAGCTATTGCGTGGGAAGCATTTGGACGTGCACAAGTGTTTGAGCTTGTGTTTATGAGTAGGTAGGTAGGCAGGTGGATGGGTATGTGTGTGTGTGTGTGTGTGTGTGTGTGTGTGTGTGTGTGGCGAGAATTATCCAACGTGATTGGATATTCTGTGCTTGAGACGGGTCAATTATATGGGCAAAAAGTTGTTACCACGATCAGTAGGTTCAGAAGAATGTCCTAGAAAGATTCAGAAAACCTCCTGTTTCTACGGGGCAAAACATAAAGAACTATACATAAAACTGTGGTTCATAGAAACTGTTAACTCATAATGCAACGTCTGGAAATGACCATTGACTGCAGACGTGAAACTTGTAGTGATTTGTGGGCCATTCAGGACCGGCACAATATTAACGAATGACCAGTTTAATTGATGTTTTATTATCTTTTCCTAGTCACTTTTGCTTCGCAGGCATGTCGATCTTTCACTAACTGATTTTACAAACCCGGATACTGTCCTTTGGTGTACACAATCGAACTCTCACTTTTTTGGTAAACACGGTTGTAGACACATCACGGCGATCTTACTACTACACATATTTTCTAGACACACACCGATTCCCAATAATCTCAAATAGAAACTTTCTGTGCTAACGTCATCCATGATTGCACACTTTTTCGTTTGCTCATGTTCCACAGATTCTTTAGTTCAAGGTGTTTACTCAAAGAACTAATTATAAAAACCTGCTCCTTGGGCGGCTGAATCAGAAAGATCAACCATCTCCAATGCGATCCTGGAGCACCTCGTTGATATAGTTTTTCTGCTAAACTAAGATGCCTTCAAATTGATCTGCACGACTGCGTGAACAAATATCAAAAGAGATCTACCGTAAACACCCAGTAACTGTTGAGTTAGTTGCTTCGTACCCAGAACCGACTCATCAAGCCAATAAGTCGGGCCAGAAACAAGTTGTGACTGATCGGATAAAGTGGTGAGTTGATTGTAATTGATTGGTTCTGAGTACCGACCTCTCATACTAGTTGAACTCCAAAACAACTCGAAATGTTTATTTGCCTTCCCGAACCGTTCAATGTGCTATTGAACGGATTTTTGAAGTATTATCACGCACAGGGTATTACGGAATCAGAAAACGAGTATTGCACAATGCGTACTGTAGTATTTTATAAAGTCCGTACGCATGCATAATATCATGGTATGTAAATAAAATAGAAAGAATGAAAGTCACATGTGTAATCATTCTTGAATACCACGTTCGCCACACGCTGAGATAGGCTCCGGATGCTTGTACTCTTTTTTCGGCACTACTCGTGTTATTTTTCTAATCTTATGACAGTGAACTCTTCAGATACTTCACTTGATCCGGGTTGAATATCAGAATCTGGAATAGGAGTATTTGTAAGCGAAACAACAGTGGAAATGTTCTCAGGGTGACCAGTGTTGAACCGTATCTGATGAGTGTCTTCGGTGGATTGGTGAGTCATGACAATCAAGTATGGTCACCATTCGATTACAGTTTAGTGCCAAAATTAGGCCAGTGGTTGGCTGTAACTCGATTCTCCCGAAAAGGTCACAACAGCAGAGGAAAACTTTCAAAAATAGTTCTTGAACAACTAGCCTTGGATATTTGTGCTGAACTTTTACCAGTATCAGGAATTTCGATATTGCAACATAGACATCTCTATCCTGTTAGACAACAGACTGGGGATCAATATAACGTGCCAACACTCCTATGGGCACGCACAAAGTTCTCAGCAAGCACAATAGATTAAGGGTGACGGGTTACGGTATATAAGTGACAACAAACAACTCCTTTCAACCAATCATCAAAGGATTTACCAGCCTAGTGGGTACCGTCGTCAGTTGCGATTGCTGGAGTCACTCCTCAGTTGAGTGTTTTACGTGAGACAGTCAGTATGAACTCGTCTGTGAGTGAATTTGTAGAAAATCCATCAGGTCAGCGTGAAAATCATTGACAACCGCCAGTATTTGCTCGAAAAGGGAACCAAAGTGATCTGCACGCACACACTGTTATGGTTTACATGGAACCGGTCACGGAAACCATTTAATTGGCGGAGAACGCTATTAGTGAAGGCAACTTCGACAAATCTTATCCGTTCTGACAATGTTGGCATTCAACTCAAGCCACCAATATGGCCGCCTTGAAAAAAACTTCATTCTACTAACATCACTCTTAGTGGTAAACAAATACAGCATAACATGTAATTTACAAAGAACTTTTGACCTTTGGATGGACGGGCCAAAATCAGAAATTAGGGAATCACAGTCAGTCAAAGAAGAATTGGAGATCTGAATTGGAATAGTGCGCCAGCCTACAACTGTCAGCTAGTGATGGGTAATATCTCTGGTAAACACATCCGAGGATCGAATTCGATCATCAGGGAAAAGGATTCCAATCAGATCTGGAAATTATAGATTCAGCACTATCCGCATCAATAATAAAGTGATGAAGATTGTCATTTGGATTAGATAAAGTCTTCGTAACACAAGGAGAATGGCTACGGAAAAACGCTAGAGCAAGTAAAGAATGGTCAACTTCAACGGAAGTTGGGCTGTGATTTGAATCAAACGTCATTCGAGAGAATTTACTCCCCTGATACGTACTGTTTATGTCTGAAAAATCCCGCAGAACACATTGAGAACAAAACAGCGCGGCGAACAAGCTCGTTTTCGGTTCTTCGTACTCATGCCAATACAAGAAATTGGGTATGACACATAACAAAAAGTGGATGATGATCTAAATGTGTCTTCGCACATGTGAATGTGCGTGTGAAATTGATCCCAATGTAGAATTTTCAATTGGTAACACACGCGTTCAGGAATAGGAAGTGGACCAAAGAAGCCTAACCGCTTGAACAAACTGTTTTTGAGCACACCGGTGTGGATCGCACCAGCGAATATTCACGGCTTCAGCTGTCGCTAGGATGCTATACTCGACAAATTCGATTCCGACTCATGGACTATTACACATGAAAAATGCAGACGGATTCCCCATTAACTGCCTTGATTTATTGCCCGGAACTTTGTAGGTGGTGCGAAAGGCGGTTACCCCTACCGCGTGGATTGACTCAACAAGGTATAAGCACACACGCTTGGCTAGAAAGCCATGTGGTGACAGACATTCTTGCACGCACACGCATACTGCGCACACCTGATCTAACCCCCGTGCATTCATGTTCGCGCGCCTGCAGTCATACACACAGGTGCATAGTTGGCTGCAGTCGTGCTTCGTACCAGACGGCACTGACCAATCAGATCGTAGTACGTGTTGAACGACCTTGTATGGTTTGATCCGATTGTACATTTGGATCTCGTTTTCATCGCATACAACGCCCACTCACACACTTGCTTACGTGTTTACATTTTCAGTTGCTTGTCTGTGCTCGCACTTGCCGTATTTTGCTGCTGCACACAACTTCATCCGCAATAACATGCCATCCCTCCGCTTACCGAATCTGGGACAAGACAGCGCCCGTAACCGTCTAAATTGCTCCCGTTTTCAGTCAAGGCAGGTGGTGCTCACGAACGCGCTCCGACATGCGCCTCGTCGTAAGACCAACATGCCTAGTTCCGCAGGTGCAGATGAATGACTGCACTACGGAAGGAGACCGTAGGATATGGAGGTTTCATTAAATGGAAAACAATCGGTTTGGAAGCAAACAGAATTTGTAACTGCACGCAGAATGTCCTACTGACTGCTCCTGATAATGTTCATTGAATAATTTCGCCTTTGAACAGCAAGAATATGTGTAGATGCTTCTTTATGGTTCACGTTTCCTTTGGCCTCTCTTAAATGCGCTGCGTTGTCCTGTCAGTTAACCGTTTAGGATAGCAGTTATGCAAGAAAAAACTCTGCATAAAATGAAACTCACTTGCTTTTTTGTTTTCCGAGCAGTTTTTCTTGCTCCATCAACCAAACAAAATATCAGATTTTTCTTAATTCTGAAAGGTACAAAACTGTGGACGTGGACATATTGTCCGTTCCATGTTGCTTTTCTATACGCTGGTGACTGATTGGAGCAAATGCTATCCGAGGCCGATCAATCATTTCACAGTGATCTTGTTCAATGAGTTTCAAATTCTTCTACGCGAGCAAGTTACAAACTCTTATTCCTTCGTACAAAAGCTTATAGATGTCGTGTTATCCCCTATCTGGTGCGGTTCCTTAACAAGCCTGACCAAACTATTTCTGAGTTAAGGGCCATACTTCTTTCATTTTCTTTCATCTTTCCTCACTTAAGATATGTCGTGCAATTATGTGTAGCTGAGTATTTATCTGTCGTGGTGTTTAAAGCATTTGCTTAACTTAGCTTGACTTGACTTGACCTGACACTCCAACGGCTTACGCATACGTCTAGATGGGGCAGACTGTTGCGCCCTTCCCCTTCTAAAGTGAATTTGACGTTTAGATGGACAGTATTAAAATGGTTGAGCACTAGATCCGTGTTAACAGTGAGTATCTACCACACAGCATATAGTCAGCGTATTGTCATTACACGGTGTTGAGTCAGGTTGATCACTTCCACGTTTTGTCTTCGAAAATTCCGAAAATAAGGGCCCCAAAAGTGATCCCATTGACACCCCGGTCTTTTAGCGATATTTTTCACCGAGAAAACTAAAACAGGATATTTTGTGTGCAGACTAATAGTAACCGTTTCAGTTCACCCAATGGGATACCAAAATCATTTTCATCCTTCTGGATGTATTCACATAGGTACTTAACTGTTTCGCTGATTGGGACATTTGTGAACAATGAGGTTACATCTTGTGATATCAATTGCTCACCTTTTACGTCCAGATTTCTTACAGTTTTCACAAAATTAAATCTATCTTACAGATTGTGTCTAGAAATTATCACTCACTCCCTCGTTCCAACAAGCTAGTCAATCATTTTTCTGCTGCGTAATACGAAAAGTTACACGGTTCCAAAGTCATTCTCAAAGGGAAACCTTTTTTGGACGCCTTTGATAGGCTGTACAATCTAGGAATTGTCGTCCCAGTTAATCGTGTCCACTCTTTGTTGTGTCAAGCCACACGTTAGAGGTGATAAACGATTCTCACTCAATTTACGAGGTTCGCGACAGGAAACCAGTTCTTGTCAAAAGTTGCATCCTGGGCACAGCCGAAGCAGTAAATATTCGCCTTGGTGATCCATGCCTGTGGGCTCAGAAACAATCTGTACAAGCACCTGAGTTCCATTGCCCACTCCATACCCGGAACACGTGTGCAACCACTTGGACATTCTACGCTGTAATGAACTTCACACTCCGCATACGACCGATCTTACACTCTTCGTGTTGGCGCGAGCAAGAAAATGGAGAATGCAACAGTCTACACGAAGCACTTCTCCAATTAATTTCTGATCAGAAACATGAGAACCACTCGGATCTCTGGAATAACTGGCATTTCAGCAGTAGCTAATCAATATGTTGGATCTTTGCGAGTTTTTACCCGTGCTGCATAATTGTATTCGGTAGAAGTGAATGAAACTGTGCCACCAGCAATAGGTGCTACAATCTAGAAGTCTTGATATTGTTTGCAAATACTTCTTTGTTCTGGAATGTCTACTCGTTCTGAATCAATAGTCACTTCTGCAGATCGAACAAATCTATTGGGGCAATTGAACAGTCTCTTAGTTGATCATCCAGCAGCGTACCGTAATCCCACTTTGAAGCTTGTGTTTGCAGTTCGAGAATGCAAGCACGAACGAACTGATTTTCTGTAGGGATGAGTGCATTGAACTTGACTCGCTCATCTTTAGTAAAACTAATGGGTTTGAAATGGTAGAAATGGAAAGCCTGCCGTTTTTTGTCACAGCAGTTGGCCAACGTTGGCATCCTTGTGAAAAAGTGTAAGAGAAATACCACATTATTTTCTTCACTCAAACATTTTTTGTGAGACACCGGATTTCAAAACTTTCGAAACCGTCTTCGCTTCTTCTTGAGGCGCAATTCATATCCAATGATACCATGTCAACTGAGGGATTAATAGAATTTCCGTACGCGATGCCAAATGTGAGGTACCCAGCACAGGATATTTTTTGTTGTTCATCAGGATACAGCACGGTACAGCTTCGCGGTCACACGCTGAAAAGCCCCAGCCAATCAGAATCGCGGTGAACAAGTAAAACAATAGCCCATTATGATTGGTTAACTTGTGACCTATCAATTATTCCCTATGACGTAGCATATTTATACAAAACAATTCTGCAATAATATTAACGTACAGTTCCGCAGTCTTGGCATTCTCGCTGTTTCCGTTTGCGTAGTTCTTGATTGAGGCGATTTCAATACGTTCTCTCAGTTCGAGTATTGCGAACAGAATGGAATCAGAACCTGAATACGGCACACGGTTTAACGTAGTATTTTATGAAGTTCACACAATTATTTACATCATAGCGGTAAATGCAATAGAAATGATGGGGGTCACAAGTATGGTCATCCCTGAATACAACAAACTCTCTCTCAAACATACCAATAAAACCATTAAAATCACTCAATATCCCTAAGCACTCATAAGCAACATACTGATTTATATATTTATACAATACAGAAGATAAATTAAGCAAAACAAGTTATTCCTCACCATCTTGTTCTGCATGCGGTTACGAGTATATTTAGCGATGCGTATGGTGTATTATCAGTGTGCTTTTGCCCAATCCCTAGCTATCATCTGAATGGAAACCCGAACTCAGATTCCACAGTTTTACTCAAAACACTAGTACCCAATCCGATAAGTCCATGCCCACTAAACTTGGTCACGTTAGCTAAGCTGGTCCGTTGCCCCCGTTTCTAATAGGAACATAAATGGATGTATATTTTGAGGCAGTTATCCTACACACTAGGCTACTTGCCATACTTGTTGGAAAACGGGCGCAACTGCAAACTTTTCGTGACGGACCAATGAATGCTACCGAAGATTCAGCCCTGAATGAACATTGAACAATGCAGGCCAGCATGAACAGTTTCTGTACGAACCGGTGTTATTTCAATGCGAATTGCAATGTTCATTCATCACAGAGGCAGAGAGCTGTGAGTTCAACATCATGAGAGTTTTTACCATGATTCGTTTGTGTGCACCCAAAAAACCGGATGACGTAGGCATTCATGGGGCAACCGGTGAACTCCTTATGCTGCTAGGTGAAACGGTTCTCATGGCAAAGTTCAGACAAGAAGCATACTTCTCAATCCGTTTCCTGATTTTGGCTGAAAGTCAGTTGTGTTCAGAATTCAGAGAACACAGTACACAATAGATCCGTTGACTAGCACATCAGTAAACGCGCACGCAAGTAGACAAACGAGCAAACAAGTGAATCATCCACTGGCAAGCGCGAGCATAATAATGTGTCAAAGGGACAGGAACAACGAAACAATGTCAGTCACACGCGCACCTAACCGCATGTGATTGGTAAAGTGGAACAAAGCACAGCGTGGGATAGGCGGGCATCGCGAATGCGAGTTCAAGGCCAACGGGACCATAATGAATCACGTGCGAATGCCAATGACACATGGGTTGGTGACACAACAACAGTCCATTTATTCTAGGGTTAAAAGCATTACCGACCTTGGATCACTCACTTTCATTTCGCACAGTGCCAGCCACTCTCGTATATTGGATTGTAACGAAGGGGACAAGACCGGTGAGGATCACCCGTATTTTCGCAGCCAGACATGGTGCACTCGACCACGAAAGCGAATCTGAGAATTCCAAGGCAAAGAAGTTCAATCAGCTCACTGAATCACTAAACAACTTGACCAATCGGTGACTGAGACCACAAAACTGAATGATATTACCGTGCACTGGAGCCACCTGACCCTAATCCGTTTCGGAGGCACACTTGAAAGAGCTACTACAGAAGAAGCGACGGATAATTGTCATCCGGCCTCAGTAAGTAATAGACGCGACTGTCGAGATATCGCAGTCACGGTCAATATCTTCGGCAAGCTGGCCAAATCAACGAAGAATTTTTGAGGGAGGAAGATTGTGGCGATTTGAACTCTTCTGTACTCGTGGAGGTGCACTGTAGTGTGTTAATACTCGAGAACTCGGCTGAACTTAATCTGAACTTGGTTACCGAATCATTCAGATACGAATATACCGCTTGGTGACTGGTTGGCACTTGGCTTCACTTACAAACCAGGGCGTTTCAGATAAAGCTAATCAACAGTACTCGCGATTCTGATGGTCCGTAGTTTTTGGCGTGAGTTATATCAGTCCATAGAGTATTCCGAAGGGAAGAAAGTTCCACACATTCAGTACAAGGTTTTCGTCCCGTTACTGATTGACGCGAGCCCGAAGGCAGAGAACACAAGCTCACTTTACTACGTGTACTGTCGGACAAATGATGAAACAACAACAATAGCATACTTCAAATTATGAGGAAACCGACCACAAAATCAAGACAGTCACTAAGGGCTCAAAACCTCAAGCACAAAACGGTGACACAGGGGCAAGTCGTTATTTACGGGAAGCGTTTTGACCAGTCAACGGTCAGAGGTGAAGTTAGCAGCCGGGGGAGCGCACACACAAGTGTGGTGAAGGACAAACGTAATAACATGGTTGTGAGAAAATGGCTTGATCAAAACAGGAAGGCCAAAGTTCAGTTATTCATACAGACAAAGCACAGGAGAGAGACGACAGAGAGAGAGAGAGAGAGAGAGAGAGAGAGAGAGAATTACTCCCAAGCGGTGGGGTTTAGTTAAGTGACCCAGGCAATCATGACGTAATCACTAAGAGGGGTCATGTAAGAACCACGTGAAGGAGAACAGTGTGTGAACCTAACAGCAACTACGGAGTCGTTGTGGCAACCAGTGGGCCAGTGGACTTAAGTTCCAAAAATGGGAAGAGAGGTTACTTAAGCGATAAAATCTGTTAGTAATCAAAGTTTTGTACGAACGGATAAGATCAGCAAATGAATCCAGGACAGATCCAGTCAAGGTCTTTCAACACCTGTCGTAGAGACAAGACTGAAAATTGTGTGACGCAGTGGGAGGGGAAAACAGATTATTAGGAGGATGTGGAGGCGAGGAGGTGGCGGTCTGCGTGGAAACTATGGCCCTAAGTGCCTTGGAACAAAGAAACTATTTGGTTAATGCAATATAAAAAGTTCTTGTGATTAACATGGGGTCTGGACTGAACCAGGACAAGCTCGTTTATTAATATGGCGAACTGAAATTCCATGTCCAATCTCGATTAATCCTTTCATATTCCGACCAAAATTGATGCGACCATCAGATTTGTTGTTAGCTGGGTTGAAATATTCCGTTTCAGACTCATATTTCGGAAGGATTAGCCAGTCATCAACCTGTGCGTTTCGGCTTCCTGTGGCCATTGGGCGTGTTCTTATAAGAATATATATGCGCACACCATTCTCCCTCCCTTGGTCTGAATGTACTGGTTGTCGTCTTGGTATGACTTTTCTCAGACACTTAAAGTCGCTTAGTAAAATGAAAGTCAAACGAAGTAATTGAAAAACATGTATCCGGCTTTTGAAAGTCAGAAATTATAACATCACCGAGGGTAGGACACTAAGTGTTGGTGGAAAACCGCACACACTTTTTTGGTGAAATTGTCTTCAGTCGCTTCAAATCGCTCATTGAGACTACTGGATGGAAAAGCTTCCAGTTATTCCTAATGTTTGTCACTTAAAGCTCGCCACTGTGGAAACACATCCAAGTTCTCCTCACTGTTTGGACGCTACCGGGCCATGCGCATTACCGCTGATACCGTGTGTTGTGTTCGGCCTGAACAGGCTTGTGCTCAGACAGATGATCTTGCACGCACACACACGCACGTACACAGCCGACGTTTGCCGTGCTTCGTCCCGGACGGCATTGACCAATCAGATTGCATCACGTGTTGCGCGACCTTGCACGACGTGGTCCGATTGTACCGTTGTCGGACATTTCCGATTACATACACGACTGACTCACGCACTGGCATACTCGTTTGCATTTTCACGTGCTTGTTTGTACTGGCACTTACTGTACGTTGCTGCGGGAATATACGTTTATCCGTTCAAGTGCGCCTTTCTTCTTTTACCGAATTGTGAACAACACCGTGAGCTGATTCAGTCCTAGCAGGCCGAGGCTATTTTAGATCACGGCTATTGGCGTCGGGTAGCGTGCGTACGTGTGTGTGTGTGTGGTGTGTGTGTGTGTGGTGTGTGTGTGTGTGTGGTGTGTGTGTGTGTGTGGTGTGTGTGTGTGTGTGTGTGTGGTGTGTGTGTGTGTGGTGTGTGTGTGTGTGGTGTGTGTGGTGTATGGTGTGTGTGGTGTGTGTGTGTGTGTGTGGTGTGTGTGTGTGTGGTGTGTGTGTGTGTGTGTGTGTGGTGTGTGTGTGTGCGGTGTGTGGTGTGATGCGTGTATGTGTGTGCACGCGTAGGGGTGTGGAGAGGGTCAACACGACAAAGCCTGTCATTCCGATCTATTACAGGCAGGCAGATGCACAAATAAACACGCGTATGATGATGCGCTATCTCCCTGAGGCTGGTCAACTACTTTCCCAGCCAGAGGAAACGACTGTTGAACAAGTACCGACAAAGTGTCGGGTCTAGAAAGCTGATCTAAGGAGGCAGAATCGATCTGGTATGTGTCAAAATGTTCGACGGTCAGACATTATTTCAGGTCTTATGAGCAAATGTCTCCGAAGGGAGGTGTGATTCGTAGCTGCATGCAGAGCAGTTGTGACGGTTGGGGCAATGGACCGTCCTGTCGAGCAAACAAAATCGGAGAAGATAAACAACAATTTGGTGAAAAATTTATCGTAGTTTCCCCCTAACAAAATCACTTGCGTATATTTATCATTCCCCGGGACCACGAACAGTAGGAGGCGGAAATGAACGGAATGAACAAGTGATTCCTAGTATTCCTACAAAAGTGTTTTGATAGGCCGTCATAGCCTACCTAGCTACGTGGTTGGTAGTTTACAGCCGCGTCATAAACGGCCAACTATGGAAATAAATAGTACTGTAGTGTTTCCTGGAGGGTTACCACACCTAACTCATTGGTGCTTGAAGTGCTTGTGTGCCTCAAAATCTCATAATCTTGATTTACAGTTTGCTCCCAAAGTTCAGAAATGCGATGATTCAAGTGATTATGCAACCCGTCCCGATATCAGATAGCTTCGTGAACATCAGCAAGAGAACGGCACAATCAATCAGACACATTCAGAACTTCGTATTTGGATCAGTTGGATACAGCTGGACTGTACTTTGCTTGATCATCGCACTGCCCAATAATTAATGATGAAACGAACGTATAGTAAACAAAACTACCATCGCTACTTTCTCGCAATACCAATAACTTCACTTTTGGGTGCGCGTGGTTGCACGTTCAAGGTTCCTAATAAATGTAATAATCGTTATGAACTGAACTGACAGGACGTATTGAAAATGTCCCCACCCAAAACTACGCGAACGGAAGTAGCAAGAAGACCAAGGGTGTGAAATAGCACGTTAGTTGTATTGCAGAATGGGTTTGTATAAATATGTTAAATTAGAGAATATAATCGGTAAGCTCGAAGATGACCAATTACAGGGAACTTTTGTCGCACTTGTCCGCCGCGATCCTGATTGCTTGAGGCTCATTCGCGTACGTGGCCGTATCACGTGTGACAGCTGCTATATGGCCACAGTAAATGTGATATTTCGAGTTATCTTTAGTTCTTCAGTGTTATTTTGAAACTCGGCTATCTCTAAATACAGAAGCATTATGTCCTCCTTATCTGGATAATAAGAAAGAAATGAAGACATGTACTGCAAGGCGAAGGTTTTTCCTTCACTCTTCTCAATCGTGTACTTAACCATGTCAGTTCATACATAATAGGGTACTTGGCATACAAAGTGGAAGGAAGAGGAAATTAATTGTCACAAATAAATCAACAATTGCTTTTGTTTGGCGGACTGTTCTTTGGACTCCATAGTTCGTGCACAAGCCTCAGGTCATCCGACCAACCTTGCACTCGGAAGCACCAGACTCGAGTTTTGTCCCTGTCGGAGCTCGTCAGTGGTAACATTTCTGACTGTCGTAGAGGACGACATTTGAACAAACTTGGTGATTCGGAACAACGCTGACGTGAGAGGGATGACGTAGTGGTAACACACGTACCTTCGAGAGGAAAAGGCCCATGTTCAAACCCTGCGTGCGGCGGAGGATATGCGCCACCGACTAGCTCCGACAAGGATGAAACTCGAATCTGAAGCTTCGGAGTGTATGGTTTTTTGCATGACCTGAGATTTGGGCGTGAAAGATGGAGTCCAAAGGATAGTTAGCCAAAAAAAGTATCAGTAATCCCACACTCTACTAGCAAGTGATTGTGAGACATATACATAGATCAGCGATTAGTGTGGGATTGTGTGGTTGGTGCCAGAGAAGGTAGATCGATTGGTTCTGCTCACAAAGAGAGGGGTTTTCTATCTTAACCGAGATAGCTTCACAAAACACCAGCAGTTTGACATCCCAGTTGCGTATTCATGCTTTAAATGACAGGGTGAGGTCAATTAGATGACCAGTTAAAAGCAGGTGCTTCGCGGTGGCTGATTCTGAATTTTTTGCAGGAATTTGTTTTGTGCAGTCCCAGTGAGTCGTTGAGTGCAAAAGCCATTTCGGGATGCGTTTATTCACTCTTTCAGTCTAGTATCGTCCTGTTCTTCCTGCGCACGTGTCGAAGTAACTGCAACTGAATCGATGGAGAACATGCGAGGCATTAAGAACAACATGACTGTCAGAGTGATCGCTGAATCTTGGTCCTCTAGTGGTTTGAACTAAGCGTAGTTGAGCTCCCATAGATGTCCACCTTGGAGCGGAGCCTAAGTTATCACGCAAAAGATTGAAAATGTGGTCTGCGTTAAGAGGAACAAATAAAATGACTTAATTTCGTGCAACCATCTACTAGGGCTTCGTTATACATCGTGCTTTACTGTGACGCTCAATGGGATTTTCTAGATAACTACAGGTCGAAAGGGTTTTCTTCATACAATCTTCACCTTGCAGATAATCAGGGGTACAAATTTCTCGGGATCTGCGGCAAAGTGTTCTGACCAGACCGCGAGTGTAAGCAACTGGGGCGAAACCATAACGGCCGCCCCGTGTTGATCATCTGTGAATGGCGCGTTGTTGTGTGCCGTCCGGATGTCTGGTGATTATTATGTCAAGCAAGAGTAAACTCACGTAGGATTATTTTTCATACGGCAGAAAAATTTGAATGGGTAAAACTGAAAACATTATAGAACTGGAAAAAGTCGTCATCATTTGAAAATAATAAAATATTATAAATATGACGTTTGTGCAGAGGAAACTGGGAAATATGATCGGCCAACTGGTTTCCGAATATTCTTAAAAAAGTGTTTGCCGGTGTCCCACCTAGGGAGCTTCCAATTGCTACACCATCAATCTGTCTGCATACTTTTCCCTGAGAGTCAAAAAGGGAAATTCCTGTACATAAAGAATAAGGACTTTTAAGTATTCATTAGGAATAAGAAAAGCAATGTTGATGGACAGAATGACACCATAAAGCTATTTAACAGTTTATCGAAGAAGAAATCTGGTGGGGAAATATTCAAAATTCACTGAATACATTCTATGGTTTTTTACTGTAAAAATATTTAGAGTTCTGTTCAGTTCAGTTCAGTTCAGTTCAGTTCAGTTCAGTTCAGTTCAGTTCAGTTCAGTTCAGTTTATACCACCATTATCTCGCACTTCTGTGATCTGGTTTCAGTTGCTACCTTCCGGCATCTTCGAGTCAATGGCAAAAATAGATGCATCAAGTAAAAAAGATCCCAAGAAATCAAAGTAATATGTGCAAATCACGAAGACAAATGGGAAATCCTAATAGAACTACGCCATTGGTCGTGACACCTAGCCAAATCACTTGACGTCTCCAACTATTTGGTAGGCGGATCACGTGAACCCCAACCCAGAAGTCTCACACACCCTACTCAGCCAAGTCCACCGGTCAAGGTTACCATACCTTTTTGCCATTTCATTGACTGATCATCAAGACCTACCTTCCAATCACTACCTTTCTCTGAGAACAGCGTACGTCTATCAGTGGGCATACGTGTGAAGGTATGGATCGACACATCGTTCGATGGACGGTTTAGTCTCACCGGCAGACAGTGCGTCAGCACCGGCCCCTATCGAGCCCACGAAATCACGAGCGGCAGGACAGCCGATCGATGGCGTGAATCAATAGACGAGACGAATCCTGCCAGCCGCATTCAAGCCTCAAGGCGAGGTCGGCCACAGCAGTCGGACCAATGCGCTATGTGTAACGTGTGGACGCATGTGACGGCAATCTATATATTTGTTTTTTCACTGGTAAAAGTACATGATTCTGGGGTGGAGTTGAGTCCTCGCTAGAGCTAATGGGACGGAACAAAACAATACGCAACACATGTTCCAACCACCTCAACCTGTTTAGATTCAGTACTTGATCCACAGAGTGACCTCTGGTTCCCAACACCTTATGCCTAGCCTCAACATTGCTGATACAGTGTACCCGCCATACTCGGACAATGCTACGGAGACACAGGTGCCCGAACACCGACAATCTTCGCCTATCTTCTACCCTTAATGGCCATTTTTCTGAGCCGTATAAAAGAACAGACCTAACCGTTGCATTGTTTACTCTACCCTTAACAGACAATCGGATGTCACACTAACGCCACAGATGACTGAGGTTGGCAAAAGCCAAACGCACCTTATATATACGCGATGACACTTCACCCGATACCTGTCCACCTGATGAAATGCAACTGCCCGCGTAACAATACTTATCCACTTCACCTAGAGCTTTCCCTGCCGAAACAAGGTCTGGTGTAGAGCAAACTCAGTCCTGCAACAGCATTTTACACTCTGAAGGTGCAAAACGCGTTCCAGAGATTGCTACGCTGTTGTTTAGGCTATCTAAGAAAGCTTACAGCTTATCTAGATCTTCACTCAGGAGAACAATATCGTCCGCATATTCCAGGCCAGACAGCTTACTGTCTGAGCAAAGATGGATGCCGACATTCTCACACGACGATAGGGCTATCTCAAGAATTAATTCAACCACAAAAGTGAAAAGGAAGGGCAAAAGCGGGCAACTGCAGTGATTCGATTGCCTCCGTACACTGTCCGGTGTGCTGCAGCTTCATTTCCATTGTCAACCAATCGGGTGAAGCCGGACCGCAACTGTTAGATCGTGTAGATACAACGAAGTCGCCTTGTCATTCGTCAGCGCGTTATCTACCAATAAGTGCATGCCCATTTTTGTACACAAAAGAGTGAGCACCAACCAAATGTAACAGAATACATTCTTGCTGTTCTTGTTTGGTCTTGTCGTTCTCCCAGTGCGCGTAGTCCGGGTCCAGGTTAATTCATTACATACGACGGCCCGGTTAGATACCATTCTCACAGCAACCCCGACAACCACCAATTTTTGTGGCGAACTCATTGTTGTCGTAAGTACGAACTCGGCTTCGGCTGTTTGCATACCAGCATTGGAAAAGGGGGATTAAATTTCTCTGGTACACCCTTCAATGACAGGCAGCGCCAGAGAACTATGCGGCCGACTGAGTCGAACGGTGCTTTCAGATCAAGAAAAACAGATATTGTGGGCCTACGAAAGATGTGTCTGTGCCTTAGGATTTGTCAAACAGTAAATATGCGGTCGGTACAACCACGACCGGGTCTAAAACCAGCTTGATACTCACGCGTAAACATTTCACGCGCGCTGGATAATCGGTGAGTAGTCTGAACGTGATACTTACCAAGCTAATTCCTCTGTGGTTTTCACAAGAGGATCCGTCATCTTCCTTGTAAATCGGCACAATCACCGATGGAGGAGTGATATCTACTTGCATCGCTTCTCTGGCAGATATATTCGGAAGGTCTGCTGTCGAAGTGGGCCAGCTAAAGTGTTCCTTAAAATGCTCCGCCCAATGATCCAGACGACGTCCCTCAGAGTGAATCCGTGAGCACCTGCATTCAATGATTAACTCACTCACACCGAGCTTCCGTGAACTGGTGCCCCTTATCAAACGGAAAAGGTTGCGAGTACTGCCAATGGACGCAGTCTTTTCCATTTCCCCACATTTCGCAATCGACCGCTGTTCACGGTAATTTCTCAGGCTCCTAGTCAGTTGGTGTCTCAGGGAACTACGCATTTCATTGAATGTGGCATCCGAAGGGACTCACAGAGCAACTGATGTTGAAGATATACATCTTTTGTGAGGTCTACTTGAACCAGAATCCCGAGTGGCATTGGAAACGGCATAAAAGACTTCCTTGATCTGTTGCCAGCGTTCATCTGGGTCCTGGATATCCGGCTGCATAGATGATTATGCAGACAGCTCCGCCTGAAAAGTAGATCGTCAGTTATCGTCTAGAACCAACTACACATGATGGGTGGCATTTACGTTCGTGCGACCACGGACGAGACGTAAACAGAAACGAGCATGTACCAAAACGTGATCTGAGTCCACAGGCGTAGACCAAAATGAACGACTATCTTCAATTGATCCACTCCAGCGGTGACCAATCTCAATCTGTTCAATCTGAGTTCAACGTTGTGAAGACGTATGAGGATGCCATGTGAGTCTATGTCGTTTCCTATCACAGGTTCATACTCACCAGAAACAATCTGTGGTCAGAACACAGCTGAATGAGACGATCGACGTTATCCTTACGATCGGCTGGGATAGCAAGCAGGCCGTCAGTGTGTATTTCGGAATCTCCCAAACGGCCAAGTTGGGCGTTGAAATCCCCAGCAATGACCACCACGTTTGTTGAACTCACGCTTCGAAGCATCTGAAACAAATCCTGGTAGAGTTCGTCCTTGGTCTCGGAGGAACTGCGGTCAGTCGGCGCATACACACATGACGAACAAGCATCGACGCTTCAGTTTGTTGTCAAACCGAACTGCACACAAACGACTGTTGACCGGAATCTATTCTAGCATTGTACGCTCAGCTCCCATTCCCAAAGCAATCCCAACGCCAGCCTGACCACGAGGGCCAGACACCGGCTCACCCGACACGCGAATAGTGGAGCGAGAGACTGGGGTTGTATCTGGGTTGAGAAGAATGATCACAGAAATGACGTCTTTTATGCGTGTTTCGAAGACAACCTACATCTGTTTTGGAAGTGTCAAGAGTCTCAGCGAGGGCAACCTGTTGCTGTATGTGGTATAGTGCGCGGACGTTAAAGGCAGCCAAGTGAAGTGAACATTAAGGCTTAAGAAACGCATTCGATTTATGCCAAACTCCTGAACTACTGCTTTCTCCACAGCCGCAATTACCCGTGGAGTTTTGTCTCGATCTTAAATTTAAAGAAAGGAAACTGGTAAGGCCCTTTATAGGAAAGATACTGCAGGTTTCTGGGCTAATCATACTTCGCGGCTGCCTACATCGCAGAAGAGGTTTTCCTTTGGGAACCATAGCCTGAGCTTTTGATTCAAAAGTCTGACCCACAAAGCAGTGAGGCGTTAACCCAGCACGGGAACGTAACCGAAGCACCCGTAAAGGAACTTCTTCTGGTCTATCATGTGAGACCTGATTACTGCATGCGTTTTGTCTTGTCTTCGCTGGTGCTTTCTTATCGATCCGCTTTTCGGATTCAGTCCTCAGCCCTATGCACCCATTGGAGCAAGCGGAATGTGGACGGGGCATCATCCTTTGGACTGGGGGCTGGCCAGCTTAAGCGGGCGATAGGTGTCCAATGAAGTGCGATGAATTCTCCCACCGTCGAGAAAAACCCTAGGTACTCCACTTCTACGTCCAGCTAGTGGAGGTTTTTAGACCGGTAAACTGTTTCTCTCAGTGTTCATTCGCCGGAGTGTCCTCTTCAGGGGCATAGTGAATAGAACCAGATGTTGTCCATCAACTGATACAGAGACTGGACTACGTCTAGCCCCTACCCATTGAGCTGTTAGACATGATTGCATCTCCGGTTTAAGGAAGTCATCCTGCATAGCTCTCTGGGTCATGGAGGCATGCAAGCCATCACACCACGTCAAGGTGTAATCTCGTCGTGACAGGAAAATATTAGGGAATTCTGCGAGTTCAAAAAAGCCTATAAACGGATGCAATCTGGTTTCTGCTCGTTTCTGTAAATGATCGCAAGAGCTAACCGTGGTTGTTAACATCCGTCAGTTTTACACTGCCTTTGATTTTAGGCTTTAGTACTGTGGAGTTAATACCAACCAGGAATATCGTATGCAATAAAATAGCTCGCACTCTGGAAAAAGCCCTTTTAAGACTGAGAAGGTCAGAGCTGCAAGTATGTATTCCATTAGTTTTATTCACTACACATTGGTTTGTATATGAGGTACGGTTTGGCCAATCAAAAGACTGTCTGTTTGTACCAGGAAGATCAGACTGTCGGGTTCTGAGTGCTTCTGATCACTTAAGTCCTGGACACAAATCTACGACCCTCGACGACGCGTGTTGATACGTTCAAAGCACCGCAATTCTGTGAAAAATTGTGCGGGAGCATCCACTTCGCATTGCCATCTAAGTAGGAAATTTTGAGTTTCGCTTAGCCTACGACAGAAACTGTTCTGAACTGGCCCACTAGTTGTAGGGAAGAATTCTCTTTTTCCGTACCATCTCAGTTAGTAAATGTAGGACAACGCTTGTGTGCGATACTAGGTGACCGCAATCAAGTATTGCACATATCTAGTTGGTCCAGCTGGTTTGGAGGACCGTCTCTTCTTATTTGATGGAGAAACAGCCAGCCATTGCTCGACTAGTTTCATTCCTCAACTTATCGATTAAATTATCGACCCGCTGTCCTGCCAATTCCGATTACGTTGGTAAGAGCCTTGACCCCGATCCTGGACAGGCAAAGCTTGCGCGTCAAATGACTCAGTGTGATGGCGCTGGTCTGTTAGTAAAGACAATCCGTGTGTTGACCGCGTATTATTCAATACCCTCACGACGATCCACTGTTACCCGGCTCGCTTCCACGTTGGACGTAAAAGACTTTGTGTTTCTCCACTCCAAGTATGATTCAGTTAAGGTGCAAAGGAAAAGAAAACATGGAGTTGACTGACACAGATGAGTACTCAGGAAACAAGTTAACTCGGGTTTCCATTATACCATTTGCGAAGGGTACAATTGTTGTGGTAGTGATCTATCTTGGAATGTGAGTTGATGACTTGTTTCGCCTTTCTGTTGATATACCTCGATCCGGATCCAATATTTCCGCTCCAGTCACCGGTATACAACCTGCCGCCCCCCTCTTTATCTCAAATCAACCCCATTCTAAATAAGCTACAGAAGACTGGGTTCCATCCAAGAGCGTCGATCGTACTGGACTACGTGCGTGAACACCGACCACGCTTCGGTGTGCGCCAAACTGCCCGTGTGCTTTGGTTGGTGCCCAAACATATGATGTAATGCCCGTTAGAATATGACAAACTAAATAAACCAGCTCGTCCGTCCGACTTTAAAAACGCGCTAGCTGAGAAGCTCTCAGGAGCCTCACCCGGTAAAATCGATATGCTTTGTATTCATCTTGCTTGTCAAGTTTTGGTCTGACATTGCATTTCGTGAGACCATGGATTTCTGATAATTCTCTGGATCTTCAAGACGCATACCATTCTATCCTAGCTGGCAGCGAGCACAACAGTACACCCCATACCTTCAAACGTGAGCTCAAGACAAGCATAAAAAGAGGCCGCGAAATCTGGTGGTTGAGACATGCATCTGAGATGGAACTTGCAGCAGCTATGCATAACATCCGAACGCTGTTCCAGCTCATCCGTCTCACTGGTAAGAAACAGCTAGGTGTAAGTGAAACGTTCTGTGAAGCCGACGGCCTACCAATTCACTATCAACGACGGCGTCTTGAACATTGGGTCGGGCACTTTAAAATGCAAATTAGCTGGGCCCCCGAGCTGGATACTGCCACTGTTATGTTCGATTCAAGCAATCACGTACACAGTCAGACAGTCTCGCACGCACACGTCCATTCTGCGGATAACTGATCCGTATCCCTCACTCGCGTGGACGCATGCACGTGCAGACGCTAGTCCTGCGTCATCCCGGACTGCGTTGACCAATCAGATATTACCACATGTCTTGCGGCCTTGTGTGGCCTGGTTGAATTGTACTTTTAGCTTTCGTCTCTGCTTAAATGCTCATATTTGCGCTCGCCGTAAGCCGCGCCTGAATATACATACGTTTATCCGCACATGTGTTCTGTACACGTCCAGTGGCCTGTTCCAACAGTACCATTACCAGTAGCCGAGAAAAGTGATCCATGCGTTGGGACGTCACAGGGCGCCTCGGTCCGATGACCTTCCCCTAGCCGTGTTCGAAGATGGTAGAGTATAGCTTGTTTGATAACTTCCTATTTACATAATGTGACTCATCATGCAGTGTGGAAGTTCAACTCACCATTGCAAACGATGGAAACGCTGTTCAGCAGTTTTATCCTTGTTAGGAATCACCAGCTGCGCACATTCCCCAAGCCCTCATTAGCCCTAGAAACTGGGTGGGCGACTGTGAGTCGAACAACCATCCACCACGCTATCCAGGCCCGCTCTCGACGGTCTATTGAACTTGCGCACTACATGATGTACAGCTCTTCATATTTTTCCCCCAAAGATATGGAATTATGAGTAGGTCCTCTCCTTGAAATGGGAATCGATTGTTGTCCCCGTCTTCACGAACGGTTCGCGTAGTGACTACAACAACCATGGGGGTAATCGCTTTATCACAATAGCGTCAAACTTGGTTAGATCTGCAAACCATCACAGGTTGTGTCACATACGTGAAGAGCAGAACCGCGGAAATCAGACTGCGTTTCGCACCGGTCATCAGTCAGTCGACCAAATCTTTACCCTCCACCAGCTGCTGAAGCACCACTACATCTACAAAAGACCAAAGATGATCCTGTTTCTAGACATTCGCTCGGTCTTCGACTATGTCGATAGGATCGCACTATGGGACAGCTTGCTAAAGAATGGAGTACCGGAGAAGTATGTGTCCACCCTCAGGTCGAGTTGGGGCCTATGACCAGCTTTCATCAGTCTTTGCCCTTTCCAGTGCAGTACTACAAGGTCGTCCTATATCCCCATTCCTTTCCAACTTTGCCGTAGAGGAGGTTCTGTGGAATGCCCTATTTGGTCTTCTAGACAGTGGAGTTGAACTTTTCACAAGGAACGGAGTTTTTGACTTAGAATACGCCGCTGATTTCGTCTTGTCGGGTAATGTAATACTTTTCCAACCGCTTGACAACTTAGGTGTCCAGTGTCCAGATATGGCTTGTGCTTTGATCCACCCACGTGCAAAGTACTCTCACAAGATTGGAAACAGCCTGTTCCTGCCCTCATCCATTATGGTGAGCAGTTAGAATTAGTCAGTAGCTTCAAGCACCTCGGGTGTTTCACTGCAGCATGAAGTAGTGTTTAGGAGGCGATCGGATCATGAATAGCGAAGGCCAGACTGGCTTCCGTGAACGTGAGCCACCAGTGACTGCTGTGTGGTTGAATCAGTAACATGATGCCGAGGCTTATCCATGCACCGTGAACATCCGCACGTGACGCATTCCTGCCCCGTCTGTCTCACACCTGCGCATCCGATACCTGTCTGTACCACAATCTGCACTGTCCTATTCCACCAATCACATGCAGATTACTTCGCGCCAGACTGACATTGGTTGACAGCTCAAGTTTGCAATTGAGTAGTAGGAGATTAGATTTGTATAATATGATCATCATACAGCTTGAACACTCAACTCACCATTGAAAACCACGGAAGCACTGTACAGCTGTTTAATCCTTATACAAATCTAATCTCCTACTACTCAATTGCAAATAGTAACCAAGCTCTGTAGGTTGTTCATAACGGAATGCCTTCGTTGTACTTAGGCCGCTACAGAGAAGTCATCGATCGTAGGAGTCGATTGCTGTACGGAAGCGGGTTGTTACCGTTCAAAGCCAGTGACGGAGAGGGCTATATCATGTAGTGTAGATGTTCAACAAATCGTTGAGAGCCAGCCCGGATAGCCTTGTGGTTAAGGTGTTCGATTCACAACCGTTCACCCCGGGCTCGAGTCCCCGTGGGGGATCGGTGGATGTGCACTGCTGATGATTCCCAACAAGGGTGAAACAGCTGTACAGTGCTTTCATGGTTTTCAATGGTGAGTTGATCGTTTTAGCTCAAGTTTTCTTGTACATTCTTGTTCTGGTACCAATGTATGCAGTTTCCGTTCGTTGATTTTGAATGCACGCCCCTCGTACCGAATTTGGGGCACAACAGTGACATCGCCAAGACGTCTGTCTCTCATTGAAGGAACTAATCTTCAATGCCACAGTGTGCAGTGTTTTGCTCTGCGGTAACGAATTCTGGCAGCTCCGTCCTGAGGACGCTCGGCGACTTTCCATATTCGAACACCGATATCTCTGAAGCATTTCTGGCGTTTGGTGGGAACACTGTGTGAGCAACTACGTGGTTCATCGTGGCTCACCGCCTCCGGTGGCCTGGACGCGTTTTACGTATGCCTACCCGTTGTCTACTATTCCGCGTTCTATTTAAGCTTTTCGAAGTGGCCGTCAGACTATAACTTGACGTAGGGATACGAAGCAGTTGACGTCAGCACTGGCCTTGGTTGGTTCGTCCCAACTCCCTAATTGGGGCTCAAGTAATAATGATGGTCGTCGGTTAGAGGCAATGAGAGATATAAATCAGAACCGAAGTTGGTGGCGTGAATACGACGTGGTTTTCTTAGGAAACTCTTGGGTCCTATAGATATTGAACAAAACCTCCAGAAGATCACAAAGTACGTGTGGTGTAACAATACAAAAAACTGTTTCTCATGCTCCCTTACCTCTAATCATTGCCCTATTTTGTATTTGTGGTGATGGCACTGTGCCTTAGTCCGGACTCGAAGTAATAATAGTAATATAATAATAATAAAAATAAAAAAAATAATAATGATAATAACCTCTTAGTCATCGAAAACCAGGCAAGTCACCTGTAAATGAAAGGAAAGATAAGGGCCGAAGCACAACTAGCACTTCGACTAACTGATCAGTGAGTAGAAGCATATGTCTAACTGAATATCATGTCCCTTTTTAGGAATCAGCGTGCTGATTTTCATGGCGGCCGAACCTTGTTTAAGTCTTCAGTGTTCAGAATCTCAGTGCCAATGCTTACATCGACTAACACTCCAATTTCGTATTACTTTCGGGCTGAAGTCGTTTCCAAATGACAGCACTGATTGTGGGCCGAACCATTCCTTCTTATTTACAAATTTTGATTTCCTCGCTCCCGAAATCCCGAAATACGAACGAATGCACTACTGAAGAATTACCAAGCAATGCTGGGGAGTGATTGATTGAACAACCAGCCGTCAAAATGTCACAGACCCGAGACGGATTCTTCCGTCCCAAATATATTATTCCCTCCCCCGCCACAGGCCCGGAAATCGACTGAAAATATCTTTCATGACCTTCCTCCTCCTCACCTCACCAGTAGATCGCTCACATAAGCAACCATGTTGTGGTAGCCTCTCCTATCCTACTCCAGAGCTCACTAGGTTGCTTATTTTCCGGAAAAAGTACAGCTCATCAAGGAAAACAAACCTTCTTGAAAACCCAAGAACAGTTTGCCCCTATTCGAAACTACTCACCACCTTCGTGTTTATTTGTTGTTTAGTTTTTCTACGCGTGTCTACCAAAATGTCTACTGTCTCGTTTTTTACATCCGGTTGATTAGATTCCTTTTCGATTGCATGCACTGTATAGGGACTAACAATTCATCCACCTATTTAACTTTATCCCGTGTGTCTAGATCGCAAGTCCTATCTTCTATGCCCATGGTCTCCATTGGACAGGATCGCCATTTATTTAGGACTTTTGTCTAGGGTTAACCGTATATTGTACCCGTAAATCGCCAAACAAAACGAACGAGTAAGTGATCTGAGGTAGTTTTCCCCCATTACATAACGATCACGGAAACCGCGATCTATTTGATTTTAGCCTTACACGTGGTTAGGGTAGTGTTAGAACAAAACTAGAAGAAAAACGATTGGTTTTGCCATAGAAAATGGACGAACAGTTAAAATTATTTGGTGATCACACCAAGGCTGGCTATCACACTGGATTAAATCGTCAACCGAATAGATTCTCACACTGGTATACCTCGGTAACTGATCCACCGTTGACCCAGGTACACTGTTGATCCAAAAAAACATCCAGTCCATCCGATCGTACTATAAATGAACAATGTCTGATGTTTTATGGAATACTAACTTCGTGCTCAGCCGTGTTCTGTATATACCTGACTGGATGCGTGGTGACAGGAGTGTGCGATAGGACAACGGGTTCAGGTCCAAACGAAACAACACATTATACAGCCTCTTTGAACCCTACAATGAGGTCGTTTTCGTATATTTGAACCGATTTTGAATTCATCCAACTGTTGAAAGTTGACGACCACCGAATGGTTCTAACGCACACGTGAATGCCATCCACGCCTTAATACCACATGCAAACTGCATGCTGAACTACGAGTCCGAACCAGGGGCACTGACAACTGAACTCCACCAGTTGACAATTGGAGACTTAGCCTAACGCCCTCATTATCTACTGCTTGCTTGTTATTTTCTCTGATTTCTTGGGATGAACGGGAATTTAACTTACACGAGAAGTTGAGTTAAACTGTTTCACAGACGTTTGTAATATCTACATTTAAATTGTCTTATGAATGAGGACGCCTATCGCCTCAGTTCTTATCAAGGATACATCCTCAGTAATTAGAACGCTTCAGTCAAGTTATGTAGGATAACCACAAAATTGACCGTTACACTCACTACTGATGAGCAACAGGTAAAAATCTGTTAAAATGTCAAGACTGGACCAAGCGGTAAAACTAGGGGGGAGGAGGGGAGGAGAGAGAGAGAGGACCGAGACCGAGACCAGTTTTTCAATTCGTGCCAAAGCCAGCTGTCTAACTGGTCCGCTTCCGCGTATACTGACCCGGGCCAAGCACGTGATCGATAATTTGGACAAAGATTAACCACTCGAGGCAGCTGGCGTTCTCCAAAGAAATCAGCCTGGCAGTGTGGCTGCTCTGCATAGTTCCAATTTGTCATTGTTCTGGGCTTCTCGAGGGACTGGCCAGTTTTCCACAGGACTTTATGTGAACACAAAATTAAGACATTCACAAATCTGTGATTCACAAAATCCTGCTAGAACTATTTCACCCCACCCTCCGGATCAATGATGCTCAAATTGAGCCTGGATTTATTGATTCGCCACATTATCATGTGACCTTGTTATATTTCATTGTTGGCTGGTTTGATTTAGCTTATTATTGTTGGGTGACACACTTTCCCATGTCTTCTATCCTTAAGCCCAAATATTTCTCAAAATAATTGTTTTCCAGAATGATTCCGGTACGACTTTTATGGTATGGAACAGCGATTATAAGGTGAACCAGAAATGAAAAAGTAGCGTACCATTGTCTGAATCGCTGAACCGCTTCAGAGATTTCAGCTCACACAAGCAAGCGTTGCATATTCTGTGTATTTGCTCATCCTGAGCTCACCGATAACTATCGCTCAAAGCAAATTTAATTTAATTTAACAGTAGAACGACGAGAGAGAAAAAACTTTGACAGAACGACGAGGTGTCCATACGAACGCAGTTTCTCGTGGCATATGTGACTGCTTTTCAATGCTAATGATGAGATCATTTCAATAATACCAAATGTAATGTGGGGAAATGGAGCACAACTGCGACACGCCACTCTTAATGCATCGCACTTCACCTGAAACGAGATACTTTGGCGCCTCTCGTAAACGTCCACCAAGGTCCTGATAATGAAATAACTGAGAAAACCGTATTTTGCATAACTCAGAATAATTACTTAGCTTTGAAAAAAGCAAAAATAGTGTACATGAGGTATCACTTGCATCTACAGAGCAGCTGAGGAGTAGCAAAAAAATCTATTCATTTTTCCATCAACCTGAAAAACGACATCTTCAGTCAGAGATCGACCACATCTCAACTTCCCTTCAGATGCTCCTCGATAAAGCTGCACAGTGTACACATTCTTAGATTTTGTGGGCACCAGCATCCACAATTTATTGTCAAATTCCTCTGGCTTGTTCGGCAAGTATGTAATTAGTTCGCTCTTATTTCTTAGTGAATATGCCACTTCAGTAGGAAGAACCGGTGACGTGTCGCTACGCTCGGTAAAAGCTGCAGTCCAGCTTTTGCTCCATAAGAAAGAATGGTTTTTACCTTATACAGCACTCTCATATTGTAAGCTGACAAATGCCTGCAGTTAGCTCACTGATAACGGCAGTTCTGAACTTTTTATGTATTGCAGCAAGATGCTCAACATTGAAGACATCTTGTACTGTGTGCACAATTTTGGCGTACGCCTTCTATATTTCTGAGAGGAATCTAAAAATTTCGGTTTATATCCTCCGTTTTCCGTCCTCGAATACGTTAACTGCATGGGTTCTTATCGAGTCACAACCCTCGTCAACATCATGAACGGAATAAATTCATTTAAATGCCATCTCGGATTAGTCATCAGCTAAAAAACCCAATTGACGTGACCTAATTAGTATTAATTTCCCATATTCAGAAAAATAGGTTATCGTTACGTTGTCAGGAGTAGCCAGAATTCCTTCTCATGGATCCCGACCAATTCTCAATTTCCAGTCGCGCACTACGACTGGTAAGTTCTACCCCGGATAATACCGTGTACGCAAGCAGGAATATCGAAGACAAGATCTTCAGATCAGTCGTATATTCGGTGCTGGACCAAAGACGAATGTACAGTGGTGCTTCTCTGCTTATATACATTTTATGTGATCTAGCAGATTAGAACAACACAGTGGGTTTTGGTGAAGGTAAATTGTACGGTTTATGTGCAACGTCCATCCGCGCGCAATTCGGATTTAAAGTGGATCTCAAATATCTTCAAAGGTAAGCGCGATAGGTAAAACTGACAGCGGATTTGAATTGCTCGGTATCGATTTACTGATGGGGATCCCATATGCGATGCCAGAAATGTGATTGGGTCATAAATTGCATCCGCAGAATATTGCGACTTGACTAGGGTCGAGAGTGGATAATCAGCCTGTGTGAGAACGGATCAGATGACACAAACTGCTATCGGTGTCCAAACCGACACTCCATCGTTTTGCCCTCGAAAGCTATTTCGCTGTCCAAGAATATGAGCCGATTGATAAATTTCAGCGAAATTTGGAGGAAACGTGCCAAACATAACCAGTTAAAAATAAAATGTCATATGGTTTTTTACTACCGGCCCGTGTCGCCTTGAGTACGTTCGTCGTTCTAGTGTCAACTGGTAGTGAGATCACGAGAATGACTGTTCATTACTGTATAGTCTTCCGTAACTAAATTGAAAGAGAGCAATAGAACTCTTAACATTGATTATTTGGCAGTATTGTGAACACATGAAATGTAAATATCCTCGATGTAAGTTGATTATTCATTCTAGATCGGCAAGGAGTTAATCCCCAGATAAGTGAGTCGTCATTAGGAAGGTATTTTAATTTTCCTTTTTGTCAAATAGAGCCGATGAATCAGCTCAACAGTTTTGAACAAACGGATTTTTACTCACATATTCTCACTTCTTACACGGTAACTGAAATAAGTGGCCAATTGGTCACGACGTTGTCTGAAATCGGTCGCAAACTGTGTCCGAACTTCAAAACGAAATCCAACGTGACAAGCGGTCTGAGGATTGTACCCGCCGTTTGATGGTGAGACTGGTGAACGTGTTGTGCTCGGGGTGTACGTGTGTCTATCCGGTTTTTTCCGATCGATTCTGTCGACCGATATCTTTTGGCTCTAGAGGGACGAACAACACAGTCGAAAAACAGGCATGTTACATTGAAACAACGCTACGCGACTGCGTTGTTACAGCCATTACAGGTTTGTTCATGTCAATGACAAATTCGTGAGAAAAAAGTGGCCAGAAAAATATTCCGTTTGTTCGTGTGTCAGCAACGCGAGTCTTGCTTGCCTCACTCGTGTGTCTGATGTCTATCTGTTCTGCTTGATTACCAGTTCGAATCGACCAATTAAATGTGCCCATGCATCTAGGACACAACTATCGATTGCTCGTTCAGTTTTGACTGACCTAAACCGGCACATGCGCACGTACCTCGCGTTCCATACTTCATAGACGTTGTCCGTGGACTCGACGTCTCGCTGATTCATAACACTGAAACTGGGAGTATTGTCCCCATAGGATAGCATTGGGTCTCTTATTGCTGAATCCATTCTAGATACCAACAGAACAATTAATGTGCTTGACTTAAATCCGTTTCCTGTGGTAATGGAGAATTCGACATTCCGCATCTTATCTGTAAACATTATACAGCAGAAGGAAAAAAAACAAGCTCAGGCAGATACCAAAGATTAAGTCTCAGAAAGATTGTTCACAATGAATCAGTCAATGTTTTTGCATACAGGTAGATGAAAAATTAAATAGATATTCCTACATGTTTACAAGGACGTACTTCGTAGAAAATCGTGTTGGTCAGTCAATGCCTGTAAGGTGAAACAAATGCAAATGCTATGATTCATCACGCAGTGTGACTGTTCAAATTGTTGGAGACCATAAAAGCACTGCGCAGTTGTTCCATCCTCGTTACGAATTGCCAGTAGTGCACATCCACCGATCCCCATCTGGGAGTCGAACCCGAGATGAACGATTGCGAGTCGAACATCTTAACCACGAGCCTATCCGGGCTGGCTCGTAACGGTTGATTGCACTTATACACCACATGATGCAGTGCCCTTCCGACACTACGTGATAAATTATATAATGTAATACTCTAATCTCCTACCACTCATAATTACACAGCAGCCAAACTCTGTGGGTTTTTAACGGAATACGTTCGTTTTACTTAGGACGCTACAGATAACTCATCCGTCACAGGAGTCGCTGACCGTGCCGTAGTTGTTCTGCTAACATTCAGAGTCAGTATGGGAAGGGCTTTGTATCATGTGGTATATAAGCGCAATCAACCGTTACAAGCCAGCCTGGATAGCCTTGTGGTTAAGATGTTCGACTCACAATCGTTTATCTCGGATTCGAGTCCCCACGGGGGCTCAGTGGATGTGCACTACTGGCAGGTCCTGACAAGAATGAAACAGCTGCGCAGTGCTTCCATGGTTTTCAGTGGTTTGGAAGTTCACACTACACAACGAATCAAATCAATTTAAAACTCTAATCTTCTACTTCCCATAAAAATACAGATGTATTTGGTAACCTGAAGTGGTCAGGAAACTGGAGCGAGTTGACCACAAGGCAACTTAGGGTTCATCAGGGAACTCTGAACAAATCTGCATTTTTTCTTCGTGGTATTTGTCATCCAAATGTAAACTATGAATTCTGAAAATCAAAAGTATTTT
Source organism: Fasciola hepatica (assembly GCA_948099385.1). Classification (NCBI taxonomy): domain Eukaryota; kingdom Metazoa; phylum Platyhelminthes; class Trematoda; order Plagiorchiida; family Fasciolidae; genus Fasciola; species Fasciola hepatica. The sequence continues at coordinate 906,874 of CANUEZ040000131.1, forward strand.
ACGGTTAGCTTATTTTTCTCTGAACTGAGGAAGTTCTAACAAGTTTTAGGTATGAGGGGAGTGGATTTTTGTCCGGTATGCGGAACATGAATAATCCTTGATATTCATGAAGTAGTGGTAGTGGCAGTGGTTTCGTCGGCGACTCTAGTCCCTAAATAACAATCAGAGTGTAGTCTTGCTTACTGACCGTAATCCGTACCATATTCAAAGACCAAAATCTGAGACCCGATTAGGGTTATTTACATTTACAATCTGCAGGAGATTTGTTCGCCTAAAAACAACTGGTTTTCCACATTTAAATTCTATGTTGTGTTGGATCAAAACCATAGAACCGTGCATGTCCCCACTACTCTGTTTGCCGTTGAATTTGCTCGATACATCACAGAACTTAGGTAAAACATGACGATATGATCTCGACATGTGAAACGCATCTCTGTGATGATTTGAGCTCTGCTGCATGAATGCCGCACGCTATAGCCTTGTAACCAGGATTCAACCAGTCAGTGCTAGGTAGAACCTGGGAGTTAGATCGTCCCGATACAACCATATCGGTTCTCGATTGGTCAGTAAATTACCTGTCGTGTCTTGGTATTACCGAATGCGCGGTAAACAAGACTAACAGCATAGGCACTCGTGATTTCGATCTTTTTAGTTCTGAGTGCGCATGGTACCGAGCACGAACTACTTCAACAAATACGATGGTGAGGGTCGATCGAAGCCCCACAGTAATATCGACAAGCAATGAAACAGTTGAAATCAAGTAGAACAGACCTGAATAAAGCACTTCAAGCTGTTACAAATAAAGCAAGAGATGTAAATTCGAAATGATCCACAGTGTTGTGGAGTGGTTCAGGTGGAGGGGAAGTAATTTTTGACAATTATTGGCTGCTAAAAAGAACTGCTATCACGCTTGAGGTTTACCATGGCTTATCACTCCCATGCTCAGAGTTATAACTGAATAACCCACTGATAATGCTGTGGGCTCCTGTGATTATTGATAATCCCTTACCAACTACCCTAGTGCTTCGATATATATATATATATATATATATATATATATATATATATATATATATAATGGCACGGAAAATTGCCAAATATAAAACCATAGTCCCTAAGATTTTGAACGCCGGTTTTATTCAACGAACAGTTAAACCGCCGGATACAGAGTTCACTGGTATAACTGCCTCTCTTAACGGTATAGTGTAACGGCTCCATGGTGCCAATTGCTCTAATGGTGGGCATGTTTGGTGCCCTGCTGTTCACAACCACACGAGGCGCGCGAATTGCATTGTCTGTCCCACCTCTAGTTCTACTAAAAAACATATTAACACTTGTTTCGTCAATCAAGATCACTATTTCCCATTCGCATCGGGTCTCAATGGTTCAGAGACGTAATTCTTTCGTTTACGTTTATTTTCGTAAGAAATCATTGCCTCCGGGACTGGATACATTTTAATCCTTGTCACTAAATGTCCATCCAAATATTGAACTATGGTCTGTGAGGAAACACATTTCCGAAGCTCGAAAATCAGCCTTCCTTGAATTTGCTTGAACATGATTGTTGGATCACAAAAGATCATTTGTGATAATTCGTCAATCTCTGACTGTGTAATCAGCAACCAGAGGAATACACCATGGTTCGATCAGTCGCATATATCCGGCTTCTGGTCGTTGACCTCTCGACTCCCATAACCCGAGCTAAAGGCCACCAGTCTTGTCCAGATTGAAACAGTCTAAAATTGTCATCTCGGATCTCATTCGAATGACTCTCGTACGACGCGCTCCTGGGCATCTCATGTAAGATTTAATGGACAGTCGATCGGATTGTCATTTAAAAGCATTACTCGGTAACACTCAAGACCACACATTTCCACATTTTTAAAGTTAGTGAATGTGAAGAGGCGCTTACCAGCATGTCCCCACAGCCACGATTTTTTATGTGAACGTATGTGTCGCTCCCACCCAAATCTAACTGGGCGCGTGGGTTATTATTTGAGTGGCCCAAACGTCCGTACAAAACATACACCCTGAGGAAAAGACTGATCGCAGTACTGGTTAGCTATCAGTGTGCATCCTTATCACGGGCCAGACACATCTTTTTGGTATTACCAGTTTTGCTGCAGTGAGAACGTTGATCGCGAAAAAAGTTACGTAATTTCTGGCTGAAATGGGCCCAACAGCGCTACTGTAACGAAGAAAGCTAGACGGGTGAGGAACGCCTGTATTTGAACAGTCCGACTTTCATATCAAGCATAGCCGTAACCACCTCCGTCCTCCCGTTGTCCTACCGGTCGAATACGAGTAACCAAAAGAAAAATATTCTTCCGCAAGTGGTCGTCTTCCTGTTACACTCTGTGAACATGGCCGTGGTGATCAGTTGGTCAGTTTCATCAGGCACTAGACAAACTTGGTAAGATACCTATGGTTAATTTCAGGCTCATAGAAAACTCAGTCGGGTTAACGGTACAAAACTTTGCAGCTGGTCGGATCAGTCCGTAACTCGCTACCAGGCTCATTTTTGCTGGTGCACAAACTGTACCATACTGATTAGTGGCACGTTTGACAGAACCGATTTGCTTTCGAGAAGTCTCGTTGGTGATAACTTCCTATTTCTTGTGGTTAGAACACTATCTTCTAACAAGATTGAAAGCCTCAAGGCGGCCAAAGGATTTACTTTAGTCATAGTTGTTGTGTCCCGAATACAGTAATCAGAAGGAAGGCACGTTTGCACGGATCGACGTTTATCCGGTAGCAACGTGTGGAAAGCACTAGTGCGGTCAAGCAAGTGAAAACGCAAATACGGATGCAAGTGCGTGAGTCAACGATGTATGCTATCGAAAGCGTAAGATAACTGTACAATCAGATTAAGTCATGCAATGTCGTTCAACGAGTGGTATTACGTGATTGGTCAGTGCTGTCCGGGATGAATCACGGCGAACGTCGACGGTGTACGTGTGTGTACGACTGCAGGCGTGTGTCCGTGATTGCACGGGATTCACATCAAGCGCGCGTATGTGTGGGAGCATGACTGTTCAAGAGGAACACAACGATAGCAAGCAAAAAGTTGCCTCCGGGGTGCAAATCTATCTTGTCTCTTCAACAAACGAACAGCTCCGAATATGTGGTGCTACGTCACATCATTTCTGATCAGTCTGATGCATGTTGCTACCTGATAAATGTTGCACCCGGCAGTAAAAGAGAAGCTTGAGTCGGATAATCATATCAGTCCGGACGGGAGTTTAGGATTTATGTCAGTTAAGTCAGGACCTGCTCCCGTATAGAGTCTATAGCCCGTGGTCCTCGGTATGTGACACGATAGTGAATATACTCGGCAGCGCGCAAAGCAGAACTCAAAACGCTGGAGCGGGACAACGTGTGTATTGGAGGAGCGCAACGGCGTGCAGACGACGTACACAGGCGGAGCAAGTGGCGCCACCAAAAACGGTCATTGTTCAAATAAACAAATTTGATAGTCTTCGTCATCGAGTGCTTTATTGGTAGCACTACAGGGGTCTCCCCCTAGAAGGCCGACGCAGTTGGGCTTCGACCCGTGATGGGTACGTCGGATTCGGTGGCGAGAGACGTTTTCCATGCCTCCCGCCGCGGTCAAACACAACAGCGAAGCCAGCACAAGCCGTTCTCCATGACTCACACTGGTCGCTGTGCGTCGATCGCAAAATTGCGTCCTCCTCAAAATGTTCCGACCGGGGTAGATCCTGTTCGTGACCTGGCAGTGGTGGTTGTGTTGTAGGGTTTGTCGTTGTCGGCATATCCCAAAGTTCCGTGTCCCTGTGGTTGTCATTGCCTTCGTAAGCGAGCCAGCGTCTGGCGTCAAATGGGTCCAGTCGCGATCCAGTGAGCCTTGTGTTGGAGCCATGCGAGATCCTGGAATTCCATCTGGTTCTGTCTGACGGGACGAGCTGGAAGGAAAGAAACACAAGGAAGCTGCGCCTCGAGGCGCGATCGGATATTCGACTGAGGGGGACATACCGGCGCAATACAGGCTGCCGCCACTCTTGTTGTGATCACCACGTGGTCGTGCATTCATGTATAATAGGACTATGTACAAGTTGAATATGAAGAGTAAACTTAAATATATACAACTGTTACATATTCAGAAAACCTCGTTGGCTGTCGCAGCTCGCGGCCGCGTCGATTTCTCCTGTTGATCGGTGCAGCTGTGTCTTTCGTGGAGTTTGGTGTTGCAACAGGTAACGAGGGGTCGTTAGTGGGAGTAACAGGGGCCGACTCGTGACGACTAACCGAAGGTTGTGAGCAGGTAGGGACACCGAGAGGGTTGTTCGAGGTGGGTTCTGCCTCGATGAAGGCTGGTTTGAGGCGGTCTATGCTGATGGTCTCCTTCCTGCCCTCGACGTCCACCACGTATTTCTTTTCCTTTCGCTGGACGACGCGGAACGGGCCAGAGTAAGCCGCCTGCAGTGGTGATCGCACTGCATCTACTCGAATAAAAACATGGCTGGTGGTAGCTAGAGCGGTAGGTATGTAGTTGCTCAGGGTTTGTTCTCGTGGTGGGGTGGGCTTTATCACCCGCATTTGGTGCGACAGCCGTTTTGCGTAATCCCCGTAATTAAAACTCATAGGTGGTAATGGAGAAACCAACTCACCTGGAAGTCGTAGTGTGCAACCATAAACCAGTTCAGCCGCCGTAACACCCATATCGGCTTTAACGGTGTTACGCAGTCCTAAGAGAACGATCGGCAAAACTTCACTCCATAATGGATTATCACGAGCACGAAGGGCAGCTTTCAGCTGGCGATGGAATCGCTCCACCATGCCATTGGTCTGAGGATGATAGGCTGTCGTCTTGTTGTGTCGACAACCGAATGCGTTTAGTAGCTCGTGGAAGGCGCCGTCGAAATGAGAACCGCGATCAGTGGTCACGATAGCAGGGCAACCGAACTGACTCACCCAACCGGTTAGAAATGCTTTTGCAGCTTCCTCTGAGGTTGGGCGAGGAATAGGTATGGCCTGTGGCCAGCGAGTGAAACGATCTACGCAAGTGAGGATGTAGACGCAGCCATTGGATGGCGGAAGTGGCCCCACGAGATCCACATACACATGATGAAAGCGTGCGTTCGGTTCGCAGAATGTGCCTAAAGTAGATTTGGTGTGACGATGTATCTTAACTCGTTGGCACTGGAGACAAGCACGAGCCCAAAGACGTACGTCACGTTTGACGCAAGGCCAGACGAATCGCTCGGTGACTAGTTTCACTGAGGCGGTTACCCCAGGGTGCGATAAGTTGTGGAGGCTGGTAAAAACTCGTCGGCGAAAACTGGCAGGAACCAGTGGTCGGGGTCGACCTTGTGACACATCGCAAATGATAGTTACGTCCGAAGTTGGAAGGGCTACTGCCACTAGGTGCAGGAAGCTGTTGTGTCTGAGTTGCTCTATCTCAGGATCTGTCGTTTGGGCTGCGGCGATTGCTTCTAGGTCTATGCCCATGGGTAGTGGGTAGTCGATATTGTGGACGCGTGAGAGTGCGTCTGCTACGGGATTGTGTGCCCCAGAGACGTGTCGAATGTCCGTAGTAAACTGCGAAACATAGTCTAAGTGGCGAATCTCGCGTGGCGAATCTCGCGTGGCGAATCTCGCGTGGCGAATATCGGTCAGAAGCTGACTGGAGGGCGTACACTAGTGGTTTATGATCTGTAAACACTGTGAACAATTGGCCCTCGAGTGTGTGCCGGAAGTGTCGGATACCCAAATAGATTGCCAGAAGTTCTCTGCTGAACGTACTATATCGGGATTCCGCAGGCTGGAGACGCTTGGAGAAGAAAGCTATTGGTTGCCATGAATTGTTGACGAATTGCTGCAACACTGCGCCAACAGCCGTGTCCGAAGCATCTGTTCCTAATGCCAGGGGAGCAGAAGGATCGGGATGTGCAAGGAGTGCTATGTTGGCGATAGCATCCTTGATCAAAGTAAACGCTGCCTGCGCCGTGTCGGGAAAAATGAATTTCCGCTTACCTCCACGTAAAAGGTCTGTTAGATGCTGCATTATTTCGGCGCAGTGTGGGATAAAGCGGCGATAAAAGTTAACTAGGCCAGAAAATTGGCGCAACTGTCGGTAAGAGTGAGGCTCAGGATAGTCGCGAATTGCCGCCACCTTGTCAGGCAGGGGCTGTATGCCTGAGGCTGAGATTTCGTGACCTAGGAACGTGATGGTCGTCTTACCTAATTCGCACTTAGCAGAGTTAATGGTTACACCGTGTTGGCTAAGGCGCTCAAAAAGAGCACGCAGGTGTGTCATATGCTCTTCTTTTGAAGAACTTGCCACCAAAATATCGTCTAAGTACACGTAGACATTCTTCAAACCACGTGTTGCCTCATGCATAAACCTTTGAAAGGTTTGGGCTGCATTGCTGAGCCCAAAAGGCATGCGCAAAAACTCGAATAGTCCGAATGGAGTTGTGACAGCGGTTTTAGGGATGTCAGCCTCTGCTACTGGGATTTGGTGGTATGCTCTGACGAGGTCGATTCTGCTGAAAACAGAACAACCAGACAGGGTAGAAGTAAGATCTTGAATATGTGGAATGGGGTATCTGTCCGGGACAGTAGCCTGGTTGAGGGCCCTGTAGTCACCGCAGGGGCGCCAATCGCCATTAGGTTTAGGAACCATGTGAAGGGGCGAGGCCCAAGGGCTACTGGACGGGCGTATTATGCCTAGTTCTAGCATGTGTTCAAACTCAGCCTGTGCTACGCGTAGCTTGTCTAAGGTCAAGCGACGTGGTCGGCTAAATGCTGGGGGTCCTTTAGTGACAATATGGTGGGTAACGTTAGTGGTCACCGCGGGAAGGGGGCCAGATTGTCTTAGCATTGCCGGGTAAGCTGAAAGTAGGTCTGCGTACGGGTGTTCGGCCTGCGGTTCGATGTATAGGGGCGTGATGTGATTCACGGAGGAATACGACCCGGTTACGGAAAGAGAAGTCTGCCGGTCGACAACTCTCCGGCCTCGTGCATCGATCAGGAGGTCGAAATGGTCTAGGAAATCGATGCCTAGTATGGGATAAGGGACGTCCGCTACTATGAACACCCAGCGGAAGGTGCGGCGTAGTCCTAAGTTGAGTGTGAGTGACTTACGGCCGTAAGTAGCAATGGGAGTGCCATTGGCAGCACGGAGTTGTTGGACTGACGGGTTCGTTGCATCACCTGCCTCCTTTGGAATGACACTTACTGCTGCACCGGTGTCAATTAGGAACAGGCTATTGGAAACTAAATCTCGGACATGCAACAGACGACTGCTATTATGGCTGCCGACCGCGTTAGTCGCCGGAACGCGTCGGGATATTAGTTTCCCTGTTTGGCACCTGGGAAGGTGCAACCGGCTTCGCAGCGCTGAGCCTTCTCCCCAAACCGTTTGTGGTATCGACAATACGTTGATCGAGATGGGTTAACCGGGCGGTTAGGGGAAGGGCTTCTGAGACGTTCACGTCGGTCAGAGTTGTGATAAGATATATGGTTTCTACAGTGAGAACAACCAGGAGAGGAAAAACGTCTGAAAGCCCGCTCGAAAGCAGCTATCAGAGTATCCTCGGGGTGTGTTTCTACGGTGGGAGCTGTGGTCTGGGGGCTGCTCGAGTTTGTTACGGCGGTAATTTGTGGATGGTACCGGTCCATAATACCGTCCGCTAGTTTAGCCGCTTCTGTGAGCTTAAGGTGGCTGGAAACCTCGAGCAGTGCTTGAATGTTGGGTGGTAGTCGCTGTACCCACAACTCTTTGAGGACGTTTTCCTCTAAAAGTTGCCCTGCCAGCTGCTGCATTTCTCTCAGTAATGCAGAGGGCTTCTTGCTACCTAACTCTGTCCCTTGGGTCAGCCGTTTTGGTCTGGACGATTCTGACGGTAAAAGACAAGAGATTACCGCGTCTTTCACGGCTGTGTAAGAACTGTTATTAAATATTACGTCGCGTATCTGAGTAGCAACGTCACGGGGAAGGCGACCGATAGTCCACAAGTAACGGGTTCGTTCGCTTGTAATTCTATGTGATTCGAACTCTGCCTCCAACATATGAAACCAGAGCTGAGGGTCATCAATAAAAAACTGAGGGACGGCTAGGGAGACTGTCGAAACGGACGGTTCCGGGTCAGGTTTACGGTCGTTGCTAGTCATAGTTGCAATGGTATATCAAATGTAAAATGATATAAAGAGGTCAGTGCAGCAAAAGTGAAACACTTATAATATGGATATGAGAAAATATATATAAGGGATATGGTAACTGATATCCGGAATTTACCGTTTATATATCGGAAAAGTGTATATGTAAACGAATAAATGTGATTGAGGGACTTACGAATGTACTTCGAGAATTAATTTGTTCTTCGGGCTCACCAGTTTAGGATTTATGTCAGTTAAGTCAGGACCTGCTCCCGTATAGAGTCTATAGCCCGTGGTCCTCGGTATGTGGCACGATAGTGAATATACTCGGCAGCGCGCAAAGCAGAACTCAAAACGCTGGAGCGGGACAACGTGTGTATTGGAGGAGCGCAACGGCGTGCAGACGACTTACACAGGCGGAGCAAGTGGCGCCACCAAAAACGGTCATTGTTCAAATAAACAAATTTGATAGTCTTCGTCATCGAGTGCTTTATTGGTAGCACTACAGGAGCGGGTGGCGCACTGATAACATGCCTTCGAGATGAAAAGGCCCGTGTTCAAACCCTGGGTATGGCGGAGCATATGGACCACTGATGAGCTCTAACAAGAGCGAAACTCGAGTCTGGTGCTTCCGAGTTCGGGGTGTATCGGATGTCCTGAGATTTGTGCGTCAAAGTTGGAGTCCAACATACAGTCAGCCATGCAAAGTCATAACGGAGAGCTCGGTACGCAAAAAATTTGTTTATTATCGCACGGATATAAAGAAGTCATGAGGATTGGCGAAGCGCAAATTGTATTTGCGTCGTATTTTTACATGCAACCACCACCGCCGAGTAAGACCGTCCAGGGCGTGGCAAAATGTGATTTAATGAAATGGGTCAGTCAGATGAAAGGTTCGTGCGTGTGAGTAGTCGTGACAACCAATAGGCGTGGGCCAATAAGCAATCAGTAAGTCAGAAAAAGGTTCGTTCTGCTATCGATCCAAACGCTGATAAAGCCGCGCAATACTTGGTCACAGCGGTCCTGATTGGCTGAGGCTTCTCATCGTATGTGGTTGTAAATCAGTAACATAAGGTGTACCGTGAACTGCATGCCGAATCATCACAATCGCCTATCACCCGGCTGCTTCATTCTGGTCTATCCGCTGGACATTCACACTTTTAAACTCATTTCCAACAAATAATCCGTACCGTTTATTACGCACTGTTCAATAATCCGTTGCATCGTAAGTTCTGAATGCAATCTCCCATCATACATTCCTGCGTAGTGCTCCCAGCCAGTTAAGCAATAAAACGTTACTACATGCGGTCAACAGTCAATTTTTGGTTAAAAAACAATTCATATATACTCCCTGACAAAAGACACCGACCACCAACTCGCTCCTAGAAATTTCACCATTTAAAAGCTTGTCATTGCTCAAACAGTTCGATCTCTAACGGCACACCAAGAATTCCCATTCTTAACACGAATAACGAACGCAGCCGAAACAACTTAAAGAACGGAGATATGAATGGGTGCACCTATACTTTATTTATTCATAATGCGTTCAATTAAATGTGAATAAAAACACGATACCGTTGGTAGATGAATTTCTGGTCTGTCACTATGCGACCCAGATATCTTAGGATGATCTAATTACCTGACTCCGGATGCATCTGATCAGCTGAAACTGAATGATAAACTGAAATTATGGTGCGCCATTTGAATCATCGTATGATGATAATGCCTAAACAGCAACTCACATCCACTAACATCCTCTCCCATCCATTAACATAATGTCTAATTAGTTTCACTGTTTAAATTTCGACTCAGTACCACACCTGCATTATAGAGCTCTCATAGGATTCACAACACGGTCGCTGTTATCGTTTACATCCAATATAGTACAGTGGATTCTTGTTGTCTGTTGGATGTGTCTGCCTTACATTGAACGATGAATGGCGTGGTCTATTGTACACCGGTTTGTCTGTTTATTCAATAACCACAGGCTAGTTACTGAATACTTCGCGCAATGTATAATCTCTGTACCACTGTATCATTGCATTTACTGACTCGAATATCGTTTATCCATGTTATGCGACAATATAATTGTATTGAGGAATTCTATAGGTCTACATAGGTGATCGTTCATCGATCATATTAATACCTACTAGTTAATCCAGAGAACAGAAAACGCGGAAACTGTCATTAGCAGAGGAAGGATAGAGTGGAGGAGCGTAAACGGAAGGATTCGTTGTGAAATCGTCTTAGTCACCGAGACTCATAGACAGCTTATCCGTAACTTTTACTCAGCGATGAGAAAGCCTGATATAGTCAAGGCGCTGAATAGTTGCAACCCAGATCAGCATGAAAAATGCTGGGATGTCCCGACGACCATCCTGGAAAAAGCAGTTGTAGAACAGATGCTCTCACACAAACTACGAAAGTGTGGTCAACATTAGCCATACACCATTCTAAGGCCCGTCTTCAAGCTTAACTAAACCAGTAATCGAACTAATTCACACATTGGTATGCTTCAATAACTGATCCATTATAGGCCCAGGCAATCCTTTGACCTAACGAAACCTCCAGTACACACAACTGTGTACTCTCGACCCCGCTTTAAATCATTCTGAGAAACTTCTATCCATGGATTACCATCGTTTAGGATTTCTTTAATTACTCCAATAATTCTTTCTCTTACCAGATATTAGGAGGTCTCAGTAACAATCAGAACACCATCATACGATGATTCGAACGACGCATCATAACTTCAGTATATCATTCAGCTTCAGCTGAGCAGATGCATCCGGAGTCAGGTAATTAGACCATCCTAATTCAACTGGATCACACAGTGATTGGTCAGAAACTCACCTGCTAACCGCACCAAGGGTGACAATACAGACAAGTTGGTGGGGTGAATATTCTTGTGCCAAATGTAGTTCAAGATGGTCTGTGAGACTTTTGATGAATATAATTGTATCGGAGCTCTAAATGCTTTCATAATTTGGATGTCCGAAAAAGCACTAGAATAGAGACAATCCAAAGGCCCCATATCGACTTCTATTGGAGTTAGGAGAGGAACTGATAAACCCTAACATTTTTGTGATGATTAAGCCTCTGTTATTTGTGATACTACCAAGTACAGCTTCGTAGCCACGCACGCGGATGAGCCCCAACCAATCAGGGTCGAGGAGGACAGGCATGACATAAGCTCCCTGTGACCGGTTAACTTCTACTCTACCAATTATTTTCTCTAACTTAAAATATTTATACAAACCAGTTCTGCAATACAATTAACATACCATTTCACATGCTTGGTCTTCTTGCTACTTTCGTTCGCGTAGTTCTGGGTGGGAGTAATTTCAATACATCCTATCACTTCAGTTCATTGTGATTGCTACAATTTTGCGTAGGGCAAACAACACAATTTTTTTGCGAATTCTAGTTGTCAGAGCTACTGAAGTTGAAAGGGGTATCAGTTGCGCACAATGTTGTATGGTTTTGTTGTTCAGAATTCAGAGAACACAGTACACAATAGATCCGTTGACTAGCACATCAGTAAACGCGCACGCAAGTAGACAAAAGGGCAAACAAGTGAATCATCCACTGACAAGCGCGAGCATAATAATGTGTCAAAGGGACAGGAACAACGAATCAATGTCAGTCACACGCGCACCTAACCGCATTTGATTGGTAAAGTGGAACAGAGCACCGTGTGGGATAGAAGGGCATAGCGCATGCGAGTTCAAGGCCAACGGGACCATGATGAATCATGTGCGAATGCCAATGAAACATGGGTTGGCGACACAACAGTTCTCATAGGCGTTCGGATCGATAATGGAATGATTCCAGTCCACTTTGCTGCTCACCTATTGGTCTGTGCATATCGGTTACCACTATTGCTCACACGTACGCACCTTGCATTTCACTGAATCACTATCCACTTGAGTTTCAGAACGCCGCGGACGGCCTTGGTCGGCCGCGCCGATTACGTGTGCAGGTTCTGTTTGCTCAGTTGCAGTACTGGTTTACTCTCTTGTGTACCTGCTTAGTTGTTCGCTTACGTACGGCTAATAAACGGATTTCTTACGTACTGCGTCCTCCCATCAATGGCGTATACAAATCACAATACAGTAGCTAAAAATACACTATCACCATCAGGGCAGCAAATTGGCATGGAGATAAGATGCATATTTAGTTCCAGAAACCAAAGCCGAAAAGTCAACACAGCCTGCTCTGATTACAATCGTTTTATCGGTGTGTGTGCTGTATCGTCGGATAACCCACACGTTTGACGCAGAATGTCACAACTCACTGTGATTCAAGAGCACAATTCGTTTGGGTGAATATACTCCACACACTGAGAAGCACACGATGAAGGGTCCGGTAGGCACAGAGCTCTCTAGGCGCAACAGAGTGTAGCGGCTCTTCGCAGACACCAAACTCACTAAAATGCAATTGCGAGCTTAGAGCATAGGTGCGCATTGTTTATAAATAGATGTCTGGACTTAGGTCTACTTGGGAATGATTACCTCTCCCCAGGAGCATCCAATTACGGTACCAGGTCTTCCTCTAGCTATAGGCAACCTGTCTTTTCGAATCATTCTTCTCAGTCACATGAAGTAGCTTATAGTTAGGACAATTGTACTTCAAAGTACTTTCCCACATCCAGACCCGATTCAACCAGTACGGTATGATAATCTTCGGTCGGACACGTGGGCCTATTTTAGAAGCCCTGTAGGACATTTGGGTGATTCTCATCAGTCACCCACTGAGGTACGTAACTTGCCAAACAAACGCTGGCCAGGCTGTTCGATAGATCAGGAATTCAGGTTAGCCTCCGTTTCTCCAGTCGACTGGTAGTTTGAAGTCTGTTTGTTTGAGTCCACCTGGTACCGGCACACATAACATCATCGCCGTCTTAGTCAACGCGGCCCTTGAGACAAGACGCACTTCAGCTCATCAGCTCCGGCCATTAGCTCGTTCAATTTCCCATCTCCTGTCACTTCTACAGGAAAACCAATATAACTACCAAAATCATTCAATTGCTATCTTTCTGCGCATTTTTTATCGTTCAAGCTTCCGAAACAGGACACTAGATACGGATGACGAACGATACCTACGGTCCAACAGGGTATTGACACAACTGATCACGAGTTTGTCCTTCTAGATCCATAGTCGCACAACGAATGGCCCTCGATTGGCAAATAACTGGGACAAAATGCGTGGACTTCGATAATGCTAGCCGACTGGCTAGCTAGAGAGAAAAGCTACACACAGCAAAGTACCACGTGTTTATTGATGACGACCAACTTAAGTCAAACGGAAGCATTAGCTCTACCGTTTATATAGTCTGTCCGAGTACCTCGCGAAAATCGTGCAATGACCAATGAGGGAAACCAAAAAGGTACAAGTAAAGCAATAGTTGGAGGACAGAGTGAAAAATAAGAAGGCCGAAAAAATAGAATTTAGTTCAAAGAAGAAAAATGGATTACTCGGGAGTTAAACAATATCTGTGAAAAGTTAATACTTTGGCGGAAATCTATGGGTCCATATGCACGAGAAAAGTGCTTTTTTCTGAGCAGAAAGTTGTCCGACCAGAGAAACACAAGAAGACGTGCACAACTGTGACGTGTACTAGCGATTGTGGGGATGGAAACACAGATACATGTACGATTCCCGTCATGTTTTATGAGAAAAACCATTTTACATGAACATTATGTTTGTAATCGGATGTAAAAGTGTAATACGTGTAATACTAAAAAATATACTTGGTTTTAATTGCGACTGTAGAATAGAAAGACGTAGAAATTTTTCTGACGAAAAGTTTATCAAATGTTGTCTTTGGTATCTTGAAATGACGGAACATTAAATATGTTATGCGAAAAATGCTTGAATCATTAAATTATAGTTTCAGAAACCCTAAACACTAAATTCGAATAAATTTCCACATAAAAAATTGGACAGATTAATGAAAAAATGGGGTCCTCGAAGGACTCTAGCTGGGTAATGATACTGATCGAATGGGTTAGGTATAATAAATGTTAAAATGATTTCTACCAAGATAAACGAGATACCTATACAGTTTTTCATGATTTTAGGAGAAATCTGAGCAAACATTCGAAAGGAATGCAGTGATTTTAACAACTTTTCAATCTAATTATTACAGTAATGATAACACTTTACAGCGGGTGAAAAAGAAGTATAAAGTTGCGTTTTCTAAATGCTGTACATGATGCGGACAAAATCTGTAGCAACGCTTGCTTCAAACTCACGTTTTTCAATGCTGTTTGAAATCGGTGGTGGTCGAGTGGGTTAGAGCTTTTGATTTCCACCTCGGAGATCAGAAGTTCGAATCCTGGCCATCACCGGTTACTTTGTTGTGTAGCGTACTATTCTGTCTATATGGTACACTAAATTAATGTCAGCAATATCTAAGACGACACTAGCAAACTAAGATGGGCGGAGGAGCGTGCGGTGATAAAAGGCCAAAAGGGTATGTACATTAGAAATTAAACTGAAACAAAAAGATGTGACACAAACTCACAGTTGTTCGCTGTTCTTGTGATCAGGAAATGTGCGCCAATATCTTCAGTTCAGTTCGGTCTGACAGCCATTCGTTGAACAGAACAGGATGGCATTGAGAGAAGTGCCAAGTGATGCTGTGGAAGCATCTAAAATGTTTTGTTTCTCACAGTTAGTTCCGACCGATATAATTCCAAGACACTCCCAATCAGAAGATGAGACCGTGCCAGAATGAAAGGTTTATTGGCAGCCTTTTTGTATTGCGCGGTGGTGATGTTCAAAAAGGTGTCTGTCTGTGCGTATGTGTGTGTGTGTTTTACATTAAAAAGTCGGTACAACGAAGGAGTGTTGCACCAAGGGACGTTGAGAATCATGGAAAAAGTCGGAAATGTACAGGTACCTACAGGTGGTAGACTGCATTCCACTGTTGTCCGGCTCATTATCACACATAACCTATTGGGACCTTAGGTGGTTTTCCACTCCAAGCTTCAAGGTCTGGTTGCCAGTTATCCTCAATGGTGCAGCGAGCCTTTGTGGCCACGGAATATACCTCTTACGTTGTACTCATGCACAATCATATAACGAAAAATGTTAGTATCACAGTCAAAGGTTAAAACTACTCCTTCAGTCTCCAAAATTAGTAGTAGCCCGTGGCAATTTTCTCTGACTAACAATCGTCATACCATCAGTTGTACCAGTCAATACTTTTTCACTTCCCTGGTTTCTCACTCAAGTCAGGTTACGCATAAACTTTACATACTCGAGGATGAATATATACAGCTGCTATGTCACCACTGCATTGTAAAATCGTCAACAAAAAACAACTAGAAAACGTACCTTTAACGGAGCGAATTTAGAGAGTCGGTGGTGATTCATTATGGGTTGGCGAGGTGACCAGCTAGGTAAGAAACTACAGCGTATTTATAACCTGTGATGCTAGCAGACAGATGTATTGGGGTCGAATTGCAGATGCTGATATGCAGATGCTCAGTTCGAGATGAGAAGGATGTGTGTTGTCAGCCAGTATCTTACGAGGGAAAGTCAGGCATGCCTTGTGATATTGGGTTGTCATAAGGTGCCTGAGTAGATCATGTGATGTCACTAAGTCACGAAACATTTTTAAGGGACCTGAGGATAATTTTAAAATCTCTGATAAGTAGTCCGGGGAATATGACGGGGGAAGCATAAGGTCAGTGTAGAAGAATCCATGAAAATACAAAACGTTAAATTAATCGAAACGGGGATAGAGAACTGCTGTAGTGGTATCAGGTGGAAGGTGAGTCGTCAGAGTTTCATGAAGACTGATGCCACGTGATCTGTCCAGCTAAGGTCATGGCTGGTGGTTACGCCGAGGTACTTGACCGAGGATTCTCGTTGTATCGGTTCTCCTTTGATGACTAAGGCTGGATTGGATAACGTTAGGTCGGGATAGTGATTGTTTTATGAAGACTGTTGTGTGGTCCTACCATTGGTCAGACAACTGGCTGCTTCATTACAATGCCGGCAAACTTATTGATCGGACATTCCACACCGGCCACTATCACACATTCAGGCACGTATGAATGTACTGACGCACATCACTGAGACTTCACTCATGCTACGAAAGGCTTTCTATGGCCAATCAGACTTTGGCCCTGAGCCAAATGTGCTTGTTGATTCGTAGCTGCTGAGCGCCCCTGCTTGGCCGCACCTGATCTCATGCACTACTTGTGCTTGCCTACCGAGGATCCACTTGCTTGCTTGCCCACTTACGCACATGGTTACTGATGCGCTAATAAGCGGATTTGTTGCGTACTATTTTCTCCGTTAATCGCGGGCACAGCAGAGTCCAAAGGGAATACCAGAAGGCTTTGAGAAGTTCAGCCTTAGATTATGACTTGAAGACTGGTTGACGAGCTCAGTTACTCCTTGTTGTAAAAGCGGAAATGTGAATCTGTCGGAGTCAGACGTCCCAAAAATCTCATCACAGACGTATTTAACAAGGGTACAATTTTCATTCACAGGTATGGGTGATATACAAGCAGAAACCAAAAACGATGGTAGAATAGCACCCTTGAGGAAGCCTTGTGCAGAGCGGAGTAAGGAAGAATTTTAACCACGGTTGTCGATTGGAAAAGTAGTTAGACAAAAGGTTGACGCCAGGCTTACTGAAGCTAGAGTCATCAACTACTTCAAGCAAGCTTATCCGACGGCGCAATTAATTGCTTTACTATAATAGAAGAAAAAAACCCAACTACCTGACTTCTTCAATCAGTGGATAATAAAACAGAGTGGGTGAAATAGGCCGGCGCATGGAAGGTTGATCGTGATCGATGATATGCAAATTGCTTGGAGCCCAACACATTATTCTGGGTAGATGGTCTTTTTCGTATTATCTTTCCATTCACTTTTAGAGCTACCGATGTTCATACCATCGGACATAGTTTAGGTGTACCATCTTTTGGTACTGGAGTGATAGAAGCCACTTTTCAACAATCGGAAGTAATATTACGGTTTTAGCATAGAACAAAGACATCAGAAAATACGGGGGATAATGAGTTTGCGCATTCCTTTATCAGGATCGGTTGTAGGCCGTCTAGACAGCTTGCCTTGGTTTCGAGAAAGTGAGTGAGCTGTTTGCACACGTTCAAGGAAGTAATGTTGTCCATGACAGGGCTTTGGTGAAGGTCAGCGTCAAAGTTTGGGATGACTGATTGGTGAATCAACAGTAAAGCGACAGATGAATCCATCAACGTCTACCAAGGGTGACTGCCTCTGGGAACTAACTCCGCTTAGGTGCATTATCCTCTCCAATGTTTCCCCACCATTGCTGGTGGCGGTTAGTGAATAAACGTACAATGCGCATGGTCTATGAAGCTCAGTTTTGATCAATTCTGATAGAGCTCTCACGATACTGCGATCTCCGACCTTGAAGACACGCTCCTTTTATACGGAGCAATCGATTCAACTGAGGGAAAGAATACTGGTCCGGTCCAATGTACACAGGTTCCATGGGGCACCAGACATTAAAGCACTAGTTAAGGTACTCGGTTAAATTTTCACAAAACAAGGAGGGGTCAGAGTAAAAAAAAAGTGCTTTGGTCCGAACTATGTATATGAGTTAACGCGGTAATGCGACTGGTGACTTCAGTTGAAGTTAAAACGGTATGGATTCCGATACAGTATTTATTTTACCGTGTTTCTAAATACCCTCCGAGTTGATGAATATGTAATACAAACTGAGACAACAAACAACGTGCTACGTAACCAGTATTACTTCACGTTCCATCCGATGAGTTGGGGCATGGTTAAAGAGTAAATTAGTTTCCCTGTGAAATAAATGATTCGTCGTATAGTGTCGATGCTCAAAACCCCACTGAAAACCAGGGGGAAAGTGAAAAACTGTTTAATCTGGCGCGTTAGGAATCATCTGAAATGCGCATTCTTCGAGTCCCAATTGGGACTCGAACCCGGCTTGCTTGGTTTTGAATCACGCACACATAACCACAAAGCGATCTGGGGTTTCTCTCACCAATTAAGTAGTTATAAGCTCCTGCTACAAATATTGAACAAGCAACCAAGCTCTGTAGATTGTTTATCATGTGCTAACTTCGATTCAGTTGGGTCTGCTACCGAGAAGAAATTCATCGTGGGAGTCGATTGATTTACGATTGTCAAGTAGTGTCCGCTCGAAGCAGGTGACAAAAGGGTGCTAGATAATGTCATGGAGACACGAAAGAGGTAATACAGGCATCCTGGTAGAGTATCTCCAAGCCATGTCAAGTGGAACTCGAACCCACAGTGCACACTACTACGAGGCTGTCCGGACTGACTGTCAACGGTGTATTTCGCGTCACCACCATATGATATAGCGCTTTTTCATCACACTACGAATGGTATCATTATTGACCCACATGGCGATTGACTTACATAATGGGAATCATCTCAGTAGAGGCCTAAGCGAAACGGAGGCATTATAGACTGTTGTGCTCATTATGTGCACACATGTTCGATCGAGCTCTCCACATGATCTGTCTGACTCTCTTCCATTGTTTACATGCGATGCTATGATTGGTTGTTCATGTCCACTCACAACGTCACTGCAAACTGATTGGTTAATTCGTCCATAGTGCTCGCGTAGTCTTTGTCTAGCACAGATTATATGCTTACGTACGCTGCCAGAGCTCCGTGTCCTGGTTTACAACAACGGAGACGACCTACAAAACTTGGCTACTAGAACAGTTTGAGTAGTGTGAAGGCATGGGCCAACTCATCTTTGGTAGACAGCAAAGTTGCGTTTGTAGTAAGCACGTCAACACCTGTCCAGTACCGAGCCCAAGGCTTGAGACATCGGAATCACGGGCGACAGGATAGATGATCGATGGCGTGGGTCGATAGAATGAGGGATAAATCCAGTCAAACGGCCTTTGGCCTCAACACCAGCCTATTAGAAGGCTTGGTCACCGTACCAGTTGGAACCATGCTTCGTGTGCGACGACCAGGCAAAAGGATCGGCGACCTAAATGATCACTGTATTATACTCTAAAAAAGCGAGATTGTTCACAAACACGAACTGGCGCTGGTGCACCAGAAAGTTTCAAAACAAGAAGTGCATTCGGAGGGCGTTAGAGATAGGCTGGGTGCCGTAACGGTCAACCTGAGCATGCTAATGAGAAAAGCAGAATTAGCCCTAGATCAAAGTCACAGTGTTTTGATGAAAGGGATATCTGAGCTGTTCTGCCAAGTCGCCAAACAGCGAAGAGATATCAGGCACCACACTTTGACTCTCTTACGGTCGGTGGGTCTTCAGGGGAAACCCTTGATTAAGAGGGTTTTCAGACTAGGTCGGTGGGATCTTGCACAGGGCGAGCAACGACCTGCCAGGCTGGTGTTCGTGAAGTTCATTAACTCTAGGGAGAGGGACACCTTCTTGGCCTCAGCGGGTGCTGGTGAAGACCTAAATACATGGAAGGTTCACGGTAGAGCCGGATAATTCGGTGCACGCTGGGTATTAGGGGAAAGCCAAACCTAGAAAACACAGCCAACCTCGAGTATGAAATGGAAAGTGTCACAGCCCTCCTGAAGGGCATAGCACTCCCATCCCCATAAAATTTTGCAAAACACCAGTACGAAGTAGCCAGATAGAAAACACCACTCAAGCTTCCACCTCACTACAAAAAACGGGGGCAACACTCGGAATTAGCTTCCGAGTGTCATACCTGCCTGCTGAAATGCAACGCATAATGAAGCACCGGAAGCCTTGCCATGATTTACACTGAAGCATGCAGTGTTGGGGACAAATGGCACGAACTGACAGAAGTAACTGTCAAGGCAGAATGCATCGCTGTCACCAAAGCACGGCTAGGGGAAATTCATGAAATTAGTGTGCTTTTTCCTGCCGGTTACTGTAAATATTGGGCTGTTAGGGACGGAGATGGGACGATGTTTATAGTCTCAAACAAAATCAAACAGATATCTGGGGCTGGCATGACAACACCAAACGAGCAAGCTCTCGGTTGTGATCTAAAACTATGCCAGTCAAAAATCCCAGTAGTATGCGTCTACCGAAGCTCTTCCTATACCCCCCGGAGGGCCAAGTACTGCTGACCTACCTTCGAGGCTCCCTAGCCGAAGTGAATGAAATCATGGTCTTTGGGGACTTCAGATCCCCTGACACAGACTTGGTAAATCTGTGGGCTGCAGCAGATAGATTCCCTGTACAGTTACTTGATTTAATATTGGGAGAAAACGTTGTCTATACGTATTTAAATCAGCTAGATGTAAGGAAGAACAGACCAAAGGGTTACTAGACCTGGGGTGTCTGAGGGGAATAGCACTTATGGGGTGGTAGACTTTTTACCTTGGGGCATTCTCTATCCCCTTGGTCTCCAAAAAACCCAGCTCTTGCCTGTAGTTGTACGCAGCTGAAGCATGCATCATCCATCACTACCCGCTAAACCGCTCGACAGGCGGGCTAAACCAGGTTGGAGGTAACCAAGTTCTACGATCCTTGGCGAGACCGTGTTCGGGATGTGAATGGGCAGATGCGATCTACTGATCCAACGGCTGCAAAGGAAAACAGTCCAACCTACCCGACCCGGTATTCCGGAAGACTTGAATCAGCAGCACAACAGGCCACCTGTTCATCTGGAACAATTATGCTGTCTTGCAGGCTGCAACTGATTGTGCGAAGGCTACAGGTGCATCCTCGAACAAAAAGACCGGATGAAGTACCATCAACTCTATTCCTACTCCTGGCTGGGCAACCGAGTAGTACAACAGTCCCGAACGGTGCTGGGGACACCGCTTCGTATGTATTCCCGAGAATCTCCATGAATAACTTTCGCGATATTCATGGAGTTGACTTATCCTCTAGCGGGAGATAGTCACGTAAAAGACAAAAAGTTACCAGACCCGGTTATAATGAAGCATGCCAGTGACGTCGAAGAGCTGCGGATCTCAGCCCCCCCCCCCCCCCCCCCCCCCCCCTAAGTAAGATTGACCACGGGGTGATACTTTTGGCTGTTAAAAATATAGTACCTCACAAAACGAGAGGGTGCTTGCCGAGTCAAGCCGATCAGAACTCAGTGCACAAATCAAACAGTCTCGTCCAGATCAAGTCAAATCAAGCGAGTGGTGGTTCAGTGTGTGTGTGTGTGTGTGTGTGTGTGTGTGTGTGTGTGTGTGTGTGTGACGAACGGGCAAAGCTTAAGAGGGCGAAGAAATATCGTGAACTGGTAACAGCGCAGCCATGCGGTCAACGTCTGAGTCACGAACCTATCGGAACAGGAAAAATTTTATTGTTTAATAACAGCGTGGTCGAAATCGTTGATAGGTTGTCGACTTTTCGGTCACCACGGGTTGCCTATTTTCAAGACTGGTTTTACATTCGGTTGTAAAGGCTGTCTTGAAAAATGTTTACCCGTGGTGTCCGAAACGTCGACAACCTACCAACGATTTCGATTACGCTGTGCTATTAAACAATAGAATTTTACCATAGCATTTCACTTGGTGCATCGATTTTGCTATACACCCCGAACGGATCTCGGTTCTGACACGTTAATCCTATCGAAAAAGGTTCAAAAGTAGCATAAGTTAGTGTTGATGAATGAGCAGAGTTGGGAACACGCGAAACAAATTCAACACTCAGCATGAAATTGTGGAACAAGAATTGGCTGCACTCAGAGACAACTGGATGCTGCTCACTGAGCACTTTTTTCCTGTACGCCCAATAAACAAGAAAGGGAAGACAACCTGGTAGACCAGCCGAGGCACTAGAGACAGCTGTAAACACAAGGTATGGACTCATTACCAGCAGACACGCGGCACCTCCTATACTGAACGGCGCGAGAACACAGCAATAAGGGTCCAGAAGCAGTGTAGATCGTCGTACAAGACGGCTTTGATTAGGAAGACCAAACGGTGCCCCAAAGCCTACTACAACTACTTTCATTCAAAAGCAGCCATGCATGTAGCCGTAGGTTGCGTCAATCAAACCCAATTGCAGAAATCATATCTAACCAGCCAATCGTACGTAGTGAAATAACCTGGGCCCGGACTACGCGCACTGGGAGAACGACAAAACCAAACAGGAACAGCAAGAATGTATTCTGTTACATTTGGTTGGAGCTCACTCGTTTATACACAAAAATAGGTATGTTTTCATTAGCAGGTAACGTTCTGACCAATGACAAGGCGACTTCGTTGTATCTACACGATCTAACAGTTACGGTCCGGCTTTACCAGATTGGCTCGATTCTGGAAATGAAGCTATAGTGCACTGGACCGCGTGTGGAGACAGTCATATCACTATAGCCTCCCTCCCTCAGAAGCTCCTCATCGATTTGGCTGGCTTGACGCACCGATCTTCGGACTGGTGCAGTAGGCCGTAGTTGCGTTTCATCGACTGTTTTCTTCTTCTTCTTTTGGAGCAGCACGGTCGTCATTCTCGGTGGCGGTTTCTGCTGCGCTTTCACGAGCTTCTCTGAAGTGAAGCTGACTAAGTGGAGCCGGTGTACTGCTACGTCTTTAAGATCCGTGCTCTCGACCAAGGATTGACCAAGTTGCCTTGTAATGATCCCCTTGGCTGGTTGGAGATCGTTGCCTCGAAAGTATGCTACATCGCTGGAATCCAAGCATCGTAGTGACGATCTAAGACTTCTTGATTTGAAAAACATGGCTGGTGTCTCTTTCGCCGTCGAATGCACTGCTTTCCGATATTGCAACAGAAAATCGTCCAGAAGCGTCTCCAATTCCGGCTACGTTCTGGGATTGGATCAGGCGTTAGTACTCTTTATATTACGTGCCACTGTTAAAACATGAGTGGCGAGATGCCGTCCGAAGATGTCGATAGTCAATGCTATCCAACTAACATTTCGACTCAGATGCACAAAAGTAAGAACCATTATCGGCGACCAGCACTTAGGGGATACCTTCCCGTCTGAAGCACTTCCTCAGAGCCTGGATTACGAACAAAGTGGTTGGTCTGGGTATTAGAAATATTTCAGGCCATTTCGAGTATGAATCGATCAGTACGAGGGTATGGTATCGGTTCAGGAACGGACCGCAGAAACTGGCGTGTATACGTTGCCATGGTATGTAGCTGTCGGGTCACGGGCTCCAGTTGTTCGGTTTCGACTTCGCTTTATATAAACACGCATCACAGTTCTTGGCTGTTGTACATATGTCCGCATCCACCTCAGGCCACCAACACATTCGCCGAGTCAGAGACTTCATCTTCTCCGACCCCAAGTGACTTGTATGCGGATCCTCTAGAACCGTTCTGCGTGGGGGAGAAGATATGACCAATCGATCGCCACGACACAGTACTCCGTCAGGTTATAAGCATAATTCCTCTCGATCCACGAAAAACTGTGGATACTTTCGTTTCACTTCCGGTTGCCAGCCTTTCTTGATAGCATAAATTACTGACGAGTAATGGCGTTTAGTGTATTTGCGTAACTCCTCTCTCGACACGAGAGCGGCAGGTGACATGAAATAACACTGTTCAACTGCGGCGAATCACGAGAATCTTGATAGAAACTCAGCATGCGGAATTGTTTTACCAGGTCGGTGTAGCACATCGTAATTATATGCAGCCAGGGCAATACTACACCGCTGCATTATGGCGGCTGTGGACTTGGCAACGGACTCACTCGGGTCGAATAGAAACTGTAGCTCTTGGTGGTCCGTGACAATCGTGAACTTTGACCCAAACAGGTACTTATGAAGAAGTCATACCGCCCAGAATACTACCAGTGCTTCTTTCAGTGTCTACGAGTA
This sequence comes from Fasciola hepatica, assembly GCA_948099385.1. Taxonomy (NCBI): domain Eukaryota; kingdom Metazoa; phylum Platyhelminthes; class Trematoda; order Plagiorchiida; family Fasciolidae; genus Fasciola; species Fasciola hepatica. The sequence goes on from CANUEZ040000131.1 coordinate 930,763, forward strand.
TCCTCTCTCAGCAGCATTCAAAAGTCGAGAAATACCGATGATCGGGCATCCATCTTGTTCAAGCTCTGCACCGATTCCAACCTCAGATGCATCCGTTATTAGCACTGCGTGTTTGGATGGTGCAAATGGGGCTAATGTTGGACGTTCAACTATGCTGTTAATGAGATCTCGCAGGACTCTCTCGCAATGGTCCCTCCACTGCCACACATGGGATGACTGGGCGAGGAACAGAGGCTGCGCCTTCGTTGAGAAATCCGGTATGAACCTGGAATAGTACTGTAGACAACCAAGGATCAATCTCAAGTGTGATTAATTCTTTGGGTACTCCATTTCGGTAATAGGCTTGAAACGATCCGGGTCTGGCTTGTATCCACTGTCGTTTACTGTGAAGCCAAGGCAACTCAAAACCCGGAAACCGAACTTGCATTTTGAAGGTTTGATCAGAACAGTCTTGGCTACGATTCGTTCCAGGGTGTTATGGCGACAACCCATGTTTCATTGGCATTCGCACGTGATTCATTATGGTCCCGTTGGCCTTGTACTCGTATGCGCGATGCCTGCCTATCCCACGCTGTGCTTTGTTCCACTTTACCAATCACATGCGGTTAGGTGCGCGTGTGACTGACATTGATTCGTTGTTCCTGTCCCTTTGACACATTATTATGCTCGCGCTTGTCAGTAGGTGATTCACTTGTTTGCCCTTTTGTCTACTTGCGTGCGCGTTTACTGATGTGCTAGTCAACGGATCTATTGTGTGCTGTGTTCTCTGAATTCTGAACAACAAAACCATACAACATTGTGCGCAACTGATACCCCTTTCAACTTCAGTAGCTCTGACAACTAGAATTCGCAAAAAAATTGTGTTGTTTGCCCTACGCAAAATTGTAGCAATCACAATGAACTGAAGTGATAGGATGTATTGAAATTACTCCCACCCAGAACTACGCGAACGAAAGTAGCAAGAAGACCAAGCATGTGAAATGGTATGTTAATTGTATTGCAGAACTGGTTTGTATAAATATTTTAAGTTAGAGAAAATAATTGGTAGAGTAGAAGTTAACCGGTCACAGGGAGCTTATGTCATGCCTGTCCTCCTCGACCCTGATTGGTTGGGGCTCATCCGCGTGCGTGGCTACGAAGCTGTACTTGGTAGTATCACAAATAACAGAGGCTTAATCATCACAAAAATGTTAGGGTTTATCAGTTCCTCTCCTAACTCCAATAGAAGTCGATATGGGGCCTTTGGATTGTCTCTATTCTAGTGCTTTTTCGGACATCCAAATTATGAAAGCATTTAGAGCTCCGATACAATTATATTCATCAAAAGTCTCACAGACCATCTTGAACTACATTTGGCACAAGAATATTCACCCCACCAACTTGTCTGTATTGTCACCCTTGGTGCGGTTAGCAGGTGAGTTTCTGACCAATCACTGTGTGATCCAGTTGAATTAGGATGGTCTAATTACCTGACTCCGGATGCATCTGCTCAGCTGAAGCTGAATGATATACTGAAGTTATGATGCGTCGTTCGAATCATCGTATGATGGTGTTCTGATTGTTACTGAGACCTCCTAATATCTGGTAAGAGAAAGAATTATTGGAGTAATTAAAGAAATCCTAAACGATGGTAATCCATGGATAGAAGTTTCTCAGAATGATTTAAAGCGGGGTCGAGAGTACACAGTTGTGTGTACTGGAGGTTTCGTTAGGTCAAAGGATTGCCTGGGCCTATAATGGATCAGTTATTGAAGCATACCAATGTGTGAATTAGTTCGATTACTGGTTTAGTTAAGCTTGAAGACGGGCCTTAGAATGGTGTATGGCTAATGCTGACCACACTTTCGTAGTTTGTGTGAGAGCATCTGTTCTACAACTGCTTTTTCCAGGATGGTCGTCGGGACATCCCAGCATTTTTCATGCTGATCTGGGTTGCGACTATTCAGCGCCTTGACTATATCAGGCTTTCTCATCGCTGAGTAAAAGTTACGGATAAGCTGTCTATGAGTCTCGGTGACTAAGACGATTTCACAACGAATCCTTCCGTTTACGCTCCTCCACTCTATCCTTCCTCTGCTAATGACAGTTTCCGCGTTTTCTGTTCTCTGGATTAACTAGTAGGTATTAATATGATCGATGAACGATCACCTATGTAGACCTATAGAATTCCTCAATACAATTATATTGTCGCATAACATGGATAAACGATATTCGAGTCAGTAAATGCAATGATACAGTGGTACAGAGATTATACATTGCGCGAAGTATTCAGTAACTAGCCTGTGGTTATTGAATAAACAGACAAACCGGTGTACAATAGACCACGCCATTCATCGTTCAATGTAAGGCAGACACATCCAACAGACAACAAGAATCCACTGTACTATATTGGATGTAAACGATAACAGCGACCGTGTTGTGAATCCTATGAGAGCTCTATAATGCAGGTGTGGTACTGAGTCGAAATTTAAACAGTGAAACTAATTAGACATTATGCGGTTAGGTACGTGTGTGACTAACATTGATTCGTTGTTCCTGTCCCTTTGTGCATAGTCTGCGTACGAGCTATTCCATTGAGTACGATCGGCGGAGTAGGTACAATTCTCACAAGTGGCGTGGCTACCTGAAATCACTGGCCATTGAAAGTTCGAATCTGCACAGTTTTCCATCCTAGCTCGAATCATGGGTGGATCGTCTCGAGCTCTGGTTCAATATTCGTGATGGAGTCAAGCAGGATCAGTCGGCCCGATTTCTGACTGCATTATGAGTATCTCATCAATAGCAAATTTTCTGGCTCAGTTCTTAACGCTATTCCTTGCGTAAATGTGAGCATTATATCTACCAGGTCAGTCGAACGTAATAGAATAATTCGTACCCGGACTGCACGCAATAGGAACTGACAAGATCAAGCAAGGACAGCAGCAGTATATTCTGTTGGATTTCGTTAGTATGAACTCGTTTACATATAATAGCAGGCATAAAAATATTGGCGGATGACGTACTGACCCATCACAAAGCGGCTTTGCTATATCTACACAATCTGACTGCCGAGGTCCGACTTCACCTGATTGTTTGGATACTGGAAACGAAGCTTTATCCTATTGGAGTGCGTGTGGAAGCATTCAAATCCTACGGTAATGTACTGGTAAGTATGATGGAGCATATGTACACTAATTAGTAGTTGCATGATCGGTAATAATTATGGATACTGGGACGAATTAGAACGCGATGAAGTCACATTAATGCATCGGGATAAGACAAGAATCGCAGGCGCAATCCACTTGTGATAGCACTCTTCTACCGAACGAAGGCTCGACTGTTGTTGAGGGTTTATAAAAGATGCAAGTGAGCAGTGCAGCTTTGGCTTAATCCTTTAAGTGTTTCCAGAATAATCTGGCGTATCGAGTACAGCGAACAGTGGAGATCGTGTTGTCACTTTCTATCGAATCAGAATGTTTGATCGGTGTACGTTTGTACAGTTATACTGTGTATTCCGTGTGTTGGCTACTGGGGCATTCTTTTCTTTTCCCGCCCATATAGGTCCACTCCCTGTCCATCTTGTATATTCATACTTTTTAATTCAACGTGCAACATGGTGAGAAAGGCAGTGGTCAGTGGAGCTTGCCCTACTGTTTAACGCTGCACGATGATGATGATGATCGAGTACAGCACTATGCCGTTTCCCGCAATATTTCGGAGTTAGGTCGAAATAATTCGGAATTACATTAAACTATTCCCAGGTGCCACCCAAACGACTGCTTGAGATAACCTGATTGATCTGAAGCCCGGCGCATCCATTACTCGTACCCATTTCACATTGATCATCAGGTCTGGTCACAATGACGGACGTGAACCGAACCTTGTGGTGGAAAGAGCTAAGAGCCTCAGTAACTACTAGTGGTTGCAGTAGGTGATCGAGAGGTGACCGATAACAGGACCAGTCTCCACAACTTGTCACGCCTTGGTTTGACCGCCTCAGCGAGGCTATTCACTGGGCGATTCATTCGGTTCTGCATCAAACGTGACACATTGCACCAAACATGGCAAGACGAGTAAGGGTACCTGTATCTGGGCGGCCAAACATGCTTAGTTCATGGAACATGTACACTCGTTTATACAGCCCGTTTACCAAACCGCGCTGTAGCAACATTGATCCTCTGGCTGCCTGAGTATTTTGGCTGTTTTCTGGCCAGTTGCCTGTGGCCATTAGCTTGATTCTTCTGTGCATTACTTCCGTTTGGCTAGTCCGATTGCTCCAGTTGATGGCTTTATCGGAAGTCCCTCACGTGGGCTATCTTTCTTGTTGCCAAAGATCCCCATGTATCCACCCTGTTAGATTGAATGCCTCTTTCTGTCTGCTGTGAGATGCTTCCGACATATTCACCTCCTGTTCTTTGGTCTGTGGCTCTCGACTGGTTGGTGTGATCGGTTTGATGTTTGTAGTGAAAAGGTTAACGCGGTGTGACTGCAAACGCATTTATTCCAAAAGTGAATGATCAAACCATCATACTGAAGGACCACACGTGCGTGTGCGTGCGTCAGTAGAGTCAGCTGACTGCGGATCGATAGGTATACGAAGCACACGAGAGTGGACGGTATAGCAGGGCTGGGAAAAAATTCAAATCGGTAAACGTCCGGACCGAGGCGTAAAATCAATGCAGGCTCTACAGTACTCCCCTCCCAGAGCATTAGACAAATGTGTATAAATGCGCGTGGGAGTTGAAAACGCACAGGTTTTACAATCTTGCTGCCAGAACGGGTTGTGAGAGGAGGGACAGTGTCGGTCTCTTGCGGAGTACTCAGAATGTCAGGAACATGAGGACTGATAGCATTGGAAACAGAAGTAGAGGTTTTCATGGAGGGAACTGAAGCCATATAGTCCGAATTAAGGCGTGCTACTTTGAAGCGATCAATACTGACAGTGTCTGGCCGACCAGCCTTATCAATGACAACACATTTTCGCTACGGGAAATAACGCGAAACGGGCCCGAGTATGCTGGATGCAACGGGGGTTTAACGGCATCACAACGAAGAAAAACATGAGCGCACGTATTTGTGTTTGGGAATGTAAGCGAGACGAATGGAGGACCGAGTTGGAAGCGAACTGAGTGATTTCATGTACAAATTGCCGAACAAAGCTGAAGGGGTCAGTACCATCGGGAATGCATCCGAAAAGCTCACAAGGCAATTGTAGGGGTGTGCAGAACACCAATTCAACGGGAGAAAATCCAAAATTTTCCTTGAGAGTAGTGCGTATGGACAGCATGGTTAACGAAAGGGCATCCGTCCACTTAACAGATGTGGAGGTGAGAGAAGCCTTTAATTGTCTATGAAGAAGTTCCACTAATCCATCGGATGATGGGTGATATGCCGTTGTACGAATATGTTGGAATCCAAGGAGAGAAGTAAAATCACGGAAGAGTTTGAACTGAAATTGTGCACTTCTATCCGTGGTGATCGTAGATGGAACACCAAACATAGAAATCCAGTGGTGTAGAAATGTTTTGGAAATTGTTTCACTGGTGGTGTCAGCTATGGGGGACAGCCATAGGCTAACGCGTAAAACGATCTACACATGTGAGGAGGAAACGGTATCCGTCGGCCAGTGGTAAGGGACCAGCAATATTGTAATGGTTATCATGGTTGCCTTCCAAGCAGCCGATCCGGATTCGACTTCCGGGTCGCGGCTCCAAATTCGTAACAGTAGAGGTCTTTTGAATTGGCCTACACGAAATAATAAAACGGGAGGCCTAATTGGCTGTGCAGTTTTGGGGCACTGCGTGGTCGGCTGTGATCCTGTAAAATGGTCTGCCCGAGGCATGGTCCCAGGGAATTGAGTACTCCTGTGGTATGATGGAGGAGTAAGTAATACTGTGGACAGTATCTTTCGTTGATGGGGAGCAGTCTGATGACCATGTTTTAAGCCACCATACTGTTGTTCTAATAATGTAAGTGTTGGTGCCCGTTGATACACTTTATGAGCTTCGGCTCATAGAGTTTTCTTTCCTTGTGTTTTGCAGATCGAACACGCTCAACTCCCGGCGGAGGATAACTGCTACTTGCATGTTACAATATCTAAGTGGACATGAAAAAGTGAACTGCCTGTAGGTATTCCGACGGAGGAGGAAAGTACATGCCGGTGAATCTTGCTCCGTTGACAAGGTATACACATTCTAGATCAAACACGAAAGTCTATTTATATTCCTCCAAATATAGCTATCGGAAACAAGTCTGATGGAGGCGCGTATTCCAAGATGGGATATGGAATGTAAGTACGTAAAAATCAAGCGACGAAGGGAACAGGGCACAAACGGGCGAGGCTTGCCAGTGGAGACATCACAAACAATCATACCGTTTCCGTCAGGTAGGGGTAAGTCTTTCAACATTTGGGAGGACGATGAGCGGTAGCTCTGTAGTTCCTAGTCATTCTTTTGAGCCTGTGCTATCTCAGATCAACTGAATGTCTTTGGGTCGGTTAGTGGATGGATACCTGGGCGAGAGAGAGCGTCATCCACAAGATTGCTGGATCCCTGGACATACCTTATATCGGTGGTATATTGGGAAATGCAGTCGAGGTGTCTAATTTCCCTGGGCGAATAACGGTCGATGCTTGAAGCCAATGCATAAGTGAAAGGCTTATGATCGGTGTAGACAATAAAGCTTTTACCTTCCAAGATGTTTTGGAAATGTTTATCGCAAGGTAGACTGCAAGCAATTCACGGCCAAATGTGCTGTAACGAGTCTGTGGAGGTTGCAGATTTCGTGAGAAAAATGACAACGGCTGTCTGACCTCCTTAACACTCTGTAGCGATTCGGGGCTAACGGTTATTTTGGAGGCATCTGCCAGTAATGCGAGAATAGCTCTGTCATCATTGCTTAAGTATGCGAGCGTGGGAACTTTTGAAAACACTTGCTTAGTCTCATGGAATGCTGGTTTAGCTTCGGAAGTCGTTGGGAACTGGGGCAGCCCTTTTTTAAAAAGTTCGGTAAGTGGTTGCAGGTTCTCCGAACAGTTTGGTATGAACCGACAATAGTAGTTGACAATGCCCAAGAAGCGACGGAGACTTTTGAACGATTGAGGTTCCGGATAGTCCTGGATAGTATTCACTTTGTTTTGGAGTGGTCGGATACCTTCACTGTGAAAATGATGGCCAAGGAACTCAGCAGATTTGGCACCAAGGAAGCATTTAGAGGTTTTGACTGAGATGCCATAATGCTGGAAGCATTGGAATATCTGGCGCAAAAGTAAGCGATGTTGGCTTTTATTCGCACTAGCAACGAGGATATCGACACTATAAACGAAATTAAAATCCAGACCACGGAGAACTTGATTCATGAATCGCTGGAATGTTTGAGCGGCTTTGCGCAGGACAAAAGGCATACGCAAGAATTCATACAGCCAAAATGGTGCCGTGATTGCGGTCTTGGGAACATCTTCAGGAGCGACGGGAATGTGGTAATACGCCCTTACCAAATCAAGTTTGGAGAATATGCTTTTGTCACACAAACTGTTGGAGAAGTCATGAATGTATGGAATTGGGTACCGTGGCGTTGTTAATGGCGTTGTAACCAGTTCAGTTCAGTTCAGTTCAGACAACCATTAACCATGCACTGGGTGCGGTGGCTTTGGTTGCAATCTCCTAGCGGCAACCTCAAAAGGAAATAATGAAGGGAGCGCCAGTCACCGTTTTACTTTGAAACCATATGGAGTGGAAAGGCCCAAGGACCGCTTGATAGGCGAATTATCCCTAACTTTAGCATATGTTCGAGTTCTGCTTTTGTTACCCATAGGTAATAACCGACGAGAGCGCCCTTAGATTGGTGGATCTCTGGTGACAGCCTGATGTTGGACGCTGTGTGCTGCTTGTGAGGGGATGTTTGTGGTTAAGTGACTGCCAAAAAATCGTCTAAAATGAAGGAAAGCAGAGAGTGTACTGTCATGGGACGTATCCCGAGAGAGTTGATGGAGGCACTTGTGCCGTCGGTTTCAAGAGACATATTGCTGTCCAACAGAACACAGTGTCTCACGTCAACCACAAAGGAAAAGGCAGAAAGGAGATCAACTATGAGAATAGGATACTTAACGTCGGCAACCGTGAAAATCCAAGGGATTTGTCGGCGTAAACCCAGGTCAAGTGTCAGCAGCTCTTGACCATATGTCTTTATTGGAGGTTGTCTGCTTGCAAAGTGAGAGTAGTAGGTAGCAGGTTGTGTTCACCTGAGGGAACGGGGATGACACTGATCTGAGCACCTGTATCAACCAGAAACCGTATTCCAGTAGACCGATCGAAAATGTAGGAAAGGCGATCAGGTTCGGAGTCGGTGGCAGCGGTCGCCATTACTGACTGGCTGTCTCGTTCCCCGAAGTTGTTGCTTGGATAGCACATGGTGACTGGCAACGACGAGCTTTCTCCCCAGAACGTCGGTGGTACCAACAGTATGATAGTCGAGACGAAGAGGCAGGGTGATTGTGACAGGATTTTGACCGAGACACGGAACGGCGGCGCGTGACATGCTGGAGAACAGCATTCATCTGGGAGTTAAGGTTGGCAATTTGTTCTTGGAGATCGGAGATGCAATCGGAAACTGATGTTTGCGGCGTCGTATCGGCCAACATGTTTGTGGGGTGCGCTTCCAGGAGTCTGTCAGCGGTGAATGCTAGTTCCTCAATCGAAACCTCTGGATTGAAGGACGCAAGAATTTCTTTGGTTGACGGAGGAAGTTGTTTCAACCACAGATGTCTTAAGAGAGAGTCATCCACTTTATGTGACCCCAAAAAATGCATCATGTATCGTAGAAGTTGAGAAGCATTGCGAACCCCGAGGGAAAGACTTGTGAGCTGAGTCTCAATGCGATTTCGATCAGACAATCCGATCCACTGGATAATTGCGTGCTTGGTTGTGTAGTGGGCATTGTTTGGCGGGGTTTCATAAATAAGATCATATACTTCTTCCGCAGCTTCGGCAGAAAGGCCTTGGATAACGTATGAATACAACATAGACTGACAACGCACACGGTTGATGTGGAAAAGCGCCTCTATTTGTGCGAACCACAGACGGGGATTTGAAACACAAAATGGCGATAGTTTCACAGTGACTGAAGCTTCGAGGGCGTTGTGGTTGATTTCGGTACCATTAGAATTCATGTCGGATGAGAATGGTGCACAAAATGTAGCGATACGATTTGTCAGTGATGGGTGGAGAGCACAATACCCAGACGCAGAAACGCGGGCTCACCAATTTGTAGTGAAAAGGCTGATGCGGCGTGACTGCAAACGCATTTATTCCAAAAGTGAATGATCAAACCATCATGCTTGTTGTGTCCACAATCGGTAGCAAAACACGTAATGGTGGCTTTGCATTTATTTATGCGATTGTAAACACAAAACCCGGCCGTAGCCGGCGACTAAGCGACAAACACGCAAGTGAGTTGGCATTACCACTGGGAATGCTGCTATGAAGAACTACTGTTACAAATACTACTACTTCTACTGCGGATACTGCTACTGCTGTGAACATAGTTCCTGTTACTACGACTTCGAACAATGTTGTTGATGATACTACTGCTTTGGATACTACCACGAAACCTGCTTCTAATGAAAGTACTACTGATACAACCGTCGCTGGTAATACTACGAATACTTTCATCCGTTGCAAGCCTTGGATCTTTTTCCTTGGGGGAAGGAGAGGTGATGTTGTGTCTGGTTAGGGTCTCGCACACTACGCGGACAACCGATCAATATTCCTCTCATGAATGGACATACTCCCAATTTGCCTTGATCGTTAACCATGCTTTAGCGCCAGCAGTGTTGACCTATCGATTTTTCTGTGTGCTGATTGGTCTTACTCTGCTGCGCGTGACGGCACAAGTAGTTTATTTCTTTATGCCAACTCACTTGCGTGTTTGCCGCTTAGTCGCCGGCTACGGCCGGGTTTTGTGTTTACAATCGCATAAATAAATGCAAAGCCACCATTACGTGTTCTGCTACCGATTGTGGACACAACAATACTGAAGGACCGTACGTGCGTGTGCGTGCGTCAGTAGAGTCAGCTGACTGCGGATCGATAGGTATACGAAGCACACGAGAGTGGACGGTATAGCAGGGCTGGGAAAAAATTCAAATCGGTAAACGTCCGGACCGAGGCGTAAAATCAATGCAAGCACTGCATATTTGCACAGTTCTGTATCTCCAGCATTCGCCACTACTATGTGTCTCTTGGTCTGTGCATGTCTTCACTGTTAGAAACCACCATCACAATATACCTTCAATAGGCATATTCTCCGAATCAGACGCAAGTTTTCATCTCGTGCCTGTGCATCTCGTGGAGTCCCAGCGCTATCTATTGATTACGTCTATGTACTCGCATGTGCGAATTATTTTACCCGCCGGCCACAGGCTATTCCTATTCCCCGTCCTGCTTAATAAGAAGCATATCGTGTTACCAGAATACAATACATGATAGCGGTTCCAAACGAGCTGAGGGCATGCTCAATATGCCCAGGAGAAGATAGGTATGGCCCACACCCCACTCCAGGATTCTGATTCGAGTTGGACTCGTTCACTATGATTCCTAAGGGAAAAACTGAGTGTAAGAAATGGTGACAGTTTCCACTTTGTCCTTGAGCAACATTTGCAAAGGTGTGTCAGTTTTGCAATTGTGAGTGTCATCCTGGTGTGCCTCAAAATGAAATTCCGATTGGATGTCTAATAAATCTCACAGCGGATGCCCAGGAGTAGATTGTACGAGAAGTCTTTGAAAGAGAGCTGAAAGCAAATTTTGTCAGGGTTTTAATTCAAACATGAGCTGCGTCACTTGGGTTGTGATCTGGGAGGTAAGGAAACACTAGAAAATAGCTGGACATATGTGATTGATTTAGAGGTTGGTAAGGAGAAACATGGAAGACTCCTTTGACGTGATCACCCTGCTGGGGATTGGTGATCTGTCGGTGTGTATATTTGGCGGTTCAGTTACACTGGAATGAATGAGACCTGGGGTTCCCATCTTTTTGGAACCCATTCCCTCTGTTCATAAACGGTAAGCGCATCGGAAGCAATTCATCACTGAAATGTTATCATTGACCGTGAATTCTCTCTCGTTTCAGTATTCCGGAAGAAAAGACGACATACGTTCTTCGTTTTCACCTCTCATGTTCCTCGGCAAATCACTTCATTGCATCAGACACTGTTCAACACGATATTCTACATCAGTGGCTGGACCCCTTCCCACTAGTTTTCTCTGAACGTTTTGCTAATCGTCGCAAGGATATAATGCTAAGCATTTGGACTGTGAATAGGTACTCCTCATTGAAGAGTCCACGAAGGAATCACAACTGTGATTTTTGTTAATTATTCGTGTCTATAGACACCTATAGATCACTGCTAACCCAACGAACAACGAGGCTACATACGTAGGCCCTCATATTGATGGTAAGTAGTATGCACATGTGTGGACAAAGTTTCCCCGGAAGCACACAACCTGTTTGGCGGGTATTCCCTGCTCATCGGGTATGCGTACCCGGTACTCTCCTACCTAATCACCCCTACTCTTAAGCATACCACAGTAGGTTTATCACCCTTATCTCATTTAAGTCCTAAGGAGCGTGAATGGACGAAGAGAATCACAGTGATTCTTCCAAAGTTATCTCTTCGGTTAACAGAAATTCTTGAACCTGTGCGCAAGTCACTAGCAAAGTATAATGTGAAAGGTTCGTTCTCTTTTGTGGAGATGATAAAACATCAGGATCTGTCTGAACGGGCTATGCTTTCCCTAGATGTTGAATCCCCATTCACAAGCGTTCCGTTGATCGAGACGGTAGAATTCATCTGTCAATACTTGACCGATAATGATATCAAACTCGACATTCCTGTGGCCAAGCTAAAAGAACTAATTCTTAGATGTACATGGAATATACATTTTCTGTACAGCGGAAAATACTGCAGGCAGAAAGACGGGGTAGCAATGGGATCACCACTTGGACCCCCTCTGGCGGATATATTCTTAGCAAAACTCGAAAGTGGACCACTACGTAGCACCATCGACAGTCTATATATGTACACCAGATACATGGACTACACTTTCATAATTTGCGACTCAACAAAAGACATTACCGAACTACTGCGGACATTCAACAACGCCCACGCAATGACCACATTTACAGTGGAAGTGGAGACGGACAATTTCCTCGCCTTTCTTGATGTGGGATTGCGTAGAATGGAGGACGAACATATAGAAAGGAGGGTGTATCGGAAATGTACATGGTTGGGGCAATACACACATTTCCTAAGTTTTGTCCTCCTACGATACAAAAGAAACCTTTTGAGCTGTCTGACCTACGGAGCAAGAAACATCAGTAGTCCTGACATATGGGAGAGAGAGGAGACACAAAATGAAACTTCAAATGGCCAAGAAAAAGGATATTTTTCAAACTGTCCCGTTCAAGGGTGACAAAACCTTAGAAATACTAGAGCTACGCATATCTAAGACCCTCGGAAAGTCCTTCCCCGCAGCACATGTCCGAATCTTAACAAATACGAAGCCTTTCATTGTTCAGCAATCCAAGGACAGGTTGCCTCATCAGTCTCAATCTTTTGTTCTATATTAATATTACGTATTCTTATAGTGCACAGTATATTGGACATACGACGAGACGTCTGTCGAAAAGGATATCAGAACATGCCCCGGCTTCTTTACGCAAAGGAACAATTCGGACTATCAATAGCGCAATCCTACAACATCTGGTGGATAGCGGACATCAAATCGACACGGTGACAGCTTTAAGACCAGTCCTGACACTCCCAGAGTTCACGCGAAAGGACTACGCAGGCGGTTGCTGATGACGTCAGAAGCCATAGCAATTCGGCTATTGAAGCCGAATTTGTGTAAGCAACGTAACCTCGTGCAACAGTTGTTGTTGCCGTGGCTGTAACAAGTGATTTTCTCATGGTTCCCATTGACAAATTCTCCCCAGCCCCACACCTCTTTTTTCACACCTTTGTTTTTCACACCTGTCTTTTCACGCCATTTGGTTACACACTTCACACTTATTGTCGTTCACACAACGAACAAGATTCATCAAGTTGAAGCATGTCGTCGAGTTACCGGATTTGTTGCACATTTACTCACTCTCTGCTATCTTCAGCTGCACATATACTCTCTTCTTCCCAATACTATATATGTCAATGCCTGAAGTGATATATCGAAAAGAAATTTCTTCGTGTTACAAGCTTTTTCATGAATCGATGGACACATTCTATGATTTAACGTTTAGTTGCGATTTATCTCGTCAAATTCCCGGTGTAAAGCTAGTTGACGCATCACACTGCAGAGGAGTGCTGGGAGTGTCGATCGGACCGGGTCAGGCTGGAGCAGAGTAACGCAGCGCAGACGAAAGCGAGGAGGCCACGGTTACGGGTGTATACAAGTGCGTGCATGCCAGTGCAACCTGTGCATTTCGTGTTGGCATGACAAGAACGACAGACGGACTGGAAGTTCGCCATTCCACCGACTGCCGATCACCTCAGATAGACAGACAGACCGACCAAACGGTCAATCTTGGCCACACTAACGCACACACTACCTAATCTGTCTTCGTTGGAAGGGCGCATACGTGCGCAGCCACTAATAAATGTTGCTGCTTTGTCATTGGTTCACTTTATTGACTTTTTGTTGGACCAATCAGTAGACAGTAAACTGCCAGGGCGACGAAGCGCAAGCGTTCGCCGAGGAAACCTAACGGATTTCGTTGCCTGTATTTAACGTGTTTTCTGTGCAGGAAGTGGTTATTTGTTATCTTTTCGTGCGATAAGCTTTAACACAACCCATCGGAATCATCTGTTTTCGCCATCAAGTGTAGTCTGTGGACATCATGGAACCGGGCACACATGATCCTGTTCCTAATGCAACTAACTCTATTGTGACTCCAACGGATCAAGCTGCAAACCAAGAAGAAATGACCGAAGAGGAGCGAGCCCTGGAGACTGAGTTGATCAGTCTTAAAACATCTTTGGAGAATGCTAGAAAGGCGGTGGCTGATACGGATTTCTATAAAATGACTGAGCACGTTATGGAACTTGGCCGAATAAAATTTAAAGTGCGCAGGCATTTACGCGGTCATTTGGCGAAAGTAACTTGTATACAATGGGCTTCTGACAACCAGCTTCTATTATCAGCTTCTCAAGATGGAAAATTAATTGTGTGGGACAGCTACACCGCTAAAAAAGTTCACATGATCCCCCTTAAGACCGCGTGGGTCATGGGTTGCGCATTTGCACCTTCGTTGAATTTAGTTGCAAGTGGTGGCTTGGACAACATTGTGTCATTATTCAGCCTGAAGTCACGTGACAGTTCTGCCAAACTCATCCGTGAGCTGAACGGTCACACCGGTTACGTCGGTTGCCTACGATTTATCGATGACCAGCATTTATTGACCTCTTCTGGGGATAAGACGTGCGCGCACTGGGATGTAGAAAGTGCGAAAATCATATCTAGCTTCCGGGGTCACGCAAATGATGTGACCGCGATCGCCTTGTCCAAACAAGTCCCCACAATGTTCGTTTCTTCCTCCTCTGATCGCACTTGTCGTCTGTGGGATTTACGTGTAAGCGGAGCGGTTCAGTACTTTACGGGACACAAACAAGATGTAAACGGTGTGGATTTCTTCCCGGTAAACTCTTACGCTTTTGTGTCATCCTCCGACGATGGTTCATGTCGACTGTGGGATCTTCGAGCCGATCAGGCCATTGGAGTGTACATGGACGATTTTATCAGTTGTGGTAGCAGTAGTGTGGCGATATCAAAGTCCGGAAGACTGTTAATTGCTGGCTATGATGATTTCAATTGCCACGTGTGGGATCTGCTTCGCGAAGAACGTGTGGGTATCCTATCGGCACACGAGAACCGGGTTTGTTGTGTAACTATCTCTGAGAGTGGTATTGGTGTGGCCACCGGTTCGTGGGACACAACTTGCCTCATTTGGACCGCAAAATAGTCATTTAAATCCAGGGTTGTCGATGCACGCGTACTATGCATTGAAGGAACCAATTCCTTTCATGAGCATCGTTTTACATGGTCTAACGAAATACTCGTGGACTCAGTGACTCATCTTATCAAGCAAGGCCGTTTGGTGAATAATGGTGAAGCTGAATAAACCATCCACATCCTAACTGTTCTGGAATTGTATCTACGCATCTATTAATGTTCAAGTTGCGGTCAGGGTTACCGTGCTGCGTGTTCGTGCCTGTGTTACATTGTCATAGGATTTACGTCATTTTGAATGACCGAAGTGATGAGGTATCGCAACGGTTAAGTAAGTTCTTCAGTTTTCTACTCTCGTCCAATCAACACAGCAACCAGTAATCAATCTATCGATCTCAATCTGATTCTTTAACACGCTGTAACAATAGTTCGTGCGCGCTTTCACAAGTAGTTTTTCACTGTAATTGGTTTGTTTTTTAATAATCATTGAGCCATACTAGTGGTCTTCGAAACAGTCACGTAGTGAAATCTACTCATTCTTCTAACAGGACACATCCCTTCATAAGTATGCTCTTCCGCTGTATTGGTCTTTGCACTTGTTTGCTTTATTTTTTTTGAGGTTACATGCGATTTGATCCCAAATTGTCACCGTCTTTGCGCATGCGTGAAAATCCTACTGGCACGGTAAAGCCGACCAGCCTTCCACCACTCACCATGCCGTGTCTAACTCGATGGTTCTTAAGACGCATCGTTTCTCTTAGAAATCAAATCGGTTGTTACTTACGATCTACCCTCCTCTTCTCCAAAACGCACTAATCCGTCCGTATGCTACGTGTACCGAATAATAACGCGCCAGCAGACTTCTTGAGTTGATTCTGTATCTCACCTGTCATTTGTGGATATAATTCCGCTCCTCTCCCATTCTGACTAGGTTCTTACGTCACCGCACTGTGTTTGTTCACTCCTCATCAGTTTTCTCTAGGCCCTGTGTTACACTGCTTGTATTCCGCCAGATCCGTATTTTGATAAAATTGACCACAGTTGGACCGGTGTATCTGTTTCTTTTGCCCATCACCCAGCCGATTGCTTTCTCCTATCTTGTCCTCGTGTAGCAAGCACGTCCATCTCACTTTCAACAGCTCCATAATGTTGTGCCGCTTTAATCGAACTTTGATCCCAGGTAGTACTGAGGCTGATATTGTTTCATGCAACGGCGCGTAATTTAACACGTGATAATACCAACAGTCGAGTTATCTTCGTCGTGACAGACCTTCCTACTGTCCATGTGTCAACAATCACACTCTAACATGCTTTCTGATCACATTTACCCCTGTACTATTAATTCTACCTGCTTTCACTACTCTGCTTATTTATTTTTGTTCGTTTGATTTCCGTTTAATTTCCTTTTCGTTCACGTCGTCCAACCTTCAGAATAAACCCAGACCCCATCCATCCCTCCTTTACACGTGGACACCTTGGTATAGCACATTTTGCAACCAGTAATCCACTGATTGCTTGCATTGCATCCATAATATTGTGTCTCGAGTGGAAAAATCAACGATGTTCCTTATTGGTGTTCTTTTCTCTTCTTATCGACTTACACCGTATGGACATGATTTAACGCCATCCTGTTGATAACCTGTCGTGTTAGTCCTCTGATCGTTGACTCGCCAGTTTTGCACGTTGAAAATGTTCATCTACACTCGACGATGCGATTAGCAAATCATATATATATATATATATATATATATATATATCTATAATTATTAGCACCGGCATGAGAGCAGGCAAGGTGCCAACGCAACAAAAGCAATTACAGAGTAGAGGATGGGGCGTACAATACATTAAAACAGACAATTAGCTAGAGAGAGGAAAAATGCGGATTATTTTTTTCTTTTCACTGCGCATTTTCGGGTGTTTTTTTGTCACTTTGTTTGTCGGAATGACATTTTTGTGATTATAGGGCACGAGAGTTCGACGGACAGAGCACACAGCATTCGCGCCACTGACTTCTGTTCTGACCCATGTTCCTCAACGTGTTATACCAGCGACATTTTTCGTTCCCAAGGCCCCAACCAGGGAGGCGGGAAGCGCCAACCGAAGCTAATTTTAATGCCACATTTTTCATACCCCTATGTAAGTCATGGCTTGACTGCCGCGTCGCTTCTTCCAACCTCGTCCAGCACGTGCGAATAGAGCACGAAAAGGTAGACGATGAACAGGCATTTGAAAACATAGCCGACCCACCAGAGGTGGTGTAGAGCGATCACTTCGTTAAGAGGGCGGCTGCCCGTGTCTAACACGACGACGCACCTCGTCATTACTCGAAGTTCCCACCAAAAACGAACAATGCTTCGTAGACAGCGGTGGTCGAACACAAAGACGCCGAACATCCTCAGTCTAAAGTGGCTTGGTCTGGCAGTCATAGAGTAAAACTGCCAACCGCGGCGACGTACATCCATCCCTTACGAGAGAACCGGATGTCAGGGTGACGCCACAGGTGTTGCAGGTTTGTGGAAGCTCTTCTATCTCTCGCTTTACGTGAATCGATCTCCCCAACAACCCCTACAGCTGTTATCAAGATCCCAAGGAACTTAAAGCTTTCGACTACCTCTAACTGGTCACCATTAAGGGTGAGTGCAGGCACAGGCTCCTGCCATTCTTAAAGAAGTACCTTGCATTTTGAAAGCGAAAAATATATACCATATCGGGACACATTCGCCAGGTTGTCCGATGTGTGTTGAATTTCCTGTGCACTGTCGTTCAGCAAGGCGATATCATCGGGCTATTCCAAGTCAAGAACTCTGTTCCCTGGGAGGAGTTCAACTTCACCGTTTGAAAGATCAGATAAGGCATTCCGCGGAACATCCTCTATGGCAAAGTTAGAGAGAAATGGGGATATGAGGCGGCCTTGTCGAACTCCACTGGAGACGACAAAAGGGAGCAAAAGCCACGAAGAATATCAGACGCAAGCGGCTTTGACGCAATTGGGATTAGGTTTATACCGCTATGGTCGGCGCAGTTACTGCGCGAGCCTTTTTTGAATATGG
Organism: Fasciola hepatica; assembly: GCA_948099385.1. NCBI lineage: Eukaryota > Metazoa > Platyhelminthes > Trematoda > Plagiorchiida > Fasciolidae > Fasciola > Fasciola hepatica. The sequence continues at coordinate 948,788 of CANUEZ040000131.1, forward strand.
GAACAACGATCAATTCCCCCATACAAGAAAGGAACTTGTTCAGAATTCCAAACTTTTGAGAACGAAATACAAAGTTCTATAACAGGCTACACTCCACCACCATCAAATAAGACTGGGGGAATGCCATCGGAGCCAGGCGATTTGTGACGTCCTAAGGCCTACATTTCCTTTCGGATCTCTGCCTCGGTAGGTGGATCTATCGAAACGCATCACTGGATGTGTGCCGGAAGAGTTACAGGAGAGGTCGATACGAAGGGCCAGCTAAACTGTGTTTGAAATTGCTCCGCCCAGCTTATGAGACGCTGCTTCTGATTGTGAATTGGTGAACCGTCAACCTCAGGGATAAAACAGGTTGTGGGACTTCCCCATAGCGGCAATACGTTCCATCTCTGATGCGCGTGGCGACCACCAGTCTTGCGATTCCTACGAAGATTCGCGTTAAGCGCACGTCTCATTTCGAGTCGTGCTGCGTTGTCCTCGCTTCCTGTCGAAATCGACTGGCGTGCCTCGAGAAGGCGCAGAGATTCAGCAGAGACTTGCGGCACGACGAGACAGGCCGCAACTTACAGCAGTGGCTTACTGACTACCACTAAAGTAACCAGTGCTGACGAGGATTCGAACTTCTGAGGCGGTAAGCAAACGCTCTGGACCACCATCGATTGATATATATATATATATATATATATATATATATATATATATATATATATATATATAATGCCATAAAAGCATTCCGTGACGGGACTGTCGGCTGTTTACACGTTTTTCCATCAAGCTTTAGCCAGAACCCACAATTCTTTAGCCACGATCCACCATCGGCAGTCCATTAGCCTTGACGCACAACCTTTAGCCATGCCGCTGCAACTCAGTCAAATGAAAAGTATCGGAACATTATAGAAATGAATTTCTGGAGCAACTTATTATTTTTTTTACAAAGATGGCCAAACAAATGTGAAAGTGTGACGACAGTGTTCCGCGCAGTTTACCGTGATATTGGTATCAGATGCTGGGTCGCAAATTGATTGGAGAAGGTTTAAGTGTTGCCCCCGTGTCGTGGAACCGTGTGACAGCCCGTATGGCTGTGGTGTCTTCATTCAACCAGTTTCTAATGTACTGAAAAATGCAAACAAATTGGAGTAGTGGGAAATCTTGTTCGGATTTGCCTAATGCCTTTTACAGCTGGTTGAAAAATGAACTATGCGGTGGGAGAAAACGTATTTGATGAATGATATGTAATAGTGCGTCCATAGCCGTCTGATGAACGGGCACATTGTCAAAGATAAATACTACTGAAACATCAGGTTGCTGGGTGCTGCTGAGCAATGGACGCTGAGCAGCATGACAAACTCCTTAAAAATATGCAATGTAATTTTTGCATGACATTTTTACTTCCAGATACTGGCGACAGATGAACAGGCTGATTTGTTCAAGTTAGTTCCTTTACTTGACGGCAGACTTCCGAATGCCTTACTATATCTTAATGTCGAATCGTTTGGTACCGTCCCTTAAATTATCTTTTAGTGTACATTTGATTATCCTCCGTCAGTCTTCCGCGCTGGTGAAACGATACAATCGTTTCTTTGCACCCATAATAACGCCCTCCCTATTGACGAAAGATGATGATCACGACGAGACTGCACATTGATGTGGTGTGATGGCTTGCTTGTCTCAAAGACCTAAAGAGCTATGCAGGATGGCTTCCTTAAGATCGAGGTGCAATCATGCCTGAAAGGTCAGTGGGTAGGGGCCAGACAAAGTCCAGTTTCCTAGTCCTCCAGGTTGGAGGTTGATCTAAGCTGGTGACTCAGTCGGTAAAATCAATGGAAGAGTAATTGATCCAAGCAAATGACCTTCCACTCACTTACCCCGCTGCCTTGCGGACAGGTTCTCGTTAGAACTAAAGGCTTTGCTTAGGAACTCTAATCGTCCTCCTACTTTGCGGCTGGACACCCTAGCAGTTCCGTAAAATGCACGAATATAAAGAATTCCGCATATCATCGGTCGTCGCGCAGGCTAATCAGAACCGCGCTGTCCATCGCATCGCACGGCATGGGTAGTGACAAGCGGGCTGCTGCTCAGAGTTCGCTCTCTTTCATTCAACCCTTGTCTTCTGTACCCAACCAACTCTCTTTGCTCCCTCTATCCACTCATAATGCTCCCACTGATAACGTACCTGATACTCGCAACGATTCATTACTCGTCAGTCGTAAATAATCCCCTATCTTGTAACGCACATTTGCTCAAGCCTCAACAGCTTCTGAATCTTGGTTCCTTTAACGTGCGTACTCTCATATAAGTCGGTCAGTGGGCGTGCCTAGCGCTCACAATAGATTCTTTGAAAATTGATGTCTGCTGCTTCAGTGGAACGCGTATCCGGGATTCGACTAGTGTGATTTAATTAACTGTTCCTGGTATCTCATCGAGGTATTTCCTGCGCACTTCTTGTCTAGTACAAACTTCCGAAACAGCTCGCGTCGCACAGCGACATGGCGCTCTAACGATGAAGGTACTTCGAGCCAGATGCGGTCCTATTAGTCCACGTAGACAGCATTTCACTGTCGTCCGGATCGTTACCACACCTGGCCTATTGGGGCCTTATATGCTTCTCCAATCTTAGTCTCGGAGTCTGGTTGCCAGTTCTACCTGATACTGAACTAAGCTATGGGGTGTATACCCCCTTTCACCGCACTCGTGCACAAGCATGTAATAAAAAAAAACGTAGGATCGTACCATGCATTAATTTCAATGCGAATAGCTCCCCAGCCCCATGGTCATCGCCGCAAACCGTTAACCCGGTTAGTTGAAAACAAAGTTAATCTAACTCAGAAGTTCACACCCGTTATGAACAGAAATTAGCGCATGAGCTAGGAACTAAAATAAACTGTGATGTAGATGGGCACTGGGCACACATCAAACAGGCAATGCACGTGGCAGCAGGTTCTGCCAGTGGTCCTAGAACCGATGCCCATGAAAGACACTGGATTTCGCAAGGGTCGTTGAGTTTAATGGAGCAAAGGCGTCAGCTCCCGAACTGTAAGAGGATGAATAAGACACGAAGACATTTACAAAAGCAAGTTACGAAAAGCCTTAGGAAGGATCGTGAAAATTGGTGGGTCAAGGTAGCCAAAGAAATGGAAGTAGCAGCCGCTTCAGGTAACAGTCAAAGACTGTTCAAACTTATTCGTGACACCGATGGAAGGCGCACCCAGGCCAGTGGAACGATTTGCGAAAGAAATGGAGAACCCATTCATGGCAAACAACAAAGGCTTGACCGATGGGCCGAGTACTTCAAGGAACAGTTCAGCTGGTCGCGCGCTAGTGTAGTTACTCCTGTGTCGACAACTGCAATTCCTTGGTTGGTATCACTTGGGCCCCCATCGGAAATGGAAGTGGAGTCATGTATTTGATTGCTAAAGCGTGGGAAAGCGGCCTGTCCTGACGAACTCCCTCCAGTTCTTTTCAAAGTAGGCGGTGGTGCGTTGATAAAGTCACTCACCACCTTACTCCGTGACATTTGGGAAGTGGGACGTATTCCGTTATTATGGGACGAGTCACTGGTTGTACCCATCTTCAAGAAGGGAATACGCAATGACTGTAGTAATCATCGTGGGATTAGCTTAATTCCGATAGTCACCAAAGTATTAGCCTCAATTCTAATGAACCGTCTTACACCGGCTCGCGAGAGGAATGTACGCGAACAGCAGACTGGATTGCGCCCAGGTCGAGGATGCACCGGCCAGATTTTTACTCTTCGTCAGTTATTTTGGGCGCGTCACGCACACCGTCGACCAACAACAATGGTTCTCCTCGACTTGGAAGGCACATTCGATTCAGTTAACCGAGCGGCGCTTTTCAGTGCTCTTCATCGAAAAGCTGTGCCACAGAAGTTCGTGGACCTGCTGAGGTTTTTGTACTCTCAGACTTCTGATCGCGTAAGAGTTTGCCGTGAACTGTTTAGTCCATTCGAAACAACCAAAGGTGTTCGGCAAGGGTGTCCCATTTCTCTATTCCTGTTAAACTTCGTCATTGATATGATAATGGAGAATGCTCTTCGGAAGCTTCAGGACGTGGGCATCGAACTAGGAAATAGTGAAAAGCTGTGACCTAGATTACGCGGACGACGTTGTTTGTTTGTTCGAATGCACGGAACATGCTTAGCGTGCACTAGATAGACTCGCAAGAGCTGTAGCTCCATTTGGCATGCGCTTTGCACCTTCAAAGTGTCAAGTGACGTTACAAGACTGGACGTCAACGATTCTGAGCTTGATGTTCGATGTCGAGGTGCTGGTGACCATCACGACGAGACTGCACCTTGACGTGGTGTGATGGCTTGCGCGCCTCTATTGCCCAAAGAGCTATACGGGATGGCTTCTTTAAGCCGGAGATGCAATCATACCTGACAGGTCATTGGGTCGAGGTCAAACAAAGTCCAGTCTCCTGGTCCTCCAGGTTGGGGGTTGATTTGAGCTGGCAACTCAATCGCCAAAATCAGTGGAAGAATAATTGATCCAAGCAAATGGGCTTCCACTAAGCCATCGCGCTGCCTTGCGGATAGGTTCTTGTTAGAACTAAAGGCTTTGGATGAGGACCCTAATCGTTCTCCTGCTTCGTGGCTGGACACCCTAACAGTACCCGTCCAACATCTCCCATGAACCGCACGAATACAAAGAATTGCATACTGCCTCGGTCGTCGCGCAGGATAATCAGGACCGCGCTGCCCGTTGCATCGAGCGGGGTGGGTAGTGATAAGTGTGCTACTGCTCAGAGTTCCCTCTCTTTTATTCAACTTTTGTCTTCTGTCCCTAACCATCCCTCTTTGCCCCATCTATCCACCCATAATGCTCCCACTGATAACACGGTTGATACTCGCAACGATTCACTGTCAAATAGTGTCGGGAATAATCCTTTGTCTGGTAACTCACATTTTCTCAATCCTCGTCAGCCTCTGAATCTCGGCTCGTTCAACGTGCGTACACTCATGCAGGCCGGTCATCAGGCGTGCTTAGCGCTCACAGTAGATTCTCTGAAGATTGATGTTTGCTGCTTAAGTGAAACGCGTATTTAGGATTCGAGCAGTGTAATTCAAATAACTGCTCCTGGTATCTCATCGAGGTATTTTCTGCGCACCTTAGGAGACGAAGTAGCTCGAGCTGTGGGTCAATGTGGTGTAGGAATTGTCTTGACTGAGAAGGCTGAGGCTGCCCTTTTGGGCTGGATTCCTGTTAACAGTCGTTTATGTGCTGTGAGACTCCAAGGGTCTTGCTGGTCCACGTACGTAGAGTCGGACCATGCATTAGTTTTAATGCGATTATCGCTCTAGCTCCATGGTCATCGTCGCAAACCCCAAACCCGATTAGCCGTGCAACGTTTGTGTGATCCAGAAGTACGCACCCGGTATGAGCAGAAGTTAGCACATGAGCTAGGATCCACGGAGAACAGTAATGTAGATGAGCATTGGGTTCATATCAAACAGGCGATGCATTTCGCAGCAGGTTTCGCCTGTGGTCCTCGATCCGTTGTCCATCGAAGACACTGGATCTCGCAAGAGTCGTTGAGTATAATGGAGCAAAAGCGTCAGCGTTCGAATCGTAAGGAGATGAATAAGATGCGGAGAAAGCTGCAAAGACAAGTTACGAAAAGCCCTATGGAGGATCTCGAAAATTGGTGGGTCGAGGTAGCCGAAGAAATGGAAATAGCAGCTGCTTGAAGTAACAATCAAAGACTGTTCAAACTTATTCGTGACACCGGTGAACGGCGAACTCAGGTCAGTGAAACGATTTTGGATAGAAATGGAGAACCCATTCATGGCAAACAACAAAGGCTTGACCGATGGGCCGAGTACTTCAAGGAACAGTTTAGCTGGTCGCGCGCTAGTGTAGTTACTCCTGTGTCGACAACTGCAATTCCTTGGTTGGTATCACTTGAGCCCCCATCGGAAATGGAAGTGGAGTCATGTATTTGATTGCTAAAGCGTGGGAAAGCGGCCTGTCCTGACGAACTCCCTCCAGTTCTTTTCAAAGTAGGCGGTGGTGCGTTGATAAAGTCACTCACCACCTTACTCCGTGACATTTGGGAAGTGGGACGTATTCCGTTATTATGGGACGAGTCACTGGTTGTACCCATCTTCAAGAAGGGAATACGCAATGACTGTAGTAATCATCGTGGGACTAGCTTAATTCTGATAGTCACCAAAGTATTAGCCTCAATTCTAATGAACCGTCTTACACCGGCTCGCGAGAGGAATGTACGCGAACAGCAGACTGGATTGCGCCCAGGTCGAGGATGCATCGACCAGATTTTTACTGTTCGCCGACTACTTGAAACGCGTCACACGCACCGCCGACCGACGATAATGCTTTGCTTAGACCTGAAAGGCGCCTTCGATTCAGTTGATCGAGCGGGGCTTTCCAGTACTCTTCGTCAAAAAGCTGTGCCACAGAAGTTCGTGAACCTACTGAGATCATTGTATTCTCATACATTTGGCCGCGTAAGGGTTTACGGTGAACTATCCAGTCGGTTCGAAACGATGAGTGGTGTTCGACAGGGATGTCCTATGTCTCCATTCCTGTTCAACTTCGTCATGGACGAAATAATGGAGAGTGCGCTGCAAAATCTTCAGGATGTAGGCGTGGAACTAGTAAATAGTGGAAAGCTGTGTGACCTAGATTATGCGGACGACGTTGTCTGCTTGTTCGAATCCACGGAACATGCTTAGCGTGCACTAGATAGACTCGGAAGAGCTGTAGCTCCATTTGGCATTCGCTTTGCACCTTCAAAGTGTAAGGTGATGTTGCAAGACTGGACGTCAACGATTCCGAGCTTGATGCTCGATAGGGAGGTGCTGTCAGTTGTAAGCCACTTCACCTACCTCGGCAGCAGTGTGACGACGGATGGGAGCACTAGTAGGGGTGAGCACGCGGATTTCCAAGGTTCGAGTGGCGTACGCTGGATTGAAGCACTTGTGGCGTCGATCTGATATTTCACTGAAGTTGAAAGGGCATGTATACTGTGCCGCAGTGCGTTCAGTTTTGTTGTATGGTTGCGAAATATTGGAGTCTGTGTGCTGAAGATATTCGTCGTCTTGAGGTTTTCGACCATCGATGTTTACGTAGTATCGCTAGGATTGCGTGGAATAGCCGAGTAAGCAACTATGAGGTCGGAAAGCGAGTATTGGGTACTAATTCAGAGAACGTTCTGTCACAGCGTATCCAGGTTAGTAGACTTCGTTGGTTGGGACACGTGTTACGTATGGCAAACACACGTCTACCCTACCGTGTCCTATTCTCCGTTCCTCCTAGGGAGTGGAAGAGACCACGTGGAGGTCAACAGATGACATGGCAGCGAGGAATGAGAAAATGCACAGCAGACTTAGGAAAAGTAGGTGCTTCACTTCTTCGTGGTTGGGGTCCAAAAGATCCGTCTACCAGTTGGCTGGATACAGTGAAGGATATGGCAAGGAAGCGTGAACGGTGGCGATCGTGTTGTCACTTTCTATCGAATCAGAATGACTGATCGATGTGCGTTTGTACAGTTAGACTGTCTCTTCTGTGTGTTGGCTACTAGGGTATTCTTTCGTTTTCCCACCCATGTAGGTCCAGTCCCTGTCCATCTTGTATATTCATACTTTCTAATTCAACGTGCACCATGGTGAGAGAGGCAGTGGCCAGTGGGGCTTGCCCTACAGTTTGACGCTGTACGATGATGATGATGAGGTGCCGGCGATTGTCGACCGCTTCACTTACCTCGGCAGCAGCGTGACGACAGATGGGAGCACAGTAGTAGAGGCGAGCACGCGGATATCCAAGGCTCGAGCGGCGCACGCTGGTCTGAAGCCCTTGTGGCGCCAACCTGATATTTCATTGAAGTGGATAGGTTGTGTGTACTGTGCCGCAGTGCGTTCAGTTTTGTTGTATGGTTGCGAGACTTGGGGTCTGCGTGCGGAAGATATTCGTCGTCTTGAGTTTTTCGACCACCGATGTTTGCATAGTATTCCCAATGTTGGATGGAATAGCCGAGTGAGCAATGCTGAGATCAGAATTCGAGTATTGGGTACTAGTTCAGAGAATGTTCTATCTCGGCGTATTCATATTGTTAGACTTTGTACGTTGAGGCACTTGTTACGTATGGCAAACACGTCTACCATACCTTGCTCTGTTTTGCCTTCCTTCTAGGGAGTTGAAGATAGCATTCCTTCAGAAGTGTGTAAAGCATGTTTGTTTTCATTGATTGGCAAGTTGTGTACCCTATTTGGCGCCATTTGTCTTCACGAAGCCTTCCACCCGACTGGTGAGTGTCCATTCTGCTGCTCATTCCAAAGAAAGGCTATTAATCGGAATGGGCGAACTAGCGAGGCATTATCTTGATCGATGTGATCTCAAAGATTCCAGATGCGTTGTTTTGAATCCTTTCTTCCAGATAAGAGGCCGGCTCACTCGCCTGAACCAAAGGGGTTTCCGCCGTGGCAGAGGCTGTGTGGAACAGATCCTCACACTGCGTTGAATACTGGAGCACCGTTGTAGGTTCCTGCAGCCGACTGTGGCTTGTTTCATGGAATCCTTGTCCTCCTTCGATTTAGTGAACCATAATCCATTCCGATGGGATGCCCGATAAGCTTTAAAGGCTGTTCAGGGGCTACTACTCGACAACTAGTGCTAGGGTTCGTCTGTACGGGGAAGAGTCCTGCGAGTTCGCACTCACTGCCGTAGCTAGACAGGGCTGTCCGGTCTCACCGATGTTGTTTAACTGCTCCCTTGATTGGACAGTGCGCCACGCAATAAGCGATTACTCAGGCGTTCAGCTTGGCCAGGGAATGTACCTCTCAGACCTGGAGTTCGCGGATGTTATTGTTGTGCTAGGAGACTCTCCCGCTACGCTCCAACCAATCCTCGTTCGAATCAATTTTTTGGCGAGGTCTATTGGACTTGAAGTTACTTCAATTAAAATAAGCTTTTACAACCCATCTAGGCCCGGCAATTTAACAACTGCCTATCACTGAGCGACCAGTCGAATACGCCCCTTCATTCAAATACGTAGTTTCAACTCTACTTCTGAACGGCCAGGCAAAAGATGAGGTGGTATTACAGATCGACAGCGCCAGGAGAGCCTCCCTCCATCTAAGACGAAGGCTGTGGACTCGCAGTAAAATCAGCCTAAGGACAAAAACTTCGTGTTTACCGTACCGCCATCCGGCCAGCACTCGTCTATGGCCACGAAACCTGCTCACTACCGGCTGAGGATACCGGAGATCTGGTGGTTTTCGACCACTGGTACGTGCGATAAATCCCCGAAGTCAAGTGGCGCGACAGGGTGACCAACAAAGAGACAAGGAGACGATGCTGTCGCTGTTCTCTTCCAGCGTCGACGACTGCAGTGGTTCAGCCATACCCTTTGGCGACCCGAGTCAGAGATAGCCAGACAAACACTGCCCTACTCATTGCACTGGTTGGCGTTGTCGCTTTGGTGAACAGTTCAAAACATGAACCAGTACCATGGAAAAAGACATAGAGCTTCTAGGCCTTCGGTCGGTCTATGGAGCTCGGCGATGGAAAAAGAACTGGATCACGATCTGTACGGAGTTCGCCTCCGACCGCCGCCCGTGGTCGGCAATGATCCGTGATATCCACGGAGCCGACTTATCCACTCGCAGGAGATAGTCGCGTAAAAGTAAAAGTGACATAAGTGGAAAAACCGCGTGAAAGCCAACAGATAACGTGTCAACGGGGAATGAGAAAATGTACAACGAACTTAGGAAAAGTAGGTGTCTCACGCCTCGTGGTTGGGGTCCAAATGATCCCTCAACCAGTTGGCTGGAGACGGTGAAGGATATGGCATCAAAGCGTGAACGGTGGCGATCGTGTTGTCATTTCCTGTCGAATCAGAATGGTTGGTCAGTGTGCGTTTGTACCCTTATACTGTGTATTCCGTGTGTTTGCTACTAGGACATTCTTTCCTTTTCCCACCCATGTAGGTCCATTCCCTGTCCATCTTGTATATTCATACTTTCTAATTCAACGTGCACCATGGTGCGAGAGGTAGTGATCAGTGGGGCTCGGGTTGCTGTTTAGTGATGTACAATGATGCGTACGGTGGTAGGTGAAGTATGGTGAATATTACCACAAACGGTTGCCGTGTTGTCATTTCACAAGACTGTTACTGAACGAAATACCAAGTAATCGACAACGAGCCGCCCCCCCTCGAAATTTAAAACCTCACAAACTTGCAGTCCTGTAAGTGAAAATCCGTGATGTAACGAACGGTACCTTATTTTGCATTCAAATTTGCACAGTTGCCGTAAACACGTCCCCATATGTGTAATCAATGTATTTGTGTTGCAGTATTTGAAGCCATCATTGTCACTGAAGGTGCAACGTCGCTCGACGATACAGAAGCATGGTTTAAACCTTCTCCAATCAATCTGAGGTGCAACATTCAATATCGTTATCACGGTAAACTGCACAGAATGCGATCGTCACACTGTCAATTGTAGAGCCCGCTTCGCAACAGCAGTCTTTGTTAAAAATAAATTGTCCCAGTATTTCTTTGTGTCACAATATTCCGACACTTTTGGCTTGACTTGCTTGCATCGAAATGGCTAAAGGTTGTGCGTCAAGGCTCAAGGACCGCGGGTTACAGGATTCCACTAAGTTGTCAGGATCTGCTCCCGTATAGAGTTTATAATCCTCGGTCTACGGTACGTAACACTGTAACGATTATACTCGGCAACGTGCAAGGTAACGATCACGAACGCCGGAGCAGGATAACGTGTGTATTAGAGGAACGCAAGAGCGTGCGGACAGTGTGCACAGGAGAAACAGGTGGCGCCACCAAATTCAGTAGTCGTTCAGATAACCAAATTTGTTAGTGTGTGTAATTGCGAATCCAACGTGGGTGGGTTCTGCTTGTGATTTTGCGGGGTGATGATTGTATTTATGGATTCGTCGTTGTCGGCATACTCCAAAGTTCCGTTTGTCCGTAGTGGTTATTGCCTTGATGAATGGGCAAGCGTCCGGCGTCAGATGAGTCCAGCTACGATCCAGTGAGCGTTGTGTTCGAGCCGTGCGAGATCCTGGAAGTCCATGTGGTTCTGTCCGACGGGTAAAGCTGGAAGCAAGAGACGCAATAAAGGTGCACCTTGGGGCGCGGACGGATATTAGACTGAAAGGGACATACCAACGCAATGCAGGCTGCCGTTACTCCTGTCGTGATCAAGTACATGGTCCTGCAGTCATGCATTAGTAAACTATGTACAAGTGGAATGTAAAAAGTAAACTTAAATATATACAATGGTTACAAATTCTGCAAGCCTCGTTGGCTGTCGCAACTGACAACCTTGTCGATTTCTTCTGTTGACGAGCGCAGCTGTATCTTCTGTGGAGTTTGGTGTTGCGACCGGTAATGGGGAGTCGTTGGTGGAAGTAACAGGTGCCGACTCAGGACGACTTACCGAAGGTTGTGAGCAGGTGGGGGCATTGGGTGTGGTGTCCTGCGTGGGTTCTTTTAATTACACATGAAGTGGATTACAGTAAGAGGGGTGAACCCCATAGTTCGAAAACACTGTGGGGGGAGTCTGTAGGGAACATTCACGTCAAAACTGGTTTGTTGATTCCGCTTTTGGAAAGAGAAAAATTGTAGGTGGGTGGAAAGACAGCGAGGGGTAGGGTGTTCCATAACTCGACCGTCCGTGGTAAAAAGAAGACTGAGAGGTTGAGGTCCGAGGTTGAGCGATTGAAACCTGATAAGGGTGACTAGCTACCTGTGCTCGGGATTGGAGTTGAAAAATAATGGGAACAGGAACAGCCGAGGCAAGCTCAGAGGAACAAAATCCGAAGTAATAACAGTAGAATAGAGACAACGAAGCAACTGCCCGGCGATGGGTAGGCGACTGCAAATCGGATGTTAAGACTGGGTCATCTACCAGACGAATGGCTTTACGTTGGACTCGGTCGAGAAGAGATAAGAAGACGAAGCTCTACCCGACACGTGACAGCAGTATTCAGGTGCGGGACGGATTTGAGCTCTGTACAGTAAGAGGAGGTGGGATGGTTTGAAGAAACGTCTGGCACGGAACAGAAAACCAATGTTGCACGTGGCACGAGAGGCTGGTGAACATACATATGAAGACCAAGATGGAGAGATGATCGAAAGACCCAGGAAAGGCATCGAGTTGAAGAAACGTAGGGGAGTCGAATAAGAATATAAACGGGGAGAAGGAGTGGTGTTTGAGAGAAATTGAGAGATGTTTTAGAAGCATTGAAGAGACGATTTTGAGAGCCGTAAGAGGAGAACTGTTCAAAGCCCGAAATGAGCGATTTCACAAAGGCAAAGCGGTCGCGGTCGATGTTGGCGGTGGCACGGTGGGAGGTGGGAAACGAAAGAGAGTTGTGAAGGGCGGCGTCATCGGCGAAAACGTAGATGGGGTTGGAAATGGTGGATAGAAGATAACTGATGAAAAGCAGAAAAAGGGTGGATGAAAGTACAGAACCCTGGGGAACACCAGCATCCACGAAAAAAGACTGTGATTATGCCCCATCAACATGGACGTAGATGGCCCGTTTACTGAGACAGCTCGACGTCCACAAGACAAGGGCTGGAAGAAATCCAAAAGTGGACAATTTAGACAGTAAACCTTTGTGCCAGACACGGTCAAAAGCTTTCGATATGTCTAGTGAGACCGGGTGTGTTTCTCCGTAGTTAGTGCCGCTGACGAAGAGTGCGAGACAATAGCTAGTAGAACACCAGTACAGCGACAAGGTCGGAACTCGTATTGACGATCGCCTAGCAGTCCTTCACATTCGAGGAACGGTCGCAACTGGTCGGAAATTGTAGTTTCCGTGACTTTTGAAATTTCAGAAGTTAGGGGAATAGGATGGTAGTCGTTCGGGTCGTCGGAGTCACCGTGTTTGAGAATGGAAGAAATTACGGCTTTTCTCTATGGGATGGGAAACGTACCAGAGAGGAAAGCGAAAAAGATGGTGTAAAATTGGTGCTAATTCTGGGGTACACATTTGAAGGACAATGAATGGAATACTGTCCGGACCAGGTGGTTTATTTTGTTCGAGTGATTGTGAGATCTGTCGACCTTTGGTTGTGATAAGGTAAATAAAAGGGCTGCTAGTAAGAGTGGTTGGAAGTGGAATAATAGAAGAGTTGGGTAAAGTGGAATTAGAGGCAAACCGGGGAGCAAAATTCTCGGTTTTCTCACGGAGTTCACAGACTAAAGAGCCAGAGGCGTTAGCGATGGGGTGAAATTAGAGTGGCAAAAATTACGAGAAACGGCTTTGGCGAGAGACCATAATAACCGGCTACCAGTAGCGGAAGAAGCTAGATGTTTGGCTTTGTAGCGGATGCAATGACCCTTGGCTTGCTGAATGGAAAGTGAGCATTTGTTTCTGGCCTGCACGAAGAAACTACGAGATTGGGGGGTCTAAATGCTAATTTCTTCAGGTTCACAGCGCAACTGCAGGCCTAGATAAATCGCCCAGAAGAACGTAGTTTGCCGGGTTTAGACAAATGGAACGAAAAGAAGCATCCCTTGAAGAAAAGTCTTAGCAAAGTTTGAAACGGAAGTAAAAACATCGGAAATAAAGCAACAATCACTACAGGGATAGGAGGCCAGAAAATCGCGAAAACCATCCCAGTTGGCTGAATCATAACGCCGAAAGGTGTGTCTGGACTTGCGCATAGGAAAAAAGCGAGAAAAGGCGGTGGAGAGGGAGATAAAGCAGTGGTCCGATGAGTCAAGTAGAGGAAGGGAGATGATATCAGACGATGAGGAGGGAAAGGAAGTAAGATCGAGAGTATGTGCATAATTGCCAGCCCGATCGGGAACGCGTGTGAAGAAGTCAACGAGTTGACCTAGATTGTTGGCCAAAGCGAAAGCTTCGGCCTTGTGCACCATAGCCGTAGCGTCAAAAGAGTGCAAAAGTCAGTTCTCATTGTGGACATTGTGGTCACCAAGGATGGTAATTTGGCAATTGGAGTCTGATACGAACTAGTTATCAATGCCAGAAAACAAATCAAAATTGAGTGATCTTTGCTGCTGGGAGAGCGATAAACGGTACAGAAGTAATGGGTAAAAGAACGGAACCGAAGCTTCAGCCAAATCAGTTGGAACTCGCGGTTGGCGAAGCCCAAGTGTGGGGTACGGGAGGTAACGACTGAGTGGTGGATGTAGGCACAGACGCTAGCTTTAGATAAAAATGGGGAATGGAAAATGTAGCTCGGAAACTGGGAGTGGGTAGTATCGGACGTGGGAGAGATTAGCATCTCCGTCAAGAATAACGCAAAGGGACAAGGAGGCTGAAGAAAATCATGCACAGAATGAATATATTGGTTCAAACCGCGAATTTTAGTGAGAGCCAAAGAGTTTCTTGTTGTGAATGCTAGGTAGACATGAGCGATGATTTTCTGTGATTTTCGAATTTCATAAGTTATTTTGTGAAACCTTCAACCTAACCCTGGAGCTGGGAGTGGCGAACCCTTTGAGGCTCAAATAAGAAAAGCGGTGGTACTACCCCGAGCGACGGTTAGACCGCCTACCGCGACAAAGGTTGGTTTAATGAGGCCTATACTGATGGTATCTTTTCTACTTCCACTGCATATTTATTTTCTTCTCTCTGGGAAACGCGCAGCAAGCCAGAGTACGCCTGTTGTAGTGGTGATGACATCGCATATAGTCGATGAGCACATGGCTGGCGGTCACTAGAGTAGAAGGTGTGTAGCTGCTAAGGCTTTGTTCCCGTGGCGGGGTGGGCTTTAGCACCCGCATTTGGTGTGACAGCCGTTTTTTCGTAATCCCCGTGTTTGAAACTTTCTCCAGTTTTGTGCAGGCAATCGATTGTTCTCTTCTTACACCAATTTCCGACACAGCTCGCGTCGCACAGCGACATGGCGCTCTAACTCTATAGGTACTCAAAGCCAGATTGATCGTATCGCAGTGAGCTGCCGGTGGCACAGTTCTGTTCCGAACTGTAGATCTTACTGGTCCACGTACGTACAGTCGGGCCATGCGATTATCTCTCCAGCCCCATGGTCATCGTCGCAAACCGTTAACCCGGTTAGTTGAAAACAAAGTTATTCTAACTCAGAAGTTCACACCCGTTATGAACAGAAATTAGCGCATGAGCTAGGAACTAAAATAAACTGTGATGTAGATGGGCACTGGGCACACATCAAACAGGCAATGCACGTGGCAGCAGGTTCTGCCAGTGGTCCTAGAACCGATGCCCATGAAAGACACTGGATTTCGCAAGGGTCGTTGAGTTTAATGGAGCAAAGGCGTCAGCTCCCGAACTGTAAGAGGATGAATAAGACACGAAGACATTTACAAAAGCAAGTTACGAAAAGCCTTAGGAAGGATCGTGAAAATTGGTGGGTCAAGGTAGCCAAAGAAATGGAAGTAGCAGCTGCTTCAGGTAACAGTCAAAGACTGTTCAAACTTATTCGTGACACCGATGGAAGGCGCACCCAGGCCAGTGAAACGATTTGCGAAAGAAATGGAGAACCCATTCATGGCAAACAACAAAGGCTGGACCCGTTGGGCCGAATATTTCAAGGAACAGTTCAGCTGGTCGCGCGCTAGTGTAGTTACTCCTGTGTCGACAACTGCAATTCCTTGGTTGGTATCACTTGGGCCCCCATCGGAAATGGAAGTGGAGTCATGTATTTGATTGCTAAAGCGTGGGAAAGCGGCCTGTCCTGACGAACTCCCTCCAGTTCTTTTCAAAGTGGGCGGTGGTGCGTTGATAAAGTCACTCACCACCTTACTCCGTGACATTTGGGAAGTGGGACGTATTCCGTTATTATGGGACGAGTCACTGGTTGTACCCATCTTCAAGAAGGGAATACGCAATGACTGTAGTAATCATCGTGGGATTAGCTTAATTCCGATAGTCACCAAAGTATTAGCCTCAATTCTAATGAACCGTCTTACACCGGCTCGCGAGAGGAACGCCCGCGAACACCAAGCTGGATTGCGCCCAGGTCGAGGATGCACCGGCCAGATTTTTACTCTTCGTCAGTTATTTTGGGCGCGTCACGCACACCGTCGACCAACAACAATAGTTCTCCTCGACTTGGAAGGCACATTCGATTCAGTTAACCGAGCGGCGCTTTTCAGTGCTCTTCATCGAAAAGCTGTGCCACAGAAGTTCGTGGACCTGCTGAGGTTTTTGTACTCTCAGACTTCTGATCGCGTAAGAGTTTGCCGTGAACTGTTTAGTCCATTCGAAACAACCAAAGGTGTTCGGCAAGGGTGTCCCATTTCTCTATTCCTGTTAAACTTCGTCATTGATATGATAATGGAGAATGCTCTTCGGAAGCTTCAGGACGTGGGCATCGAACTAGGAAATAGTGAAAAGCTGTGACCTAGATTACGCGGACGACGTTGTTTGTTTGTTCGAATGCACGGAACATGCTTAGCGTGCACTAGATAGACTCGCAAGAGCTGTAGCTCCATTTGGCATGCGCTTTGCACCTTCAAAGTGTAAGGTGATGTTGCAAGACTGGACGTGAACGATTCCGAGCTTGATGCTCGATAGGGAGGTGCTGTCAGTTGTAAATCACTTCACCTACCTCGGAAGCAGCGTGACGACGGATGGGAGCACAGTAGTAGAGGCGAGCACGCGGATATCCAAGGCTCGAGCGGCGCACGCTGGTCTGAAGCCCTTGTGGCGCCAACCTGATATTTCATTGAAGTGGATAGGTTGTGTGTACTGTGCCGCAGTGCGTTCAGTTTTGTTGTATGGTTGCGAGACTTGGGGTCTGCGTGCGGAAGATATTCGTCGTCTTGAGTTTTTCGACCACCGATGTTTGCATAGTATTCCCAATGTTGGATGGAATAGCCGAGTGAGCAATGCTGAGATCAGAATTCGAGTATTGGGTACTAGTTCAGAGTATGTTCTATCTCGGCGTATTCATATTGTTAGACTTTGTACGTTGAGGCACTTGTTACGTATGACAAACACGTCTACCATACCTTGCCCTGTTTGTTTTCCTTCTAGGGATTGTTAGAATTCACGTGGAGGTCAGTGGGGCTCGGGTTGCTGTGTAACGGTTTAAGCTGAAGATGTTGATGGTGTTGGTACATTTAAGTCTCGGTGTTAATAATGGAGAAGTCATGTCACACGGAGTTTGTAATAAGCAGCCATGAAGGAGTTCACCCGACGTAGCACGCAAGTTAGCTTCAGCGGTGTTACGCGGTCCTGAGAGAACCGGCGGAAGTACTTCCCAAGGGTTATCACGCGCACGAAGGGCAACTTTTAGTCGCTGCACCATGCCATTTGCGTGAGGATGATAGTCCGTGGTTTTGTGTCTGCAACCGAATGTGTTCAGTTACTCATGGAGTGTACCGTCGAAATGAGGACCACGTTCAGTGGTCACAGTAGCGGAGCAACCGAACTGACTCACCCAACCAGTTAGAAATTCTTTTGCAGCTTCCTCTGAGGTAGGACGAGGAATAGGTATGGCCCGTGGTCAGCGAATGAAACGATCTACAGAAGTGGGGATGTAGACGTGACCGTTGGATGGTGGAAGGGGCCCCATGAGGTCCCCATGCGCGTGATGTAAACTTGAGTCTGGCGCAGAGAATGTACCTAATGACGATGTATTTTGACACGTTGGCATTTAAGGCCGTTGCGGGCCCGGAGACGTTCGTCGCGTTTGACGCATGGCCAATCGAATTTCTCGGTGATCCGTTTTACTGAGGCGGTCACACCAGGGTGCGATAATTAATGGAGGCTGATAAAAACTTGTCGGCAAAAATTGACAGGAACTAGTGGTCGGAAATAATGGTTCCGTCCGAATCCGGAAGAGTCACTGGCACTAGATGCAGGGAGCTCCGGTTTCTGAGCTGTTCGACCTAAGGATCTGTTGTTTGGGCTGCGGCGATTGCTTCTAGATCAGTGCTTATTGTTAGTGATTCGTACATATTGTAGATGCGTGAGAGTGTATCTTATACGGAATTGTGTGCCCCAGAGAAGTGTCAAATGTCCGTAGTGAATCGAGAAGCAGCCTGAGGGGCAAATATCAATCAGAAGCTGTTTAGAGGACGTACACTAGTGGTTTATGAACTGTAAACGTTTGGCCTTCTAGTGTATACCGGAAGTGTCAGATACCCAAATAAATTGCCAGTAGTACTCTGCTGAGCGTACTATATCGGGATGCCGCAGGCTGGAGACTCTTTTAGAAGAAAGCCATTGGTTGGCAATGATTATTGACGAAATGCCACAGCAGTGTTCCAGCAGCCGTATCTGAAGCATCTGTCCCTAATGCCAGAGGAGCGGAAGGGTCGGAGTGTGCAAGAAGTGCTATGTTGGAGATAGCCTTAATTGAAGCAAATGCTACCTGTATCGTATCGGGAAATACAAAATTCCGCTTACCTCCACGGAGAAGGTCTGTGAGGGGCTTCATTATTTCTGCGCAGGTTCCGGATGGTCGCGAATTGCCGCCACCTTGTGTGGCATAGGTTGTATGACCGAGGCTGAAATCCGTTACCTTGGAATGTGTTGGTGGACCTATCTAGTTCATATTTGGCATGGTTAATGGTTACACCTTGTTGGCTAAGGCGCCTAAAAGGAGCGTGCAGGTGTGCCACATGTTCTTTTTCTGAAGAACTTTCAAGCAAAACATCATCCAAGCAAACGTAAACATTTTTAAATCCGCGTGTTGCTTCATGCATAAACCGTAAAAAGGTATGAAAACCTTGGAAATTGTATTTGTCCAAGTAGGACTTCTGAGCAGGGGTCCACCAGACCCGCCCACCATATGGTTAGGTACCTTAGATGATATTGTAGCGGCTTCGCAGACACCAAACTCATTAAAATGCAATTGCGACCTTAGAGCTTAGGCGCGCCTTGTTTACGAATAGGTTTTTTCACTTAGATTTACTTGGGATTGACAACCGCTCCCCAGAAGCAGCCAACTCCGGTGTCAGGCCCTCCTCCAGCTATAGGCAATCTTCCTTTTCGAATCTTTCCTCTCAGTCACATAAAGTGGCTTATAGTCAGGACAAAAGTACTTCAAAGTACGTTCACTCTTCCAGACCCGATTTAACCAGTGCGGTATTATAATCTTCGGTTGGACACATCAGCCTATCTTAGAAACCCTTTAGGACATTTGGGTGATCCTCACCAGTCATCCATTAAGGTACGCAACTGGATTAGTAAACGTTGACCAGGCTTTTCAGCAGGTCAGGAATTGGGTCCAGCATCGGTTCCTTCAATCGACTGGTTGCTTGAAATCTGATTTGTTTAAGTCCACCTGGTACCGGAAAAGTCGAGCTCATCGAAACTTACGTCACGTCACGCAATAAACGGCAAGGCGCGCTCCAGCTCATCAGCTCTGACCATTAGCTCGTTCAGTCTCCTATCTCCTGTCATTTATACAGGGTAACCAATATAATTACTAGAACCCATCAATTGCTATCGTTCTGCGTCTACTTTCGCTGGACGGGAATCGAGTACGCAAATCGTGCGCGCGATTAAAATATTTCTAGGTTTCGCGACCAGTGGTGTAGTTACTTCCAAGCTCTTTGTTTTCTTGATTCCCGCCTAACTTTTTTACTTTCGAGGTTTTATCTTGCGCTCAGCTAAAAATGCTACTAGGTAGCAACCAAATTCAAAGTGCTAGTGTGAGATTGATGGCTATGTGATCCGTACTGCCCGCAAGGACATATCGATTCCTCCGAATTCCGGATATGATGAGGCACGAGAATAGCCTTAATCGCTAACTGATTTGGAACCGGAGGAACGGCCGTGGGCAGTGGTGGGTTATGAATTGTAAAATGATGGAAAAGGCTGCGTCGATTGGCAGCGGTCACAAGCAATGCCGTCTGTTGAGAAATACCGGTCCGCGAAAGCCAGGTATGTGGACTGATCAGTGATTCGAACGACTCACTGATTCAGACTCAGAAGCATCGTCTAGATCGAAGAGCATTTCGAAGACTAGTTTTGTCGGCATTTCTCAGCAACAGGCTTGCTTAATGGTTACAGCTCTACTTGTAGATATCAATCCTTCGTCAGGAGCGAAGATAATTTTTCTAAATCGACATAAGGCTGCGGGACCAGCTGCTTTGCCTCTGTCTATTTTCGAAGACGATGAATCAGCATTGTCACTATAGTTTGCATTACTGTTCGGTTTGATATGAGCGAAACAACAAGTTTCAAGGGGTTGTTGAGAATCGGTGATCATACCGATTTATTAGAAAGACTTCAGGTGCTGTGGGAACCACAGTGGAATAAGCCTGGTTGGCGTCGTATCTCAACCACCTACCAGTATTATTCTCTACCGCTTATGTAAAGCTCGCGAATAGTGCTCGTGCTAGAATCAAGCTGTACTTGAACTTGGTCGAGGTTTTATTAATGACGTCTCCCCTCAACAAATTTTAGATCATAGACTTACTTCTGTAGGTCCACAGTCTGTGTTTTTATTGATCTTCAAGTGGCCTTCGACTCAGTCGACCACACAGTTTCTCGAGACTTCTTCTTGTTGAAAGGTGTACCGGAGAAATTCATTTCGATCATAAAGTCCCTATGTATGAATAGCCGAAGCTGAGTTCGGGCTCACGTTGGTGCTTTATTCGGGTTCATCTCGAGAATTGGTGTACGGCAGGGTTGCCTACTTTCTTCTCTTTAACTTTGTGATTGATATGGTCCTCGAAATCACCCATTTGTCGTATGAGGGAAGTAATATTGAACTTTTCCCTGATGGAAAAGTGTCAGACCTTGAATATGCGGATGGCATAGTTCTTCTAAGTGAAGATCCAGGTAATGTGCAAGCTGTTCTAGATATTTGGAGCTACTGCGTAGCAATGTTCGGTATGCGTTTTGGACCCAAAAAGCACAAAATGCTGTTGTAGGACTTGGTTGGTTCATGACCAAGCCTTGCGGTATCTGTGGAAACTATAGACAATCCAGGGGAGATGGCTAAACCCTGATTCCAAACCAACTGCGGGTGGCGCATGAAGCGTACAACACAATGCCCACCGACATCTGCGGCGGAGGCATGTACTGGGCATCCAGGATGTTTAGCCTCATCCGAAGTATGAATGGACTGAGCAATCAGTCACCGGCCCCTAGAGGGCTACGATACCCTCACATCGTCCTACTGCCTTGTAGGTTAGGCGTTCTGGTCAAAGGCTCGGGGTGGGGACCCCTAAGTCAACCCTCTACTTCGGTCTGGGCAACCGGGTAGTACCCAGCCCACATGCTCACATGGAATCACATATAAGATCACTCGTTCTCGCGCTCGAATTTATTCACTCACTCAAGGTACACAAGTTATGACCGAGATGCTGGCGGTCGGACAAAACCAACTACCTATTACCACACCACTCGTTTTAGCCCACTTTTCTACACAACCATGTTAATACTATTACATATGCTTCTCGGGTTGCCATCTATAAAGATGCTGGGCATGCAAATGAGATTTCTCCTACAGTTGTGTGCAGCTTATCAGAACCACTACTGAGACCACGTGTGCCCCTGAAGCCTGTAGCCTTCAGTGTACGCACTCTGATGCAAATGTGCCAACAAGCAGCTGTAGCGCGCACACTCCAGACACTAGCCATTGACGTCTGCTGCTTATCCGAGACCCGCATCCAGGACCTCACCATTGTTGTCCGTCTGAATTCGCCCTAAGGATATGGTTTTACTCTGCGCTTATCCGGTGTGGCCGAGGCTTCTGCGTCTGGTCATGCAAGAGTAGGAATTGCTTTGAGTATTGTGGCGGAGTCTGCGTTACGCAACTGGATCCCAGTCAACAGCGGACTATGTGCGATTCATTTAGAGGGTTCGTTCAAAGCTAACAAAGGCCGCGACGGCAACCGTTGTCTTTTTGTTGTCGCTGTCTACGGCCCCACCGACTGCAGTCCGGATACAGTCAAAGATATATTCTACCAGCAGCTCCACGAACTTCTTGAAAAGACATGTCATAGAGTTATAGTGGTACCGGCTAAAGATCTGAACGCATTGATTGGCCATCTAGGTCTATACGAGCGAATGCTTGGAGGCCAAAGCGGCGCCAACCAGCAACGCGCGGATAACGGTAATCGACTCTTCCATCCGGCGCAGCTTTCGTCGCACAGCCACATGGCGACCGTCATCTGCTAATCAGTCTTGGACACAAATAGACCACATAGCCGTAATCTACCACTGGCGTGGCTCAGTCAAATCTTGTTGGTCGTACTGGAGCACACTCCTAGATTCAGATCACGCCTTAGTGTGTACTGAGTTCATACTACGGTTTCCCACCAAGTCAAAAGTCCGCTGTCAACGGATAGACGTAGAAGAACTTTGCCGGACGCCTATTCGGGAGAGATATCAGAATGAGCTTGCTGCCCAGCTAAGTAGCCACACACAAAATGACTTGTCAGACCTCTGGCAACACATCCCAGACGCCATAAAAGCAGCGAGTACCTCATCTTGTGAATTAGTCACACGGCATGCAGTAACGCACTGGATCTCATCGGGTTCTCTGGAATTGCTAGACAGTCGCCGGAATACCCCGCCGAGAGCGAAAACCAAAATGCCCGCACCTAACTACGAAGAAATTTGATTAGGAGCTTGCGCGGAGACCGAGAGAATTGGTGGTTCGAACGAGCGGCCCAAATGGAAGAAGCTGCTGCCACCGGCAATGCTCGGATACTTTTCAAACTCATGCGATCTACTGGGACCAAGAAGCCTGGATTGAGCGAAGTGATCTGCGAGGCGAACGGCCAACTAATCCAACAGCTTTCACGGCTCATGGACCGATAGGCAGAACACTTTGAAGGGAAGTTTAACTGGCCTTCCGCGCCAACGCCTCCATTCAGTAGCCCGTCTAAATCAGGTCATTCTCCATGGAGTATCTGCACTACCCCACACACAGAAGAAGAAGTCGATCGTGCACTCCACCTCCCGAAACACAATAGTGCTGCTACAACTGACGAACTCCCTCCGGCCCTCTTCAAAGATGGTAGTGTACACCTCCCTAGAGCGCTCACCAGCCTCTTCTTCGAATTTTGGCTCCACGACTGTGTCCCAGAAAGTTGGAACTGTGCATCCATCATCCCTACATACAAGATAGGGGCTGAAAACATCCGTTTCAATCATTGAGGGATAAGCTTGATATCGGTCGTATCAAAATAGTTAGCGTCGGTAATCCTCCAAAGATTGTCCTCAGTGCGCGAACAAAAAGTTCGTGAAGAACAGTCCGGTTTTCGTCCCAGCCGCGTGTGCATCAACCAAATTTTCACCATTCGTCAGATACTCGAGCTCCACCACACATATAGTAGACCAACGGTAATCATATTCTTGGATATCCGAACAACTTTTGATTCTGTTGTTAGGACGGCCCTCTGGGATTGTCTCATCAGATAGGGAGTGCCTGATAAGTATGGAAAGATCATCCAAGCTCTATACCATCAGGCTTCAGACCTAGTGTAAGCAAACTGTAAGGTCGCTAAACCTTACTTCGTGGTTTCCTGATTAAACATGTTCTTCGTTCCCTTGTACTGCGTGGATCACCTACACGTTACTCTTATGCTTGGCACTGTACGAATACGTTAAGCAGAACGGTATTCTCCACGACCCGTGATTACGAGAAGGTGATTGGGAGAGATAGTGGTTAGTGTGTTTTTGGAGAGCGTGTGTGAGCGTGCGCAAAAGCAACGATTAAATGGCAACTGTGCTTGGCAGTCAGCGTTCAGTTAAACAATGAACGTGTTAAAAGCGTGGACGAAGATGGCTGCCGCTACAGTTTGCCTCATCGTCAGCGTACTTTCCAGTTGAAGTGGCGTTCGTCAAGGTTGCCCAATTTCACCTTCTGTTCAATTTTGCAATCGACGACATCCTAAGAGGGGCACAAAGAAATCGAACGAACGAAGGTGTTGAGCTCCTATCTGGTAACAGACTTTTAGACTATGTAGATGACATCGCATTGGTTTGCGACAATGCTACTGTGGCACAGTGCGTTCTAGACAACCTCGCGTCGTCTGTATTACGGCGCGGAATGTGCTTTTCACCTTCCAAGCGTAAAGTGCTTCCACAAGACTGGCAGGAGTCCATCCTCGCACTTACTTTCGTTAATGATCGGTTAGAAGTTATCGAAAAGTTTATTTACCTGGGAGGTTGCATACCTGTCGATGGGCGGATTGGGGACGGTGTGGACAACCGAATAGCGGAGGTTCAAGCGGCGTTCTGAAATAAACGTCAGCTGTGGAGACGACATGACATCTCTCTCCGACTGAAAGACAGGGTGTAGAACGCTGCTGTATGTAGTGTGCTTCTACACGATTGTGAGACCTGGCCTGTTCCAGCGCTCGATGTCGACCGGTTGTCCGTGTTCGACCATCGATGCCTGAGGCGCATTTCGTGAGTTTGGTGGCAACGGCGAACAAGCGATTCCGCAGTTCGATGGCACATCTACGGAACCGGGCGTGCCGCGTACTCAATTAGCTCTACCATATCACTCCATCGGCTTCGTTGGCTGGGACATGTGCTACGTATGCCACCTCATCGACTTCCCTGTCGCGCTCTGTATGCTGAGCCTAAGGTTGGCTGGAAAGGAGAACGTGGAGGCCAAGCCATGACATGGCACCCTTCTGTCAAAGTGTTCACGTCAAGACTTGCTTCTGTCGGTTCCTCACGCTTGCATGGTTCAGGACCTCGAGATCCACTACACGGCTGGCTGGAGACTTTGTCGGATATGGCTCAATGTTGTGTCCAATGGCGATAATGTTTTGACAGCTTTTATTCGAACTCCTGAGAAACTAGCCCTTTGGTCCATCACTTTTATCTCCCCGTTTTGTATTTTTGCATGGCATTACACCCCTGTACAGTGTACCGGGTTGTCGGCGAATATATATATATATATATATATATATATATATATATATATATATATATATATATATATATATATATTCACTAGAATCTAATTTGAATCGTCTGGAGTGTGAATGGATACTCTTCATTGAAGAGCCCACAAATGAATCACAGCTGTGATTTCCCATAGTTATTCGTGTCTGGGTCACTGCAGTGACGATGGATCTAATCGATCTGGCAAATTTGTGACTAGGAACCTACTACCAATTCAGTAAAGAAAAAACAAATACGAAGTACACTGATGGAGTCACCACTTTCAGGTCTGCTAGCAGACGCAATCATGAAGCAAATTGAGACCAAGACATCCGAAACAATCAGATCTTGTCTGTGGATCAGATATGTGAACGACATTTTTGTGATACTCTGAGGCTCAACAAGGTCCATTCTACCAACATTTTAACACGCTGGTACCTGGATTAAAACTCACAAAGGAAAAACGCGAGACAAAACTGCCGTTTCTTGACATTCTGATCATCAGACAGGCAGATAGAGACACAAAAACAACAGTTCATCGGAAACCGATCGCATGTTGAACTTTAAGAGCAATCATTTGAAATATCACGAAAAGCTGTGTGCGCACCTTATCCCACCGGACGGACACATTGCAGCACACTCGAATCCTGGAAACACGAAATAGTCACACTTTTCAAGTTCTTCATTGCAAACGGTTAGTCAGAGATTTTTGTCAGTTCCTGCATTCGAGGTGACAAACAAGCAATGGGGAAACAGCTTGTGAAGCATAGTCGTGTTACCACACGTTCGAGGAGCATCAGAGGCCATAGTTCGTATGCTGAAATCCTTGGGCATCAAAGTTGCCCACAAACCCACCAGCACCTCGCGAACCGCCCTACTCAACGGAAAAGACCGTGTGGACCAGCCATTCTATGCGTGGGAGAATGACTATTTGTCTATATTTTACAATGTTTTTACAACCCTCACTTCGTGGTTAAGAAGATTGAATACTAGTCTAGATTGTACGAGTTTCCGACAGATCTTAGTTCGCATCTGTTGCCGTAGTTCTTCGGTAACTGAGCGTCTCATTTCAGCTTTTACTGGGGCGATGAAGTGGGTGGGTCTGCTGTCACCGTAATTAAATTTCAATCCTTTCCTTTCGGTATATATATATATATATATATATATATATATATATATATATATATATATATATATATATATATGATCACAACCTCAGAGACCACCAGACTTGAGGTGACGAACTACACAGGTTGGGGACAATTCGGGTGGTAGTGGAACTGTCTACCATGAACGTGACTAGTGGTACAGGAGTTCAAACCGTTTACCTCCGAATTGACGGACGCTCATACCAGTAAATCGTCGCTGGCGACGAGCTGCTGGGCCAATGCCATGACTAGTATTGTGTTCAGTAGTGCATAGGATAGTCGCAAAATGTTGGACAGTCGTGACCGGGGGTGGTCGAGTGGCTTTGGGCCTTTAAGTACCACCGCGGAAGTAAGGGGTTCGAATCCTGTCATCGCCGATCTTTTTAGTGGTTAACAGTCATTCGTTCTCACTTAGTTCGTTATCAAACCTGACTTTTGTGTCCTTATGTGGTTTTCCATTTCATGGTTCGGTTTCTGGTCAGTTTAGTGGGTCTCCGGCGCTATGGGGTTTTTCTCTTCCAGTGTACTCGTGCGCAAGCACGTACCAAGAAAGAGTGTTTGTTAGAATTCCACAGAAGTTGGTTACTTGGATCATTCTGAATCATCGTGGCGAAAACACCCTCATGGCTGCATCGGTTCTGCTCTCATTTATCTTTTCTGGATAACAGTTTAAAGATATTCCACTTCGCTCACTTTTTCTGTATTGTCAGGCGTTTGCAACGGTTGTGTCATGCAGTCGAATGCAGGATCTCTTAAGAGGGCAGAAAATCTTCGGCCAGTTTCTCTAGTGAATGAGCATTTCGTTTCATGTGGCAGCAAAAGAACATCATCAAACCAAGTTTCGTTCTCTGAAACGATGTTTATTTTACTACTGCACACGTCCCCGATTGGACATTCTCGATATGTCTTGTGCCCCCGAACAGCTAAGTTGGCAAACGGTCGAGAGTGTTTGACCGCTGAACGTGAAGATGAGAATTGGTAAAGCTAACTAGATCAACTGAGATAGGGCCTGCTAGACTCACGGAAAATAACGAACCAAGCGAATCGTTCTTTCTTCGTCATAAAGTGGAAGACAAAATATTAGAGTAGAATACAGTATGTTTTCTACAGCAGAATGCCAGTTATTTCATATACTGAACAGGAGCCGATGTCACAACCAGTCAAGCTCAGTCAGATAGATTATTGATATCTTGGGGCATGGTCAAGAGTAGTCTTAGTTATCTATTGGTCATAGTTTCAGCTCCCCGGGTTAGGTTGCTGTCATGCACTTATCGACTTGGCTCTCCTTTCGAGTGCAACATGGTAAACGGTTATTAGTGGCGATTTATAACCCTAATTTTATGACTCCTGACTCTTGCACCATGAGATAATAAAACAAAGGAGTGTAGGCTCTTAACGAAAGTTTTTTCCACCGAGGGGGTTGACTACTATTTTAGGATACCATCTTTGGGCTTTTGAGGAGAGACGCAGTATAAAAACTTCCACCGGTACCAGAATTGGTTGAGGATAGAGAGATTTATCAATCTACCGTTCTACTAAAGCTTAGATTTCTACCACTTCTATTGAGATCTTCCTACAAAGTTCAAAAACTTAAACCAAATTTCACGTACATCCTGCAGATCGTGTCAACTTGATCAGTGCTGATCGTCGTTGCGATAAGAAGCGATAGTAGGGTAATGTGGATTTATGACAGCTACGGTTTGAGTTTGAAGCCATGGTTATAGAAATGGTGACATTTATGAAAACGAAAGATTTCACGAAGTCGATGCTTGGTAACAAATATTTCTCGGAGGTTCCTCTGACTGACCGTACTTATACATGACATTACTTCCAGAATTCAAAAACATAACAAATACTATCCCATGGATCACGTCTCTTTATATTCTGCCTTTTGGGTTACATGTTTTACCCGGAAATTTTGAAGCCAGTATTCATAGGATATTTGACGTGGACGGAGAGATGTATCAGGATGGTGTTATCACTTTGAGGACAATACAGGGTGGACAGAATTGTTTTTTGAAGTAGACCTTAGAAGAACTAATGTCAATGAAAGCTTTGCTCAATCCCTCAAACTGCAAATCCTGTGTGAAGTGTTTGGAATTCCTTGGGATCGCTTGAATAAATGTGGAACTGTGGAGTGCTTTAGTATAAGAATGGATGGGCCGAAGAGGACCGGGCACCTATACCTGATGAGTGGGAACAACTGCGAAACCTGTTGTGTGCGTCCGAGGGAATTTCGTCCTCTAATCCAGATATTATGCCGTACTACTTATGTAGAACATTATCGATAGGATAGTTGAAGTGGATTTCATGTGAAGGCATTGGTGAATAAAGTCGGCTGGACAGTGTCATTGCACTTACCTGGTGTCGAGAGAAATGAACTAAGAAAACATATCAAACACCATCCATTCGGTGGTGATTTCCGGTCTCATGAGCGCTATTGATTCATGTCCATCTACGAGAACAGGACGAAATCAGTCAGACGTACCTGGAACCAGGTCATTCGACCAGCCTTGTACAGCTAAGTCATATTGTAGTTGATAAGTGCGTCACCTACTAATGGTATTCGATGCCGCTTCATACTATTGCTTTTTAATAAATGTTTGCACAAGTCCACTGCACTATTGAGGATTACCAGTAACTCGACACTGATACTTGAAATGAAGAACCATGTAAGGTCCCGACAAGTCACGTGTGGTAGCAAGCCGGACAACCCTAGATTATTCTACCACCAAAGTGACCAGCGGTTGGGCATTCGAAGCTCTGAAGTGAT
Source organism: Fasciola hepatica (assembly GCA_948099385.1). Classification (NCBI taxonomy): domain Eukaryota; kingdom Metazoa; phylum Platyhelminthes; class Trematoda; order Plagiorchiida; family Fasciolidae; genus Fasciola; species Fasciola hepatica. Next base: position 977,542 of record CANUEZ040000131.1, read on the forward strand.
AAGCAAGCGATCTAAACCTCTCGACCATCACTGGCCATGAACGAATGTATTGCTAATGAGCGCCATTGAAGAGCACTTATTCTCGCAACTCCGATCGTATTTATTCTGGGCGCACGCGCTCATTTCCGGACTTGAGTCGTCCCACTGTTCACGAATCTCGGTCCGGATGCCCAAGCCGCTGAAAATTGTAAGATAAGCTTTTCAGCTACTCAAATTTGTATCTGGATTTTCACAATGAAATTTAAACGCTAACAGTTCACGAAGTAAAGTGTTACCTACACATGAAAAATGAGTTTCGAGTGCCAAGGTGGTGTCAGGACAGATATTTATTTTGTGCAAATTGTGTGCGTTTAATCGGATCTCACATGGCGGCCTCGGTCCAGCATCAACAAGACTACCACCAGCATCAGCAAGAACAACAGTGGGGAACTTTGCACAACACGTGCCCAATCCGGATAATTTATAGGCTCACGAACATTTTACTTGTAATTACTTTCTGGACTATTTGTTGTAAATATAGATAGTGTGAATCATTTCGTTCCGAATACCGACCGGGATCCCCAAAGGTTTTTATATCCTGGTTTATGGGCAACTTGAAATGAAGATCAGTGCACCAAACAGAACGAATTATTATGGGAACAGTTGTCGTCTGGTGTCTTTTCCTCTCGAAGACACTGGAGACCGATTAATGTATTTCGAACCGGGCCGGTACACTGTGGGCATGAGAAAAAAGAACACCAAATTTCAGGGTTATTGATACGACGTTGTGTTCTGAGAAAAAACAAAAAGGTTTCGAAAATGAGAGACTGCTCAAGCTTAGATAAAATACTCATCATTAAGCTGAAGATACTTCCGTGAGTGCCTGTTCACGGTAACGCCGTTCTGTATCCAATGGTTCAAGCGTTTGTCTTTCGAGTTCAGAGAAGAAATACCTGGTAGATTTTCCTGTTGTCACGCGGGATACCAGTCAAACCAAACAGTTGTGTGCCTGAGCCAGAATAAATTGGAAGTTACACCTCTAGCAGTGCCTTGGAACATCGTGTCAAGTTCCACCTGGTTGAATATCAAGAGCTTTCTAGTCGGCTGCTGTCATCGCTATTGTGAGGTAATAGGCTGACACATTGCCAACAGACTGCTTGGTTCGTCTAGTAGACAGCACGGTGGTTTGACGAACAGCCAGCACGTCTTCGCGTGTTCTGAATTGAGAACAAGATTAGAGCGAACGAAACAGACTGAATAACCAATCAAATGCTAACTGTCGTCTGAATCGAATGAACCACTTGGGTTTATCCCTAGACTAACCACTCAGAAGAGCTGACTGAGAATAACAGGTGAACCAATGAGTGATTTGGTTACGACCATCACTCAACGTCTTTAAACTGTCCTTTTTCACCAATAAATCGCGATGATTCAGAGGCAGAGCAGTCTCCTCACTAGAGCTAGAGGAACATCCCAGAACATGGTATCAGAGGAAACTAAAGAACCCCGCGGCTATCTGCCAATGAATATGTCAGGAACATGCGCTTTGTCGCTTCCCGCGTCGCTGAACATACACAATGGATATCGTTTGTCAGTGGGTTGATTTTTAAAGAGGCAGGAATTTCAAGATTTCGCGAAATTTTCTACGAGGCAGCGCACCGGGATGAGGGGTTCTGTACTTTTGTCACCCTCGTTTTTCACATATACTGCTCCAATGAACACAAAATGAATAGAATTGTGAAATTCGGTATACCATATAGTATCGTGCATTCGATCGTTCTGACAAGATATGGTTTCGTTAGAGAACGCAGAAGCGGAAAAATGATAGAGGTCCTATACTTTAGTCGCGCAGTTTAGCAGCAATAGGAAAAACGCCCGCACAACCAGCGGGAAACTAAATTCTGACTATGGCTAACTAGGGTCGGTACAGATACGTGATAAGGATAAAGAATCAAGATGGGCGGTCATCGAAATAGGAAACCGCTGACGCGAAACAAAGTCAGTGTACACAATATCTAGGTGAGTGCTCTTCTAGATAGAGATAGATGAGAGCAAATCGATTGAACGGGTACTTGAGACATCCAGTAGTATTCTAAGGTGTTCTGATCCGACCCACTAACTCTAGTGATAAAACCCTTCTGCCTCAGAACCATCGTAGTTTATCGACTCAGAACGTATTGTTTATAAAAGATGATCAAGTCACTATCACTAATCGTTAATCCGCTTACAAAATGGTCGAAGCTGGCACCAGATAACGTCGCTTCCTATTGATTGCTTTGTAATATGGCCAGCTACCACTTCACAGGAATCCTTTCCGGTCTCATTGATCCGTTGTCCTGTCGTTCCTGATTCCGTTCACTCGGGCCTTGACCCGGATTCTCGGCTAGCCATGACGTACTGTGCGCTTGCGAGACTAGGCGGCCTATCAATGATGCGTCAACCCATATCCTCACAAGGTGCTCGAGCATTCAGCCGAATGATACATAGGGAGATCGTGCACTAACCATATAAAATACAAGTTCACGATGGTACGTGCCATGTGTCGATGCAATTTTCATGGGATAACAATGTGATCCATTTCTAACGTCCGAAACCCTCGGTGTGGCCTGTTAGCTCAGCTGGTAGGCTGCACAAGATACTATCGTGTGGGCAGGTTACATCCGATAGTGGCCAAAAAATTGCAACATTCGAACCAGTTCGGTAATAGTTGTGATTTGATTGATGGAGACCAGAAAAATGAGCAGAATAAAATATGCGGGGTTGCCGAAATTCAAATGAGAAATATTTTCTTTGTAATGAGTTTTTCGTTTCAATTTCTTCAATATTATGTCAAACATGAGTTGGAAACAAAGCTCTCCATCACGCAGTATTGTTTACGTTAGCTGTTTAATGACCGGGCATCTAGAGTATTGAATATATTTTCTGTCGTCTCTACTGAACATCTCCTACTAAATGACTTTCCGAATAACTTAAATTGACGGAGTAACTACCCATATGCAGAATAATATAATGTCTGTTTATTCGAAAAATTGAGATATGTTCACTCGTATTGTACATTGCATATGCCACGACGGAGAAGCATGCATCAGAGATCGCTTTCGGTCAGATGAAAGTCTATGTCGTACATCACGGATCCTGTCATAGTTCAGATGCATGGCAGTGAGAGAGCAACTATACCACTTGGAGTAACACATCGCGTTGACTGATTAACGAGCAACATCAATCACGTGACTCTACCGGAGGATGAACGGGAACGTGCAAACCATATGTCGGATTTTGCACAATTAATCGATGCTTAGTGTATTAGCATATTAGGAGTGAACATCAGGGAGTCACCATCGATCGAATAGATAGTAGTTATGATTTCCAGTCACAGATTTTGGTAGGCGTTCCGAAGGAATCAGAAAAACATTTCTATGTAAACCCAATTCATTTTATTCTTGCCACAAAAATACAAGCGTACCAAATGACCTTAGTGCGTCGTGAAAAAAAACGTGGCTTTCACATTGGGGATCTTCAGTATACTTATGAATGACTCAAAATAACTAGTACGATTTGCAAGTACTTTATGTGCCACAATTTTTCGTGATCACGTTGGGACGTGGATAACCATAACTCAACGGGTTCACTGCACTGTCAAAGAGAATCAACAACCTTGACCTCAAAGCTTTGTCTCTCTTCATCAGTGCTGGTTATGTGCTGCGATCAGTTGGGCAATCTTATAATCGAATCAGGAATTAGCGGATAGCAAAAATGAAGTTACCTACGTGACTTGTTAACGAAATAATAGCTTTCTACTGGTCCCATGTGTCTCAGTTTTATGGTAGGCGATGTATTCTTCATAATTTGTTTCACTGAGGGATGTTTTTGTCATTGTATTTTTCTTCGTTACTCTAGGTGGAATTGTTTGGAGAATAATCATTCATTCTTCACATTATAAAACGACCACTCGGAAACGTCAAACATCATGTGATCTCATCAAATTTTTATACACATCCAGATAAAATGGACAAATGTGAACTGTTCTCAAACTATATGTCAAAACGTCCCCACCGCGGAAGGACAAGAATCAGATTGGCGATCAGGTTCAAGTATGTTTAGGTATTGTTGGGGTCGGCAACAGATCAGAAGCGTAAATTACAGGCAGGCAGCAATCGAAATGAGTTCGGATTCAAAGGATTCACATAAACCAAACGTACGTGTAGCCGAGGATGGTACGGTCAAATGTAAGGAATTCTGGCAGGCTGAGAAAAAAATAAATATACCCAGAAATGGCAACTGTGATTTATTGTTGTTCTTCCCATCTTTCTTCCTCTGTCTCTTTATCTCTCTCCAAGCAAACCGTCAAAGGCTTTGAAAATCGAGCGAGGCGAAACTTGATAAAACTGAACACGCTAACTCCTTGTTCTGCGAATGCAAAAAGTCTCGAAATTTGACAGATTGAACTTAGCGGTCAGTGGGCACATCCACTGGAATTTAACTATCAAATACCGTCGACTAGAAGTCTGTGTAATTCAGCCAACCCAGCGAAGGTCGGTTCCTGCGCTGCTTACTGGGATTCACAAATGTACCGTGAAACAAAAGGACGAATAATGATCGTTGAACAATGTACTTTTATTTTTCTGATTCGTGAATAATGCACCAGGAGTGGGGTACTACCAGACAGATTTTGAGTGCAATAAAGATGTGGTGATCTGAGTGGTGCTGCCCGCGAAAACAATTGTGGAACTTGAATCTACCCGATCAGCTCGTATCCGGAACTAAATGCTCGAAGAGCTGACAATACGAGAATAACGAGTCTTCGTTCAATCGGCTATTTTTGCTAAGCATTCGTTTATAAATAAAGCAAGGCGCGGCACAATCGGTAGGAAATGTGCTGACCAACCACAAAACCATCTGGTAGTATCAGGACGATTTGACTACCGGGGTCTGGCTGCGTCTGATAAGTTGAATCCAGGTTACAAAGCTATTGCATGTTTTGTGCAGAAGCGCTCGAATCACCATAGAAGTGTGTGAGGTTGGAAATCCCAACAGACCAATGAAACGAATTAGGGCTGACACTAAATTTTTGCAATCTTTTCCTAAATACGAAGTTTTCATGTTTAAATCACAGGCATTTGTGCCAGGGATTTGAAATTATCAATGTTACTAGCCGCTTGCCAGCCGTTGATTGTTGTTATACTATTATCATATGATACAAAGAATACGTCTCAAGAAATTATCTGAGTATCCCTGTAAGCTACCAGACAAACTGTAGATTCGTGCCGACCAATGAAAATGAAATCTACCAATTACTGGAAATCACGTAATCGCTCGGTCGCAGTAGGATCCGGTCGCATGCTATCTGGCTAATGCATCACCAACTCCCTGTACCATATCCTTTAACGAATGTACGCGAAGTCAACACCAAGATCGACCACTAACAAAATCGAAAACTATATTCTATCCATAAATAACTGCGTTGAGTATAGATTTGTATTCACATCGATCTGTGATAATCGATGAGTAGTCAACACCCTGTAACGGCCAGATTGGAGGTTGACATCTTGTTGTTCGTTTAATTTAAGTGTTGATGCCTGCTGATACACTTACTGAGCCTCGGCTCATGGAGTTTCTCCACCTTTCGTGCTTTTGCAGACCAGACACACACGCAACACTCGTCGGAAGAGCATTGCCCCTGCGTGTTGCAGACCAATAAGAAGCAAGGTTTATATACACGCAATGTCTGGGTGAATCACGGTTTATATAAAGGGTAGCGGGCAATGCATTTAAAAACGGTATCCAAGATTGATTAGTGTATGAACGGGATCACATATAACGGTTCCATTTTTCTGAACTCGTGTTCTTCACTCCGAATATACGTAGCTCCGTGACTCAAGTCACTCAGTGTACTTACGATAGGTGAAGTTGATCCAAATTCTATCCTAGGTTGCACTTGAATCGTTGAATGAAATTTTCAAGATCTATCATTTTGAAAGATAGAGACATCCGATAGCAGCGAAGCATTGCGAACATTCGCCTAGTCGTCGGTGTACTTAACACTCAGCTGGCTGTCCTCTTCACTTTAGCCCATCTCAAACCCTTTATTAGTTTTCTGCTTGCATCATTCATTTGAATCACACTGACAGGTAGTAACTAAAGTTATTTTCACGCTCTCAAAAATCAGTTCTTCAGGAAAAACAGCCAGTTTATTTTTGTGGTGTGCAACCTGGAAATCTCAATTTTCGGTGATTCCTCTGTGGTTGATAAAGCCTTTTGTATCATTCGGGATGCTCGACTAAAAATGTATCAAACAAAAGTCTCTAGCTGACCAATCAGGAAACGCCACCGATGTGGTAAGACGAAAGCATGTTCAACAGATCCCTTCAGTCACTTGCCTACCCGTTTCGGTTTCCCCCTCTGATCTTCGGTGTTCTCTTCACTGTTTCTGTCTTCTTCATCATCGCATCCCTCTGATTTTCTCAAACAAACCCTATTCCTTCTTATCCGATGACCTACAGAGTGCATTAGGGATGATTCCTCTGTTGCGCGTGATAGCACCCCTCCTTAGGTCCAGAATCTTCCTGTCAGTACTACTGGTCGAATACAGATTGTATCACCTGGCTTAAGTGGATGTGGTGGTTTGCCGTTCATAAAGTAAAGCATTTTTTTCGCTATCATGTTTTTTTATTTTCAGTCTAATCACGGATAGCTGCACGATATTTGGATCCAGTAACCCAGTACATACGGGTAGGGTAGTGCACATCCGTCTTCCAAATACCCGTTTCATCGGGCTGATTTCCATCGTTCCAGACGATATATTTCGAAGCCCAAGAAGAACGACAAACGGATCGCTGTACTTTTTGGGTAACTCCTTTGGTTGTTTGACAGCGCTTTCCGCCCTACCATTGGACTGACTATGGCAGGGCTTGGTGATGTGATGGCCTAAATGCCGCATCTATAAGAATTTCTGGAGTTCCGCGCCGCAGAACTGTTGACTACCATCCGAAATCACTCGAATCGGGATTCCATGTCGTCCGAAGTTAGTCCGTAACTTGTTGATAATCTTTTCAGTTGGTTTGTCTGCAGAAGCCTGACTTCGAAGAAGCCACTCCAAACATCAACGGCCACTTAGTAACTGTCCTTCACGTGGTATTCAACGCTACAATCTGCAAAGCCAGTTCGTTATTGAACACATCTCCATCAGTCCTTTGGTTTGTCACTGATCAAATTCCCAGCTTGATGAGCAATTTAGCACCATCTTTCAATCCTTTTGTGACGTATCCTTTGGTGGTAGACTAATCCGCTGTCGTCCGGCTCGTTACCATACCTGACCTACTGGAACTTTATGCGGTCATCCACTCCAAGTCTCGGAGTCTGATGACCGGTTGTCCTTAATAATACAACGGGCCTCTGTGGTTATGGGGTATACCCCATTCCATTGCACTCATGAGCAAGCATGTGATAGAAAAAATCCGGCCAGGAGTGGTGTTGTGTTCGCAAAATAACACCGTGTTAGGAAACAAATGTATTCCATCACCACGACCAGATAACATTTATCCGGAATCTACAAGCGTAGAACCGAGCGGAACATCGATCGTCTATCGACGAACAAATGAGCGTCAGGAGCAGTCCGAGTCTATTGATCTGAGGCATGTGATTCGACTGGTCAGTGTAGATCGACACGCACGTACATGCACGCAGCGAGTGGACAGCATTCCCGATCAGTATATGGCAAGACATGCTAGGGGTCTGTCAAGACACAGTCAGTACATTTCTGTGGCCCGGCCAATACAAACATTTATATCTGCGTGTGAACTGTTTAACAGACACAGCGTCTTTTCGGAAGGTATTCGTAGCCACCCAATTTTACCCTTGAAAAATCAGTTCGTTCTCTGTTTTGAGATCGTTGTGAGTTTGAAATAGGTTAATACTTCCGTCCAGCCTTGGACGATAACTTTCTTCAGCGATTGTGGGCACGAATCTGCCATCGTGGCGTTCCGAATTTGAGACAATTCAGATTTTCATTGGAACATAGAGAAGACATAGGTTGCGAGGTGCAAGCATTTCGTTTATTCTTGTCAACCGTGGACGTAAAACATACCATGTACAGTAGGGGGTAAATGCAACAGCAAAGTAGGCACGATCGAAAGTTCCCACAGTTCGTACGCTTGGGAGAGTAAAGTCTGTCCTGTTAACGTCAAGGTAAACAAACTTTTGGGTCAATCATTTTTGCGCAGAGAATGCTGGCTGGTGCATCATGATTAGAATCGCTTCTTTGAACGGTAGTAGTTTCGATGTTGGATTGCGCAATAATGCTTTGAAACACTGGGTCAGGTCAACTTTGTGTCCTGATGCAATCAAGTGTCTTGCAATCGAGGAAGCTGGCGGTTTCACGTAGTTGTGTTTAGCCCTAGTGGATTGTATCGTCAAGTTTGGCGCCCATTTGGGTATGTTCTGACACTCGTCGAGTCAAACGGCAATCCATCCAGCCAACGTATATGTCACCACAACTGCAAGTGAACTGATAGACGGTAATGTAAGATACTGGAATCAACAAGACTGTTTGAGTGATTTTGAAAACAACTTTTGGTCGTCTGCAGCAAAAGCAACTGCGCCGCTGTGTATGTGCGCCTTAGAGCTGAATTAAGATAACAATCTATTTGAATAAATAAATGATTACCTTTAAATGGCAAGGTGGTAATATGGGCCCAGTGTTTCAAATTCAGATTTTGTTACTACCAATGAGATATTCACCGTTTCGTTTTTTCGTTCGTCTTCCGTATTCGGTAGCGTGGCTCATGAAGGTGTGTTGGCTGCAAACATTTGTTTACCTTGTTGATAATGTAGTTCGGAGTTATACTCTTGGAGACTTATTAGCATCAATTTCAGTCCTCTTGATGCTTGATGTAGTGGCTTATTTACGATCGTGATCCGTGTTTTATTATCTGAGTATATGTACATAAATTAGCCGAGGGTGTAATCGCTGAATTTCTGTTCACGAATCGTAAACGCCTCGCTGCGATAATCAGTAGGACATTTCGAAGCCATGTTTACTACTGTCATATCTCATGCACAAAAGATGGGGCCATTATTTTCTGGTACTGGGGCCTTCACGATAATTTGCTTTTTGGCACTGAATGCTAACTAGTGTCCATTTGCCGCTATCCACGTTCATCTGTCATGTATTAATAGGCGGATCAGTTTCATCAATTCCGCTAAGTCTGGTAAGAATCTGTTTAGCTAGTTGGTCATTCCGTTAAAAAGGGGAACACTTTTCGTAACGGTTCTCACAGTCATATCTATAATCGCGCTTGCCTCTCCCGTGTATTCGCCAGTCAAAATGTGGTTGTGGTACTTGAGTGTTGTTTGACACAATGTTAACCTGTCCCGTTTCAGCCTTATTCCATGTCGGACAAAGCCTGATGTAATGTAATTTTCAATTATTTCTTAACTAGGCTTTATGTATACTCAGGGTTCCATCAACTGCGGAAGCTGATGCTATCGTGTTCACACAGATGATTACATTTTGTTCCCCTCAACGTTTTTTTTAAAATTATCGTTTATCTGTTTGTCACAGAGTCGCAAAATGCCGGACCCCGGAACAATGGCTACATCACAACCAGAACGTGTTAAAACGAACCGCCCAACCAGTACGCTCCCGCGGGGCATATTTTGGCTGGGCGCACCATACACTCCACCAAGTGTAGGAATTCCATGAAACTCAGTGAAGTTCAAGCTGGCGTCTAAACTATGCAGTCAGTTCACTGCAACGCTTCAACCAAACTGAATGCAAACTTGAAAATCATTTTTTCTCACGCCTTTACTAACGAGGTCTGGTAGCATATTGATGGATTGGTGGAATGGAAGTTGCGTTAACAGATATCGTTGAGAATTAGGGGTTACAACACAAATTTGATTCAAGTTAGTCAGACATTCCGGCAATTTCCTGGCTGGCAAAATGACTTCCGGTCTATGTGACAACATTAGACAAGTACGAAAGTTTGCACAATCGTCACCCCATCAAACGTACAACATAAATGAAAAATCCGAAATAAAACTTCGTTTTCGATAAACTTTAAAACTTCTAAATCCAATAATTTTAATTCAGAAGGATTTGCCTTTCATTGCTTACAAAACTATCTATCGGAAGTTTAAAAGAGGACTAGGAACAGTGTCATTCGAATAGAGTCACACGTACACATGCGCATACAAGACGTCATCGGTAAACAATCAATAACATCCATTGTTTCCATTCTACTTTACCTTCACGCAATTATATTTCTTGCTACAGTCAACCAGAACCGTGATTTATTGACTAATGTTCAGTTTTTCGTTAGATTTGGGCCAGTACTTGGCGAGTATGTGATCGAGGCATGTTCGTTCCCAACTACAGCCATATTTTCGTAATGGTTTAGGCAACACTTGACATCGTCCTCCGTGGAATATTGTTCAACGAATAAGTGACGGAGATAAAAAAGGTTGCGATTCATGATTGTGGTATTTTGAGAGCAAATCATGAAGATAACCACTAGGGGACACACTATCGTTATTCTAATTTAACAGCAATCATTCTGGTCTTAGTCGCAGGTGTAATCATCTTCACGTCGTTCTGTGAGGACAAACATATCAGATGAATATGATCCACGGAATATCTTGTTCGTGATACAACCTAACAGATAAGGAAGAATGAAACTGTCGACGCTGGACGAGTTACAATAACCAGAACAGATATTATTTAGAATCATCTGGGGTCCACTTCTGTGATTTGTCGTGGTGATTCCAACACACGGAATGGCACGTCATAGGCTTCTGTCCACTGATCAGAGAGACATTTTCAACCATTCGATTTTTTGGAACCAGGAATTAGGGTTATTTTGATACATTTGGATTGAACTGTGACTGACCAAAATATTGGTTACGAAGGTTCCCCAGATCTGCTTCATGTAAGAACAAAAGCATTTTGAAGAACCGTAAAGTCGACACATATTTACGGAACTGGTTTTGGTAATTCTAAGCCAGTCAATTTATTCAGTTAAAGAGCTTAGTGGGGGTGCTGATCTGGAATAAAGCTTTCACCAGGACCTAAAGTGATAAATCAGTTGGCTTTAAAGTATTTTTCCTAAAATATTAATTATGAAGTCCACAGCTGTGATTAGCAATTTTGCGGTAGGTGAGATTATGAAACGTGGTAACTGGTTTGTTTCGGCCGAATACGTTTCTTTGATTAACACAACCGATATACTTGGCCCACAGAGGCTAAAACTCGTGTTGAAATTAAATAGATATTCTTTTGCTTCTTTTTATTTTATTATACGACAAAGTACAACCTTTTAGGAAGGGAGAGGGACGGCCAAGGGAAGCCTACCAACGCGGTAACTGGTTCATATGTTGAACTAGATCTGAGTCTACCTGGACTGGGGTTAAAGTCCGATGCGGAGAATGAGAAAAAAACCGTGAAACACATTCCATTAGTTCACACACAGAGATGTATTTATTGCTTTATTGAACACATTGAACCACATTAATCAGTATATGTTTTAAAAACACAAAAATGATGGATGAAGTTAGGAATTCTCAATTGTTCATTTTTACCCATTTATTTTAACATAGGTCAGACGAGTGTTTAGCCTAGTAACTTTTCACATAGGGAGAGAGAGGAAGTGTTCATCAATGTAGCATAAACATATGTTCCTCTGCCTGTATAATCGCATTGCTTTCGCCAACGATTACGCTGTCTTCGGGACTTAGATAATGTCAAACCTTGTGGCTGCGACAGCTGTCCGTTGTGGAGCAGGTGTCTTTTTGTTTGCATATGTCGGGGTGGTGAATTTATGTGGCCACTGCATTGGTTGGGCAATACGTGACGTTTCTAATCTGGTTCGAGAGACTGACCGGAGCCCGGTAGATAGCTGTGAATGACTGGTAGATATTCACCTAATGCCCCATATGTTGACGATGCGTTCCACAATGGAACTCCGAGTGACCTTCCTCACTTCTTCTTCAGCCACGCAGGATTACATTCTTGTATACTCTTGATCAACTGCCCAGTGGCACGACGGACGTACCAAGGTCCGCAGAAGTAAATTGGTTAGTGCACATAGTAGTCGTCGACCGTGTAGTCTTTCAGGTCGTTGTTGAACGGTTCGGTGGATGAACTGAACAGAATATTCTTATTTCGGTGACCGTGAAGATGGCCTGAACTGACTTCTAAATCCATTTCGTAAGAGTTCTCTATAGCCGACATTTACGAAGAGAAGAGTGATGAATAATTCTCTATAAGGACAGTGTAGACTTTACGGTTCAGCAGCTTTTCTTTAACTTACTGTTCAGTGGACGTGTTACGGTATCCGTTCTCTCGTAGTGTTGTGCAACAGAAAAATCACTGCTAAGTATAGCTAAGGAGTGATTGTGAACAGCTCCGGTCATCAGTAAGTCGGATTCTACCGGACTGCACACTGAGCTCTGTGGCATCGAGAGAAGCCGTTATTTTGGTAGGTACTGCTGTGCAATATTCTTGAATAATCTGAAAGGTTATATCTGAAGTTGGTGCTTATGTTATGCATCTGTCCACTGAGTTTCATGTTAAGATCGCAAAGGTTTTATTACCAGTCGAGACGACATTGACAGTAGGGAGGTGATAATCCTCAAAATCATCTGTACCTATGGCAACCTTTGCATTTAACCCAATAGATGACCCGAGGATGTCTCGGCTGTTGTTTACAGAAGCTTCGATTTTTGACCTTTGATGACTGAGGTCACATGCGAGACCAGTGAGTCCGGTGAAAAAGCGAGCATGTCGACCGTCACTTGTTCACTTACAAACTCAGGTTGCTGAATAAACTTTTGTGGTCTTAAACGGCAGTTCATCGATTAGAATTATATTGCGTAAGTACGTGTTTGATCGATGCTATATCAGTCCTCTCTTATGTGTCGACTGCCATTCACCCAAACAGTGCATGCACGATGACCTTGAATTTCAGTAACTGTTACCTATTCCTCTAATTCGATATGCGTTATTGACCTTTTTTTTTTTACTAACTTTGACATATGTATTCATTGAAGTTAATCACTGCTAGAGTGAACTTTTTCTACTGTTTTGCGGTTGTTATCATAGATTTTGCCTGTCTGTTTAGAGAGAAGAAAATATACAGTTGATTTTGTTGTCGTGCTGGTGCTGGTCGAGGTAGTGGTGACGGGGTTGACAACGACATGACGATCAACGGTCGACTCAGCTGCGTTTATCTGCTGCTCATAGCTGTTAAGCAGACACGCACACACACACGTGTGCCCATTTCAAGTGCTTCACACGCTTTCTGAATGTACGCTCTATCGCGGCTCTAACAGTGGTTTGTTTGTCCGCCTAACGATGTGGTCATTTTGCCCAATTTGTGCAGCCTCTGGTGACAGAAGTCCTATGTGAAGACTGAACTAAAGTCTTGTTGCCTAAGTTTTCTTTAGTCAACCATGGTCTTTGTAGCTGAGTTCCAAATGTTCTCACGCAGTTCAACTGATGTCCCGATGGCCTGCGTTAGTTTACTTTTGAGAGTTGACTGTGCAGCGACCTGTGTTAGAGGTAGTCTGAAGCAAAACACGTGGAATGAACGACTGAAATCGATCAGGTCAGCACACAACGACTGTCTCGTGTCATTGTTTCGGAACTTACAAAGTCTGTCAACTAAAGCCGACGAAGGAACTGCTTTTTCATAACTAATATCTGTCCTAAGAGTCCTACTGAGATGTTCATCATCGGACGGAATCACTTTGCGGCTGACGTGTCGGCACCGTTCAGAGCAGCGACGTACGGGCGCTACATCATATCGTGTTTTCACGTGAAACAAACCGTTGCTAACCGGTCCGGAAAGCCTGTGGGGAACCAGTGAGATTCACAGTCATGCACGCCGGGTCCGAGTCTCAGTTTGGACTCCGTGGTAATTGTTTTGAACCGTCACACTAGCTCTAGTGAGAAGGCTTTTTCTAACCTTCGAATAATATCGGTTCGTTAGCTCAGAACACAATGTTCATGTACAAAGAAAATTGCTGTCATCTTTTGGAACACATTAGTTGATTAAAACTTGCATTGGGTACCCTCTCTTCTGATCGGTTGGTTGGTGATACGACCAGCCACCACGTGACAGGAGTCCTTTCACGTTTTATGAATCCGCCGTTCTGTCGATAGCGGATCCGTCCGCTCAAGCATTGACCCGGATTCTGGAAAGCGGCTGACGTGCTGCCTGCCAGTGTGACTAGGCCGTCTATCGGACGATGCGTCAGATCACACTCTCACAGTAATGCAATGCTGGTAACTGATAAACCAGATGAAACAGCTTCTGTGGCTTTTGATGATGAGTTATGCCCTGACTGGGCATACTGAAACATGATACAAAAACAGGTGATTTCTGGTTATGCATTTGTGTTCGAAGAAGCCAAGCGGGTCAACCTGCGAATGCTGACATTATCTAGAGAGAAATCCGGGTTGTTATTAACATGGTAGATAAAATAGTATCATAAGCTCATAATACAGCGTTTCCTGTAGTTAAGCAGCCATTGACGGTCGTTCAACAGCCACTATAACTGTGTGCCGGTCGCATGGTAGCAATTGACGGTTATTTAGCGACCACGACCTAGGATACGGTAACCACCGTCGATGGATTTAGTGTTGGACAGCAATGCGCTGTCGCCCGGCTCGTTATCACGGGTGACCTATTGGGACGGCTGTCAGTGTACTGTTTGTGCTGAAGATCTGAAAATCGGTGGAAGTGATACAACTTGAATTAAAATAAATCTACTCCGAATACCACCTCTCTACCCAGTCTTCTAGAATCTGATACACTTAACAACGTGAGAGCTAGATGAAAATTATTTCTCTACGCCATTTTACAATGATTTCTGGTATAAAAATTTATAAAGTGATTCCTTTTGTGAAATTTTTATTGCTCAATATCACAGCGTAGCCGAAGTCGTTGATAAGTTGTCGATGTTTCGGTCACCACGGGTAATCTTTTTCAAGACCGGTTTTACAAGCGTAAACCAGTCTTGAAAAAGGTTACCCATGGCGACCAAAAAGTCGACAACCTGCCAACGATTTCAGTTACACTGTGTTACTGAACAATAAGTTTTACCATAACATTGCACATGGCGCATCGATTTTTCTATGCACTCCGAACCGATCTCGGTTCTGACACATTGATTCTTTTTTATTGACCAAGTCGTATTTGGAGCACCAAGATTCATCCCATCATTGCTACTGGAGAAGAGTATTCTAGAGCGTTTATTGATTTGTACACGATTTGTAACTATTAGATCTAAACTGTATCCAAGCTAACGCGCGAACCCCAGAAAACGAATTTCAACTAGCAGAGGTTTATAACATGGTGCTATACCATGAAAATGACATTAAACAGTGATAACGCATTCTTTCTATGACGTTCTGATTCATATGCTGAAGCGTGCGTCACGTGATTGTCGATCTGGGCAACTTATCGATCAGTCACGTTGACAAATTCCTTACACAGGACAAAGAATGCACACACGGGCCTATTGGTGTGATCTTCAGTTGTCATCTCTTCAGTGAAGCCGTGGACGCATTATTTATTGAAACTAAGCAATTACAAGCTCGCACACGGGTACAACCTACGTAGAGAGCAACACCGGAACCCCGACCCTTGCTCGCATCAAGTTCGCGGCTGTAAGCAGCTATAGGAGAAATTACAAAAACTGACGCTTCCTAGAATTGAACAATCATGTTGACAACGAACGATCACCAAGGCACATCGAAAGATCCAGATTCATTTATGCACGAATGTGGCAGTCACTGAAAGAATCGGATCTATACAACGCGGTTAAACCAAAGGGCAGACACCTGACGAGTTTGGAAATCTTCACATACGCATCACCCAAAGGTCTTTGCTCTCTCGTTTTCCGTCAGATTGCAAGTTAGAGTCATCACCTCCCGTATAAAAGTCATTGTAAACTCATTTAGACCGTATAAAGTGGATGGTCTGATTTGATCTGGTGTGGCGTGATAATCCATGTACCATTTAGTTAATAAATTAACTAAGGCGGGCAGAACTACCACGGCAAAAAAGGAGATTTCGGTGAATACGTATTTGACAATTAGGAGTGAGTGATAAACGTGCATGAAGGCTTGCATGCATACAAACACTCGCACACATTATTCGAGTTGCCCATAAATGAAGTCCATCAAGAAAGCTCAATACGTTTTATTCCGATCCAAGTGAATGATGTTGACTGGTGCACTACCCGGTAGCCGCCCAAATATCCTTCAAAGGAAACCTTCATGCCAAGTGACTTTATTCTGGCCCTTCCACGGCCTATCGTACACGATGCACTCTTATGAGAACAAACCCATTACTAAAATAACAGACCTGGTTATTTGAATCCCCTGAAGAAATCAATACACGCGGTCTTTTGTTAGGCTCTCAATGCAGGCTTCAAGTCCGTTGATACAGGCAGTATTCCAAATTGTCCCTACTATATGTGCAACAAGAAGGGAGAGTTCCTGTGAATATCTTCATGCTGGATTGAGCACAAGGGTATACCACAATGCTTTTTGAGCGTAATACGTTGAAAATCGTCTTATTTATTTACTATACTGGGTCTTCTACCTCTGAAGTGTTTATTTGAAGGAGTTTTTTTGTGATTTATTCGGTAACCTATGCTTCAGTTCACGTTAAAAAATGGACAAAACCCTTCACAGACGATTTGAACTTATGAGCCTTTGCAGTTCTACCTTGATTCTCTTCACTGTGGTGCCGAAAACCTGAAGTTTCACTGGCTGCTTTCCTTTTATCGCGAAAACAATATAAGCATTCAACGATGTTCCCCCATATAAATGGGGAGGTAACATTTGCGTTGATGCAAATCGGAATTTCAGTTTTTCAGTAAGTCAGGCAGTTATCGTTAAGAACTATTATTATACCACATAACACGTCAAACTTACCAATAATGAGGATAGTTTTTGTGACCTTATATAGTTACAAACACGAAAACTATATTGACCGCAAAAAGTTTCTCTGAAACACTTAAATAGTAAATCGAACTAAATATAACCTAGACTAATGTATGTGATCCTGTTTACTGCATTAATTGTTTCCGTACCTTCGCAATTTTTAGATTACTTTGCATCGAGCCTTTTACCTTGACAACCGAAGTCGCACACATTTAACTATGCACAGCACAGCAAAGAATCAACATAAATGAAAAGAAACTTTGAGTAAATTATTATCATTGCGTGGTGCTCTGAAGCTCTAATTAAGTCACGAAGCTCGAACCATATACTGAGTGAATTTTCGGAAGCATCTTGATCGACGTCAGCTGTATATATATATATATATATATATATATATATATATATATATATATATATATATATATATATATATATATATATATATATATATATATATATATATAAAGTTTGTCCACACGTTAACATACTACTTACTATCAATATGAGCGCTTGCACATGCAGCCTCGCTGTTCGTTGGGTTAGCAGTGACCCAGACACGAATAACTATGAGAAATCACAGTTGTGATTCATTGTTGGGCTCTTCAATGAAGAGTATCCATTCACACTCCAGACGATTCAAATTAGATTCTAGTGAACATATAACATCGGAGTGTACAATTATGAGGACGAGTGGGCAGAGGAGTACCGGGTACGCATACCTGATGAGCGGCAACAACCGCGAGACCGGTCGTGTGCTTCCGGGGAGATTTTGCCCACGCGTTAGCATACTACTTGCTATCAATGTATATATACATGAGGTCACGAAAAAGCTTTTCAAAATCATGGTAAAAAAAGTTGATCAGGAAAAGACCATAGGTCACATCAGACTAAATTTCCTATTCCACTCAAGAGGACGATCTATAGCAGCGCCATGAATAGTCCCTAATGTAGGGACCAATCAGCTTCAAGAATAACTGTGGTTCTCAGACAAAGAGGATAAAGTGATGAAGATTCGAGTACGACAGCAAACCAAACGTGATAACTAGTGAGCGAAACCGATTCTGAACTCTAAAACTGGTCGTCCGTTTTATTAATATATTTATAACTATAATTACTGTTATGTTTTGTCTGAGTTCCCAGTTTCCTCTTTCTTCGTCCCCTAGTCAGTCAGTCAGCCATACAGATAGACTTTTTTCATTCATTTATTCAATTATCCGTGAGGAAAGCTCTGTTTCAATAATCAATAATTTCGAAAAATTTCGTAATTTCTATCTTCCATGCTTAGACCCAATTTGCGATCGTTTCAAGGCCACATAATTCAAATGGCCCCCAGTTCGTCATAGTTAGACAAACAAACTCAATTTATACTTTGTGTTATATTTTTAAATGCTATGTTGTATGATGCAGACAAAAATTAGGAAAGAATAGTTCTTGGCGCAGAAAATAATTTGTAATTAGGATTTGAACAAGGCCCAGCGATGGGCCTTTCTCAGAACCTCCATGAGCAAAATCTCTGTCTCATCGAAAACCCACATTTACATCAATCAAACAACAAAGTGGATACCAATGGCCTGCTCGCTACTTCCATGGAAGGTCCCAAATGACCTTTAAAAGTCCTGCATTCGAAATGATCCGAATGTTTTTCGCCAGTGAGCATACCACCACACGTGGGTTTGCTGATGAGCAACAAGGTGAAATAATATTCCACGAATGTACTAGCAGGTTGTTCTTCTTTCTATGCGCCATAAATATGACTGACTTCTTCGGCAAAAAAAGAGGATCTTTCGGCAGGATGAGCACCTACTCATCATTTATGAAGATCACCTGTGGTAAATTCTGCCTTCATACTTGTGTAGTGTGGTACGGCACGCACTATCCGGAAGCAGCATACGTGGCCTATTGTAATTACTGACAATCGTGAACACTGGCACGACACACAGTTTGTCGAATTCGCATAGATAGGTCAGGGTCAGCTTAAACAAGGACCACAAGCACATTCAACGTCTGGTGAGACTATCTTGCGAAAAAAATGCCAAAGTATCGTGGATTGTGTATCGTTGATGGAAATGAGCAATTTAGTTCTCGACTGATCATTTAAAGACTTTCCTAAAGTTTGAATTCAGACAGGTATCTTTTGGATTACACAAAATTTCAATTACACACAAATTACCACACAAGTAAAGTTCACAGTATTAGGTTATGGAGGGTTTCAGATTTTTACATAATAGGCAAGAGTACGGAACAGATATTACCTGTGAAGAAAATCATTCATCGGTAAAATTTGGATAGCACCTGTTTGTGATTTCGATCAACTTATAACATAGTCCCTGGGACTGCTTCCCGTGGAGAGCTTCACTTTTATACTCTGCAGCGGGAACTGTGGAAGAATCTAGTTACTTAGTTGACGTGAACGTGATCAGCTGATCGATGTCTCGAAAAGTCCGTGAAAAACGCGGAAAATTCTCACGAGGCCAGTCGAAAGTTAATGAAATAAAACTGATGCACGGCAAAGTGTGTCACAACCTTGAAAGGTTTATCTGCAATTGAAAACGAATTAGTGATTGACTAAATGGCTCAGTATGTAATAAAGTAGACACATAGAAAGATGCATGGAGAAGTGAAGGATCAGCTGAGTGATAATTGATTGATCAGCTTACCAAATGCTAATTCTTGACTTGCGTAGTATCTGCAAGTAGGTGAACAAAGGTCCTCAGAAGCACACGACCGATTTCGCGGTTACTGTCACTCATCGGGCATGTGTACCCGGTATTCCTCTGTCCATCCTTTCCTCAGAGGAACATCCACTCATATTACTGACGCACAAATTAGATTGCCGTGAACGAACATTTACGGAGTGTACAAGTATCAGAACAAGTAGATGGACAAAGAAGTACCGGATACCTGATGAGCGGCAATAACCGTGAAATCGGTCGTTTGCCTCCAAGGGAATTGGACCACCCATCCCCAGATACTACTGAAATGAAAAATTACAAGTCGCGATCGCGATTGCGTCGTTCTGGAGGTAGGCAGTGACTAACCCACATGAAACTATCAGCAAATCACCGCTGCCGTTCTTCAGCGGACTCTTCTAAGAGGAGTATTCACTCACGCTCCTGACTCGCAAATGTGATTGTTGTAATCAAACCCTAGTTTAGCATAACTAGCGGGCACAAGTGTGCTTAATCTGAAAAGTGCCCGTAAGAATGTGTACTCAAAAGTGCATTAGCCATCGTACTTAATGAGTCTAATCAGTTAAATTGAGAACCATTCAAGAATTGTTGCTAACCGTACCGTTTTTCCCATAGTAGTCGGGTGGAAGGAAAATAGAACAGACAAATTGTCATACGCTTTTTTATTTTTCTCCCATTTATCGACAGAACCCTCCGTTCTACAATTATTACAAATTGGAAAAACATTTTTCCCCACCCATTTTGGAAAAGCAGCAAAAAACGACCAGTGTGGGCACGATACTCATTAAACGATTCCTGATGTAATAAAACGGAATCTTAACGCACCAGTGAAAACCAAGGCAACAGAGCGCAGTGGCTTCAGCCGTGTTGCAAAACAGTACACAGTGGCGAACAACCTCATGTTTTGTGATTCTTGATCATGCCAGTACCTGAATATACGAATAATGTCCAATCCAAACGAACCAGTAGGTGGTTGTGTGAAACGGGTGAAAGAAGGAGAGGACAAAGTTCACACAAGTGGTTCGGATCTACCGTTGAACTGAGAGTCTGTGTAACGTGTGCGACCACGGTTTTGTATTCGAAAACGAACGTGTGCGACAGCAACAAGAAGAACGGTAACACTGGCAGCGGAAGACTATCCTGGTCGTGACTAATTACAATGAGCACGGATACGCAGTAATCAACGGGGGGAAAAGCCAACAGACATTGGAGTGAGAATCAGCTAACAAGGAGCAGGGTCCGTGTGCACGCAGGGTCCGGATACGTATTGTTTTAAATTAGAGACGGTGGAAAGTGCATCGATCGGACTTGCGTGTGTGACAAAAAGCGAATGGATCTTCGGTATGTGTGTGTGCAGAGGGGGTGGGGGTGGGGAGTCTGAGCTATGGAAGTTTGAGTGCTTGCACGAACTCTTTCTGAGCGCATAATAGACACCACTGTGGTCATGTACGCATTACTTACTTGAACCTTATACTGTGTTGAGAATCTTCCCTCACATTTACTGAATGGTTAGGTACAATACCAAGTCGGATGGTACTTACGGCCACGTTCTGACAAGCCCCTGATCATGAGACCAATGCACGTAGTTCTACAGGAAAGAGTAAAAGATTGCAGACAGAAAGAGGTTGCACCCAATCTTTTAAACGCGGGTAAAAGTGGTTTAGACATGAATAAAACTTTGAGACTGTCAATAGCTGCTAATAGTCTGTAAGGCATAAAATCCGCTAAGATGATCCCTCGGAAACAGATTTATGTAGAATGACTTCTTCTGGACACCTCCTACCTCCTTATTTATTTTTATTCAAATTGTAACATTTTATTATCAATAAAACGATCAGGATCAATATTTGAAAAAACATTTCACAGGAAGGGAAGTTCATCGTTCATTGTGTCTTCGATACAGATTTTCGTATGCTAGTAACCCAACAAACAGTGAAGTTCCCCTTCACTCTGAGCAGCACAAAACTGTCAAAGTGAATTCATTGATTGTTCCGCGTTGCTTTTTTGTGCCCTGACAGCTGAACTGAGACCACCACCTTACGAATTAAACATACATGTGGACGGGCTATTCTGTTGTCCTCTTACTTGTGCAGCATGAATGGAACGATTAGGTGAGCGCGTTTACTTACTTCAGTTCCGTTTGAACAGCCTTTAACCATGCTTTGGGTGCGTTGGCTTTGGTTGCTATCTCTCAGCGGTAACCTCAATCGGAAAAGTATGAAAGGAGTCAGAAGAGAAGCACAAATAGCACTGTGGTATGTTAGAGAAGAACTCTTGGAGTCTTCAGCGGAATTTGTATTACGAAATACGTAGCAACAATGAGGGACGTGCAGACTTGGCTTTCACGCTCAATATCTTGTGACTCTGAGTTCAACACAAAGCAGGTAGTGTGACTTGAGATAGCGAAGAAAAGAGACGGCTGTCAGTAACCAGACAAATCAGTTAATTAACAGCGGTCGCTTTTGGTTTCTCCTTACGGTATCATGTAGACAAAGAAAGTTTGTGAATACAAGAGTGCCACTGCTAGCGATACCGAGCCATGTCCTTCAACGTATCCAACCCATAAGTGAGGGGAGACCTCCTAGACTCCATCCAGGCAGCTTAACACGTCCTACGTGGCCAAGTTCAACGGTTAGGCTCTTTTTGCCTTTCTTCCAAGCCATGAACTAACCACCCTTACAGATCTTCCAACCGTTATCCACCTCAGTGAACTCTGCGCGCCGAGGAATCCTATCCGGAGTCATGCGCAACACATCTTAAAAGAATCAGCCCGGTGATTCTTAATGTTCAATCTTATGCTTTGTTTCGTGTGTCTAATACCCAGCGCTAAACCTCAGCATTGCTGATGCTGTGCTCCCGCCAGATTCTAGAAGTGCTACGAGTATATGGGTGTTCAAATACCACTGCCATTCGTATGATCTCATTTATTAGGGACGTAATATGAACTAAGAAGCCTGCCACACAAATTACACCATCAACTTCCCGTCTGTAATGCACACATCGTTTGATAGAGGACCCCATTCGATTATTTCCACTTTCAGTCACGAGCACATCCGGAAGCGTGGTCCCAAGGTTCAGTTCGTTGCTACCACATCTTTCTGACTCAGAATTTTCAATGAGCGTTCGCATGCCAACAAAAGAAAGCCGTTTAAGATTTTCGACCAGAAGACCCATATCAATGGTATTTTCCGAAATGGGCCCACACAAATAACTGGTAGCTTCAGTGATCGCACACAGTTGGTTGGTATCTTGTGAGAATACTTGTTTATCTTACAGATTTGGGTTTTTGATGCTCTCTAGAGAATGGAACGCGTTTCGTTGACTGTATCTGAAAATATAGACTCTCACCGGCTCAATTGAACCGCTGCAATAATGATTGGTAGGAAGAGCTCCACATGTCTACGATACGTCTTAAGCCCGCGCCTTCTTTGTGTACGTTCGATAGCCCGTATAGTCTAGGTTTGTCGCTCCGGGTAATAGAAACGGTTCGAGCCTCGGCGAGTCAATATTTTAGAAATCGACTTTTCTATAAAAGTCGTTTTATCCTCCGTAGTGGATATTTCCTTAGTTTGGACGCGTCATTCAGAATCACTTTAATCTTTTTTGATCGAGAATTACCATGCTTGCACGATTATAGGGCTTTGATAATAAGTTGTCTTTGCAGTTGGATCAGGCGCCTCAGATGCTTCCTCGCCAATTGATCTTTTGTTGACGATCTGTTGTCCCCGTCTTGGTGGCACGTATTGTCTACAGTGGACTGAAGCTTCGGGTACTCCTGTGGTAATGCGCAACCAAGCTTGCGAGTTGAGCGAAAAGATTCTGGGCTTTAACTTTCATATTCACTTGTTTTGTCTTATTTTAGAACAAAAAATCTAAAATCCTGGCAACAACACTGGAAGCAATGTTTTGTTCCAGCTTATCAAAGAAAAACTGTGGGCAAATTTTACTGAGTAAGAGGGAATTTCATCAGCTAGTTTCATCGAACTGGCGAGTTCCTTTGGTGATATGAATGGCCCGTTCAACGTCTGCATCAAAAGACTGTTTCTCTTCCAGTGTTGGTTTATGCGACGGTATCGATCGATCCATTGTCCTGGAGTCGGAGAAACCGAAGGATCCTCGCAGCCTTTTGCCGATCATCCTCACGTTCTCCAAAATGCTTCCCGAGCCGGCAAACATGGGAAACCTGAACAAATCAAATGAATAAAAGCAATGGAGGCCAGGTTGTCAAGGTTCTGCCTTACTCAATAGGTTATTTTTCTTGAAATCGAAAGAGTATCGGATGGCGATGCCAAGTCTCTGTCTTGGAGATGAGGCCTGATGAGTTTTGGGTACTCCCGATTTTGATTTTAGAGAAAATCAATAAGACTTCGAAAAGAGTGAATGTAAAAAACATTTAAAGGGTTCCATGTTTTGCAGAGAACGTTTGAGATTAAAACCACTGAAGGCAGCGCTATTGTGCAAAATGGTAACCAACTTAAGCACGTTTTGTTACTGCGTGAGAGATTTTCCGATGCGATCTAAACAGGTGGCCAGTGTCCATAACGATGCCAACAGCAAAATCTTTTGTAATACGCAAAATGGAATTGAAACTTGTGTTGATATCTGTAAGAACGGGAAAGCCGACACAAATCAGATACATCGTCTTACAAAAAGCGACACAACAACTTACTTTGGTATAGTTGCAAGATTTGTACTCATTGTATGCACCTGTTGTGGTAAACACGAGAAACGCAAAAAGTACTTTCCAGCCTGGGGAAATCTTGTTTAAATTTCGGGAAGCAGAGTTGCTCTGCCCGTCCCTGTCGTTCAGTTCACGCAAAGCCAGCAAACAGCGCAACAGAAGCAAGCCGTGCCAACGGTTTTGAACGTCACCCAAGCAAAGGGTCATTCATAAAGGTCGTAGATTTTGAGAAAAACTGTCAGTTTCAGATGGCTTCGAGTACCGCGATGGACATACGTCCTGTGTGCTACACTGATCGTGCAGACATCAAACGTTGTACCACCAGCAGGAAGATGTGAACTGGAACAGAAACGGATGCCTTTGGAAAAGAGGAATTTAAGGTCAATATTTTGGTGAAAGAAATGAATTCACAGTCGATACTGCAGCTTGAAGTCATTCAGGCGATGGCGATTATTACAGCTGACCATCGGAATTTTGTGCATAGTTTGGAGACATCAGACACATTTGTCTAGTGGGTACTAGTTTTCAATTCTCAGGTGTAACGTTTCCTGGTATCAGTGATTCATAGCACTATATCCATCACATTGCTGGTCCGAGGTGTTCCTTTCTCCCTCTGAGACACTACACGTAGTAAAATGGGTCAGTTGTATCTAAATATAGAAGAAATTGCGGAGACTGACGAGCTAACGAATTGGGTTCGTTGGAAAGTGGTCACTTAGAAGAAATCCGGAGCTATTCGCCTTTGCAAAGAACCTAAATATTTAAGAAAAACGCGACTCTCAGGGAGGAACGATGTGGACGATATCCTAGTGGGTTTGAACGAAGAGCGTTTCAATAAAAAATTCTATTTATCCTCGGCGTTTGGGTAACTTGGGTTGAAAGACTTATTCAGCTTTGTAACCACTTTTGGTTAGCCATTCTAACTTCTTTGTTGGATTTGATCGCCTTTTAAGAAGGTGTCTAGCGCTTTTCTTTCTTTTCAGAAACGCCCCATTCTAGTGGTTAATGGACTCAGACGTGTAAAATGCATCGTAGGTGACGTACTAATTTACGGTGATTCATCACAAGAACATGGCTAGAACTTAAAGGGCTGTCTGATGCTCTGTGTCTAGCAGGGAATACGATTATGGGAAAAAGAAGTTGGAAGACCTTGAGTTTTCGATCCCTTTCCAAGTTCATCTTTTGACAGCTAAGTTACTAATGATCATCCCCCCGGAAAACCAAGGTGAATAAAAACATGCCTGTGAGGGCATGGTCTGATACGTCGTTCGATAGACGGTTTAGTCCCACTGGGAGACATTGCCTCAGCATCGGCCCCTACCGAGTCCACGGAATCACGAAAGACGGGACAGCCGATCGATGGCGTGAATCGATAAACGAGAGACAAATCCTGCCAGCGGTATTTAAGCCTCACAGGGGGGGAGGGGGGGGGGGGGGGTTGCCCACGCCAGTTGGATCAATGCACTGTGCAACATGTGGGTGCACGGACTGACCACCTATATATTCTTTGTTTTTTAGAAGTAAAACAAGATAGTTCGTAGGCGGAACTGAGTTCTCACTAGAGCTAGTGGGACGTAATTTGTGACCACGTCTTGCAGGTTTGTTACAGTCAGTTTGAGAGCTCAGTTGCAGAGGTACATAGTGGTACTGAATTATGGAACAGCACCGTGATTTCGGAAGATAAAGAACACCTAACGTATCGGAGCTGAGATCAGTTCCGAGTGTGTTGAGAAAACAATGCGCCATGTGATGTGTTATAGGTAAGAGTTTATTGAGACGTCGACTGACAACCATCTTTTCTGACAACGGTGTTACCCAACATTAAACACCTACCCATGAAGAAGGCCGTTAGCGAACCACTGGTATTGGGCTCTTATCTACCTTTTGATTTTTCAGAGTGACGTCAGCCACTCCGTTCTTGGGCCAGTGATTCTACACAAAGTGGGACCGACGGATCTTTGCAATCACAATCTTTTTGATTGAAAAATCTGAACTGGTTTAGAAGAAGAAATTCTCTCGGTGGTATTAGGTTTGAAGAGCTTCAGTACCCATAGGTCTTATAGAAGACGGTCATTCAAACCAGTTACAACCCACGTAAAACTGTCATTACAAAATCGCTTGGTGATGTGGCAAAAAGCTTTTAGAGAATTTCGATCAGACTCCATGTGTGATCATGAGCTAGTTCATC
Organism: Fasciola hepatica; assembly: GCA_948099385.1. Classification (NCBI taxonomy): domain Eukaryota; kingdom Metazoa; phylum Platyhelminthes; class Trematoda; order Plagiorchiida; family Fasciolidae; genus Fasciola; species Fasciola hepatica. The sequence goes on from CANUEZ040000131.1 coordinate 1,004,031, forward strand.
TTTCGGGAAGCCATGTCGTCATCGCGGCCAACCTATCTCGTGCTTGTGCAGTGGATAACAAGAGAATGCTATTGAAATCTGAACATAATCTGATGATTGACTGCAGTTCAACAGACAAAAGACGCCTCATCGAAACGTGAGAAGTGACCAACGGCGGCAGTGTCCTTTAAAAACTGATAGAAAACGTCGCTGACAGATAGCCGATGAAAACGGAATTGCCGACGTGGCTAGTTTGACCCTTTAAAGAACAATGTTTCTTCTCCGTTGACAACGGACTGGTATTCATAGGCTGCCGACTGATTGTTCCGTAACAAATGGTAAAATTCGTTGACCCCGGCGGGATTCGAAACCACGCGTAGACTCCACCAAAGCCTTACTACCGCATGTTCTCTACCAGCTGTGCTGTGTGTGGGTTCGAATCCCATCGGGCTCAACGACTTTTAGAATACTGATCATTTCGCTATTTTCATAAAGTTTGTTATTGGAACAAAGAGCCTGAATCCTTTATATAATGATGATTGCACATTATTGAACGTTAACTTAAGTAACTCAAGCCCGACTGACAGTACCACGATAGCTCAGCTGGTAGATCAAATACCCGACAAGCGGAAGGTTGTGGATTCGATTCTGTCCTGGCTAAACCAAGCACGTTTCAAAGAAAGTTGGAGGTGGGGTGCTAGAAGAAAACAGGAAGATCGATAAATACTATGACGGCAACTGACAACTACATATCCACATGGTTATGACAGAACCTATCACAAGAGATCATGTGTCCTATTAATTCTCTTTGGTTGAATGGGATTAGTGGTTCCATCACGTTGACTCAAGTCAGTGGCCAGGGTAGACTCGGAGATCCTGCACATTATTTATGGTTGCCTAGATAGGGGATGCTCACCGAATATTAATCGCAGCGGCGATGGCTGACGTTCTCTGTTAGTTTTGTAGTGGCTCTTCGGAGACACCAAACTCATTAAAAAGTGCAATTGGGAGCCCAGAGCTTAGGTGCACCTTGTTAGTAAATAGGCATCTGTAGTTAGGTCTGCAATCGGAATGATGGTCGCTTCTTAGGAGCTCATCCAATTCTGGCATCAGGTCTTCCACCAGCTATAAGTAGTTCTACATCTTAAATCGAATCATCCTTTATAGTCACATGAAGTGGCCTACAGTCAGGTGAAACAGTACTTCAAAGTACGTACTTATGTCCAGGACAGACAAGCCCGTTTAAGAAGTCCTATATAACGTGTGGGTGACTCTTATCAGTTATATATTAGAATACGTGATTGGCCAGTCAAACGTTTTCCAGTCTCTCTGATAGGTTAGGAATTTAGATTAGCTTCGATTCCTTCAATCGACTGGTTGTTTGAAGCCCGATTTCCTAAGTCAACCCAGTGCCGTCCTGCGTTGGCTCATCGTCATTTCTTTCCAAGTGGTTCCGGAAACTTGGCCCACCTTGACTCGTTGGCTCAGGCCGTTAGCTCATCTGGCCTCCCATCTCCTGTCAACTCAACAGGACGACTAATACAATCATCAAATCCATCAACGCCTGTCATTTTTCTCATTTTAATCGATGGACGGGAAAGTATCGGCTGAGATGGCTCGAGCATCTAAAGTCTTTCCTTGTCCCAAGTATTTTACGTTGCCATTTATGAAGCATAAAAATGAGCTAGTATGGTTCCAGGTTCTCTCATTTTCCATGTTTGCAAGAAACCGTATTTAAAATCTTTTTTGCTTTGTTTCCTGATATCTCTTCTTTGTGATCCATTTTTGTCCGGTGGCTTACTTGGCGCAGTCATTAGTCACTTGGCTGCAAATACTAATCAGTCATGTTCGCGTTCGGTGAAATGCTAGAGGAAAACGGGGAAGTCTGCTGAACGGTGGTGGTCGAGTGGTTTGGAGCGTTTGATTTCCACTTTGGAAGTTAGTGGTTCGAATCCCACCACCACCGGTTACTTCTGTTGTTGACAGTAATCCGATACCGCTCGGCTTATAGCCAAGCTTGATCTTCTGTGGTTCTCTGTTCTAGGTTTGAGGATCACGCTAAGGTTTTCCCATGATAGTAAAGTGGACGTTTGAGTCTATTTGGTATTCCCCGTTCCGTGCACTCATGCACAGACATGTAATACAAAACGAACAAATGAGCTTTTGCAACAATAGTAGAATTGAGCGGTTAGAATATGGTTGATCACGCAGTATCAGCGCAAGTGTTTCGTCTACCTTGTTAGAACGCATCCGCTGCGGATCGTATCTGCCACGTCCGCACCCATGAACTGCTTGAACCCCAGTTGCGGATTTAAGAATACAGTTGCATGGGTTCTCCGTGGATTTTTTCACGTAAACTGCATATGCTGTTCGAAATCAGCAGTCAGATTCACAGAATGCACGATGCGTCCTGGATCACATAGCTGCGTCTTTACAAAGTGTATATTATATTTTATGGCGAAATGGATGAACGGAATCTTTGGAAACGCACTACTACACCAGCCTACCGGATAAGCACTCTACAATTATCGCAGTTTGTTACCACAGCTGTGACAAATTTAGCACAAGCTCAAGTTGTTTGCGCAGTTCGAGGTGATGTGTAATGTACTGAGTATGGTCGCCGTCTCAGTTAAGTCCAATTTTTTCAACCAATAATATCGCACTTGTGTTCTGGTTACAGTTGCTCGCTAGCAGCATCTTCTAGCCGAGATTGAAGTGAATAGAAGGGAGGGAAGCAAAAATGCAGAAAAATAAGTTATGGTTGGAAGTCGTAAAGAAGAAGTAAGAGCTTAATGTAATTATGCCGCAGATCGCCATATCACCAAACATCCGGTGGTTGGACTTCGTGGACCTCAACCCGAAAGTCAAACAAGCCCTACAAGGTTAAATTCAAAGGTTAACGCATTCACACCTTTTGCAATTCACGGATTGATCAGCTTGAACCCGTTTCTACCTCGGGGAACAATACACAACGAGGAAATCTATTTGCGGGGCATGCATAACACATGCACCGGCCACCTTAATCCGTTTAGATACAGCGGTGCCCCACTGATGAGCTCTAATGAGAGCGGAACTCGAGTTTAGTGCTTCCTAATGCAGGTTGATCGGATGACCTGAGGTTTGTGAGTGAAACGTGGAGTTCAAGGAAAGTCAACCAAACAAAGATTCATCAATCCCACACGCTACTTGCAAGCAATTGCGTGATATATTTACGCAAAAGTTTATCAATTATGTTCTGAGAAATTCATCCATAACCAGCTATCTGCCCGACTTATGTGGAGCTGTTTAACGAACCCGATGGATTCCGGATGATATGGCGGTGATCAAATACAATCATCCTCTTAATGGGGTCGGAAATGCGCAAAGGTGATTCATCTGAAATGACTGTTTTACCCTACGGTGGTCTCAAGGGTTAAGGAATCTAACAGGAACCCAGATTTTAGTCTGGTTCATTAGGAATTCAATTTTTTTTCAGTGTGAGTCATTTACTAGACAGTTCACCATGCAAAGTCAGCATTCAATTCTTCAGGGGAAAACCATGGAGTCACCATAAATATCTACGTCATCTGTTTCATCATGTACACCTGAAATAATTCCTTACAATGGCCTCTGATTGGACAGCGCCCCTAGAAAGCGACGTTTACAGCCCGTTACGTGTTTGTAATTGCTTCAACTTCGCGTTTGTCCGTTTGATTACCAGTCTGTTTTTTTGTGCGGCTGGAAGTGGCCTACGTGTCAGAAGGCCTTCAGCCTCAGCTGAATACGAAGAACTTCAATGAATACCACGTAGTCTTCAGTACCGTATATTTTATACCCGGGGAGCTGTGAAGTCCCATCCGAGGGTTTGACTTTCGTAGTGTGGCTTTCCAAATTTTCAGATGCTTTCTCATGACAGTAAAAAGCAGTACTTATCACTCAAAGGAGCATGTGTCCTTCTCTTCAGTCTCTGGGCCTATCAAAGAAACTGAGTTTGTCACTTCCCCGGATCTGAATATCAGACTATGAGCGACTAATAACGTGAGGCAGAGATGGGGTTCCGGTTGTACAAATACTGTCTTCATTCTGAACACACAAGAGTCAGTTACGTGTGACAAATTCGCTTGGTATTCAGGGAAACTCGGGGTTGATGACAGTTGCTTTGAGAACCAACTTCTCTGAGCTAAAGGTGGTGCACAACTCAGATAGAGGCAAAATACTGGAAGGATGCTTCACATGAGCACGAATGACACTGTGCAGCCACTTCATGAGGGCTGGAAATTTGGAACTTCAGTCTTGACATCTAAACCCCTACTTCACTGCCATATTCAAAAAAACTGTCCTAATTTGATACTTCATGATGCAGGCTGGGGCACACAGTGATTGACTGTTCGACCGTGCACTGGGTTTCGCAGACAGTAAAGGCTGTCTATGTGAATCAAATCATACGAATACTTGGTCAGCGAAATACGTTGGCGCAAATAGGCTTTCGAATATGAGATAGGAAAAGCTTGTTTTCAATGCCTTATAATCAGCTAATTATAGTGCTTTTATCTGTATCGAAAGTTGGATCACAAGAAAACAATAAAAACGGTAGTCATGGTGATGGTAATTGAAAAATTAGTTATCACTATAGCTATAGCCTCATCGATATTACGAAATAATTTTTATGCAGATTGCAAGGCATCCGTGATATCGCCGCGATATCCTGCACGCGCTGAAATAGGTCATTTTCCGGAACTGAGAGAACCGGAGTTGCAGATTGTCAAACCCCCCATTAATTCCATCAGGCTTATTAGATGTCCTTTTCTTGACTGCCTGTCAGCCTTTAACAGTGTACCACTCTCGCTTCTCAAAAAACTAGTCTTTTGGCTGCCTCACATATCTACTAAATTGGTTGAAAGACTATTTCTCTGGAAGACCACAAAGCACCAAAGTAGGCAGGAAAGCCTTTGAAAATCTCCTAACCAGTGCCGGTGTACTCCAAGGTAGTGTCCTTTCTCCGTATTTGTTTTCAACATTCATTAGTGATTTGCCTGTCTCCTACCCAACCCACATCTTTAAATATGCTGATGCCGTTGTTTTGGCTAAGTCTGTCTCAAATAAATCAGACATCGACGAATTCATTACAAATCTTTCACATATTCAGAACTTTTCTAATCAATCTGGTCTTCTGTTGAGCAGTAATAACTGTTATGAGTGTATTTTTCCATCATCCGTTCCTGGTTCATTGAAGACACTGCTTCCGTTAATTCTATTCCATTCGCACGTATGAACCACGTGAAATATCTTGGTGTTAAGCTGCAGCATAACCAACACTGGTCTTTGCGCATTAAATTCACGGTAGGAACGCAAAGTTGCTTGTCGTATCAGATTAGAAAGCTATGCCAATCTAATGCTCCACAGTTTGTTATTTCCACTTTTGTAAAACAATGTATATTACATATCGTTCTTCCTTTTTCCTCTGTCATTTTCCCAGGATTACTACAAAATAACTTTGTCACTTTTCGCAGAGGCTTACGCATCATTAGTCTTGTTTCTGGTATAGCCTTAAATGACCTAGTCTTGGAACTGTGTACTAGCCACACAGCAGCATCCGTTGCGTTTGCACAGAAAATCCATTCTGATACTTTGCTCCCATTGCATTTTGATCGCGCCCCTTATCAATCCCACGCATCGACCCGGTCTAGGTATAAACTGCTTCCCTGCAGTTTGTCTTTGTACAGGAATTTCGTTGTTCCCGTTCTAGCACGTGTCCTAACAAACGAGGATGTCGTTTTGTCGGAAATGAGATCCCGTTTTGCTATGTAACTTATCTTGGCGGTATTTTTTGGCTGAAAAGTATTGTACAACTATGCTGAAGCTGGTAAATATACAATACAATATATATGAACCTATAACACTGTTAAGTCTATTCAGCATGCATCGGTTCATATGAAGCGACAGTGGGTAACACGGACAGGCAGTACATTAGGCCAATCAAAAATGCAATCCGATTACGTCGGGATGACCTGATCGCCTGATTTGATTGATTAAATCCTGTTCTGATTGACGGACATGAAGACTAAGTGGATCGCGCTGAATACGGAAGTGTTCAGAGTAACCACATGGAGTCACTCTTATTATGTAATTTTGGTCGAGTAATCACAAATTACCGAATTGGTCTGAGGAGTCAACCTCCACCTTGGAAAAAATGGGGACAACAATCTTCGCGTATCAATAACAATTAATACCGATGTTCTCGAGACCATTTGGACTTTGCTTCTTCTCCACTAATACGATTAATATATTCCAAAGTTTGTGTTTCTATGAGTTTTTGAATTACCACAGTCCGATTTACAACGATAACTCGTGTTGATAGTGCCGGTAAACGAACGAATGAATAATTTTAGAACTAAGCAAGGAGACAGACCGGAAAGTTGTAGATGGTATTCGTTTTTCTTGGCGGGGCTGCCCAAAAACGGCCAAGAGAAAACAGACCGGATCATTTGACGAAAGCCAATTAGGTGAAGTTCTTGCTAACAGTCAGAGCTACCAATCAACCTTTACTGGTCTGTCGGATTTGAAATAAGAAAAATGGATGACTACTGTTGCTTCCATTGTCAACTTATTAGTCAGAAGGGCACATCCACCAAGACCCCCTGGAACTCGAATCCGGGGCTAACGGTTGTGAATCGAACACACTCTTATCAAACTATCTGGACTACTCCTCCGGCCAGGTACTCATACTGTCAAGTGGCAAAGCACTGCAGGTTGTTTGTGACGTAAAGCCTTTGTTTCATCTAAGACCGTTCAGAGAAAAAAAGGTTTCGAGGGTACTCAGACCGACCGGTGCTCTCGATGGTACAAGAAATTATGATTTACAAAGCCAAACAAAGGAACTAAAGAGAGAAATGCAGGAACTGAGAGGGAAACCCTTCACATAGGAATACCAGAACCTGCCCATTTCGGATCTTGAAGAGCCCGCAACAATATAGTTTAAAACAAGGCTGGAATTGGACAACAGAAGGGTGATGCATCAACCAAAGCTATTAGGTATCGAGCTGAAATGATTTCAGTATGTGGAAACAAGCAAGACCCGGGAGACCAAACCTGGTCAAATCTGTAACCTGAAAGTCAGGGATAATCTGCTAGCAAGAGCCGGACAAGTCTTTCACCGCATAATGGGAGTTACCCTATTGTACCTGATGTCCCACACATGGGAACGATGGTACATACAGACATTGTTAACCTGGGAGAAAAAGGGAGTAAAGTCCTTGCTTCAAACTAGAAGCCTGTCAGAAGTTAATTTAGCCACAAGACGCACACGGCCTCACACTCAGCAGAGCCAACAGAACAGGGACCATCAAGTGATAGTGGTAATATGGGATGTACTGGAGAATGCAAAGTGACGAACCTGCATCCTAGAGGACATGATTGTAATATACAAAGATCAGTGTTGCTCCCCAGAGGTCGCTTGCTTTCGATCTGCAAAACACAATGGAAAGGAAACTCTATGAGCTCAACGTTCAATAAGTGCATCAACAGAATCCTGCACTTACATTAATCGCACACCATTATGGCTACTGACAGCCTGCTCATTACATGATTATACCTAGAAGTTCTCAAAAGCAGAGTACGAGTGACGACCCCAAAACGCCTTTGGGAAAGTCACAAGAATAAAAGCTGTAGGACCAAAAGGCCACACAGTCAGGTTGGCTTACAGAAAATTTCTACGAGGGAGATTTGAAAGACGTAGCAGCTTCGCCAGTGCTCCGCCCGAGGAGAGGTACGAAGAGTGAAAGAAGTATAAATGCTCCCGCCAAGAAGGCCTCAGTTATAATTCATACAAATGCATGCAGCATAAAAAGATTTGAAAATGATCACTAGGGTCGATAACTGCAGTGCTGAAATAGTCACAGCCTCGGAGAGGTGGTAATCCGAGAACGACCACTTTTCAAAAGGGGTCTCTTTCAAAAAGACAGCTTTAACAGCGTAGCAGATGGTGGAGTAGCCAAATCATCGGGAGACGATTATTACACATAGTACCGGAAGTTATATGGTGTACTCTTAATACTCAGATATGCGTTGTAAGCGTAACAACGCTAATTTGAAAAGCAGCTATTGCAGGGGTGTACTGAAGTTCGAACACGGACTTTGATCGATGCAAACACTGGAAGAGCTGAAGACAGCGGCTAACACACTGCTAAGGATTGACGGGTTTGAAAAGGGGAAACAGGGAGCTGTATCCGGGATAGAGCATAATGAAGCTTTCTTCGCTTGATGCAGCACGGGGCCCTGGTCAAACACACAGAAGAATAAGATGATATACAAATCAAGTCGTCACCCTTAACTCCCAAACCCAATGACCACGAAGAATGAAAACAGCATAGATGGGCTGGACCTTCTGCGACCTTTGGGTAAAAGTGATCATGTCACTAAAGAATTCGCACTCTGTCTCATACATACGAGAGCACATGAAGACTACGTAGGAGAGGTTCAACGACTGGTGACTCTGGTCGAAGGGCAGTAGGAGAAGTCATATTGTAGCTGGGAGTACTGTAGCAATAGAACAATGCCAGTATCAAACCGATCAGACTTGCCGATTAAGAGCTACAGACCAAAGAACAGACGTTGAATACGTCAAGAGCTTTCCTCAGCAGCGAAAAAGAAGCATACGGCGTAGTAGATGGAAACCAGTGGGATCTCAGGCAGCCAGCAAGATAGCACATTTGAGGGGCTACCGATCAAGCCGTCAACCGAAATAATCAGATCAGTCGAACGGAAACAGTCCTCAAAAGAATCAAGCTAATGGCCACAGGCACCTGTTCAGAAAGGAGCCGATATACTCAGGCAGGCAGAGGATCAATGTTGCTATAGCGCGGTCTGGATAAAGGACTATGCAAGCTGTTGTACATGTCTAGCCGACTTAACTTTTCTGGCTGGTTAGATATACGTGTTCCTCGCCCGTCTTGTTTTCTTTGTTACGAGATCAGAAGAAGCTGCAAGATATGGGATTTTTCTAACCAGGAAACAGGACTATACTATTCGCAATACTTGGACTGAAAACTTATCAAAGTCGCTCCAACCCAGAACTACGTCAACCGAAAAAGGAAAGAATCAAGGATGAGGAACCATACGTTAATTTTACGGCAGAAATGATTCGTATAAACATGTTACACTGAAAGGAATAACTAGTAGATCAAAAGTCTGTTGATCACAGTGAGCTTTGTTGCACCTGTTCACCACGATTCTGATTGGCTGATGCTCTTCGGTGTGTGACAGCGAAGCTGTACCAGGCCTTGTCCCGCAGGATGTCTGTTAAATCACCACTGACACAGAGGGGGATCTTACTGGAGCATTTAAAATCCCATAGGGTCAATCGGGAATAAGTGCTGATGATATATTTGGTCAGGAAGTGTTCAAACGATCATTATAGTGGAATTCTGATAGTGACGTCCAGGACTTGATTCCCGATACCACCGCACAATTCCCCATTCGGCAGTATTTGATTGGCCACAACTCCCTTCCATAAATATCGTACATTTTCGCATAAAAAATGAAAGAAGTAAAAGGTCATTTAGTTTATTTCTTACTGATCGGAGGATGAGAGGAAACTGTAAGAAAATGGGGAAGACAGGATCTAAGCCATATGAGCGAGCGAATCTCTTCAGCAACGAAGTAGTGGGAGTATAGACTAGGTCAACTAAGAAGATGGTTGGGGCACAGGAAATTGGGCATTTTGAAAAGATCCTAGATACAAATCGGGAGGTATTACCTGAGGTCCCGTTACCTACGAACTGGTGCACCAAGCATGATCGAGCACACACGTCATCGTCGTCCCTCGACTTGAGGATAAGAATGTTTTATTCCTTTTTCTGAAAGCCTGGAGAAATGGGTTACTACCTACTTCATGCCGTCCTACTGCCTCCAGTGTGAAAACTCGACTGCCTTCAAATCGTCTCTTTTTGTTAGCGAGAAAACAAAGAATACATAGGTTGTTGTCCCATGTGTCCACACGTTGCACACAACACATTGTTTTGACCCATGTGAGCGACCAGGCCCTGAGGCTTAAACTGGGCTGACAAAATTCGTCTCTTACCTATTGATCCGTTCCACTGATCGACCGTCCTGTCACCCGAGGTTCCGTGTACTCAAGCCCGGGACTTGGTACTGCACGAGTGCTGACGGCCAACATAACTTGGCTGTTCACCAACACAGAGTTAACACGTTCCTTTACACTTCCGTGCAGCACGACAGAAGGGAATTCTCGGGATCTCAGAGGTGGATACCGACCCCTGTATATACCACTGAAATAATTCTGGACGCTCGATTGTTCCCTGTCACTGCCATTCTTGTGGAACCTGAGCTAAACGGACATGAACAACCAGGTTTTCTGCAAGAAGGACGTTCATCAAACCACTGAAGATGAGCCTGGTGGTTAGTTGTTCAAATCAGAATCATTTACCCCGGGTTCGAGTCCCATCTGGGACTTGGCGAATGCTCAGTGCTGATGATTCTGAACAAATCAAATGAGAAATCGGTACAGTGCTGTCATGGTTTTCAGTGGTGAGTTGAACGTTGATACTGCACAACGTATCCTCTTATAAAAACCATGTCATCACGTGACCAACTTGGTTCCAATTTTTCTGTTATCAACAAAATGTAGTTTCTCGCCGAAGAACTAGAGTGGATCAAGAGATTCGGAAACGTAGACTGCGTACAAGGCATTCCGAGAAAATCAGTGAGAGCTAGACACATTGTGGTTCAGTAAAAACAAGTACTAGAACAGACACTGCGTCCCAGTGGCATGTTTCAACCATGGTATCTATCATAGAAAGTAAGCAACGAAAAATTATTTTACCTCCTTAATAAAAATGAGTGCGGGATTGTTAGCACCGCAAGATTGTTTAGTCAAATGAAAATATGCTTTGAAGGTGGTGTTGATACACAACGCGATGTTCGCAGTCTTATAACCTAATTGAGCAAATTGGCCAATCCGCAAATTTTCTATTCATCACCCAAAGGTGCTTTTTTATTGTGGTAGTGCAATTTTCCGTAGAAATTTTAAGCGTCGTATATCTAGCACTGAGATTTTGGTGGCAAATCGTTGTTTGTAATTTGAGTGATACGAACAAAGTTATTCGAACTAATTTTGACAACTGTGTAGTAATAATGGTAAAATAATGGCTCATGTGTTAACTCGATAAGAGTCATGACGCCATACGTACGTTTCACCATTTAGTTGAATGAACTATTATCCTTCGGTAACGTTATTATTCTTTGGATATATGACACACCGGTCTATCCGATTTCAGGATCTTTATTCAAACAATTCATGTGTCTACAGAATCATTTGCCATGCAGTGTCAGCAGCCTTATTGTATTAGTGTCACACAAAACCACGTTATTCCTAAATAGTCGGGTGCCAATATGATATTTGCTATTGTGAGTCCAGCCTTACGTTTTTTCACTTCGCTCTGTCCTGCAGTACATGTTCTAATACAAGTTTTTGTACCGGGTGAATCTCGTCTCCCATTTTATATTGAATCGATAGCCAGTCTGTGGTCACCATCGTCAACGTCAGATTTTTGTGCGTCTCGTCACACTAAAATGTCATGGCTTTGGATAGGAATTCGTCTAACATCAGGATGAAGTTTGTTATCCACACAACTGATTTTCACCTTCAGATAGAACGATGGATTTGTTGCCCTCGCATAAGTGCATGGTACTGTAATAGTTTGTGCGACTGATTTGAGCGCACTCTGTATAGGATGGCATCGGGTTTTGGCGTAAAACCGAACAGACCTCCTCGGCATACTACCAGTGTGGTGGAGTATGCGTACTACTCACTGAATAAGTAAGTAGTCGTTCGCCCAAAAACCTATTGTGGTCTCTCATGGAATGATAATGGACTTGAATACATCACACGGACTAAAAACAATAAGGTGAACAAAGGCATACAAATCACACGATGACACCCCTGATTAAATTACGACTACCTTCTTGTGGACTGGACACAGAAGCAAACAAACGAGCGGTTCTGTTTTGCTTGGTTGATTTTGTCGATATCCAAATCGAAAATTGCTCCGCTTAACAACAAATCGTAAACATTAAGTAATCAAGGATTCCTAGTGGCCGTTCTACTGCGTTATTATATGACGTGGATCGATTTGTCACCCAATCCCCTAAAAGATATACAGCCTCGTGTGAGATTTGATCTAGCGCATCATTTAACAGTAAGGCGGTTGCCCTAGAATGATCTCAGGTCTAACGGAGAGGAAATTTCATCTTCTGAGCACAACGAATTCTATCTTGTTCAGTTTATCTTTAATAACACTCATCAGTTAGTCTGATTACGATTTTTTGTAGCCCACGTTAACCGACAGGGTGTGTTTTTCGATCCTCTAGTCATTTAAATGAGTTCCTTCGGAAATTTCTTCTTACAACGGAGTATTTGTAAGCCCCAGATTTCACACCACAATACGTTCAATATGAATATACGGTAAAGACATTTGACGATGTGATGGGGATATTTTGGTGGTCACAACATTTAGCCAACTTTCTCGTTCGTTTGAAGCTGGCTTCCGATTGGCTGAGTGGTGAAGCATCTAAATTTTCTTCACTCCTGTTCGCAAACGCTTATGGCATTGTTTTTCAGGTTTTCTCCCGGATTAGATACCTAATATCATCTGTGAGGCATTTTTATCCTAAGGCAGCTAGCATCATTATGCAAATCGGATATGTTCGTGTTTGCAAACAGCATCTTGTTATGACACCGCTTTTTGCATGAATATTGTAAAAAGTATGCTGTCATTCAGAAGGAGTTTAGGAAATATCAGAAGAATAAGTGTTCGTTGGACTCGTAAAATGTCATTCCTTTCCTCTTCAATAAAGTATTGAAATTTTCCGGTTTGTACTAAATATTTCTTCAAAGTAACAAAAGCAAAAAGGATATTTGAGGGACTAAACTCTAGTGACATTGAAATTCAGGTCAAGAATTCGAAATAAATCAATATTTTTCTTCCGCTGAGGTTACCATTCACCAAGATGGCTGTTGAACTGTTAGTCAACACAGTATCCTCTATACATGTACGCTTCGTTTCTGTTTTTTCTGTTAGGCAAAATTATGACAAGGCCAGGCTCGGTCCAACAAAGCCGAATAAGAGACCAATCAAATCCTAATTGTTGTCTGGGCCGAATCAACCAGACTAACCACTCAGAAGAAATGGCTGTGAAGAATAGGTGGACCAATAAATTTCCTGGTCAGAATTATGCTATGACTACCAAGTATCCTATATAAACTGTCATTTGTGTAGTAATGGATTGCGACTGTTCAAAACCAGAAGAGCCTAAAGCTAGAGGGCCGGACCCAAACCTTAACCACAACAGTCATCAGTTTTGCCTCTATTGTAGTGTGCTGAGGACGACTGTAAGTAGACAAATTCGCATTACAACTAAATCTTCTTTGTAATATGGTTTTCTTCACTAACTGTCTTTCTTTTACTCATCATTTCGGCCAAAACTAATAAATTATTCTTGGCAATCATCAGCTGAAGTGAATCTCAGCCTAATTTATAGTTAGTTAAAATAATTCACTTTGTCCATATGATCAGTTCCAATTATTAAGTTTTACTTTTGACAAAACATGTTTATAATCCTGAACAGTACCTTACCCAGAACAAAGTATTTCTTCTAAAAGATAATGTTTTTGTTTATGAAAGGAGTAAATAGAAAACTGTCTGTGAGGCAGAGCAGCATCCAAACCCAGGCAATCACTGGTTGCGTCGCCGTGAGACGGCCAAATTTGAGGCTGCCATCTTGTTGTTCGTTTAATGTAAATGTTGGTGCCAGCTGATACACCTACTGAGCCTCGGCTCACGGAGGTTTTTCTCCTCTTGTGGTTTTTCTGATCAAACACGTGCTACCCTCGTTGGAAGAGCGTTGACCCTGCCTGTTACAGCCGGACTCTTTGTTTTTGTGACGGTTCTGTTTCATTTGGTAAATTTCTAGGAAATCTCCTATTGTTAAAACCAGTCGCAGTGTGTATAACCGAAAGCTACTTTCCAAAGCCAATTTCATGCGGGCCATAAAGCGTGTATTGTTGGTGCAAAACAAAACTCTGAGATCCACGCCGGATAGTCAATGGGTAGTGTGTATTTGACTAGATTTCATACACCTCGGGGCTCGAGTCCCAGTCAGGATTCGGTGCTGGATGCACAGTACAGTTGATGACCTCTGGTAGATCTGATGAAACAATCGGATCTGCCCGGATGGGTAGATCTTGCATGCTACTTGGTGAATCCTTCCATACACCATTCAACTCTCATACTGCTCACACCGACAAATCACTATCTCTTGCCAAAGCGCTAAATCTGAACAGTCTTTCAGTTCTAAGTGTTGGCAATAATTATCCTGTTTTACTTAGTTGTCTTCACCATGTGCTTTTTGAAGTAAAACTCGCTGACCCCGGGGGGATTTAAAAGCACGCATAGTTGTCACCCCCGCTGAAGGAAGCACGCCATGCATTGAACTAGTGGACACCGATTAGTACACAAGAGAGGTCCTGCCGCAATTAGTCAAATTACAAGCTAGTTCATTGTGGCGGATGCCGTATGCTATTTTAATGTGGGCGGATGAAGTGTGTGATCCATAAGCAAAAAAAGTCAGAAGTCCTTCGGCGTGGCCTCGTAGCTCATCTGGTAAAGCGCACGCAGTAGTGAAATGTGGATGGCCATCATGAGTGGGTTCGAATCCCACTTTGATCATTTCAGAAATTTGTCATGTGTGTCAAAAACCAATACTTCCTCAGGTCTACTGGTAGGTTATTTTTGCACCTTCGGGAAAACAGGTGATGGTTACGAATGTTCATGTTAACTTCACTCATTACACAGCGAAATGCTGCGGTCGGAGACAAAACCCAGATTTTTCTCAAGGTGCTGGTGTGAGTCACGTGAAAAATAGCCCTCTTGTACGAGCGACATGCATGTGTTGTATTTCCAGCACTCAGTCAAATGCGTACGTCAAAGTTCACGGAGATCTTAATGGGTGAAATTAAGATTACCGATCTAAAAAAGGATGGATATGGATTTGCATCGTAAAAAATGATCTATCAGAAAAACAGTGTTTCGGAAATTATCTTAGGGTCTAAATCCAACAACTGCAAAACCCTACCAAAATGGGGTGGGAAGAACATTTTGAAAATAAGACCAGCAAAGCCCAACTATCGGATTGATTCCTCAGTGCTCAGTGATTGACGAGAACTTCACTGTTACTTTCGTATCTAACACTGATCTTAAACTTAGTTGAGGAAGCCTTCAGTGCGTTTAAGAATATTCTGGAACCATGTTCTCAAGGACATGATGAACAAATCTATTTTTTTTTCGAAGGTGAGACCAGTACAGGACACAGTCTTGGAATATTTAAAGCACTTCGCGAACAAGCAATACTACTAATTTCCTCTATTTCATGCATTTCACGTGGTAGACAATGCTCTTTTAAAAATTCCGGTGCCTTTGTCGGTTATCGATTTTCGTTATGTTAATCACTACCGTGATTGAAGGCTGCTTTGTATTCTATTTGTGACTACTGAGGAAGGTCCATTGGCCGAGTGTGCATCTGTTCACGTCACTCACGCACTGACCTTAAGCGGATAACCCGTGCACATAAGCGCTGGCGTGAAGTGATTTTCTGCTATCTGGGTGTGTGCAATTGACTTGGCTGATGCATGTAAGCTTATGACTGTGAAAGAACAGTTCATCAGAACAGAAAAAGTGCATGTCGTCAGATGTAGTCATTTCGTTTAAGCTTATCGATCGCGAACTTAAGATGTATCAGTTTATTTATAACTCAGTAAGAAAAGTACTATGGTGTAGTAAGCAGGATTGAAAGTTCACACAGAACCTTCAGTGGAGGGCAGGGGGTTTATTTTGTTAATGCCGTAGTAAACAAACATTTAGTAACAAGTGTCTTGTGTGCAGAGTGCCGGCCAACGCCTCTTGATGATCATCGCTTCGCTGAATGCCAATAGATTCGGGGCTTCAAAGCTCAACATCACTCGAAAAGATTGAATCAGGTTAACTTTGTGGCTTGATCCAATCAGATGTTTTGTAATCGAAGAAGTCGGCAATTTCATGCCATTTAGTGCGACCACAGCGGATTATGTCATCGATTCGGATCTGTTGCGTTTGGCTTGTACCGTCATGTGCTCATAGGCACGCTTGATCTATATCCTGTGCAATCATGGACACGCCTGCAGTCGTACACATACACGTACACAGCTGACGGTTGTCGTGCTTTATCCAGGACAGCACTGACCAGTCATATTGAACCACGTGTTGCACGACCTTACACTACTTAATCTGATTGTACAACTGTTTTACGCTTTCGATTGCGTACGCCACTGACTCAAGTGGTTGCATACGTGTTTGCGTTTTCACTTCCTTGCTTGTACGGGCGTTTACCTTAAGTTGCCACAGTATGCACGTTTCATCCGTACAAGTGAGCCTTGCTTCTGTTAACTGAATTTGGGATACAACAGAACTACTGTTTGGGTTTGTACCTCCACACGTGTTGAGTTAGTGGATGACACAACCCACTCTGAGCACACAGAAGAGTGAAATCGGATTAACTGGATATGTACCGCTGGAGAGGAGGGGGGAGGGTAAGCACAGATCACCATTCCCGTCTTCTCTATTGTAAATATTGATGCTTGCGTATACATATAATGAGCCTAGGCTGTTTGCAGATCGTACAAGTGCAACCACCATGGAATAACGCTGCATCCAGGATACCATAAATAGTGATTCAAACTCGCCATTGTATGCAAGTATTCTGTGCAAATTTGAACAATGCTGAATAGTAACATAAACCAATTTTAGATGAATTGATCTGGATCCATTTTTGAGGTACGAGTTACTAAACATCTTTAGTCATCGCTATTCAGAACAAACGATTATTGCCTAGTTAGTTTTAGGCGGAAAACCGGGCTCTAGCAAGCTGATGCTCCCTAACAAGACAGATGACACGGTTGCACACACATGCCACAGATGTTTAATGCCGAGTCGAGTACTGATACTTTGCAGCTGATCATTCCAGAAAAGGCTTGAATACTATTTCAAATAATCGCTCTATTGCTTGTTGATTTGAAACATAAGACAAGATTGTTTCCGGGAGAGGGGGGGGGGATGGAAAGAAGTCCTTTCACAATGCTCCATTGACCAGCCGCATGTATAATAAAGCAATTAGCAGTCCATATTATCTCTCCTGGCGTCCATGACACGTTGACTATATGTGCGCGTAACTGGAAGTGACTCACATTTTGCTGTAGTGGAGACTTCTGCGGTAACGGGAGAAGGTGGTTATTGAATCGATTGTGACAACCAACCGCGGGACAGTGTCAGAAGAAGCGATTGTTTTCAGAACAGCCCCGGACTTATAATACTAATTCTTACGAGACACAAGCTAATTTCAACGAAACCCTGGAAGACAGAAAGATAACACAGATCACAAGGTTTAGCTCAAGAGATTGAACTGGGTCAACATAACGCAAATGGCGGGCAGATGAACAAGCCCATAATGCGTATGCAGCTGATATGCCTTCTTATGAGGATCAAGCTTGGTGGATTGCGGGTGTGAAGATGGAATATTTGTGATAATAGTATACATTTAGTTATTTTGAGTTGACTGACTCAGTTGAAATACTACTGGGTTTTCGATGATTTTCCTTCTCGTTCCAATAACATAAGCCCTTCAGATAGTTCCCGAAGCATGCTACGGTGAACAGTGTTGCACCAAACCCAGTAACACCCGTTACACAGCTGAAATCCTATTTATTTTTCACCGGCTATGTTCCGTGTTCTCCCACCAGTTCTAGGAAGAAGACTCCCTTGCTTCCTAACCATCTTGTTTTGTTGGTACAGGAAGTAATTTTTATATAGAACCCCGGGTGACCGAAACCCACGATAGCACAAAAATTAAAAATGGTTCCCATCGGGTTTCTGGACTGTCTCATCTGACTGGCTGGTGATACGGCCAACCACCGCTTGACAAGCTTCCATCCTCAACATGTTGTTTCGCTGTCCAGACGCTCGTGACTGCACTGACTCCAGTCTCTACTTCGATTCCACATAGGTGATACTTGCGCACCACATAACTCACATTGATGGCACTGTCTGCTAACAAAGACAGGTTGCGTGTTGGCAACGCATCAGTCACCCTTTTCGCCTAACTTTCTGGTGGTTTTCATTCCCTGTCGTCCTTTGTCACCAGGGAACCAAAGCAGTGTCCTGGAGATTCGCGGCATGTGCAACCTAATTGAATCATTCTTGTTCTTTTAACTGAGGCTATTTCATTGAGAATCGATTACGAGACGGAACGATGACAACTGCGGATACTGATAACCATTTTTCCCGTCAGACAGCTATTTTTGGGTCCTTCCAGCTCTCTTTGAGATTGTTATCGTTCTCCAGTCATAATGGTTGTGTAGGCATGAACGAAAGTGTACTGAAAACACCAAGTCTTGCCCACCAAACAGGAAATCGACAATAAGTCCATCCAGAAACAAATAGAACTTATTTTCATTTATCAGTGCCCTCTGTGGTGGTGCAAGAAGGGAATAAAAGTGTTTCATGCGGCATTTTCGTTATATTGGAAACAACTGTCAATAAAATATGAGTAACAAGGAGCACACAGCACGAGCAGACATTTGATGAAAAACAAAATAGGCTTCAACGGAGTGAGCAGGTGATGAGGTCACCCAGTTTCTCAGTGAGCACCAGCAAACAAGTGAACCTTGCTGTATCGGTAAAAGAAAGCTCATCCGAACAACAGAAGCAACAAGGAGAAAAGTGTATTCCAGCCGAGGCTAGCAGCAACGAGATGTGTGTTACGTCAAATCAGAATCATACGCAACAATCAGTAATAATCAAGGTGGATGTATAAGCACTGTTTATGTGAGGGGCGGACGATAGAACAACATATCGGCTACACACACGAACACACAGTATTCAATATCTCCTATGTTAGGAAGACTATTTCGACATTCAGGGTTACATTCACGGACAGGTGTTTTCAATGTCCCAATGTGAACAGTACTTCGGATCGCTCTCCTACTCACTAGCCTCCTTCTGTAACAAAATACACCGCACACTTTCCTTTTCGGGGTCATGTGCAATACTTGCTTCAGCCGAAGTCATTGTTAGAAACGTCACATTTTGATTACAATATGCATCGATAAGTGGGAGAATAAAAGAAGACTAATCTAATCATACAATTTCTTTCTCTCCCCATTAACCAGGATCCGAGTCACATAGAGTACAGGGAGCTTTCGTACGGATTTATTCTGGAGGGCAGGTGTTGGAGTGATCAAAGGGGGGGGGGGGTGAATGGAAAAGACAAGACGTCCTAGTATAATGGGTGAGTTGGGCCACAAATTATTTTGTAGTTTGGGGTTAAAAAAAGACTTAATATACTGATTAACGAGTTTATTCACAAGAGTGTCAAAAAAGGAATAGGTGGAACACGACTAATAATTACCAAACCACGGCACAGTGCTTTAAATTACTGTTTCATAAAGCCGGGGAAAATTGCAGGGGAACAGTAAAGTGAGATAAGAACATAGTAGAAAACCAATTCGGAAATAGTTGACTGTTTTATCCGAAACTACTTTTTTTCTACCGTATTTGAAAAGATAGATTTCACGGTTTTCTCATACAGAGCTGTCCCTCATAGATTATTCCCACATTTAACTCCTATGTGCTTGACAGACTTCATTCTGCATAGGGAATCGGACTTGACGAAAACATAATCTATTAAGCAAGAGATGCTAAGACACACTTGGGGGGTCAGTTTCAAACCAGGTCGAATTGAAAATTGTTTTATTTGAGATAATTTTCTTCTGAAGTCTTCAGACTGTGAGAGATTACCAATGGCCTGACAGATGGGGAGATTACTAATGGGTTCTTAATATAAGTGAAAAGTAGGAAAAGGAACAACACAGCACCCTAGAATACTCCGTAATCGATGACAAGAGATTTAGAATATGTGTATTGTACCTTGGCTTTCTGCACTCTGTTTCCTAAATATTTTGATAGTTATACAAGAACTTGTGAAAGCCTCAAGCTTTAAGAGGAGAGATCCGGGTACTCAATCAAAAACTGGGGAAAATCAATAAACACGCAGCGGACAGATCGTACGGGTCAGTCTAAGGATTTAGTAATGAATTAGATCTAGGAAGTTACTACATCATGAGTGATTCGTTTGGATCTATAGGCAAATTGACAAATGTTGAGCGACACATTCAAGCAGGTATGAAGACGAACAAACACAGTTTTCTCAGCAGTTCTTAGTGTGACTGACATGTGAGCAATCAGAGAGAAATGTTTTTCTCTGTGAGCTGTGTTGGGGTCCTTTGGAACTGGTTTGACAGAGACTGGTTGCCAAAATTTATCAGTCAAACAGAGATTCTTTTGTTAGTGTTACCATGGGTTTATCAATCTGGACAGCACTATGCCTCAGAGTTACAGAATGGAGACCATCCGAACTTGAATAAGACAAAGATTTAGACCGACGAATAATTTCAAATATTTCAGACCTGGAGAAAGGTTCGAAATGTACACCACCACACGGAGAAAACGAAGGTCAGTCAATGGAGGAATGTACGAAAGAAGCAATGAGGTGATCATCAGTATCAGTGTTGCAGGAATCCAATTTCCGCCCACAGCAAAGCCTTATACAGTGCCAAAGAAACTTGGGATTCATAGTTCTCAAAACTTGTGCGGCAAACGACACATCCAAGCGTGTTACCTCTGCTTTGAATAGGTGTGAGTTTTGCTTGACTTATAATCTTCGACAAAACTTGTACTGGTCTGGTTCCTTGGCTCTAATTTTTGATACAGAGATTTCATATTGTTCATAAAAGCACAAACTGACTTTGTTTCTGAGTTCCCTTTGTTCTGTTCAGCTCTACAATGTTTCTCTCTTTTTGTTTTTTTCTCTTTCTTTGTCCCGTGCTTTCAAAACCAACTCAATGGGATCCAAAATTTCAATTCATTCCATCCTTCACGCTATGCCTCGACCGCATCTCCCGTCCGATTACAGACTGCAAATGAATAGCATTTCTCTAAAGCTCACACAATTAGTATGCTTCGACAGGTGTTGAATGGTTATCTTTCTCTAGAGCTATTGTTTAAGAGTTCGATGTATAGATCATGTATTCGTGACAAAAAAATATACGCTGTTTGAAGTTCAAGTTTCATCTAACTGCTGCTCTCCAGTGTTCCGTTCCGTACCACTAGCTCTAATGAAAAATTTTTTTTGCCTTTGAATCCTCTCGATTCATTAACACCAAAACGACAATTCATATTTGATACGTAATGGTCATAAACAAATCCCGACCTGCAAACGTATTGACGCACTTGGTATTCATAGTCGCCTTTTCTGAGTGGTTAGTCCGGTTAGTTTGGTTCAGACGACAATTTGCACTTGATTCGTCTTTCGGTCGGCTTTGCTGGCTCGAATCTTGTCCTCGAAACCGGACAGGCGAAGAAGTGCTGGCTGCTAACCAAATCATTGTGCCGTCTGTCAAGCGAACAAGGTCGACTATTGGCAATGTACTAGCCCTTTCCCTAACACCTACTATTCATCTTCGACTAGGTCTAACATAAAACATTCGATTTCAATACCAAATAATTGTAACTGTCAAACCCACAAGACACATCGCCAATTTATAGCGCTTCTTCTTTACCACATTCGAAAGAACCCGAAAATAAAACGTAGGGACCAAGAATGAAATACTGAACAGACCCGGTGCCGAGAACTGTGTTGAATAGTCTGTAGTGAAAGCACTTGAAAATATACATTAGCTAACGTCCAAATAAAACTTTGGATTAGTCAGTTATGATGAATGAGAATTCTCTGATTACCAATCCTTCGGGTAGTGAAAACCACCATTCAATAACTCACAGCATTTTTGGAAACATCAGAATTATTTTGGAAATGGAGAAGTAAAACGAATCAGCTTTTCTGGGTGCAAATGTTAAAGAACAAGTAACGGTTTATTAGGAAGGTTAGTTTATCCGAAACAGGTCTTGAATCAGAACTCCGTTTAACATATCGAAATCACATTTAAGCACAATGTACGGGAGATATCTAACCTTACATAATGTTTCAAAAATACTGGTACGGGATCAAAACAAAATAAGTGAAAGAGCGCAATCTACCGGAAGTGCGGTGTTGCCGTAAATCAGAGCATAAGGAAGATGGTCGCGGGACTTATCCAATCCTGGGTTATTGCAGTCAGATACAAACCTTCTAAAAACATGAAGAAACGGCGAGGATGACAAGTTATACACTAGTGTGAAAATTGTATCCACCTGACCAATCGCATGCAATGGAGTGACTGGCACCCGGACTATGTGAACCAAGAACTGAAAAGATGGGAATAGCAAATTAGTTATTTGTTGTCGTTACTTGATACAATTCCGTTATTGTATTAAACAAGTTAATATGCAGACCAATCCGAAACCAAACTAGTTGTATCCGGACGACCGGACTGTCAAGATTCGGTTTACCCGATTATTTGAATACTGAAAAAGAAGCTATAGTCCACCCGGCCATGTGAGCCAGCGTTCATATCACCACAGTAAATTATGATATCCTGACTGTGACACATATTACATTGGACAAACTAGGATGAAGTTTTCCACGCGAATGGATTAAAACAAACTGGCTACCAAGAGAAACTATCTGTATCTAATAATACTTGTCCACGAAGATCGAGAACGGCATACTATCAATTTGGATGAAGTTTACCATCTGAATCAGGCTGATCTGAAAGACTCATTGGAAATCTTCTAAGTTCAATACTTCTCAACAAATGCCATTCAAAGACACTTATTTGGATCACAAATATGTTTGGAATTCAAATAACTAAAAGAGGAAACTTGGAGTCTTTGTGTGCTCTAATACCGGCAAAACATGTTGCGTGGGAAATCAGTTTATTCGTACGCAACTAAGTGTTTGAGGCAGAGTTATATAACGGTGAAAACGCGAGCCAAGCGGATACTAGGATCAGGCCTCGCAGGACTGAAGGATACACGACAATGTCTGATTGGTCAACGCTGTCCGGAACGGAGCAGGGCTAGAATCAGCCTTGTATGCATGTGTACACGTGCATGCGTCCATGCATCAATTATTCGTGGTGCTGTGGTATACTAAGACCAGAGTTTCTCCGTGTGTGGTTGCTTGCGTTCGACCTGAAAAATACGAAAAACAGACAACCACATGACCACATAGCTCAGTAAGTGTCGCATCAAGAACCCGTACTTACATTAATCGAACACCAGTAGGGCTGCCAACAGCCTGCTTACTACACTGTGAATGTATGCACTAGACTGTTTGACTGTGCACGTGACTGCCTGAGCCGAACACAACAAAAACATTGGACCTGAACCTTACAGACTTCAGTCCTTGAGTCAGATTACTTGCGCAAATGAATCTGTGACAATCACCTATAGCTGATTCGCAAGAAAAAGCTTCGATAATTAAAATCACGAGTGAAATACTGAGTATCCAGTATTTACTCATTCTCGGGTGTGCCCCATCACCTCAGTCCAGGGACATGACACTGAACGCGAGCGTCATCCCACAGCCTCTTCTGAAAGCCAGAAAGTCATCCTTTGAACACGTGATAACTGAACTCATCCACCACCTCAGCTGACAGCTCCATCCATGGATTGATCGTCCTCAGAGATAGATGGTAAGCCAAAGGTATGCTCTCAAACTTCTGCTTCATAAGAGTAAGCCGGGTGTGGCAGTGTACGACGGTGCTCACAACTAGGAAATTTTCCCCTTACTTCTGAACCCACGTTACCGCCGATAATACTCCTGGCACAGAAGGGGTGAACATTAGCTCTTCTTCAAGAAGTACTTTACAACGATACACAATCCATCAAGAATTCACACAAATTTTCTCGAGCAGATAGTCTTCATCAGCCTAATGACACATTAGCAGAAAAATCTGTTCTCTCCAGAAAATGGTTCGCCTTCCATGACTTACATTATTAAGGCTCAAGTCAAGTAATTGCTTTATGCACCCCGAGGGGTGAAAGTTCAGCCTTCACATAATTACGTGCACGTCCTCAGAGAACGAAAATCTGACCATGCGTAGTGAAATGATATACTGAAGTAGTGGGTGGTAAGCTTCCGTGTTATTCCAAATGTTGTGTTAGTTCTGATTTTACAGAAGTTGGATTGTGCAAATACCTTGCCAGGTAGGGCTTACTAGAACGGTTATACATATATATGCATAAAGATGTTTGTATTGAGAACGTGTGGAAGAAGTGGGTATACATTCCAGTAGATCTCTGCGAA
Source organism: Fasciola hepatica (assembly GCA_948099385.1). NCBI lineage: Eukaryota > Metazoa > Platyhelminthes > Trematoda > Plagiorchiida > Fasciolidae > Fasciola > Fasciola hepatica. The sequence goes on from CANUEZ040000131.1 coordinate 1,028,337, forward strand.
TATAATGAGCAGAGTCAGTAAGAATCTTTGTAAACAACACTTGACAAAGTTTGCTACGTTGCTTTGTGATAAAATGAGCAAAATGCTTCAGGGCATACCACTGGCAGTTGAGAAAAGCTAAGGGAGGTGGCGATAAATTTGAAGTCTTGCAACAAAAGGCCAGGAAAGGTGACGGGCGAAGAATTTATCCAGTGAGATAGGACACATGGCAAGACAAAGCTTTTGATGAGTGAGTGTGGAGTGGAATTTAAGGAGTGAAACATAGAAAGACAAACATCTGATTTCCAGAAAAATGAAACTAATAAATATGGGCCAAGTAAGGTTACAGTAGAGCAGCACTCCAAAGCACATTACTGAATCAGGATGATTCTGTTTTTCCCCATTTATCGAAGTGGATGTGCAGTCGTTTGGAAAATTAGATTGCTTTCGGCCGTTCAAATGGGAAAGTACAATGTCCTTACAATTGATTGGGTTAGGGCCTAGGTTATGAGCATGAGATCAATCTGAAATTTCAGTGGTGCCATTTTGAAGGGTAAGAAATGTAGAATCACAAGTATACGGCATTGAAAATATGGTAACATCAGTACATTTGATGAGAAGAGTATTTTCATGTACAGGAATAGTAGAAATGTACGCGACAAACAAAAATGTAGAACGCGACAGGTAGTGGTAACAAGATAAGAGATTTTGTTGTTATAACGAGTGAACTGCTGATGGTTGTGAAAGTGATGTGCCAACAGCTAAACAAGCGAAGACACAATGCCAGAGAGGGAGAGAAAAGAAAGCCGCTTGTTTCTGTCGACGCAGTTGAATGCATCTCTGTAGTTTGGTAAGCATATTCTTATCGATTTACTCTTTTTGTCAGATTCGGGCAGGATGTAAAAAGTCAGGATGGTGAGAGCGTCGAGGATGGAGCGTGATCAGAATCTGAAACATTACAGTTTTCAGTCAATCGTTAGAGAACTAATCTTCCGAAAACTTCGGGGAAGACGGAGGTGCACTCCATGTTAGGCAGTTTCGAAGAGCCTTTTTGGCTATAGGAATTATAGGTGCAATCCTCCAACAGTCTGAAATCTTTGTATCCTTCAGACATTGGTTGATACCATAGAGAATAAGGTTGATGTTAACCACACACTCCCTGAGGACCATAGATTTGAGGCCGTCCGGTTCGGATAATTTTACTGGGTTAGAGAAGAGCAGTTCCCTGTAGGCTTCCACGATGGGGATGTAAAACAGAGGTTCTTGAGAATGACTTTCTTCAAGAAGTACGGGGACGGAAGGTCCTAGTGCTTTGTCGAATAACTCGCTGAGCTCATCTACGTCAACAGCAACAGATTTGCTTGCGGACGAGCCACTCGTTAGATCTTTCAAGAGCCTCCATTTGTCGCGATGACTTTTGTTGGCTAGAAGGCTACACGTGTAGATGGAAATGAGATTGTATAACTCCGTCCTGATAGATTTCGTTAGAATCTTGACGGCTGAGAGACATTTGACATTTGAAGGTGTATTTCTCTTTGTGATGAAGCTGTTTACGGTGGGGAATGATATGCGGTCAGGGCGTAAATACAAAATTTCGACTGAACAGCAAGGATTAAAGCGAAATTCTAAATGGCCTGTGGGATGGTTCTAGGAGACCAAAAGATCCGCATCTGAGAATATAGGGAATTCTGTTTGAGCAACCATTTCCCGAAACCTTAAATTGTTTTCTGGACAAATCTGCCTCTTCCGATCTAGGTGATCACGGCCTCGTGGGAAGTGTGTGTGGCTGATTTGACTTCAGGTCTTGGATGAGGTTTCGATTATTGCGTGGTCAGAGAAGCTAAGTGGAGAGCGACTCGGAATAGGAAAAGACACAGTGTGTCAACTTGAAGAAGGCCCAAAAAGGTGTCTGGTCTAGTTAGAAATGTAACATCGTTCAATAAAGCAAAGGGAAAAAGACATCTCACATCCAAACGAAGAAAACAGCCAGCAACGGTGCACGATGAAATATCAGCATAGCTTACCAAAATTGCGAAGTTAAGTCAACGAATTCGAGGTAGTATGTCGCGGAACATTTGGAATGAATAATTGCGTTCGCTAGCAGAAGTCAGCGAAAGTTGTCTTCAGACATAGGTTTACAATCGTTTATGGTACAGCTAACGAAAGTTGTAGAATAGGTAAAAATGTTTCTGGTTTGTTTGCATCAACGATTCTTGATATACGTGATAACTCCACCATCTCGCTTGCGATGTAATGTAGGGCAATCCACAAGATATCCAGTGAGAACCACCAAGTGTTAAGACAGGTTTCTTGCGGATGGATTGCACCGAGCGGAGGGTATTCTTTTGTCCGAACTAAATCCGGCAGCACCGGAAAATCGCTCGGTAGAGATCCAACGTCGTTCCTGATTACAACATGTAGGTACGTGGTATGAATGGGTTTTTTGCGAAGAGCTACTTTCCCGCCGGCGCGGTGTTTCCGTGAGTGAACTCCAGATTTCAGTAGAATCCTTTTGCATTTATTACGTACCATACCCCCAAAAGAGATAAGTTTCGGTGGAGGATTCTTGTTCTTTGAAAGTCTCAGTAAATCACAGGAATATTTCGCCAAATTAGGCTTTACTTTAAAGGCACAGAGGTCATTATGGTTATCAAGGTGCAAAAAACAGTAAACCAGAGAATGTGTGTGGTTATGTGATGGAACTGCACGGTCAGATTTAAGGCCCTTGCCGAATCTTAGTCGTCCGCAAATTTATTTCAATCCTTATTTATCCACTAACCTTGGTGAGTAGTTTTTCTTTTATTTAAGTAGCCATATTCTACAATGTGTACGTACACATGCACCCTTGGACTCCATAGGCATAACAAAATCCAAAGTGAATCCTTATTTCTGAGATAATGCATACAACTGATTTTGAAGCCAACGAGATGATGTGCAGGACCGACTAACCATGATAGGCCCATTGTTTCGGAATAGTTCATTTTCTCTCTTTCAAATTTACTATCGACAATCTTCTCGATCGTGAACTGCGGTCTAAAACACGCCAGGGAACTCGTAGCTACAGAACCCTGTACCCGGTGTTCTCAGTTTCAGGGAGTCGGAAATCTCCCTAAAAACACGTCATCAGCCAGGCTGAAGCGCGTTTTCATCCAACCGACGGACAGGGTGCTTTGTGAACACTAACCAGTGACAAGACCCGCATATTCCACATAGCGGTGTTATCGTGACTCCTGTGTCCGTGAATCAGTCAGTCCATCATACGTCACTGTTCCCATCGACCGCTGACAGATGACCTTCTGTCTACCCCTCACACCAACCCGCCAACCAGTCAGACTTCTGACGTACTGTGATTCGATTTAACCCATCACGTCTACAAACAAATGGGATATACCCTTGAACGAAAACAAGGGTCATCAGCTAACCAGAGCTTCAGTGAGAGTAACGGTCGTGGGTGACCATGGACCATTTACAGTTGAAGCGACACAGTGAACAGGAAACTTAGGTGTCCAAATGACTACGGACTTCGAATGTGCAGGATAGTACAAGCTAGCTGCTCACAAGGCAAGATGTGAGCTCTATCGGCTGCGCCCTGCACTTTCTTGCAGATCGGTGGAAGTGTTCATAACGATGTACAAAGCAGTAGTGAGGCCACTTTTAGAACATTGTGTACAGGCTTGGGCACCTTTTTTGAAAAAGGATGCAGCCTGCCTAGAAAAGGTTCGGCGACTAGCCACTCGGATGGTTTAAGGGGAACGAGGGAAATCATATGAACAACGACTGCATGATATGGAACTCTTACTTGGGAAAAGCAGACTCAGAGAAGACATTATTGGAGCGATTAAAATCCTGGAGGGTTTATTGGGCATTTATTTGAACAGAAAAGCCAGAGTTGCAACATAGCACGATTTATGTCCGGGACGATTTCGCTGCGTCTCAACATGGTGCATACTGCAGAACGATACTGTTTATATAAGTTCGAAACGTTCGAAACCATAAGATCCCATCGTCGGCCGTCGCTCGTCATCTTCAGATGACGCAACATCCAGCTGACCGAAGCACAGCGTTTCGGGTCATTTACGTGGCAAAGAATACCAGGCTTTTGAGGTTTGCTGAAGCTACTGCCATACATCGATCGAAACCTATATTGTGTCAGCAGAAACAGCTCTTTGTTAATGTGACTTTACCATGGTGAAGTAACTTGACTATTGTAATTTTCCCTATATTTGTCGAACATAATGGTTTTACATGAACTTATATAAACAGTATCGTTCTGCAGTATGCACCATGTTGAGATGCAGCGAAATCGTCCCGGACATAAATCGTGCTATGTTGCAACTCTGGCTTTTCTTCTCAAGATTATTTCGGGAAAAGCTTGTTTCAATTTATTTGAACAGGCCGCTGATCACAGAACCAGAAAAAACTAGTATAAAACTGTAAAAGCCACGCTCTAGGCTGAATGTGCGAGCGAACTTCTTCAGCAAAAGAGTAGTGGGAATGTGGAATAGACTAACGGAAGAAATAATTTGCATGCAATGTGTAAGGCATTTCAAAAGGATGCTGGATGATAAGTGGGATTTATTCACAGAAGTAGAATACTGAGGATTAAAGAGAAATTGTAGTTTACTCCAGGCTTTTCAGTATCCTGCTTCCGTGTCTACGGTCTGAAGCATGAAGTGTGATGGAACTTTCACGTAATGGTTGTCTCTCGCCGGGATGGTGAGAAGAGCGCTTCTACTTCTTTTTTTCCAGCCAACTGGAGGAACAAATCCATTCGTGCAACAAAACTGGGATGAGTTACCGAAGTCCCGGTAGTGGGTGCCGATCTCTGTGCATACCACTGAAAGTATTCTGGACGTTCGATTGGCCCCGGGCATTATCAATCCTGTGCAACGTGACCTGGCCTAACCTGACCACACTAGGCCAACAAAAACAACGCTAGTCCTTGCCTTATGTCATATCGAGTGTTGATTGTTGTTTATAAATGAATACAGTTCTCGCACTTTGTTTGTGGTTACTTTTCCAGTGGGGTTGGACGATCGAGGGATCTTTGACCGGGGATATTCCAGAGGTTTGCGCACTAACACAAAACTCAGTGAATCCGTAACTCGTTTTGAATTGTCTATTGGCATGTTTAAGGCTGTGTCCGAAAACCTTCATGCAGGGTATTCCTCTGAATTGTTCTTCATAGACCAAAATAACCTAAATCCGTTCAAGACCATGTTCATGAATGGTTATGGTTGTTGGTTTTTCTGTAGCTCATTTTCATAGTTCCATAGGCTCCTGTTTGCTCAGCCTAACATATAGATCACAAACGTTTTATCTACAGTAGAGGTGATATCATCATCAGTTGTGCGTTCTGATGGTGTCACCTTGGCTGATGACCAAAAAAACACAGCAAGCTCAGCAAACTAGGACTTGTTGAACTTATTGTTTTCAGTTATTCTTAAAATGTTACTGTGACATTCAAGAGAAGTAACTACAGACTTTCATTATGAACAACAATTGGTTAGGCTGATTATGCTGTTTATCTGTGGAATTAAGCCGATGCGATATTTTATGGGCTTCTCATTCTCGTGAGTATCCGGTTAGCGTACACTGCTCAGTTCGGTCAATAATTCAGCCATGAACCGCACATTACACTGATCCCTGTCACTCGGTAAACCCTGAAATCAAAAAGAAGTGAGCTAGAAATAAGAAAACAAAACCCCAATGAAATTCAAAACAGCTGTGGATTAAAGTTTACAAGTGATCTTTTTGCTCAATGTAAACCAGTTTAATCCATTTGCATAATCTTACATTGGTGGTGGTTTAATTCACAAGACAGTCAGCCATGAATTTCAGAAGACCATTGAGTAAACTGACTTCTCAGTTACTTCCGGTTTTGTCTTCGAATCAATCAGTCGAAATCTACGAGTCACGTGGTTTTCGTATCTATTCATTCAGCCTCGGTTGCACTACCCGATGGATCCAAAGAAACCATGCTGAAAAGTGTTCGTGTTTTGGAAAGTAACCAATTTTGATTTCAATATTCACTGAATAATCCCTTTCCACTAAATAGAAAAACACGAACAACAAACGAGCCACGAGCATGGTGTTACCGAAAATGAGCTTGTTTGCTATTCGGGTTTTAATGTTTCTCCATAATTACCGGTTTCTCACTATTGAGCAAACCATTCTGTACGTAGCTTTTGCGCTCACGAATGACCCTAGATTGCGTCCGGATCTAGGCCACAAGACAGACCGAAAATGCCAAGGCACTATTTGCTCACGTTCATGGAATTGTTTTGTTTCGGAAAAAATGCGACTTAAAAAATGAACCCCGTTGTACTTCGCATATCGAGAAGTGTACTCACGTACGTACGTACGTAGGCACGCAGGTACACGCACAACTTACAAACAATGTAACGGCACGCAAAGTGGGAAGTTGTGTTTCAATCATGAATGTGTTGAGTGAATATACGTAAAAATCAATGAAACACAAGGTAAATGGACGATAGATGAGAGAACTGAGCAAAAATCAACACAGGTTCACACGTACAACTCGGGTATGCGTGATTTTCTATAGGTGGGAGATGACAGACGACATATCGAATGTGCGTTTACTGCTGAGTCTACCATCTGACACAGCTACGAAACAGTACCGAGCCCAGAAGTTCGCAACTCTCTTTTGATTCAGTATGTGGATGAAATAAGTGGTACTGGCAAGGACCGGACCGAACAACTAAGCACGATTATGTCTAATAACAAGAACAATGCGAAGACCATTATTTGGTACAAACATTTATCCTTACCACATACCACACCGGCCCGGTCTCAAAGGAGTTCACGCGAGGTCACGAGGACAAGATCAACAGCGAAATGGAAGTCACTTAAGCTGACCGGATGGGGTGGGGAGAGCGCCAAATCTCCGAGGCACTCCACTCAGTTGACACATTAAAACAAATAAATATCACGTCACTTTAGCGAGAAGCATGACAAACAACGGGGAAGTACAGGTGGATGACAAATAGAGGCAGATGGGACTAAAGTTTGATGAGTCGCACAATGTACACTGCGCGACAAAAGTAGAGACCCCCACCCCCAAATATTTTCCAGCATACTTCCGCTTCTATTTTCGCTAATAAAACCACAGCTAATCAGAACGACCGAGTGCACAATACCATCCGGCGTACACAATTTCAGAGCAAATCTACGTTTTATGCGCTAATTAGAGCATAAAAAGTTGAATAACGTGGGTGAAAAAAGTATAGGATCCCCCATTCTGATGCGCTATCCCATGGAAAAGCTCCCAGAACCAAAAGGACCCTTGAGCCTGGTGGCAAGCTGATTGGTTTGGTCTGCTGATTTGGCCACTGACATAGCCATGGGAACCGAAATCACGTGATTTATGTGCACTGGAGCACGTGATGCATTCAAGCGACGTAGGTCACCTTCATTCGAGTTGGTTGTGCTTTCACACTTTACAGAACTCACACCGAATTTTGTCTGCGCTGTGTCATACGGAAAGAAGCTTACGGATTTAGAGAAGGGCGAAATATCTGCGTTATACCAAGTGCTTGAAGTCGCCAAGTAATGCAGTAAATCGTGAAACGTCGTACAAAGGTATCTGGAATGGAACGAACGATGTTCGCCTAAAAAGCGAATGGGTCCTTAAAAAAACAAACGAAACTGGATGAACGCAGATTAATTCGTCCAGCCTCTGGTAACACACGCCCCGTGTCGACGTTGAAAGCTTCGATCGGCGTCAGTGTTTGGAAACGATCGGTGCGAAAGATGCTCCAAGATGTATCTTGGATATAATATAAAAAAATAAAAAGATACCTTGATCCCACACCACTGCATAGAGGGAAACGTTTATCATGGGCTGAAACACATGTAGCATGGACAGAGAAGTGAGAAAATGTCTACTTTAGTGACGAAAAAGTAGTTTAAATGGACTGGATGCTTGATATTATTAGGGCATGATATCAGAAAAGAAGAAAGAATTTCCATTCAAAGAAACAACGACAAAAGCTCAGTGATTGTTTCAGGAGCCTCCTCAGCCAACAGCCAAAGTGAGCTAGTTATACTTAAGGCAATACAAGATTCGGTTGCGTGTATTCGCATGCTGGAACAGTTTTGCTCCTGTCAGGGCCCAACAGATGACAACATGATGCTATATTCTAACATCATAATGCTTCTCTCTACCGCTCATTAGAGGAAGTTGGGTGCATTTCCTTGGGATCAAGGCCTTGCTTTCGTCAGCATGCAGCCTGGATCTAAACCTGATTGAGAATGCACGAGTCATGCTTGCTCACCAGCTGTACCAGGATTCCATGATTTGCCGGTCAAATGGTGAATTACTAACCGAGCTTAAGCGGGAATGGGTGCGTATCGACCAAGGGACATTCACAGGTCTTGTGAGAAGTATCCTGAGAAGAAGCATCGAAGTCCAAAAGCAGAATGGCGTTTGCACACGATTTTAACTAATAAATGTTGAAGCCCAACTGAGGGCGGTTTTATACCTTTGTCATCCCCTTCTTCTCATATTCCGATTTAATCCGCTCCAAATAGAATGTGTTCTTGTGAAATCTTCTGTTCCGCATCCTAATGGATATTCGGCCATTCTGACCAGGTACGGTTTCGTAGAAGAATGTAGAAGCGAAAATATACGGAAAAATGAAAGGAATCTGTAATCACCGGATTGCCCGAAAACAGGTCAGAAGTCACACCAACTGGCACGGAGACGTATTGTTGATTAGCATATAACTGCGGCATTTATATAGACATAAAATAAGGAAGGGAACACATTTACGCACAAGTATTGATCTATCAGTAGTGCGATTGGTGGGTACAAACTTGCCAGACGCTGTCACGTGATATCGAAGCAGATCATGCCCGCGAAAAGTGCACACTGCGATTATCAATAGCCATGGTTGGGTTGAGATGAATCATACGCGCATGGCGCACTTCTTTGTACGTTGAAAAGCACGGATGCTGATTGGAAAGTATATTGCACGAACGAAATCTGATTGGTCGAAGTGGGTTTCCTCGGACTACGTGTGAATAAGGCAGAATTACCACAGAGTCCCATACTTTTGTCGCACAGTGTAGGTAAGACCACGGATTTATCAATGCTTCGAAGCGAAACAGAAGGTGAGACTCTCGAAGTACTGAGTTTTTTTTAATGATGATCTGCAGAGCAGAAAGGCACAAGATACACGCTATTAGGAGGGACTCAAAGGAGATAGAGTCGTATTAGCGGCCAACTATGAAATAAAACAAAGTTGGCACAATGTTGAAAAACTAGTTTTTATTTTTAAGTAACATTCTTCCACACGAGTGTGATTGAAATGGTATGCCCCGTAGCATGGAAAGCCTATGGCACTGATTAAGGATGACCAGCGACGTAACCATGAGACTTGGACTGGAGAACCACATAGAGTCCCGTTGTGTTCGGTACAAGCAATCACGTGCGCAGCCAGTCCGTCATATGCATACGCGCACTCTGCGACCCATTCGTCCGTATCCCTCACGCGCATGGAAATAAGCACGTATACACGCACACTTGATCGATGATAGCCTTGCTTCATTCAAGACTACGGGGATCAGTCAAATATTTCCACTTGTCCTACGGCCTTGAGTGGACTGATCCGACTGTACTCTTGACTGGCATGTGACCATGGCGCATGTACTTACCTGCCTGCTTGAGTTTCTGCTTCCATACATGTGCTCGCGCGTGCTGTGCTTTCGTGCTGAATACATATTCTCCGGTAAACATGCTCTTAAAATCTGCCTACCGAATTCGGGGCACAGCAGGTTTCAGTCGATCAAAAGCAGTAGTGAGTCTGACGACTGGATTACTGTTCATTTCCAAAGTGACCGGTGGCTGCGAGATTCGAATCTGTGATCTCCGGATCAGCTTTCAACGGATTACTTTCCATCAAGGTTGCAGGATATTTTGCGCTTCTATCACTGGCTACAGACGTCACCGACGAATTACCCACACGATTGAACCCTCTGATAGACATTTTCTGATTAGCGCTTAAATGCAACAAAGTCATCAAGAACCACCTGGCTAGTTCACATATGCACGTGATAAGAGATTTGATGCAATCTTGAATCATGTTTCATATTGATCAAGGCAAATAGTGCTAAGCGGGAGGGGACATTGAAACAGTCAGTTTACGGTAGCTTATACAGGATAACAATATGCAACCAGACAGAATTCATCACAACAAATTTCACTCCATTGTATTCAATTTAATTACCTATCATATTCTCGGACTCTTCATGTACTGCCAGTTGCATCTTCTTGCATGATACATATTCACTTCACTTCACATTCGGAGTACAAGTGAAGTGATATATCTGCTTCATGCTCAGATAGTTTAGTTTGTAAGGAATGCGATCGTCTGCTGAGATTTAACGAGTTCAATCTTAAAAGGTAAAAACACAGGAGCTTCTGGAACTGAAGCTTAGTAAGCGCCTCCATTGATTCACGCCCCTGTATTAATCACACGGCAACATGGCTACCTGTGAAGTGACTTTTACTATAGGAAAAAGAATTGGGCATAGCTGTAAGTGCACGTTTCTGTGACAACCGTTAGTGGCTGAAATGAAAATAAAGTGACTATTTATCAGAATGTCAGGAGACTGAACGGACAGCACTGTGAGAGTTGAAAATCTTGCCAAAGCAGTTTGATGTTGTACTACTTTTAACCGTGGCAGCTTTCAGATCCGGAATACAAATACTTCTATTTCATCTTAATATCCGTTTATTCAAGCCAACGATTGATATCACACCGATATCGTACAATCTCGCTGCTGCACGCGTATACCAAATGAGCAAGATCAGCCCGAAAATTCATGATTTGCACAGACGTAATTCCGCACCTTAGTTCGTCAGTCTGAGTCCTTTCTGATTCCTCAAATTATGAGTATCAAGATGCGGCTCATGATATCGATTTACCACGCTCAGTCATTCACGCGATTTGGTGTCAAGCTGAATACGTGAGTAAATCCCCAAGAATCCATTTTAATCGCAAAGTAAATTAAGGATGCGGTGATAAGTACTCCTCTGCTGAAAAGCTATGCCGACTTCGTCTATTCGGTATTCCCTCCAGATTGCCGTATGATAATTTTCCCACCATTTCTGATTGGTCTGCGTGGGACACATCTTCGCCATTTAACAATTCTTGACCAAGGCTGGACAAAAGGTCATCAAAGTGAACGATGAACCTTGTCGTCCCCGGGTTGAAACCTGCTTCCATTGATTAATGCCCATTGGGCAACCTCTAATTAACCGTAACGCGCCTCCTAAAATATAGTACCATTTCTTCATGAAAAAGAAGCAGGAAGTAAAAGTCATTAGAACCAGGACAAATGGTCCCAAAGTTCTATTTTTGATGTAAGTAGCTTGTTATTATATGTGGATGACAGAACACAATTTCCCCGGAAGTACACGACCGGTTTCGAGGTTTTTGCCCGTCATCAGTGTGCGTACCCGGTACTTTCCTATGTTTGAGCACCCCACAGTGAGTTTATCAACTTAATCTTGTTTGAATGGTGAGGAACTTGCTTGGACGAAGGTTGTCCTTGAGTAACTGACGAAATCTCTTTTGAACAATCACTTGGTAATTCTAAAAATGGACTGTTTGTCCATGCACACCCCTTAGGACTCAAATGAGATTAGGCGGATAAACCCACTGTGGAGTGCTCAAATACAGGGACTGTCAGGCGGAAGAGTACCTGGTGCGCGTAAGTGATGAGCGACACAAACGGCGAAACCGGCCGTGTGCTTCTGGGGCCATTTTGTCCTGTCATCGAGGTACGATAATACGCTACTTACAGGAATTAAAGCCATTGGAAATTATCTGCGTTCCTACCGTAGATCCACGACTACATCATCTTCTACTTGAAATTCACTTTCACATCTTGGGCATATTCGCAATGTTTTCAAGGAAATGAGAAAGCAATCGAAATTTAATGATTCTTTCACTGGTTCACCATTGATAAAAGATGGACAAACTCTGTGGCTACAAAAGATGCTTTATTATTTTTTGCATATTAACAAACCTCATCTGTCCGATTATGACTCAATTTATATTAAAACTAATTTTACTGATACCTGCACTTTGAAGCAACAAAACGGCCCAGAATAATCAATTGCAATGAATTTCGCTACCTAGACAATGATTCCTTAACGTGGACAAGTTGATTTTACAAGTATTTTTCCTCTTGACAACGTCTGCAACGGATTTAGTTTACTAGGCCAGCTTACAAACAATGAGTATAGCAAACAAATTTTATTGAATTATCCAACCATAACGGTTTCAAACACTACACGTCGTGTGGTAAATTTTGTTTGTCGTGAAAGATGTTCAGACATGCAGTGTGAGTCAAAATGAAATCTTTTAAATATGATAGTGATAATTTTTCATTTGATTAAAGATATATATATATATATATATATATATATATATATATATCGTTAATAAAAAATACTCTTACTTTTTCTCATTCACAAGTTCACGCCTCAAGCCGAAAACGAACGAGCTGCTTTCCGCGCACTGAGCAGTTGCTCTACCAGCTGAGCTATCGCAATAGGGCCTCTAGAACACGAATGACGCGACTATGTATATATTGACGTGCAAAACACTATTCCAGTGACACATCAACTGTTTTGGTTTTAATTACTGGATTACTCCGATCGATTAATATCCAGTTGGATTTTCTGTTCCGTAGATCATTCTGGCTCATTGTGTCTTCAGTACATTGCACGACGATAGATATGTTTGGGGCGATTTCCCGAAACGTTTCCCCGCCCCCTCCCCCCTCCCCCCGATGTTCCTTTAACTAACAACCGATTTTTTGTGCAAGGACAGTAGGGCACTAGTTGTCAAAGTTGTCAACTAAAATAAAAGATGATTATGAAGAGAAAATGTGTCACACGTTAAATGTAGAAGTGATTCGTATTATGTTGACTAAGATTCGTTTGACAATGATTTTGGTGATGATAAGCATCATGAAAAACGACTATTCCGTTAGTTTGAATTATTTTTTAACATAAAGTGTGATCACGAAGCGTATTTTGTATTTATCCACTGATGATAACAACCTCTTCAAAATTTGTACTTTCCCTGAATAATCATATTGGACCAAGTTAACTTCAAAACGAATAAGAAGAGCATTTCTTGGGCTTTAACCAGCAAATTAGTACTGGTTTATCCAATCCAAATTCAAAATGTGTTTCATTCTTATACTTAATAGCTGGGTTCTTTTAAATACAAGGATAATTTTCATTGCACTTTGATTTAATCTTATTTACTTAGACAATCTATAGTTATTTTGTAGTCCGCCTAATCCGATCATTGTCAGGTTAAACTCATTTTCGTCGTTACCATCGACTGAAGTGAATCCACGATGCAGATCATTTGTGGTCTTGTATATGGACAAGGAATTTTGCATGTCCTAACTTGGCCTTGTCCGACCTTGGTGGTAAACACGATACTTTGTTCGAGGTTATTGCGATCACATTTGCTGAGCTTCGTGATTGAAATGGATGCAACCATTTCTTTGATGTCTTTCTAAACTTGTCTAACAATTACCCTATTGATCGGTGTACAATAGATCTTGGATTACCAATCCTCTGGTTAACCGGGGAAAAAGGTGAAATAGATGCGAATGATAAGCTTTTTGAATCTATATTCTGTACATATGAATTACGGCTAACGTGTTCATGCAACACGAAATGTTTTCCATTCACAATTTTGTCAGAATTCTTTATTTATCAAGCCGTATTGAACATTAACCCTAGGGCTTGTATCACAACAATGGTAGGAGAATTTAATCTAACAAGAATAGTACTTAGAAACGAAGCGACGGCATGCGGAACTAGTACGTTTATCTGAAAGGTATATTTACACATATCCATTATCATAAAGCATAAGGATACACCCAAATACTCGTTGGGTGTGGTGGTGGTGGTAGTAGTAGTGTGTGTGTGTGTGTGTGTGTGTGTGTGTGTGTGTGTGTATGATTCTCGCTGGTTTACGTTAATCGAACGTTAAGGTACCGTCTGATGTGGCCTTAGTGATTTTTTAAGTTGACTCATTTAACAAAGAGAAATGTTTTGAAAAACAGAAACCCTTGAAAAAACCAGCTCAAACTCAGGGATCAAAATATCACAAATGCACAACCCGGTGGGGTAAGAAGTTCTTGATTCTAACACAGAGAGCACTGACTGAGGGTGAATAAAAGTGATTATTTATGCCAAAGGTTTTCACACCTTCAAAGTAAATTCGTTGCCGACTTTGAATTCAGATTACATTGCAAACCTGCCCCATTAAATTCCCCTACTCAAAATATGAAAACGTCTTTGAGGTAAGTAATCTGTGACAACGTCTTCGTGTTTGGCTGGTGTGGTTAGCTGAATAGCTTTTCTATCTGGTGCATCAAGGCAACTCATCTCATCTGGACACACCCACTGACCTGGAACCTTCAAAAACTTGTCGCTTCACTTGTCAGTGGGTGTAGAAACCATGGGGCGAGCTAAGAAGCTTGTCTTGCATAGCTTGCTCAATTTAGCCCTGACTGCCCATAAGGCTTTCCGTTCTGCTCAGTAGGTGCTTGATCAGGGGTCAGTTTTGGTTTCTTTTTGTTAGCGGTTAGTTCGTGAAGCTTGGACAATCTCCTGAAGATAGGTTCATGCTCTGGATTAGAAATTCCCAAATGAGACAGCTGCGACGAGGGATTATGGGGTATAGTTTAAGCAACTGGTAGTATAAAACATAGACAACCACAATGTAGCGAAAAGGCAAATCGGCAATTCAAAACTTCTTCATAAATTGTTCTCAACGGCTTACAATTTGCTTTAGAGCCCTGGGGAACGCAAACCACTCCGTGGATTTTCGATTCCGAGAGCAGGAATTTCAAGTGGATTTGCAATATCTTCGTCACAAGTGTAAGCACTTTAATCCATGGGAGTCCGTATTGATTGTCTGGGAAATATTTTTGACCTGGTAGATATCTCATCACTTTTGGAGCAAAGGATATAATTTTTCTTTGATCTAATTCAGTTCAGTCCCTTTCCTGAGACCAGCGGCAGTGCAACTAAGTGTGTGGTTCTTATTTATTTTTCTACGTATCTGCCCCACTATCCAAGTACCTCATAACTTTTCCCAGAATTTTCTAATCATTGCGAAGTCTGACGAGCTATTCTTCTGAACGGTTATCTCCTTGAGTTTGGGCCAGTGCCTTGCTGCTGTAAAATATGAAGTTTCTTTTTTTCTTCTTGTACAAATTATGCATTTGGCTACTGATTTCGATTTTAGTAGCTATATTTGATCGTGAACTGTTAGCAGAAAGAGGACAACAGGAAGCTTTACGCTTCTACTCATTGTACGCTTTATTCAGTTATTTTTTAACTAGGCAGTTCTTTGGGTTCTTATTGTTCACCTTCACCTAGGTCTCCTTAAAGCCTATTTCCTTCGTCTGCTTCACATGCGTTAGAATGGCCACCTGATCATCTTTTGCATGTGGTTTAGATTTGGTCTCGGAGGTCCGAGGTTCGAATCCCCGCCATCACCGGTTACTTTCGTGGTGGACGGTGAATCACTGTCGTTCGGCTCGTTATCACTCCTGACCTACTGGCACCTAATGGGGTTCTCCACTCCAAGTCTCAGGGTCTAGTTGCCGGTTATCCCTAATAGTGCAGTGGACAGTCTATGAGAGTTGTGCATATTCATAGGAGAGTGGAAAAAGTGGGCTCGGGATATGTGGGAATATACGGTACAAATATGTATGAAGAAAGGTCGATTATAATATACTAGAGAAATGAGTTAGACTGGCGATAGTGTGCTTGAATAAAAAAGTCTAGAAAATTTTGTAGAGGTTTGAAATTCGTGGGAGTTAAAAAATCAGTATGTTAGGCCATTTCACTAGGATAACGGGCAGAAAAGCTTGGAAAGCTGGTTAGTGCCAAATGATAGTGAGCTAAAATGGGCACTTTGAGGCCATGGAGGCCTCATCTCAGTAATTAGCCTTGTCTGCGGAAGGAAACTTATTAACAATAAGTATATTTCTTGGATGGAGAAGAGCATGGGAAGAGTGATGGAAGTGAAAAGAGAGGATGGAGCGCAGTGCACATGGTAGAATAAGCAAAGAGTAATCAGTGGGTTCGAACATGCCCCTTTGAGGAGGATTAAAAGAATGTACGTCCGGTTTTGGGGAATGAGACACTGCTTGCTGTATGAAGAAAATGTAGAGTATACAGAAGTGCGCCGAGGATCGGTTGTGAAAAAGGGCACTGTTATTCGACGAAAGGGTCACAGAATAGTGAAGGAATTTAGCTATCACGTAGATTTGAGCTCATACGTGGTACAATTTAAAAAGACCAGGGGGAGGATAGAAAAATTCTGAAGTGTTTTATTATGGTTTACTTACATGTGAGGGTTCCAACAGGGAAACAACGGGAGTTTTAGGCGCAGTGTCAGTGAGCGAAATATAATTTCGTGTAGCATTATATTCCAACTGTGCTACGGAATATGCGTATTTGTATTTGATCAGACTTTGCGTAGACAAACGTCCGAATATCAGTCAAAAATTGACTTACACTTGGCACCTCACTGAACCAATGGGATGAAAAAAACGATGGCATATCAAAACTGCTAAGAAATTCTGTCGATACTTGTGCCGGGTTTGTAAGGAATCGGGCCAGACATGGAACGGTACCGTTTTTGTAGACGTTATTACGAGAGGGTAAGGATCAAAAGGAGGAACCTATGGAAGCGAGAGAGTTACATTTGGATTGATCCCTGTGCAAAGGATGAGTGCTGTCTGTAAGGATTTTGTGAGCAGACATTTCACACTCGGCCAGGTATAGTTTGCACAGCTTAGCAGATAGTTCACTTAAGGATATGAAAGATACCCAACTGACAATAGACAGATCTCAACTAAGAATTTTAAAATCTTTCTTTAGCAGTCTAGGAAAAATAATAGGGGAACAGTAAAGTAGAAAAGTAAAAACACTGTGGTAAAAAAAGGAAAATAATACTCTGTTTAACTTTAAAATACCTAAGCTTTCGGATTTGATAAGATAGCCGGACTGGTTTCTTCACACAGTTTGAAATGTGAGATGACCGATTCAAATTTGCATCGATAGTGACTTCTGAGTACATGACAGAACTCATTCTAGCTAGTGGTTCTGTGAAAATGAAAGATGGATTAGAAGGATAAGCCGATCGAGAAAGGGTAAATATGCACTCAAAGCATTTGCACAAATTTAAAGTTAAACCGAATCGAACGGAGAAATCATAGATATGGGACAGATTACTGGAAAAGTCGTTGAAGTCCTGGGTTACGAAAACAGCCTGAAAAAGAGCCACATCATTGGTATATTTAAATAAATGTGCAGGACTACTGGATAAAAGATCACTAATGTAAGTGGGAATTAAATAGCGGGAAAGCACGTCTCCCTGAAGCACTCCTGAATTATTCACCAAGGGCTTGGAAAATTTTAAACCCCTTTGTGTGCACTGAGTTCTGGTGGTAAAATAATCAGACAACCGTGCTAGTAAAGGTGTGGGACAGTCGAAGGCTTTCAGTTTACGGAGGAGGAGAGATCGCGGAATGGAATTAAAAGCGGATGAGTTGTCTAGAAAAGCGCATCAAACAGTCTTCGCTGAACCATTCAAGGATTTTGTTACATGGCGGACTAGGGAAGCGATAGCATCTACTGTGGACCTGTTCGATTACCAGGCAAACTGTAAGAGGTCGTCGGGAGAGTTTATAGAAAAATTAATGAGTTTAAGAACGGTTCACTCTGTAATTTTAATACCAGATGAAGTTAGAGCAATGAGACGGAAGCTTTTAGCTGTGATACCAGAATAACAAGGTTTGGGTATAAGAACAATGGTGATTGGTCTCCAGCGATCTGGAGTAGAATACGGACCGAAAGATTTGTTTGAGGAAGAAGCCTCATCCAGGTGTGACGACAGATGCAATTGCCCATTGTTTGTATGGGTAGTGTGGATAGGATCTTCGTTCTTTTGGAGTGCGTCAAGACAGGTCGTTGATAATGATAAGTATACGTACCGTGGGATTTCATTCCATGTCCATTATATCGTCAAAGTAGTTCCATAAGATTTCAGTGATATTTGAGTGTGAGGCAAGACTTGATGCGCGAAGACGGTATCCGAGAAAGAATCGTGGATGCTCCTGTGATCCTACTATGGTGACCTTTGGGGCTACGGTACCAGCTGTGGATGGTTAACATATTTCCGATACAAATATTGCACAAAATACATGAATGAGTCCGAAAAGTACTCACGCAGTAAAGAGATAAAGCAAACTAAATCAATAAATGAGGTCTTGCCATCTCCTGAAGAGAATTAGGATTAAGTGGGCAACCATCCTCCTGGTCATGGCTACCTTTGTAAACATGAAACTTATAGAAACACAATTATCTTAGACTAAAAGATAATCAATCGAGTATACAGCATCAGCGACGACCATGTTCATTGCTATTGTGCATCGGAATAACGCTAAGAATACGTATTGCACTCGAAGCACGCTATAAGTTCCATTCAAGAACTAGAATCCGTTCGAGAAATCTGTAACACAGTTAAACAAACAAGTTTGCAGTTTATTTACAACCATCAAATCCATCGCAGCTTGAATGAAACTCTGGACTTCTGCAGTTTAGAGGTTATTTGTTGCGCAATCTTTTGGACCGCCAAACTCTTTCCGTTTGATCAAGCTAATCATTCTCTTAAGAAACGAACCCAGAAACGCTGTAGCTATTACAATCAGAAATAGGTTCAGGGATAGGCATATTAGAATTAATTTGGTCTAAATGTCTGTGGTATACAGAATCGTCATCTAAGTCGGGAATATGAACAATTTCTTGTCCCATCTGAGTCAGCCCAATAATTCTGGAGGGTCCTAATTCATTCCACAGATGAAAAACTACTAGAGCAGATTTCAAACTCAATAATTTTTCCCCAGGAATCGATTCTTGAACAGCATAACCGGAATCTTGCCTGCAGTCGAATGAAGAACATTGTGGCAGCTCTTAGAATGTAGTGGGACATGCCTAGGCGACTGCATTCTTTAAAACCTGAATGAAATTCTGAGCTGCTTCTTTCGATTGTTGGTGTTTAGGTGAAGTTAACGCATAACGGAAACCGAACCTATTCAACTAGGTAGTTAACTTCACGACTGAAATATGACTTCCATTACGGGGTGCGGTTGTACATGGAAAGCCTTCCCGACTGAAAGTCTTACAAGAGCTGCAATTCTATAATCACTGGTTGGAGAGCTGACAGTGAAGTAAACCCGTGGCCAGCAAGAGCGTGAATCAATGATGATCAATGCATAATATTTGCCCAAGAAGGAACCGCGGTAGCTGACGTGAACGTGTTACCAGGGCTCTGAGGACATCATTAATGGGGTCTAGTTTGATGGTCGTGGATGAACTTTATGCTTTCAGTTGCCGAATGATCTACCAATACGATATAAATCACCTTTCAACTCCGTAAATCAGCAAGTAATTCGAGCAAAGGAATGCATTTCTTTGAAACCCAAGTGTCTAGAATGCAAATCTTCCAAGAATAGTGAGTGTAACAGTGGGGACACAACAGTTCTATCATTCAGACATAGACTACCATCGCGTGGGACAGAAATTTCCTCCCAATTTTTACAGAAATACGGAAACTTGAGTTTAACATTGGTCCGCCTTCCTCATCGAACACAACCGATGATTGCGTGGTAGTATTTCTTCCGGTCATGAACAAGGTCCAACTGACTAACAGGTAGTGGGCACGTGAGAAGACAGTCGCAAGTGGAAGCCTCTTCTGACTGAGTCTAACGAGACAAGTAATCAGCATGCAAAAAGGAATACGCTTTCCTTTGCCGGATGTTTTAAAAATACTTGACTAACACGATAAACCTTTTCTGAACCATATCTACGAACGATTTTGATAAAGAACGGTGTGGACTGTAAATGAAATTCAACCCTTCATCGTCCGTCACTGTAGTGATTTGGATACGAAACAAATACTTGCTCATGCGAGCAACAGCCTAACTTGCTGTTCACTATGGGTTTTGGAGTATTTGCATTGGGTAGAACTGAGACGTCGAAGCATTCGCAAAACCGGTCGACTGTCCTATTATAGAATGGCTCCGAAGCCAGTAGGTGATGCATCTGTGATAACTTTAGAGAATAAACGTGACAAGAATGAATGAAGAATTGCATTCGTTGACAGAGCGACAAGATCAAGCAGTCTGGCAGCTTTGGTTGATAAATTGGGAATAAATTTGGAGTAAAACTGAAGGGAACCCAAAAGCGGACGTAATTCAGTAAAGGATTTTGGAGAACGGGTATTAGATAAAGGTGTAAAATTTTTGGGGTCAGGTTAAAAACCATGTGCATCACACAGATAACCTAAATATGAGTACAAAGGTATGAAAAACACATCAGGATTGATAGCACCACTGTTTATATAATCTGTCAGGTAAAATATCAGCCATGCTGTTTGTAACTTTTCGGTGGGAGCGTGTAAGACAACTTCATTCCAAAAAGCTGCAACAATCTTCAAATCGGAAACCAAGAGATTGGTGATGCCATGAAAAGTGCCGGGCGAAACACTGAGACCAGAAGGTAAAACCTACTCTGGAACAACCCGGAG
Source organism: Fasciola hepatica (assembly GCA_948099385.1). Classification (NCBI taxonomy): domain Eukaryota; kingdom Metazoa; phylum Platyhelminthes; class Trematoda; order Plagiorchiida; family Fasciolidae; genus Fasciola; species Fasciola hepatica. The sequence goes on from CANUEZ040000131.1 coordinate 1,048,985, forward strand.
TCGTATTACTGGTTGACAGTTCACGGGATTGTTCATGAAGTAGACTTCGTAAAAATGCATCTTTCAAACCAAGTTTCCAGAGGGATCGTGAACCATGAAACTGATGAGGAATACCCTCTGCCTGGAGAATCAGACAAGTTGGCCGCTTCACAAGTTTGTTCAAGGTGATTCTGTAGTCACCGCAGATTCAATGTGTCTTTTCATCTCTTCTAAAAGGGGCAACAATCGGATTAGCCCAAGATCAAGAACTCACAGGTGTACTTATCTCCTTGGATGCCGAATCGTATAACGCTTTTTCTGCTTACTCAAATAACCCAGGAGTGATGACGTATCATTTCTAAAAATGGGGGGCTCTGCTGCCTCAAGCTTTACGGGTGCCATTTTGTTACCTCTAGAAGATTGTGAACAGTCGAGGGTGAGATGTCGAAGGGAGTCTGATAGGATTCGGACAAAAATGATAATGACTCACGTGTACGGTTCATCCAATTTGAACCGATGACGAATATATGAAATTTAGTCACAAGGAATGAGCACGCGAAATTATTTGAAGTGCCATCAGTTAGGCTGAAAAGTCGCTAAACCACACTTCACGGTTTCCTTAGTAAACGCGTTCTTCGATCCTTTGTACTGCGTGGACCACCTGCACGTTACTCTAATGTTTGACACTGTACGAATACGTTAACTAGAACGGTATTCTCCACGACCCGTGAGAACGAGAAGGTGATTGGGAGAGATAGTGGTTAGTGTGTTTTTGGAGAGCGTGTGTAAGAGCGTGTGCAAAAGCAGCGGTTAAATGGCAACTGTGCTTGGCGGTCAGCGTTCAGTTAAACAAAAAACGTGTTAAAAGCATGGACGAAGATAACTGTCGCTACAATCCCAGTACGGGGATTTGATGTCAGTAATAGTTTTATCAAAATGACAGAGAGGATCAAGGAGTTGAAAAACCTAACCCTAGCCTCTGTTATGGAAGAATGGTATATGCAGTTGTTCATCAAAAATGCATTTGTAATGGGATGGCAGGGGTGACAAATAGAACTGATTGGAAATTGGAGGATATACATGCATTTTAAGGGGAACCCTCTATTAAACAGGTTTGTTTGCTCACGACTACAGGTGTTCAGTTGTACCATATCTGTGACACTTAGAATTGTGGAAACGGCAACTTCCTCGGGAATGTAACTGGTTATAAGACGAATATGCTTTCCATTGTCTGGACCGCTAAGCTTCGCATTGATAACTGTGAGTGGATTTGGTATTCTTGACAGCACACTTCGCTGATTGTCTCCGTTGGGTACGTACTAATTGTAGGTTTCCAGCTTCGAAAAGCAGTTGTGGTTCATTACTAACCGCGCTACGCAGGCCACTGTACTTCTCAGAAATTAATCTGACGGATTAGAGCGTGCTTTCTTGAAGAAGGAATCGGCATTATTACAATTCGGAGCAATTTATTACAACACTTAGTCCATCACGCAGTTGCATCTTAGGCTGATCGCCAAAACTGCTCTCGGAAACCCGTGCTAACGTGCTTCCCTCATCAAACAGTGAAACTTGTTCTTCTTTGCCACCCCAAAGTTTACAAATAAATAAGAGTTTCAAAATAAAATCCTTCACCAAAAAGCACGGCAAATACATGGTGGTTTTTGTAGTGTCAAACGCTTGAAAAAGCAGTAAGCCTTCCTTCAAATAACTTCCATAAAATGGACAGTTTTCCTCTCTGAATCCACTTTTTTAGTGTGGGGAACCATATTTCCACTTTTTCCATTTAGTCTTCAGCTTCTCATACTTTTGAATGAATATTCTAGATTCCAAGTATTGTCGATATTCGCATGAAAGTGTAGTTTTCTTTATTTAACATATCCTCAACATAAAATGTTACAACCTGATACAGACTTTTACGTCATTCTGAAGAAATTGCTTGGACATCTTTCTTCATCATTTAAAAAACTGGCCATCACAATCAGATCAAGGCCTTTATGTTGCAAAATTTCATTACTGAACCCTTAACATTTCCACGCTTCCACTGCGTTAACAGTATATGACAAAGGAATAGATATGTCCATGACAATAACGTTAATATTTCTCATGGTGGGCTTAAAGTGAGGTATTAGCTAGCAGAAAATAGTCCTGCTGTAACGTACGGACTAGAAAAAACGTATTTTTTCAGTTCGGTGAGATCTTTGTTGTTCATATTGTCTTAGACAGTACTCCAGAAACTTGGATGGTCACGATTTATTTCACCTTATATCAACCGCTGTATTGAGTCTTACGGCCCGAACTGAATTTATTATCTTAGGTACCATTTTCCTGTAGAACACAGAAAGTGGGTTGAAAGACAAACTAGTTCACGGTGAAATTTGAATTTTTTGCAACTGTGACAAGTGACTGCTCTTATTGGGCATATAATGCTAGCTTTTGATCGACCACAAGATTGAATTGTTCACTTTGCCTAAGCCAAATATCGTAACAATTTTCCATGTGAACAATCCCAGTCAGTACAACTGTCCCGAAATAGGCCCCAAAACGACCCCGGTTGTGACCCGGAATGACCCCAAAAGACCTCAGTCAAACACAAGGCAGCCTGTTTGGGTAATTTTTTTTGAACAGGCTGATAATACAACGGCTTTTATTCATCACTTTAAAACTTCTTCAAACTGTGCTGCATTATTTCATCTTAAGAAATTAACTCACTAACTTTTCTCAAATTTTGTTCACCAAAAGAACTTCGTTTGCAACAATCCTGAAAAATAATGTAACATGACTCACTTACTTTGAGGTGCTGAGAATCCTTATAAACTGAAAGTACACTAACTAGTGCACAATCAACGTGATTCATTTAATTCACTGGTGCTCTAAATGAGTCACGTTGATTAGACTGTCTAACTTTCGCACAAGTGAAGGGTGTCAGCACGCGAGCACCACTTTTTACACCATACACACCATCGTTAAGAAGTGGGGCACAGTTGGGGAATCCACACCATTTGTTCGGTTCAGTTCAGGTTGCAAATCACAGGTACTGACCACGGCTAATCGAGAGTCCGGAATTCCATCGGCCATATGCACACAGGTTAGGCGCCCACCAAGCGCAGTGTGTTTCGTCTATTCCCCGCTAAAAATCAAAGGGAAACGTCATAACTCATCGCAAATTAGCTGCAAGAGACATTATCCATCTCGAGTGTTCACTGAGTGAATATGTAACAAACGGTTACGGTTACGGTAAGTTGCCATATTCCTCATACGGGCTACAGTGGTGTCCTTCATCCTTTTAGTGAGCATGGTGGTAATCGGCTTTCTTGAACTTCCTCCTTAGTTTGTGGGGGACCACTGGTGGATTACCTTTGAAAAGGAACATAATCATACCGTGATCGCTGCTGCCCATGGGTGCAGTAACCTCGAGGTAATCGACTTCGTCCGGTGATCTAGTGAGTTCGAGGTCTAGGAGGCTGGGCTTCTGGCTTATTCTCCACTGGGTTGGTTGGTTTATGTGTTGTACCAGTGTGAATCTGCACACTAGCTCCATCAGCTGACTGTAGGCGCAGCACCCTGCTGGGTGAAGACTTGTTGCTACATCATTTTTCAGCCAAGCTTCGGTGATTGCGATGCAGTCAGCACCCTCGGCTTCAGACATCAACTCTCTCCATCTAATCCCAACAGTACACGCATTGGTGTGCACTACAATTATTCCATCGGTCATAGCCACTGCCCTCGTTTCGGTTCGTTCCGGTGGAAACGGTTTCATTCTCTTGCATTTGGACAAAGTCCCCAGTGTCGTTGGCGTTTTTTCCTATGATTTCATTTAGTGCTACTGATTGGATGAAGGGATGTAGGTGAGTTACTGGGACATAGTGAGAGGTGGGGATTTGGATAGAAGTGGCCAGATGGGGAAAGGGCTGGAGGCTCGTGAGGGGTTTGTGGGCCGGTGAGGGAAGGGGAGGGATACGGATAGCGGTGAGACTGGAATTGTTTTTAGTTTATGTAATTGGTAGTTAAGGATTACGTGGGGACCGGTGGAGAAGATCAATGGAAAACGGAGGAGGCTTACTGATGCTGCTATATGGGAGATTGGTGTCAGGTGGGTAGGGGGGGGATATAGGGTATCAAAGTAGATGGGTGGTTAGTGCATTGCTTATTGTCAGAAGGAGAGAGAAAAAGTGGAGATGATGAAGGGTAAATAAAGGGGTTGGTGGCACAAGTATAGCTGGAACAGTTGCCTAAACGCACAGGGTCGATGACATTAGATGGAAATGGGGGATGGGGCAGCTGATCGACTCACTTTGGAGCGTATGGTGAGCTTCCAGAGAAGGCTGATGGAGAACGAGGGTGTTTGAGTGAAGTGAGCAGTTAGCCAGATGCAGGTGGAGCTCCAGGTAGACTCATAGACCGTTTTGAAGAGCGTTGGCGTGTAGCTCTGAAACGTGGCAGGTATGAGCATGCATTCAGTGAGTATTCCGCAGTGTTGTTTGAGTGAGAACGACGGCTAATAACACGTGCCAAAGACTCGGTAGACGGGTGGGAACCAGCACTGTGGAGGTTGGTGGTTAACCTGGTATCCATTTTTGGATATGGAGCTGAAATCTGGGAAGGGGGTTGACACCGAGGCAGTGCGCCATTAGCGACAAGTGGTCCGGAAGTTGAAGCTTCTCAAAGCAGAAGGTACCTGAGGAGATGATAGATAGGGGCTTTTGGGAAGAAATGGGACCAGGGATGGGGAGTTATTGAAGTCAAGGTCGACTGTTTGCTGGCAGACGCCAGAAGATGTTGGTTCTATTGATGGCATCACTCCTATGGGGCAGTGAATGGGGTTTGTATCTGGACGACTGAGCCCGGTGTACATGGGTACACCAGTAGTACTTTTATGCGATCGAGACATTTTTCTCTAGAAATTTATATCTGGAGATATCTTGATATACTTGTAAGCAAAACAGACAGCGATTATCATTTTATTATTAATAAACCCCTAGCTGTTAGGTCATCTGTGAGCTGGAATAACAACGAGCAGTTATACCTTTGGAGTTATTTAAGTAACCTGATTCAATGGTATCTACGGCGAGCCGTATTTCAGTTGATGAGTATAGCGTATTTACTAGCGATAGGGGTAGACGATGGAGGACATTAGAAACCCCTGCATCTTTGGAATTGGTAATGCGACGGTAGTTTTCGGTCGTGTCGGAGTCAAGAAGGTGCCAAGCTGAAACTAATTTCTCGGAGGGTGTGGTTGCCCCGGGGTCACAAGGGTTGCCAAAGGGGAAAGCTGTGATATTCGACAGTGATTCTTATGCCCATTATTGTATTCTGTGTTATGCTGCATACCTGTACAGTACTTGATTGCGTACATACGAAATGATACGATACGTTCTACACGCTTGTAGTTCTCAATTTTCAGTGGTTCTGTGCAGGGTTCAGCCTATTCAATCCATTTGATATTGCATTTGGAGCCGAGCAAAGGAGTTAAATCTGGATTGCTTCAGAAACGGAAACCCTTGACGTAAATTCTACACCCCTGTAGGTTGAAGACTATCAAGGAAGGTTTCGACATTTGGTGCATGACTCGAAGCCAGCTGGATGATGGGAATAAAACAACATCTTTCTTCATTTCATTGGAAAAGATGCATTGGTCTTGCGAAAATTCTGTCATTTCCTGCTCCTCCTGTCAGTTTGCCGTACGACAAGCTCAGGATCATTATTTTACAGCATTTCAAGCCAATCGAATTCACTGCTTCTGAGAGAACCATATTTAACTTCATTGTTATACTTGAAAACCAATCAGTTCTTGAATTTATTCTTCAGCTGTAAACGCAGGCAATGAAGTGTTACTACAGTCCTGAGTTTGAAGATCAGCTGCGCGGTCGCCTAATTGCTGAGATCAACCGACCAGATTTGCAGACGAAGCTAATACTTGTGGCTGATCAAACGTCTGCCACATTCGCCACTTTTGTGAGCAGTATCAGGATGTAGAAACTGTAACTGCTGTATTGTTCAATTTTATGAAACACCGTAGCAATCAACACACTCAAAATTTTCCAAATTTTAACAAGCCATTTGGTGATTGGGGCAATCAGACTACACTTCAGCGATTGACTCGTTGGAAATCCAACCCTACGAGTCCGAATTTGGTCAAGTGTATTGCATGTGGCCAGTTAAATTTCCTTTTTCCACATTCTTGGCGCCGACTTACATGTTTTTCATTGGGATAAGGTCGGCCACAATAATGCTGTTCGTAGAGGCAGCCAAGCATCTCGACCGACGATTCTCTCTTCATCTGACAGGTCCCCCCTTGACACCGGTTTTTCGACGCGCGTTATGTTTTGCCACAAAAAGTCTCTTATGTTGAGCACACGTTTTATTTTTCAGTCGGTAGAGATGGTAGAGATATCTGACAGTCCCAATTTTTCTAAAACACAGAATAAATCCTTTTGGTTTGCTCGGAATTAATATCTACGCGTATTCACCTAGCTGGGTCACACCGATTGTCACTCCGATGAAGGCTGTTGGAAAGACTACACGGATTTGTAATGAAAACCGGTTGACATTGAATAAGTGCTAAATGTAGCGTACATACACAGCTGGAGAATCCGAGGACGTGTTCTATCGGCTTTCAGAATCTGTTGCTTTCTCGAAAAGTGACTCAAAAGATGCGTACTTACAAACACTCCTGGATGAGAAATCAAGTGCGTTAACGACCATCAATACTCTTTTCGGTTTATTTAGATACAGCCTTTTGTCTTTTGGTCCGAATGTCTCTCTTGCAATTTTTCAGCAGTCTCTCAGTCATACTGTGCAGGGTCTTAAAAGTGTTCATTCATACCAAAATGACATAGGTGTTCATGATCTCACGCTAGTTATACACGATTATCGTCGTTGTTTGTTGAAGCAGTTAATTGCGTTCAACGTATCCATAAACCCAGACAAGAGTATTTTCTGTTTCTCTGAGTTTTCTTGTCTTGGTTACACTATTAATGCCAAAGGTTTCTACCCTGATCCAGCATGTTTAGCCCCGCTTATTGACGTACTTTCTCCAACAAACACTCATGCATTGCCTTCTACTCCTGGTGGTCTTCAGTACTATGGTCGTTTTATTCCAATGTTTTCCCAACAAGCCAGCTGTTTGTTCTTTGTTCTGTCCATTAGCTACTTCTTCCAGAATCAGACTCATGTAAAGATACTTCGTAAACCACCATCTCACCTACAATACCGTTAAAACCGTTTTCTTAAACCGTTTTCTTAAACCGTTTTCTCCGAAAGATCATTTAGCTGTTATTACTGATGTATCTCCTACTGGCATAGGTGCCGTTCTTGAACACCACGAGCGGTCAGTCCGTTGCATTTCAAGGGGGTGCACCAAGCCTGAACAGACATAAAAGGAAGCCTTGGCAGTTTCCCGAGCCATCAAGCTTTTACATAAATATTCATTTGGTCAAAAGTTCACCACAGGCACTGACCATGAGGCGCTTCTGTTTATCTATCATCGGCATCTGTTCTTGTACAAATCATCAGCTGCGATGGATCAGCGATGGAGTATTGCACTCAGCTCATTGTAGTGTTACCACAAACCACCCGCTGATCTTCTATCTAGACTGTCACATTCATCTCCGTTCTCAGTCACTCATGATTGTCTGTTGATACAACTAATACCAGCTCTGCGTGAAGTTCTAGTGAAGGATACAAAATATTATCTTTCTTTGGTTATTGCACCTCTATACCGTGGTTGGAAGTCGAAGGAAAAGCGGCGATTCCCTGATTTCTATCCTCGTCGTGACGAGTTGTCGATCACTCCGGATGGATGATTGTGTCTTAACGATCGTGTGGTCATCCCTCCAACATCCCTTTCTATCTTATTGGCAGGTCTTCATTCAGGGCTTTTGGGTGTCAACAAAATGAAGTCTTTGGTGAGACTTACTTGCCGGTGGACGGAGTCGGAAGCCGACATCGTACGTATAGCCAAAACCTGCAGCCAGCATTTACGTAAGATACACCCAAAACCTTCAACGTAGCTTCCTTGACCGGTACCCTGTGAGGCGTGGCAATGGGTACATGCAGATTATTATGGACCCTTATTGGACTAATACTACTTTCTTGCAGTCACTGGTGCTTTTTCCTACTGGCCAACAACTTCACCCACGGCTGATTTCACACAGATTACACTCAGAGAGACGGAGTTCCGTTTGTGCTCGGTATTGAAAGTGGCACACATTTCACCGTTAAACTGTTGAATGAATGGTTGAAACGCTTTAGTTGCACACATGTATACACTGCTCCCCATCACCCACAGTCTAATGGTTTTGCAGAGAATTCTGTAAGCACGCTTAAGAGTGAAATCCATTCTGTTACTTCCCATTCATTTCTTGAACATGTTCGTACCATTGACAGTTTTTCTATACTTTGTCGCACGTACTGCTAGTGGTAAAAGTCCTTATCAGTTATTTGAATACTGTAGTTTGAGAACCAGTTTTGAGCGTGCTTTGAAAGCTGACATCAATTATTTCAGAGGTAATGATTTACGGCCAGCGAATGGGACTGTCGCTTCGCGTAAAGGAAACCGGGTGGTCACTATTATAGACCTAGATGATTCGTCCAATCACGGACGTCGTGTTGACCAGGCTTAGTTCAATGAAGGTCATTCTGATCTAGATACATTTGAATCCGGAAATCACATGGAACAATCAACTATCCGAAGATCCGAAAGAATTCGTTCACCTCCACGAAGGGATTACAAACACCCCCCACGTCAACTCAGTCTGCGGCTGTTGTGATATTCGAGAGTAATTCTTTCTACTGTGTTTTTTTGTACTGCCTTTGTTATGCTATATACTGGTACAGTACTTGGTTGCGTACGCACGAAATAATACGATACTTTCTACACGCTTGTCGAGTTCATACTTCTCAGTGGTTCTGTGCGGGGTTCAGCTTATTCAATCCATTCGATATCGTAAACAATTTAGTAGTGTTTCGTCAATCAGCTGGAGCATACTGTTAATTTCAACAATGATTCTTTCTAAGTCACTGGATTTACTACAGAACAGGTTATCTATATCAGCAAGGGCGATCGGGCAAGGATCCGTTGCTGGGAATTCTTTGATTTTCTAATTTTGACACTTTGGGTACTCCGAACACTAGCTAGGGTCTGTAGGTACCTGTACATTTCCGATTTTTTCCATGATTTTCAACGTCCCTTGGTGCGACACTCCTTTGTTGTACCGACGTTTTAATGTAAAAACACACACCTTTTGGTCGTCACCACCGCGCAATACAAAAAGGCTGTAAATAAACCTTTAATTCTGGCACGGTCTCATCTTCTGGTTTGGAGTGTCTTGGAATCGTATCGGTCGGAACTAACTGTGTGAAACAAAACATTTTAGAAGCTTCAACGGCGTTTCTTGGCACTTCGCTCAATACCATCCTGTTCTGTCCAACGGATGGCTGTCAGACCGAACAGAACTGAAGACATTGGGGGATATTGGCTCTTCGACACTCATCTCCTGATCACAAGAACATTGAACAACTGTGAGTTTGAGTCACACCTTTTGTTTCATTTTTAATTCTTAATGTACATACCATTTTGGCCTTTTTATCACCGCACGCTCCTCCGCCCATCTTAGTTTGCTAGTGTCGTCTTAGATATTGTTGACAATACTTTAGTGTACCACATAGACAAAGTGGTACGCTACAAAATTGGTGAGCCCAGGTTGTTTTTTTCCATAATTTGACACTAGCTTCATTCTTTTGGTCCAAGTTCCACACCATTCACCATGTCTGACAGCGAATCTATTGACATCCACGCGGTTGCTCTGAAACTGCCAGTTTTTGCCCCGACCAACCCTCGAGTGTGGTTTCGACAGATAGAAGCCGTATTTGCCACTCGACGTATAACCAGCGAGCGCGTGAAGTACTCTCACGTTGTCCAAGCACTTCCCTTTGACATCGCTGTTGACGTGGAAGATCTCCTCGATCCCATTCCACCAGAAGCTCCTTACACGAAGCTTAAGGAAGCAGTCATTCAGCGTACCGGAAAATCAGCCGGAAAAATGCTCCGTGAACTGTTCACGTCGGTGGAGCTCGGAGACCAAACTCCGTCCCAGCTTATGCGCCACATGCGGTCGCTACTGGCTGGACGGCAAATGGACGACGCCATTTTCAGGGAGATATGGGTTGATAAACTACCTCTCCCGATGCAGCAGGTCCTATCAATGCTGGAACCCACTACTCCACTTGACAAAGTTGCACAGCACGCCGACAGAATAATGGAATGCTACCCGGCTGCTAGACCTTGCGTTCACATGACATCACCCGCCGAAACCACTCCGACGCACGAATCCCCTACGACATTACCAGTTCCTGCCCCAGATCGCCGTGGCGACGTTTCTCGCAGTCCTGATTCCCCATCCCATCACTCGTATATCGATAAGGACATTACGGACCTAAAAGAAACCGTTCGCATGTTGTGCAATCAGGTCAGTGCAATGTGCAGCGCATTTACTACTCATCGATCTGTGTCCACCGAAGTACCTCATCGACCTAGATCACGGTCCAGAAACCGCCGATCACAAACGTGGTGTTGGTACCACCGCACTTTCGGCTCCAAGGCACGCCGCTGCGATCCTCCATGTTCATTCCGCACTTACACTCCACAGTCAAACGACCAGGCCAGCCAGTAACGGCGACGACTTCGGCTGGCCCCCCACGCGAAAGTCGCCTGTTTTATATCGTTGACCGATCCAGTGGTCTTCGATTCCTCATTGATACCGGCGCCGAGATCAGTGTAATCCCCCCACCCAAACATCACAGCCTCAAACCATCTCACTTTACACTGCAAGCAGCAAACACAACAACTATTGCAACATTCGGCCAACGGTCCATCACTCTTGATTTAGGCCTCCGACGCTCTTTTCAATGGGTTTTCATCCAGGCAGATGTTCAGACTCCCATTATTGGCGCGGATTTCCTCTCACACTTTGGCCTAACAGTGGACCTCAAAAATCGCAAGCTGGTAGACACCACAACCAAACTTTATACAGTCGGCATTGGTTAATGCACCAACTCGCTGGGTATTCGGCTGGCGATCCCGCAATCGCCGTTTGCTGACATTTTGAAGGAGTTTCCATCCCTCACTAAACCGTGTCAGTTCACCGACCCAGTCTCTCATGCTGTGCAGCACCACATCGCCACAAAAGGCCAACCGGTCCACTTTCAACCACGACGACTCAACGCCGACAAACTCCGTATCGCACGCCTTGAATTCGAACATATGATGAATCTTGGCATCATTCGACCGTCTTCAAGCCCATGGGCCTCGCCTTTGCACATGGTTCCAAAATCATCTGGTGATTGGAGACCCTGTGGAGACTACCGTGCTCTCAGCAATGTCACCGTCCCCGACAGGTACCCGATCCCACACATTCATGATTTTGCACAGAATCTCTCTGGGAAGACAATCTTTTCCAAGGTTGACCTCGTAAAGGCATATCACCAAATCCCCGTGGCCGAAGAAAACATTCCCAAGACAGCCATCACTACGCCTTTTGGCCTGTTCGAGTTCATTCGCATGCCATTTGGATTGAGAAACGCTGCCCAGACGTTCCAACGATTCGTCGATGAAGTGCTTCGAGGTCTACCCTTCGCGTTTGGCTACATCGACGACATATTAATTGCCAGCGCCTCTCCATCAGAGCATGCCATTCACCTGCGTCAACTCTTTCAACGTTTCCAACAATACGGACTTCAACTGAACCCTAGTAAATGCGTGTTCGGTGTTCCGTCCCTCGACTTCCTCGGGCACCATATCGATCAAAAAGGTTTGACACCCCTCCCAGATAAGGTGCGCAGCATCCTGTCATTTCCTGCACCTCAAACGATCACACAGTTACGACGTTTCTTGGGAATTTTGAACTACTACCGTCGCTTCATTCCCCATTGTGCGACCATCGTTTCACCTTTAACCGATCTTCTCAAGTCCAACGTCAAGACGATCGATTTCACTCCCGAGGCTGAGACAGCTTTCGCAGAAGCCAAAAAAGCTCTCGCGGATGCCACCATGCTGCACCATCCACATTCCGATCCAAATACTGAGTTAGTCCTAACGACTGATGCATCAAATACTACAGTCGGTGCAGTGCTTCACCAAATAGTGGACAACCAATTACAGCCCTTAGCGTTCTTCTCGCAAAAACTCCAGGCGGCACAGACAAAATACAGCACATTTTCTCGCGAACTCCTAGCCATTTACTTGTCCATCCGTCATTTCCGTCATCTTTTGGAAGGACGACAATTTCGTGTGCACACTGACCACAAACCCCTGACACACGCACTTCATGCCAAGCCTGACCGACATTCACCCAGAGATATCCGCTATTTGGATTATATTTCCCAGTTCACAACAGACATCCGCTACGTGCATGGAGTTGATAATGTTGTGGCTGATGCATTATCCAGACCTGACATCAACACGGTGCAGACTAAATTCGATCTTACGGAACTGGCAAATCTCCAGCATGATGATCCATCCTTGCTCGAACTGCGCACATCCTCCACACTCCAGCTCAAGGATTCTCCCCTACCTTTAGCCGATGGCACAGTCCTATGTGACTGGTCTACAGGTAACCCTCGTCCTATCGTCCCAACTTGCTACAGGAAGATCGTTTTCGATCATTTTCATTCTCGTTCCCATCCCGGTATCCGTGCATCTCGCAAACTCATTTCTGCCAGATTTGTTTGGCCCAATATGAATTCTGACATTGCATTATGGACTAAACAGTGTTTACAGTGTCAGAGAAACAAAGTCCACCGCCACACTTTTTCTCCTCCCAGTACGTTCACCGTTCCCGACGTCCGTTTCACACATATTCACGTCGATCTTGTTGGTCCACTACCACCATCAAATGGACATACCCACTTATTAACCGTTGTTGATCGTTTCACACGCTGGCCAGTGGCAGTACCCATTTCCGACACCTCGGCAGAAAATATTGCGAAAGTACTACTCCAGCACTGGATTGCTACATTTGGTGTACCGTCTACCGTCACCACAGACCGTGGCAGCCAATTCCAATCGACTTTGTTTCGTGAGTTCACTAAACTGCTTGGCTGTAAACACATCACAACAACTGCATACCATCCTTCATCCAATGGCATGGTAAAGCGCCTACACCGTCAACTCAAAGCAGCACTGATATCACAGCCAAACCCCAATAACTGGAGCGACAACCTGCCACTAGTTCTCTTAGGTCTGCGGTCATCAGTCAAAGACGACCTCCACAGCACGTCAGCTGAGCTCGTTTTCGGTACCACCATATGCCTTCCAGGTGAGTATGTTCAACCTAGCACCGATGCCAGTCCTAACCCATCCCAATTTGTCCAACAACTCAAAGACCGTATGTCACATCTACGTCCAACACCCACTCGCTCGTCATCCACACACGTTTTTGTACACAATGATCTATATACGTCACCTTTCGTTTTTATTCGTAACGATGCTGTTCGCAAACCACTCACACCACCGTATGATGGTCCATTTAAAGTGCTTAGTCGCACAGACAAATATTTCGTGGTTCAAAAAGCCGATAAGCCAGACACTGTTTCCGTTGACAGATTAAAACCCGCGCATTTTGATACACATCCATCACCAACAACACCGACACCATCACCATCCACAGACACACCACCAACAATTCCTGTTGATGATCCAAACTCTATCATCACACCAGACACTACACCACACCCGCCAGCACCACCACAGCAAAAACCTTCCCTGGTAACCCGCCGTTCTGGCAGAAACGTTCGACATCCTGTCAGATTTCAAGACTTTGTTAGTTGACGTTTTCTTTCGCTAACCGTTTCCTCTTTCTATTTTTCTATCGAGCGTTTATTTTGTAGAACAAACGCTCTGGCGGGGGAGTTGTGTAGGTACCTGTACATTTCCGATTTTTTCCATGATTTTCAACGTCCCTTGGTGCGACACTCCTTTGTTGTACCGACGTTTTAATGTAAAAACACACACCTTTTGGTCGTCACCACCGCGCAATACAAAAAGGCTGTAAATAAACCTTTAATTCTGGCACGGTCTCATCTTCTGGTTTGGAGTGTCTTGGAATCGTATCGGTCGGAACTAACTGTGTGAAACAAAACATTTTAGAAGCTTCAACGGCGTTTCTTGGCACTTCGCTCAATACCATCCTGTTCTGTCCAACGGATGGCTGTCAGACCGAACAGAACTGAAGACATTGGGGGATATTGGCTCTTCGACACTCATCTCCTGATCACAAGAACATTGAACAACTGTGAGTTTGAGTCACACCTTTTGTTTCATTTTTAATTCTTAATGTACATACCATTTTGGCCTTTTTATCACCGCACGCTCCTCCGCCCATCTTAGTTTGCTAGTGTCGTCTTAGATATTGTTGACAATACTTTAGTGTACCACATAGACAAAGTAGTACGCTACAGGTCCGAGCTAGTCTGATTGTGAGAGGGATATGGTAATGGTAGCAAGCAGATATGATGGGATAAGTCGATAAACCACCGGTAAATCAGAGTTGATTTTATTGACAGGATGGGAGAAGAACGAGAGATAGACACATGACCCGTGGTGTGAGGTTGGCGACATCAACAAACCGGCTGGTATGGATAAAGTACTACCAAGGGGACCTCATCGACAATCCAAGAAGAGCTCCCGTAGGAGTGTGGAAAGCTGTGGGCAGTATCACAACGATGTTTTGGCAGCGCTCCCGGGGTACATATGGGCATGCCCACACTTCAGGAGGGGGAGGGACGCAGGAAACTAGTATCTCCTTTACTGCTTTCAAATGAAACTTTTAGGTGATCCACTGAAGTTAGTCTATGCGAATCTCGTTACAAGGTGATACATGATATTCCTGTCGTTCTACACCACTACCTTGCCGATTATATTCGAAAATAACAATTTTTGATAAGTTGAACATATAATATGTGGATTTACGAATTACGCTCATTAACAGCTGTGGGTGTACCCAACGCTTCCCGAAGGCATATGTGGGCTATCTCCATGCTTTCTCACTCTCGCCCACTGTACCTGTGGGCTATGTGCTGCTTGGGAGGTGGCGTTAAGATAAGTGGGAACGTTTGACAGCCCAGGCAAGACTACCGTCACCGTTCGAAACGAAATCCGGACTTTTGGGTTAAGGTCACCGAATTTGATGAAAACGAACCCCTCTTCTCCCATTGATCTTTTAAATAGTAATTTTGACTAAGCGTACCTAAAAATATGTATCCCTCTCAATCAATATTTTGTTTTTCTATGGTACAGTAAAAAGTCACCACCGGTGAAATAATAATCCCAACCATAATTCCACACACAACATTTAGCGGAGTTAATTCCTAGAGTGCATGCAATAACCCAAAATCTAAGATGGCTATCTTAATATGAAAAGTATGTTATATATATATATATATATATATATATATATATATATATATATATATATATATATATATTCAGTTATGACCATGAATTATCATGCTTCCTTTTCCCAGCACTTTCCAACCGGTATTTTCTGAAATATCATGGGAAAAATAGAAGTCATCTTTGAAAGATTGCACGAATTAGTAATAGAAATTAAATTGCACGAACCGCCCAGATCATTTTTATTCAACGTTTTCTAATGACGCATCACAGCCTTAATTTCCACTTACCAATAAATTATGTATTTGTATGGCGATGACTGCAAATGGGGATTCGCTACTGATTGCGGCAGCCGGTCTGCATCTTTGTGTCCAGTATATTTTTTGATTGTCGAATTATACAGCAGCTCTAGGAAACTCGCATTTTGTTACAGCACCTGTTTTTAGGGAAAACAATGATATATTTCACAATTCTCACTGGCCTTTACTGTGCAAATCCGTATTTTCGTAAACGACTGTCCGCCCTGGACTGCTCTCTATTTTATTCAATGCAGAAGCAAATCCAAAATTAGTGCGTGGAATTCGACGTACAAATTGACTACCAATTTTTATTCCTGTAGTCAGAAGGAACTGTAACTGCCAATCTCTATTGGCTGTATTTGAGCTGCAAGGGACAATGGAGTCCCTCAAGTTTAACAGTTATGATCCCCAAGAGGTATTTTCAATGAAAATTCTGGTCCCAGTTTCTAATTTAGACCAACACTTGGATGACACAAAAAGTCCACAACCAAATGAAAACTTGTTACAGTGGAAAATAAATATTGCAGAATAACATTATTCGACCGAAGAGTGGAGAAAATTACCAGAGTTTCGCACGCCACTTGTTGTATTCACTGCGCAGTCCGTGTCTCGTGGAGGCCATGAACTATTCTGGTGCTCATGGAAAATACGGGTTCCCGGCTTCAGAACCTACGGACGAAGGTCGGACAACGCTGTCCAAGCATCCCAAGTAGCACGTTGCCTCAACCTTTGGGGTAAACCTGGGGCATGCCCCAAGCTTGCCCCAAGATTAGTTTTCATGTGGAAAAGATGCTAATTGGTTACGGAATTACTGGAATTATATCCTTATGTACATGTATTGTCATCCTGAGGCACGTTTATTGTGGCCTGTTTTGTTTTATTATGTCACTATTGGTGGCGACCTTCACGCGGTCCCGTGCAGTCGTCCCTCTGTCCTTCACGTGACTGTGGCGTGGTTTCTCTGGCACGTGACGCACGGGGTCGGCATAAGATTCGTACAAACCGTGTTGAACACATCACCTATAAATGTCTGTGTTCCTACTGAGCAGCATGCCTGAGGTTTGCCCGAAGCTTGGGCAACCCCATTAAGTACACTTGGGGCAAACATGGGGTCAGCTCCAATATTGTGGCCTCTTGGAGCACTTTTCATGTGCTTTCCTTATGTTGACTGATTTATCAATCTCCAACCGGTGACAGAATATATTCATCATAAGTAGATGAACTCTAGCTCAACGAGCGTTTACTCGCGGTAATATATATATATATATATATATATATATATATATATATATATATATATATATATATATATATATATATATATATATATATATATATATATATATATATATATATTAGGTGTATAATACCATACACCATCGTTTCTGCGGACAACGTGGGTAGTTAGCATACGCATGCTTAATGTTTATGGATATTTGTTTTTAATCATCATTTTAGGATTTAAAATGGAGAAAAATGTGGTTTAGTGTTTACCACTTTTCTGTGTTTACAATGGACAGCTAACTCACATGGACGGTCTAAGCAAGTGGCAAAGTTACCGTCGGCGTAAGCGGGCGTTGAGTACTCTACCGTGTACTGAGTGCTGCGAGGCGTTCATGTGGGCCCATCGATATCGACGTCCGAAGATGACGTCAACGGGTACTTAAATATTTGCAGCATAATGTAAACTTCGTTATATCCACAGCCTACGGTAAATGTGTCATCTAGTGATGAGGTTTCGGGTGGACATCAATCACAACTTCCGTACTCATCAACAATGAATGTGCAAGCGTCAACAACAGACCTGACCGCTGGTGTCGGTGAGTATATTTTTTCTGTGACTTTATGTAGAATGTTATTCGCAGGTGTCGACAGTGAACTGGGGAAAATTACGTCCGTGAAGATCAACATCGACGCGCTGTTACTTTCATTTGCCGATATGTTTGTTAGCTGCAAACTTACGATGCAGCAACGCAGGAGTGTGCTGAGCGTTCTAAACCAATTTTTGCCCGGCGTACCGAAGGATCTGAGGACCCTGTAGCACACACCTCGTTCTTGTAAGAAGACGTTGCTATCACAAGGTGTGTATATTCATATTGGGCTCCTCGACGGTCTGCGACGATCACTCAGTAGACTGGCGCTGGTCGTTCTCAATGGTGTCTTATTTTCAGTAGATAAGCCGAACAATGTCATTATCATTAACGGACGTCCCGCAGAAATTGTCAGTTTCCTGGAGGATAACGTTTTCTTCAAATACTTCAATTCACCGGGCAATTTTTTCACGTACGGGTTAAGTCCAAGTCACTTGTATATATTCGCTGTAGGCGATTTAGATTCCACTCTGCACAATGCACCCATCAGCACCATCAAATGTAAATGTATTCGTGTTTGCATTAACTCTTCCAGTATTGTTATTCCCATTTTACATACATTTTATTTTTAAATATCACATAACGCTCTGTGCTTCCCGTGCCACTTTTTTCGCAAATCAGCATGACCATCCGGTGAGATTATGTAGTGCTCGGGTGATTGCGAGGCGAAAGTTGTTCTCCTTTGTCGGTGGTTTTGACGTGAACTGTTCGTATTTTGCCGTTTTTTTTTGCTGTCTTCGTTTGTTTGTTTGGTGTCAATGGCAGACTCGTGTTTGCTTTCACGTATGGGTTGTCACTTACGCGTTATTGTTATTGTATTCACCGTCCACTTGTTTCTGTACGTACTTAAATGTGATCAAGTTCCAGATAGACAATTTCTAATGGGAATTTTCTTCCTAGAAGTACGTGGTTGCTCACTTCCCCGACGAAAACTCATACGCCGTGGTACACAAGAATTGGATGGTCGACGAGACGCACGTTCGTTGGCCACGAACGAAGAGTTTTCCTGACTACAGGAGTCATTTGCTATCGGGAAAGGCAGTACTGGATTCATGCCCGGAATACTACTTTAGGCCGATGTACTATACGGGTAATTTAGTGGTAGCATAACATTAAATAGACAAACTTGGTGATGCCATTGACTTCGAGCATCAGCTGGTTGCTCAGTCAAGTGCTGCTTCCACGGATGAAACGGAGAAGCAGACATACTTTTCGCAGCACTATTCCACAAGAAAGAGGTGATTAACCATTGATATTCACATACCTAAAGGGTTCCCTTGGAATTCTCTCCCGACGAGAGTCCATTTTGGAACGTCTTGGGGGAATGCAAAGGTAAATTTCTGACACGTACCACCGAATTCTGTGTTAGTTCGCCTCATTCGTCTTCACAGTCTACTATGTCCGCACAGGCTAGCGCCCCAGTGCTAGTCGCTTCCTAAAGGTAATTATTACTTTTGTTTCATATTGCCCATTTCATTACAAGTAGCGGCTCAAGCAGCAGCGCTACACAAATGAACTTGGCCTCTCATCTGCGCCAATTACTATGCAAGTTCACATGAAGTGCCGTCACCTTATTTTTTAATAAACCAAGAAAAAACTCTGCTGTCCATAGACAGCCTTACAAGAAGTGTGGAGAAACTAAGTGCCTCTATAGAATCCCTTTCCATTACTTTCGGGGCCTCATGTTCACAAGCCATGCTGCAGCCAATCACACTTGTGAACACTGTGGATGAATTTCACCATTTACACGAAGTCCTCGGAACACCAAAAGCTTTCAACAAGATGGTAAGTCACTGTACATGTACGTGACAAATATAAGTCACAACACTGCGGCGGTACACAACTAAAAATCTTCAGGATACCGTCAAGCAAATGCTATCTGCTGTGGTCAGCGGCGACGTCGCAGTGAGGTGCTGCTGGCTCGGTAGCAGCAAGAGGATAACCGTCTGCAATCATAGACTCATCAAAGCAATAAAAGGTGTATCTGTTTATAAGTGGTCTCACCACCTACTAGACGCTATCAGATTCAGTCCGTTTTTTGCCGAGGAACCAACTATCAACATCAACAAGCATATCAGAAATTGGTTCCGCAACGCTCGTGATCGCGGAGCAGGTAGCAGATATAGTAGGTAAGTAGAATGAAACGGAGTTGCCTCATTTCTTCGCTACGGTTAACAGAAACATGTTTATTGTAAGACTGACATTTTGAAGTACATTAATCGTTTCTTGAATTACATCGGACTTCCGCGTTTTTTCCCGTACGCCACTTTCGCTATCCGTATCATATGTTTTATTTGTGAAAAGGCAGCAGTTATGTACAAGCCTGTGTTGTTCGGTTTATATCGACAGACGGCTCCATTACAAAATATTACCATAGACTCATCTTTTTTCAACTTGCAAGCATGGTTGAAAAATCCCATGCAGTTTGATGAATATATTTATATCGGATGCCATTATCACTTAATACATAATGGTGGAGTGATTTACTGACAATTCCTCAATAGCAGTATACATTTTATTCTCATATCTGCAGGTATCGCGACCACAGACAAATGCATCCAAGGTTCAACGAGAATGTACTTTGATGAATTATTGCAAATTTGTACAAAATACACACTTATTGAACGTAAATAAATTTTTCGTATTGAGAATTTGGCTTTCAATTTCCAGTTACATATTCGACGGAAATTGGTGTATGTGGGGCGCGTACGCAAACGGCCAAATTAGAAGCAAACATTAATAGTAGTCCGTGAAGAGGCAGTTGGATCTGGTTTCGTTTAACGTATTACAAAGTTTGGGGCCAATCCCGGGTTTGCCCCAAGTTTGCCCCATGTGGCTGCCCCAAGGTTGGGACTAGCCCCACGTCTGCCCCAAGTTTGCCCCATGCGTGCCTTATGAGGCAAACTTATGGTGTGCTACTTGGGATACAGACCCAACAGGAGTACTGTGAGTCACAGGACCCGTTAACTTACGGGAACGTGGATGTAGAGAAAGGTTGAAATGATGCTAAAAGTCAATACCTAGAATGGGCTGGGACACATCTACAATAACACAAGTCCACTGAAAAAAAGGGCAAGACAACATCTAATTGGAGACTTCTGGTAACAAGAGTAAATAAACGAGACCAGTTGGCAGCCTGAAGCTCTAAAGTTGTGGTGTTGACGCTTACAGAGGTTGGGGGAAAAACACTGATCTGTGCCCCAGTGTTGATGAAACACTGGCGCTGCAAGATGTGGTCTTTGATGAAGAGAAGACGACAGGGCGGCGGGAGGCCAACGGGCTTTGCCTCGCCCATTCATTTACCGGCGAGTCTTCCTGATAGGCGTGAAAACGTTACCGTAGCTTGCTCTTCCAGGCCTTTCCACGATACTGGCGGTGATGCTGGGACCATACCCCAGTGTGCCCATCGGAAGACACTGGGCTGGGAGGACTACGAGCAGCATTGTGACTGCAAGTGAAGGTCGGGGAGCAGCAATGACGTGCCAAGAGCCACCACAAAGTGGCGGCCACTCCCGTACGAAGAGCTCCAAGTTGTACTGCAATATCTGCCAGAGTTGAGTCCATGGTGGCTATGGACGAACAGAAGCGCTGAATAGCTTGGGTGGGGACAGTTTCTATAAAACGGTCCGCCGCCAAAACTGTAGTGACCTCGATCGTTTTGAGAAAATGACCATTTTCTGGACACCATTTTGGATCTATTTTCTCCACGATCTTTTCTGAGGTTTGACATTGACCTCAGTGTTCTCCGGTTGCTTACGTTTTACTGGACTGACTTTTCTGAGGTTTCCGTCGACCTCATTTCAAATCACTTTCACTTTCGGTCGTTCGCTCGCGGTTCGCTTTCTGCACAGCCGTCGCGTTTCGTTCCGTTTTCCGTTCGGTGTATCTCTCGTATCGGTACTGTTTTGGTGCCACGATATATAGAATACACCTCACATCTGTAAACCGACTCGCGTCTTCTCTATTCGTCCGATAGAGGGAATATCGTTGGTATTCCGCTGCTAGACCCGATAGGAGACACGTTCGCCAGCTGCTCCCGAACGTCTTCTATAAAGCCAGCTTGTCTAATGATACTTCATGAACGAGAAGTCCCAGAGTGCCGCAACATCAGGTCATCAACTTGGATACCTTTAGCCAGTTGCCGCATACGACACAGAAGCTGTGAAGGCTTCTAATCGCTGAAGGAAATGCCACTAAGAAGCAGATGAAGACGGGTTGAGTAGGAAAGGCCGAGGTGTTCTAGGACACCCTGGCGAAGCATGTCATAAGGTTTGCCTACGGGTGGATTGGGGACGACGTCCTCGACAACTTCAAGGATATTTAAAGTTCAGCAACGAGATGCGCATACTTCTGCTGAAGGGAGGTGGTTCTGGGAGCAGCAAACTGTCCCTCCAAATGAGTAAGCCAAAGGTTCGGTTCGGCTCAGTTCAATTCAGTTTGCACAGGACGAAATTGATCGAGACCAATCGACCGTCCTGGTCCCTGTGTTGTCGGTGCGTTTCCTTGGCTCGCAGCATTGTGCTCCGAATGTTTTTTTCTCAAAAACAGAGCTTGCGAGGCAGTATAACCTCCACAGACACAACTTCATTGACAGAAATACCAAGGGTCTCATAACCTCACCCCTCGTTCACCCAGCTAGCTCTGGAACCGCCACGTTCCAGCGTGAATCTGGAGTCTTTTTGAAGGTTGGCACATTGTTGCACCTAACAGCATCCTCTGACAGTCTATTCCGCATCGGTACAGCCCTATTTGTAAGAATTTGGCCAGTGTGACCAGCTTTGGGTATGCCCCCTGTAGCCCAAGACTGCGCCCTGGTGCCGCGCTAAGGGGCGGAAACGAATAACTCATTCATGCCCGTGCCTGACAGACTCTTCATAGCCTTGAAGGGTTTTATTAGGTCACCGACGCCTCTACGCCCTTCTAAAGAGGAGAGATCAAAGTTCCCCTAGAGCCGGGCGCAAGATTTCTCTCTCTGATCGGTGAGCTTTCTTGTTTCAAGTCGCTGAACCTGATCCAAGCGCTCCTTATCCTTTGCGATAGTAGAGAGCCTAACCCTGTACACAATACTCCGAGAGAAGTCGCGCCAAAACCTCGTAAAACTGGATGAGGACTTCTGGCGTTTTGCATTGAACAGTATTGCAAACCCTAGTTAATATCCCTCTGGCTATATCGGCAGCTCTCTGGCACCATCTTGAAAGCTTGAAGTCCTGTGCGACCATCAAACCTAGACCTTTTACTCCTGACACTCTTAGAAACGGAGTACTGCCCGTTCCGTCTATGTTGGTGGTCAGAATTTGGCATTTGGCGAGATTCGGTGGAAAGTCCCATCATTCTGCCCATCGGAGCATGGCGCATTTATCCTGCAATAAATCACTCCCCGCTATCTTCAAGTCATCTGCAAAGATGAAGCATGAATTGCTCAGTCCTTCCCCTAGGTCATTTATATATGAGGGGAAGAGCAAAGGCCCCACCATCGAATCCTGTGGCACACCACTGGCAACCTTCACCGGCCTCGATAGACAATCGCCCATCCTGACATAGAAACTACGACTCCCCAGAAATTGTACTACCCAATCGCTTGCTTACCTGCTTGTCCCGAAGGTTTGCAATTTATAGTCCAGCAGGTTATGACTCACGGATTCGAAAGCCTTACTGAAATTTAAATAACAAGCCTCCACTGCCGTACCCTATTCTATTTGTCTTGTGGTCCCATCTAAAAACATCAGTAGTTCTGTTAAACTCGACCTGTTTTTAACAAATCCGTGTCGTGCGGGTGTCCGTGGGCTGTTATTAACCAAATGCAGGAGCAGTTGCTTTCTGATTATACATTCCCTGCACTTGCGCAACACTGATGTCAGGCTGACAAGTCCATAGCCCTCCGCCTTCAGCCTGGATTCTGTCTTATGTACTGCCACGACAATGGCCCTACTCCATTTCTCTGGCACCTCACCCTCCCTCAGAGACGCTTCGTACAGGTGTATAACAGTCCGTGATAAGATATTGGAAAGTAGCTGGACAGCTGCCATATGGATTGAACCCGGTCCGGCTGCCTTGCGCTTGCACCAAGATTTGAGTTCCTGGAGCACCTCGTCTTCACTCTCTCGAAGCACCGGCATACTCCCGGTATTTGATCCCACCCCACGAAGCACCTGATTCTGACAATACTAGCTCTTTAAGAACCCGAATAGGGTTTCTGCCTCGTCTATATCATCGAGAGCATAGCGTCCGTCAGGAATTTCCAAGGTGCCTACGCTTCCATGTGTCGTTTTCCTAGACTGCACATAAGTGAATGACTTCTAAGGGTCTGCCTTCACACGGTTGGCGAGTTTCCCCCCATACTCGTACTTTGCTTCTCGTTTCACGACTTGGACCCTGTTTCTGGCAGTCCTGTAAGTGGCCCATGCGTAATGCGTGCTATGAAGTTCGTAATGAGCCCGTAGCCTTCTACAAATAGCTGACGCTTTTGCGATCCTTGACTTCCACCAGAGCAGCTGGCTCCTACTTCTTTGCTGTAGTAACGGAGCAAGCTCATCTGTCAAGCACATTAACCCGGCTCTTATTGCCCTCCGCCTATCCCCCACAAATGGCTCCGGGAGTTTAGGGCGCCAACATATGCTTCGCGCCCCCACCCTCGGTTGATCCTCATCCACTCTAGCGTAGTTCCGGACCAACCGTTTTTTTATTACATGCTTGCGCATGAGTGCCGTGGAAAAGGCAATTGCTCCAGGGCCACGAAAGCCTGCGGCAATTCTCTGGATTACCGGCAACCAGACCCTCAGACTTGGAGTGGCGAAGAACCACGTAAGGTCACAATAGGTCAGGTGTGATAACGATCCGGACGACAGTGGATTACCCTCTACCACGGAAGTAACCGGTGGCCGCGGGGGTTCGAGCCTTGGACTTCCGAGACAGTAATCTAACTCTCTAAGAGGAGTAGGACCTCTGAGTTGGTTGACTGTCGTATCCTTCGAGGCATCCTCCATCTCCTTGGTCTCCATCATTCACCCAACTCTCGCTTATGGCCCCACGAGGCTGAAGCATGCGTCAGCGGTCATACCACGGAAAACCGCCTGACAGGCGGGCTAAACCAGGTTGAGTGTTATCAGGGTCCAATAAACTTCGGCGAGACGGTGTTCGGCATGTAAAAACAGATTCTTTTGAATGAGCGGACGAGATCTACTGATCCAAAGACTACAAAGCAGTACCGTTCAACTACCTCCTCTAGCTGAAGGTTTTAGCCAATTATGTTTTCCCCCAGCACCAAATTGTCCAGTGGTGCTGGATTCTAAGACATTAAGTCCCACCACCCATTAATTCACTCCTTGATCCTCTCTTATTTATCCTGGCTTCCCCTCCTCTCAGCTTCCTTGCCCGGGGATCGATTTGATCTATATATACTATTATAAATCCTTACATGACTTTTGGTAGAACTTATGAGGAGAGCGTGATACAAACCAGAACCCTTGATAATCTGGGATGTGTCACATCATACACCATAGTTGCCATCACCTAAGCGTAAACCTACCAGGTCACAATGCCTAAACGTAGTAACTGTCATGCCTGAGGCCAGTGCATAAGAAAACGTATTTGATTATATGAAATACCACTGGAAGCATGAAAGGTAGTCTTTAAACAATCCCAGTGCTGTTTTTACTTAGTCTTCGCCTTTGTCTCTAACCAAAGACATAGCACCTGTCAGACTCCTCAACCTCCATCTAGTGGTCACCATTACTCACTCACAGCTCAACTTCCATCCCTGTCACAGAACCCTAGCATCTTCCATGACTGGCCTATACAACATTTGATACTTAGCCAGCAAAACTACAAACCATCTGTGGATCATCCCGACTAATCACGTTGCTGGTGCTGTAAGTCGTACCCCATCCTTGTGCAGACTGGCTTTTTGTTGATCATAAACCCCGTTGAATAATCGCAGGCTGTGGTTGACTCTACCTCCCCCTGCATTTTTTGTCCCATGTAAACGGCATGAGGGTTCTGACTTCACGGATAAGGCGAGTGTTAACGCGGCACTTCTGCAAACATTCCTGACCGTGATGGTCTCCCTGCACAGAGTTGACCACCAATTAGACATGACTACCAAAAAGTAGAGATTGGCATAAAAAGTGAGAAAATACATCCCACTGTTTTGTCTTCCAGGCACACCAGCCTCGTCACTTGTGACTCATGTCTCCGGGTTGCAGTGTTGCTACGAATTGACTGGTGTGGCTGACCTATTCCCAACGCGGCTCGTTACATGTGGCCCATGTTTCGGTCGCTGCCTGGAAGCCGTGGTCACCCACCAAAAGCAGCCCCGCCTTCTTTGACAGCCAGATATCTGACTGCGATAAAACCAAAAAATAATAAAAATGTCTAAGAGAGTGGGGATCTTTCTTGGAGCACCAAAAGCTGGATGCCAGTGGTTGTGTATCGTGCTACCTTCCTACCTAAAGCAGGCCCTTGTGCCGCCTACCATGAGCACCGAATGTAGGTCGTTAGAGTTTGCTTCCCTGACGAAAGTTCGGACCCATCTCATTCGCATTTCTCACGGCTCTCCAAAACCAGTCGTCACGTGGGTGTTTTCCTGGTTTGCAATGCGATAACGACGAAAAGGACACCGCGACAACCATGCAATCATGGCTACGTCCGATTTCCTTGATCATACTCTAGCAAATCTCAGTGCGATAGCACCATCGGGTAAGAGCATAGATGAACTCACGTTAACGTTCCAAGGCAAGTGACCGATTGCCTCTAATGTATCACCTCTGTCACCCCAAAAGTTTCATCTACTTCAAGGCTCCTCAGAAACTACCCAGTATAGAATAACCACTATGCTGGAAGAGACAGTAACAGCAAAGGGCTACTCTAACAGTGTGCCAGTCTCATTCGCTCACAGTCTGTTATTTCAAACCTATCTTGTCGCCTCAATGCCAAACTGCTTTCTGCGTAAGCAAACGGTACTGGGGGTTATCATTTCTAACTGCTCTAAACCGTGAGACCCTAGGTCTTTCATTAGTATCCGAGCGATGCCGTGCCAGCGTGCAAAATCATAAATCCTTTGAGATGCATACACCGTTACCAAACTAGTGTACGCAACTCCGTTAGCCTGCAGCAGTATAGCACAAATCCACCGCGAGCCTATTTTTACTTAGAATGTGGAGTAGGTGCCATTGACTGCTCAAATGAAGCTTCATCCATGCTTCACCCACACAGGCCTAACCAGTCCATTAATAATAATAATAATAATTACCTAATAATTACCTATTGTCTTCATATATCATCATAACCCACGGCTGGAACCACGTCCAGACTGCAACCCCCCTTTATTTCAGGTCTGTTGTCTCCCACTATCGCAGTCACCAAACCGGATAACCAAGGACGCCACTTTGACTCGTACGGACAGAGATTCAAATAGAACCTACCATAGCAACTGGGACCGGAATCAAGCCACTCGACAGGAAATACTCCCAATTGCTTATCAGATCATTCAGCTTTTTCTGAAGCAACCAACACGAATTCCACTTCATGGGCATCTTGTTAATATACCACCACACTCAGCCGAATGACCGGCACATACTTTGCCCTGCTAGACGAAACGCACCCATATGATGTCGTACGTTGCCAGAAACGACGCTGAATAACACTGAAGGCAAATGCGTCAACACATACGTATATATTCGTCAGTGAAACAGCATATTAACTCTCAAGTCCATGCGGAGATTTCACACTTTATTATCCGGTACCACAGTCCACCTTTCCTCCGAACCGTAGCCGGTTGGAAATTGACTCTACACTTCTCGAGGACCTTCCAGTTGCGTTTTTCATTTCTGAATGGAACGTGTTACTGATCCTGAATCTAAACTCACCTTTTTATGGACTGCTGTTTCTCCTACATCCACCAGTGTTCACTTTCACGAAATTGGTCTCGGCACCGTTTCGACACTCATTCCATTTATTGAACTCCGGTAAATCCGACATTCAGGGTCTGCATCGTCTTCATGGATTGCTATCCTCTCGGCATGCACCGACTTTCCCGAGAACGCTTCTTTACAATTTTTTTCCTTTTTTTCTTCCTTTTCTTCTTGTTTAAAATTTACTTCATCTGTAGAACATCAGCAGGCCTCCGTTTACCCAGGTTGCACCATTCTCACTCATAATGCGTCCTTGACACTGCGCTAACGGTTTTTCGATATCTCCACCGCCCGATAGTGTCTTGTGGTCCAACCTTAATGATGGCCAAATTGGCGTTATTCGGGGATACTGAAGAAAATGGTTCGAACTGATGAAGTCATTTTTAGGGAAAATAAGAATGGTGTTCCTACTTTTGCGGCGACTTTTGTTTAAGTTAGCCACTTTGTAGTATATAAGAGTTGCGCAAGGCTGTTACCGCTCAGACCTATTGACTGTCATGGCCGTTGCACGTGCTTTCGTTGATGACTGAGAGTTTCTCCAGACATGTAAAAGATGCCTATAAATTGTTCTCAAGATTCGAGGAAGACTTTCGGTTATTTCAGCAGCAGACTTTCGCCTCGTTTTACGTGTATGAGAGTGTAAGTGCTGAGAACTGGCTTCGTACGCATCCGGCTGCACTGCCGAAAAATTTCCCTTACTATCGGGTTAAATTTTGCTGCGTGCACAATCGACGCCGAAATAGGACAGCCACTACGTTTGCGTCCACTGTCTGGCTGATGAAAAATAAGTGAGTTACAATTACGATTCTCATTTCGCCTTGTACAAAGTAAAAACAGATAATAATTGTTTCCATTTCTACTTTACAGACAGAACACGGCAAAACATTACAACGTCGAGGGTGCTGGACGCTGTTCGATCCACCGTTATGACCGTAGAACTTCGGCACGGAAGTGTGCATGAAAGGAGCATTTTGTACCATTGAACAACCATCTTTTAATACAACTCTTATTCTTCATTCTGTCCTCCATTTTGCATTCGTTACGGAACGGGTCTGTCCGTTAGGTGCAACGTATTACGATGTGGGTGGTTTATGTGTAGGTAGGCGCGCCTAATGGGCGTCGTGCTTCAGCTCGCGTAATTGGAGGTTGGCTTAGTAGCGGTCACGGAAGCAAAATCGTTCAGGCAGGAGTTGATCGGCTAGATCCAGAAAAGTAATCCCCATACGTATCGGACTTTCATTTTGGTTACATATATTTGTATAGGTTTATGTACATGTATATGTGCAAACGTGAACACATTTGTATATATATATATATATATATATATATATATATGTTTATAAGCATATATGCACACGTAAGAACATATTTGTGTATTTATCTATTTACTTGTATATATATTTATTTGGAAATATATGTGTATACGGATTTATACAAGTACTTACGTGTGCATAGATCCGTATACACACATATATATATTCCTAAATAAATATATATACAAGTAAATAGATAAATACAAAAATATGTTCTTACGTGTGCATATATGCTTATAAACATATATATATATATATATATATATATATATATATATACAAATATGCGTTTACGTGTGCACATATATATATATATATATATACATTTGTATACATACTTATTTGGGGAATACACCAGACCTATCTACGTTATTTAGGTATACAAATACAATTGGAGCTTATTCCTTCTTATGATCAATTTAGCTGTATAGTTCCCCGTTTTACTGTACAATTCCCACATTTGGGTATCGGTTACCGTGAGCTGTATCTTAGCCCAAATTGCTGTACCTTGACCGAAAAAGCAACTGAGTTATCGCGCACCCAATCAAATCGACGCCAAATTTTCAAATAACGCGCTGTTGGACCACAGAACGCTACCCCACCGCCCAGCCCGGATTCGAAACCGGTTTGAAACTGCCGCGCGAACCATTAGTAAAATGATCCATTCAAACTGTTGTTGGCTATGTCTATCTGTCGCTGATACTCTCGAATTTCATATTTTGTATTTGTGAATATTCCACTTCATTGAGTAACGTGTCACACTATGACCATGCGCTAGCGCGTGCGTCTCGACCATGGCCGAGAAATATACCATTATCATTATCATTATCATCACCTGATCCGGCATTCCGGAGGAAGCGAACGAACCGTACAACAGGACACCGGCTCCTCTGGAAACACCCTGCTGCTTTGTAGTCAGCCCTTGGGTGTGCAAGGGCTAGAGGTGCAACCTCTAACAAGAAGGCCGAACGGTGCTGGGGACACCGCTTCGTACCCTACTCCCGCGATTCTCTATGATCATCCACGGAACCTCAAGCGCTTGTCACGCTGCCGCCTCCCCGGTAAGCGGCGCGCCTTGTATCCCGGCGGTCGAGGTGATAAGATAACGAGCTGGGATTGTTCGCCGTGGGATGGGAACCCACGTAGCCTGCTGGAACGTCGGGATGTTTCTAGACGCTGGCAGTCTGTGTATCACAATGCGGACTCTACATGACCATGACGTAGATATTGCTTGCCTCTCGTGAGTCCGCCTGACCAACTCAGGTAGCCGACAAGTAAAGGTTTTGGGATTGAACACATTCTATTGACTGTATCACAGTGGCCCGAAAGACAACTTCTGTCTTTACGGCGTCGCTTTTGCTCTGAACAAAGCGGCTAATGATTCAATGATCTCTTGGGAATAGGTCTTATACAGAATCGCTATGGCACGTTTATAGGGCTCCCCGCACGACTTGACAGTGATTGCGATCCATGCTTCAACCATTTCAGCTAACGACGAAACCAAAGATGAAGTCTGCAATAACTTGCGGGAGATAATCAGTCGGGTTTTGAGGCGCGACGTTTTTTCATCGCGGGGGACTGGAACGCTCAAACAGGCACGGCCGATGAGTCTACTCGCCATATTCTCGGAAAATTCGGTCTTGGTCAGCGCTGCGAAAAAGGTGGCCGACTGATTGGTTTGGCCAACATCAACGGAATTGTTGTCTGCAGCACTCGATCTCAACGCCCCAGGGAGTACCTACTGATATGTTACTCCAATTACAGTCAGACTGCACACCAACTCGACCACGCCCTCGTGAAAGCCCGTTGGGCTTCGTCTGTTGAGGACTGCCGAACGTATCGAGGTGCAAAAATGAGCAATGTAAACGGTACAAACCATGTCCTCCCACGAGAGTGGGGTAAGTTCCGACCTGGCTTAATGTAATGCAGACATCATACAGCTGACAGAAAAGCTTCTGAATTAAAATGGAACAAAAAATGTCTCGAAAGTGTGCGTAACGGGAGTGGCTTTCATAAACATACATTCTTTATTTTTAGTGAATCTTGTTTTTCTCAGTCAAATCTCGGTAATTAGCTCTCCAGTCATTGGCTTAGCCGTTGCTGATTGTTGATTGGGTTAGTGGTCATATATAATCTGTTGCACGAAGTTTAGTCCTCACTTGCCGTTCCCTGCGGCGCGGTGACCGGCCATTCGGTGTGAAATGGGAGATCCGGCCCAGTTCCCTTATTTGCGTTCGATTTTCTGGAATTCCAACCAACCAGTTTTACGTATACGATTGGCGAGCAAGAGGAATGGCTTCACCGGCTCGGGAGGAATGCGTACACTGTCTGGCTCGATGACGAACGTGGAGGACTACGTGACTGTTAACATGGTCCCTATGGGGCCACCACATTTTGATTACCGTGTTGCTTCTCTGAAGCCGTTTTGTTGTTGCCTTTTCATTTCTCTTGCGTGTGAGTCTCGTTTCACGTGCGCAAGCCTGGGAATACTAGCTTCATATAGGGGGCGATCACTTGCGAGTTTGGGCGTGGTATATAGAAAACTCCGTGCTTTGTTAAACATTTCGTGAAGATCGACCGACGTTTAACAGCTTCAGAAGATGGAAAAGAATTAGCATTCGATTCAATCCGTTACCCATATCACGTAAGTAACAGTACTGAAAGCATTGGTAGCAGGAGCGCAGTTATCTACTACGTTCAGACAAGAGGATCAGCTAGTTAGTTCAGTGAAACTTTGCTGCTAGATACATGGAAGAGAGCTCGCACAGTGGGACATAACTATATATATATATATATATATATTTATATATATATATATATATACAACTACGGTCGTATATATATATGTATGCGTATAATTATGCATATATATATATGCACATATATAATAATATCCTTCGGTTACGGTGGACGCGAAACACCCATCACTTACGTAACTCATTACGCCAATGGTGTACACGCAGGTAGAAAAACACAGTTTAGGTATTCTGGCAGTTATTGTTTCAGCCAAACTTCACTGGGTCAGATCACATCGCCCAGTGGTCCTTCGGAAAGCGCACCCCTACTAGGGGCACGTTTTTCACACAAAATAGATATTTTGGGACAATGACAAGTGAGGACCACTTTCCCAAATAATAATTAAGAAACAGTCCAACGTTTTCAAAATATTTCACACATTTTTTGCCATTGCCAGATACGAATCGACATCCCACTTCAATTTTAGAGTCCGCTATACAACAATGATGACCATTTCGTTTATCGAGATGTTTCTACCAAGGAAACGTCGCCCATTTTTTTCTTTTTATAAATATACCAAGTAAGTCACTTAAAACCCAGCAAGTAACTCGTATTTCAAAATGTGCTTGGCAGATCAATTCCTTCTGTTTCAAAATTGGCGCCCCAGAATTTCAGGATTACGCGCTAATTCAAAAATATCCAGGTCGGAACTCACCCCCCTACCGTCCTCCCACGCGCGTGTTTCAAAGTTCATCTGTCTACACGTGCTAAAGTGTCCTCGCCCCCTTGGATAAAAATTGCTACCCTAGAAAATCCAGACAAGCGAGAAGCGTTGTCAAGGCCAATCACAAATGGACTTACCAACGCAACCAACGCGCACGACAAGATTTCCGTGGGAGGGCATTGAACTCGAATGGTGATGACATTCAACAAAGCAACTTAGACAGTACTCGGGAGAACAAAAAGGTGGACAAAAGATTTAATCTCTGGGAACACGCTCCAGTTTTCAACCAAAACACACGAAGCCCGACCTGCAGGTAGTGGTGAACGCCACAGACTGCAAAGAGAGGCCACACGCTCCGCCAAGGCTGATAGTGAAAGATACTGAATAGAAATAGCTGAAAAAATGGGGACCTCGTCCGGAACTGAAGACTTTGGAAAACTGTTCTGCCTTATTCGCAACGCCCCTAGTAGGTTTTGTTAACAAAATTCCCTTTTCCGCGATACGGTAGGAAACCTACTACCCGAATAGAGTAAGAAAGTGAACCGACGGGTGGAATACTTTGGTCAGCTGCTCAACCTCTCTACGGACCGCCGGACGGACCAACCAATACCCACTCCTCTACCCTAGTACAAAGGCAACTGTGACCCGCCCAACACAGCAGAAATCACGGAAATGATAAACAAACTGAAGGACGGGAAGGCTACCGGGGAACATGGCATCCCTCCAGAAGTGCATAAAGCATGTTCATCGTTATTGATTGAAAGGCTGTGTACACTTTTTGGCTCCATTTGGCGAGGGGAAGCATTTCCACCCGACTGAAGAATGCTTATTCGGCTGCCTATTCCGAAGAAAGGTGGTATATCAGCATGTGAGGACTACCGAGGGATCGGCCTGACCGATGTGGCCCCAAAGATCTTTGGTGCTTTGTTACTAATCCCGTTTCTCCGAGGCCAAAGACCGGCGCACTCGCCCAAACCAAGGATGTTTCCGCCGTGGCAGAGGCTGTGTGGATCAAATCTTCACACTGCCCCTAATACTGGCGCACATCCATAAGTTCCGGCAGCCAACGGCTGCTTGTTTCAACGAATTCCGGGTCACCTCTGGCTTGGCTAACAGCCTGTCACTTTGGACGATAATCCCATCCGATGGGCTGCCCGATAAGCTTTTAGGGCTGTTGAGGAGACGCTACTCAAAAACTGGTGCTAGAGTTCGTATGCACGGTGAAGAGTTCCGCGAGTTCGCACTCACTACGAGAGTTAGACAGGACTGTCTCCTTTCTCCAGCGTTGTCCAACCACGCCGGTAATAGGACAATGCGACAGGCATTACAAAACTACCTTGATGTTCAGCTTATCAAGGAAATATACATCTCGGACCTGGAGTTCGCGGATGATATTGCTTTGCCAGGAGACTCTTCCGCTAGGCTCCAACCAATCCTCGACCGAATCAGTTCCCTCGCGAAATCCATCGGGTTTGAAGTAAATTCGACCAAAACAAAAGCCTTCACAACCCATCTGAGCCCGACGATTCAACAGCCGTCAACCAGTGACCAACCAGTCGAATGCTTCCCTTCACTCAAATACTTGGGCTCAACTCTGCCTCCGAACGGCTATGCAAAAGATGAAGTGGTTTTACGGATGGATAGGGCCAGGAGAGCCTTACTTCAGCTAAGACGAATGCTGTGGGCTCGCCCTGGAATCAACTTAAAAACCAGACTTCATGCTTACCGCGCCGCCATCCAGCCCGTACTCATCTATGGCTGCAAAACCTGGCCACTACGAGCTGAGGATACCTGAAGGCTGGAGGTATTCGACCGCTGGTGCATGCAGCAAATCCTAAAACTCAAGTGGCGCGACAGAGTGTCCTACGACGAGGTAAGGAGACGATGCTCTGATATCGATACGCCCTCCGTCATCCTCCAACGTCGGCGGCTTTAAAGGCTTGGCCATACGCATCGGCGACCTGGGCCAGAGATAACCAAGCAAGTACTATGACCCACTCCCTGCCCTGGT
Organism: Fasciola hepatica; assembly: GCA_948099385.1. NCBI lineage: Eukaryota > Metazoa > Platyhelminthes > Trematoda > Plagiorchiida > Fasciolidae > Fasciola > Fasciola hepatica. The sequence continues at coordinate 1,083,214 of CANUEZ040000131.1, forward strand.
CGGCTTTGTCGCCTTGGTGGGCAGCTCAAAACGTGGACCATTACAATAGAGAGAGACGTAGAACTTCTAAGCCTTCGGTTGGTCTATGGAGCCCGGCGATGGAAAAAGAACTGGATCAGCCTCAGTACAGGGCTCGCCTCCGACCGCCGCGCGTGGTCAGCAATGGTCCTTGATGTCCATGGAGCCGACTTATCCCCTCGCAAGTGTTAGTCGCGTAAAAGCGGGTACGTCAGTTTCATTCGTATTCGCACATTCCGTCTCATCTGGATTAGCGTCACCGCCACTTCCACCTCGGTCACACCCCTCTCTTGGTGGTGCGCACTTGCTGATCTTCCATCTAACTTATGCCCTCTGTGTGTACGTTTTGCCTACTGCCCCATGCACTTCAAGATTTTAGCTGGCAAGCTAACTAATGGCTGTCCAGCTTGGCTACTACCAACGGCTGCGGCTTGAGGCGTAGATTTGCTTGCAGATGTGGAGTCAGCTCTAGCTATCATGAGAATCGGTTGCCTGAGTTCCGGTTCTAATGGATAGGGCGGATTTTGCACCGGTGAAACCTTCCAATAAAGGGAGTTTCCGGTGCGATTATTATGTGCCCCTTGTGGCGTGTTCAACTCCTGATGTCCGGCACAGCAATAGGTCACTGCGGTATGTGCTAGCGAAGACGATAAGCAGGGGTCTCGGCTTTAGCGCTTTGTTTGCCTTCCAAGGCACTACTCTACTGCAGTAAGTAGTTTTCGTGAACTGAATATTGTTACGTTACCATCAGGGCAAACAAATGAGGACTGAACGGATAGCTTCGGAAATTCAAATCGCGCTGCAACTCGTAGAAAATTTCTCGGTAATAAACGGTAATGCCTTCACAGGGCAACCAGGAAAATGCTTTTCTGGCCCCGCCGGCCCAGACATAATTGTCGTAGGTTTGTTCTTGAGAAAACAATAAAATAAATATATAGTGACCCACTGAAATTGTCGCATACCAAAATCTCAAAGGAGACATGCACGACGGAAACAACGGAAACAATTCACCAAAAGAGGGGAGGAGAAATTCGGCAATGGGTCACCAGTTAAGTTGCACGGACCAGCTACGATTCCCATCCAACGAACGAAATGGGCGGAAGGGCAGGAATTGGCAGATTTTGGTGGTCGCAATGGTTATTTTGCACGGTTGGTGGGAGATAGGAGGTTAGGTCAGCTGATGACAAGAACTGGGGAGGCAGGGCGCACCCCGTTCCCAGAGCCGCGTGTCTCAGGTTGGCAATGCTGTTGTGTAAGCCGGTACCAGGTGGATTTGAATGAACAGTCAGCAAACAAACCAGTCTATCGAGGGAAGTGAGACTAACCTGAATTACTGACCTGTGAAAGAGATCAGTCAAAGTTTGCCTGACCAGTTGCGTACCTCAATGGACGACAGGTGAGAGTCACCCAAATATCCTCCGGGGTCTGGGATGTGGGAAAAGTATTTTTGAATTGTGGTTGTGTTTATACACCCGACCGTGCCAATATAAATGCGCATGAAACTGACTGATATAATACGATTCTGTGGCGTTTGCCGACTTCATTTCGTTGTCATCGATTTATTTATTTCGTTTTTTCATTATATACAATGCAAATTCTACTGTTAAAGTTCAGTGAGCACTTTATCTAGGTGGAAGGAAAGATAGATTCATTGAGTGCTGTGTAGATTTGCGCTGTCCTTTCATGCAGTGCCATCACATTCATTTCCATAAATTTGTTACGGAAGTTTGTTTGCTTCCATGGATCCCAAGCTGCTCTAAGTGGAGAAGATAGCAAATCTTAAATTGGCGTTTTACCCGTGCGGCTCATGATTACTGAGTGACGATAATCAATAATACACAGAGAAATCCATTCACTTTGCTGTCTTCGTACGCCATTTAGTTGATTGCTGTACCCAGGAATCCGCAGAGTCAGCCTCACTGAATTGTTAGCACGACTCCCGCGGTCGTGCTGATCGTGAAAGATAGACTTTCAGAACAGTTTACGGCTTTCTATAAGCTCGCGAGTAATCAGCGACGTCCGTGTTTAAAGATGCCATGACTCTCCTCAATCCTCTAGGTGTTACGATGCCGACAGTTAATATGCCTAATTTCGATGGTTTGAAATCATCATGTCCAGCTGAACAGACAATCCCGGGTTCGTCCGGCTGGGTAGGCCTGTTGTTTCAAGGGCCATGTAGTAACGGGTAGTGAATACCCACGCATCCGTTCCGGTCACATTTACCTACGAAACGGCACCCAGATACCCGCTGAGAGCTGCTTAAACACACAAAGCATGGGCCTATCCTTTTTACCGCGGACCACCGAGCGGGTATACTCATCCCATGAAAGGTCGGACAATCTGGTAACCGATGCAGTGAGTTGCACGGCTTGCATTCAGATGACCTTTCAGGCTCTCGACTTATCGTGTGCACGTTAACCAGAGGATGAATTCGGTTAAAATCGTTCCCTGCAATTTGAGACAATGTTGATTCCTTTCGTGCCAGTCCACAACTTTCGCGTACGACGATGCGGGATTGACGATATATGAGATCCGTCGAATCGTTGAACGTAAACTCCCACCCAAGCGTATTTACTTTCCCAGCTTCCCCTGCCCATCTGCTCTGTAAATAAATAAGTTGACGTCAGACAATGCGCTCCTGTGTGTGTAATGCATTCAGATTGGACTGGTATTCTGTGTACTCCAACGCTATACTGCAATGCTGCATTTTTATCACCATATTTTACAGTAATTCAGCGTTGCACTCGGTCTTCTTTGCCTCCGATAAAACACCATCAATCAAGGCTCTAGCCACCTCAAATGGTTGTCCAAACAAATCTTTCAGGATTTTGCGAGCCCTGATATATCCCATTGGTGGATCAAGCATAGCGCAGCCTTCGATAACAGTTCTGGCCCTCCCACGACACTAATGCGTTAAATACAAAAACCTTTGTCCAGGATCTGCAACGCTGCGCTCAACGAAGTTCTCGAATTGCTTCATGAACACACAGTATTGCTCGGGGTGCCAGTCGAAAGGAGCTAACTCCACTCTCAGCAGGCCGAATGCTAAAACTCTGTAGTTTCAGGCGGCCTCGGGAGCTGATGTTCGCCGATTACATGGCGCTTTTGGTGCTGATATCGTGAACTACAAGGATTTTTGCTGACACGCCGAGACCAGCTCCTTGATTGAGAGGCTCTGTATCCCTTCTGGCCAATCGCAGCTGGTTCTCCAATTTCATCACTCTCATTCTATGAGTACTTATATCAGCAAACTCATCGCGGATGGAAGTATGTGAGCTGGCACTGACGAAACTAGTAGACTTAACAGTATCCAGAGAATTAATGACTACAAAACCATCCCTAGAGGCTTGCCGAGTTAATTCCTGTTGTCTCATAAGGTTCTTGCCTCTTCGTCTGGGCATTTTCAGTGAGCCTTCTCGTCAAGGTTCCACCTGAGTACTGTAATTCAATTCTCGCAAGTCGATCAACGGTAGCCAATTCAAGTGAATCCCAAAACCAGGGCAAAACCGCTTCGTAGTTTCTGCTGTACCAAATTGAAATTCCAATAAGACACAAACGTGTGCAAACCTCAAGTATGCGGCAAGATATACTCCACATTAGAACTCAAAGGTTCAAAGCCCCGTGGCCCAAACACGACGGTCAGAAACGGTTCAAGGTCAAATTCAAATACCTCACACGAATGAATACATGCGTAAAAGTGTGGTTTATGGAAAGCCTATCAAAGTAATGTCAAATATTGTAAAACAGTTCAGGATATCCCGCTCCATGCATTATCATCCATGTTACGAACGACATTTTTCATTCGCATGAACTATCTTTGCCGGAATTCCGATCGTTTGTTTTATTGCTCTAAATTTTTGTCCCAAACCGGACTCCCACGGTTGCCCCGAGCGTGAGTCGCTCAGATTGAACCTCGTTGTGACTGTATTCGGCAATCTCATCTTCTGTATCTAGTCCTTTGCTGTATTTCAGCTGCAGTTGTTGACTTGTTGTTCAATTTGGAGCGTAAGGGCCCACAAGGAACACTACTGAGGTTTGATTATTGTAAAATTAGCTAGCTTGTTTTATGTAGTACCGTAGCTATTTGGAATCGACTTTGTTTTGAATTGTGTCGAAATTGGTTGATACGCGTTGCTTGAACGTTCCGGTGGCTGGACTTTCCAGTACTCAGTATCCTCGGCAACCGCTGAGACAAAACTACGCAGCAATTCGGCCAACCGTCCCGAATCAAAGGAAAATACCCTGCAGGTGAACCAAACTCTTTAGCCCGTAGGTGTTGGTCATGTTTCTTGCTCAGGCTCCAGTGTATCCGGTTGTTCTAGGGTTGGTCCGGCTTCCAATAGAGTTAGGTCAGATCTGTTGTAAGCCGAGTTGAAGGAGAAGCAGCTTGCAGAACAATTAGAGTTAGATAAGCAAAGTAAGCTGATCGAGATGAGGAATAAGACGGAAGTAGCGGAACTACTTTTGGCACTCTCTGAGGGAGAAGAAAACCTAGTCAACAGAGAGGAAGTCAAGCGTGGAGTAACGGTCAGTGAACATCTTTCTCGCTACCTAGGTGATTGCCACACGCAGATCGATGCACCACGAACAGCAAGCGTGGTTTCAGTGGCGGAATCTGCAGTGGGTTATCGTTTGGACTTACCCGGAGTGTAACCGGAGTCATTTTTGGGCGGCTGGTCAACATATTGGTGGTTTGTGTAACAGTCTGAGTATTACGACGAAGGTCGAGTTCGAGATGATGGCCAGCGCTTACTTCATAGAGAGAGAGCATTTAGTGCTGAAAGGCTACCAATCCAAGCAGTCCGGTACTGCACAGATGCGCATGTTCTATCTTGGCTTCATCTGCATTGCGTCCAAAGGCAGAATCCAAAAGATTAGAGAGTGCGAATCCCGATAGGTGCCGACGTTCCAGAGGCACATTGGGTGTTGGAGCAAAGATGCGGTGAAAGAAAACAACCCCATACCGTGTGGACGATTTTAGGATAGATTGTTCTTGGTCCGATAAACCGGGAACCGAGCTTTATAAGGACAGTAAACCACATTGAGAGGGTAATCGATCCCTTGGCATAACAGATCGATCGACTATACAACGCCGATTTCTGTGATGGGTCTGCATCGAAAAATTCTCTTTTATTAGAAGACAAACAGGTCGTTGATATGGTTTCCAATGCCATAACGTGATTGAACGGACACTATGAAGTTGCACTTCCGTGGATGAATACTGTAGTGAGACGTCCAAGTAATTATATTGTGGCCAAAGAGAGGTTGAACGGCTTGAGGAAAAGGTTTGCGCGTAACCCTGAATTCTTTGATAAATACTCTACAATAATAGAGGGTTACGTGCGCAAGGGCCACGCCCAGTTAGTGCCCGACTTACAGTTAAAAATGGTTTTGAGCTAAAGTGGTACTTGCTACATCACGCAGTTACAAACCCTGAAAACGTTTAGTAAGTTGAGGTTGGTGTTTGACTGTGTGGCTGCATTCCAGAGACGATCCTTGAATGGTCGCTTGCTACAGGGACCGAACACGACAGCAAGCTTAGTTGGGGTATTGCTTCGTTTTCGAAAGGAATCCGCCGCATCGGCTGCGGACATTGAAGAATTGTTCACGCAGGTTCGAGTGCCGACGAGAGACAAAGAAGCAGTGAGGTCCCTTTGATAGGAAAATGGACGACTAGTTGGTAATCTTGTTGAATATCAAATGAATGTTCATCCATTTGGTGCCACTTCCTCTCCATTTTTTTGAAAATTTCGCGTTACGTCGCACGGCAGGCGACTGGGGAGGAAAGTATGAGGATTACGTCTCCAGGGCCACGTATGATAACTTCTGTGTAGACGACTGTCTTGTGTCCTTGCCTACGTCGGAGGATGCAAAATGTTTCGCTATCCAGATGAGTGAACTACTATCACGAGGCGGGTTCCGGCTTCACGAGTGGGTGTGTAATTGTAAGGAGGTGTTGGATATTTTACCGAGATCTGAGCCAGCCCAGCTCACTTCGGAAATCGATGGGTGCGCGCCAGTGCTAGAAAGGACGTTGGGGTTGAAGTGAAGCGCCTTGGAGGACATGTTCCAGTTTCAATTTACAATACGCGAAAATCCTCAAACAAGGCGAGGCTTGTTGTCTGTAGGGTCTTCAGTGTTCGACCCACTGGGGTTAGTTTCACCTTTCATTCTGCCAGACAGGGTGTCATTGCAATCACCGTGCCCCTCTAAGCTTGGTTGGGACGACCCAATTGGAGAAAAATCCTTACAATGCTGGAATGGGTGGTTAAGAAGTACGGAACAACCTTCACACTCAAAATCCGGCACTGTGTTCCCAGAGGTTACCCACTGAATGAAGGTGCACGGCTTCCTGTGTTTTGCGACGCTTCTCAAGTGAGCTATGGCGTGACGGCGTATTCCAGAAAGGCTTCAAAAGACAAGGCCTTTTTTGTACACTACTGTTCTTCAAATCAGGGTTAGCTCATGTGAAGACGGTAACGATCCCTCAATTGGAGTTAGCCGCATCAAGACTGGCCGTTAGACTCTCTCACATTTTATAGTAGAAACTCCAACTGAATTTTACAGGACCTACTTCTGGAGGGACTCGTTTATGGTTTCACTCTAGATAAATAATAATATACCAGATTTAATACGTACCTTTCGAGTCGCTTGGCTTAAACCTACCGGTGGTCTGAACTCTGATAGTTTTAATGGTTAGTCTTATCTTTAGTAAAACTTAGCCCAATTACGGAATCTCAAAGTCAGAACAAGATTGATTCGCGGATTCTCCGGCAATGAACTACCAAATAATACGCACAAAAATTACGTACAAACCTCATCTGTACTACCACAATTTTTAGCAACGTAAACCAGAGTTCAACAAAGGTCACTATCAGGTACCACCGTCGCAGCAGCCCGAGTCCGAATCAAAAATAAGCCACCGCACATGAGCAAAATATAAACAAATGTTCAAGTGCGGTGGTTGATGCACGCTGTACTTGTTCGGGGGTCAATAATATAAAGAGCATAATCTCGACAATGCAAGTATGTGAAAACAACGGGGGAGGGGGAATTCCACACAGTGCTTTACCCCGCCCACCAAACCGTCTCACGAAACGGTCGACATCCATGGACAAGATAAAAGTATTGGTTTGCCTTAAATTACCTAGACCCTAAAGTCAGGTAATACGTAGGTTGCCATGGGCCTCATCTATTTTTGGCTAGCCGCAGACATGCTTGCGGGTTTTCTTGAGGTTATGCTCCATACATCGATGTCTTAGACGACAAGACACTATCGGCATACAGAAAAGGACTTCTTTATGTTTGGGATGCTTAGACAGATTACGGAATGTGGGGGAAAAAAGAATCCCGAATAAAAGTAAAGTACGTGGTAAGGCGAAGACTGCTAACTATCCATGATGAATCGAGATGGCTACCGAGTATTTGAAACTCATGTGGCTCGATGTACGGTGTAACCACTGTGAAGGTATGCTTGGCTCAAAACTTATATCCATTTGAACACGGGTTGGATAATAATACAGATTGGAGGTCCCGGAAATGGAGATGTTTCTACAAACGGTAAACAAGTGCTTGCTTCAAAGTTTGCCCCATTTCGCAAACTACCTCGTGTCGTGCACTAAACTGGAGTTTCTACAACTAACACCGTTGTAAAACATGGACAACTTATAAAATCAGATACAAGTATACTTCGAAGACTGTGTGAAGGGTTGGGGCCCAGAGGAGAATGCATGAGGGATAACAAATAAATTTAGCCTTAGGTGGCATCAATAGACTTGGTCTTAGCCTGGTCTGTCGAGTCAACGCCATCCCCACCACTATCAGTAGCTCGTTGGCTCGCATGAGTTTTATTCTTCGGATGCTGCCGTGCAACAACCCGCCTTTTTGGTGTTATAGTCTATACTAGCCAGCTCACGGGTATCGAACGGGAAGGCGTTTAGTTGTAGTAGGCGTAGGACATCGGGTTCGGCCTGGTTCAACTCGCCCGGTAGTACCGTGTTCTGCGGTTGTGCGCCCCTCAAAATCGGTAAAAATATTTTATATCTCGTCCACTAGGCCACGTTTCTTAACAGTTTTATCCGGTCGGGGAAATGGCACAGATTTTCTATCAGGCTTACTCTTCCCTTAGAGTTTGTGGCCAGTATCAGTCGCTCCATTTCGATATCGCCATCCTCAGGCCTGGTGGCTAGTAGTGTTAGTGACATCTCTTACACTGCAGTTTGGAAGTCCGCCCCGATGTCCACATTCGCAGCCTTTTTAGTGTTCTTAGGCCCCTCTTGCAAAAGTCGGGCGGGTTCCTGCCGGATTGTATTTTGCGCCACTGATCGGCTTGAAGACATGCGTGTATGAAATATAGCCTCGAGAAAGCCCGCAAGCGTGTCGACGACTAGCCAACAATAGATGAATCCCACGGAGAACTACGTATGAAATGACTTTAGGGTCTAGGTAAAATAAGGCGAACCAGCACCTACATCTAGTCCTTGGATGTTGACCGTCTTACGAGAGAACTTGGTGGGCGGTGCAAAAATTATGCTGAAAATCCTCCTAAATGTTCTACGTGCTTTGTGAATTTCGACTATATTGACAATAATCCTACAAGCTAGTCCGTTCATCATACTTTTGCGAATATGTCCCTAAATTATTGTAGAGTATTCACCAAAGAATTCAGGGTCACGCGCGCACTTTTTCTCAGGCGGTTCAATCTCCGTTCGGCTTCAACATAATTATTGGGAAGTCTCACTACAGGACTTCTCCATGGAAATGCAGCCCCAAAGTATTTGTGTAACAAGGTTATGGCGTCCAAAATCATATAAGCAGCCTGTTTATCTTCTGAACAGAGAGAGTTTTTCGATGCATCCTCGTTACAGAAATAGACCTTGTATGGTCGATTGATCTGTTCCGCTAAGGAATCGGCTGCCATTTTATTATGGTTTGTCTTCGTAATAGCATTTTCGGGAAGGTCATACAAGAATGACGAATTGAAATATTGGATTTTCTTTTCTATCTCAGTTGGTCATATCAGTCTTGAGCAAGCAAACGGAAAACTGGAAGAAGTCGGAGGAACCATCAGTCCGGAGGGAAGCGCAACAATCCAAGGGGACTGATTCGTGATGTGTTTTTACACATACTTTTACATCAATAACAGTGTGCCACATTTTTCAGATGAATCTTTACATCGCTGAGTCCTATCTACTCGCTATCGACTGTCTGTTAGAATTTTGGTGCCGCTACCCGGGAAGAAGGGTCCCGAAAAAGACAGCCGAATCTGATGATCGGGAAAAGGCCATGGCCCGCTCGCCACGCAAAGACCACCTGGGGAGTCCATCGGCCCACGAAATTTCACACGCTCTGACCGGATGCAAAATAATCAGACTTCAACAGGGACTTACTCCGGGGACGCTCGAGAAATTCTGCCTCATTGAAAATTATAACCAGCAAGGGAGTCAGGTGCGGAGATACCCTAGATAGTTCGCCGGAAAGCAACAAGATGCTACCATGGGGCTGCTGGTGGGAGAAACCTACGATATCGTCATTGAAGTGGTCGTTTTTAGAAGAGGCCACTTGAGTTCCGCCTTCAAGCAGATCCGGAGACTTATGGACGCCCATGGACACCCTTCTCAGCACCGGCAGCAACTTCGCGGAAGAAAGCAGCGGCCAGATAAGAACGAAATGTCCTTTCGTCTTGTGCTGCAGCAGATGAGTCAGCGGGCATATTCCGGTGGGGCCAAAGAGCAGCGAAACGCCAGGTACAAAGAACAAGTACTGAAAATCCTCCAAAATGTTCTACGTGCTTTGTTAATTTGACTTTGTTTGTATAGTCCAGCCACCGTAACAACCGAGCAACGCGTATCAACCAATTTCGACACAATTCAAAACAAAGTCGATTCCAAATAGCCACGGTACTATATAAAAGAAGCTTACTAATTTTACAATAATCAAACCCCAAAAGTGTTCTTTTTGGGCTCTTATGTTCCAAATTGAACAACAAAAGTCGTTTGTAACATGGATGCTAATGCATGGAGCGGGATATACTGAACTACGTAACACCGGACCCCAAAATCCTGCCCAAATATTTTTGTGCTCCGCGGGGTTTGTCGACTTCATGCATCGGCTCGCCCTACTGTTCCCCGGAAGGTTCACTGATCACCTCCAATAGCAGCTTGCTGTTGGACCAGTGGATCAGCTCTCAGTTGTCCCTCCCGGTTCGGCAAATCCAAAGGCCCGCCTCCCAATTGAGGAGAGTTGGCTTTTGAACTCATAACACCAGTGTACCGTTCACCCCCAATAACACAAATCTTTATAATGTCACGGAGCACTAGTCCTCAATTAGTTCGCACTGTTGCCGTTAGCACCAAGCCATCGTCCGAGACTGAGACTCTTCCGATAACTCCGATCGGCCACCGGTCACACAGCAAAGCCTCCGAAACTAGCAGCACTTTATCACCCGATCTGAAGTTGTGCTCTCGAGTTATCTATTTCTGCCGCCGTTGTGATAGTGGTGCATGTTTCCTGATCCATCTCTTGCAAAACGCAGCTGTGAGGTAGTTTGCCTGCCTCCACTGAAGAGCCATTCTATCTCGCAACGAATTTGTCGGAATATCTCGTAGGTTTGCCCTCAGGATAAGTAGGTCACTGGGCGTGAGTACTGGCAGATCACGACAGTCCAAGGTCAAAGGCACTAGCGGTCGTCCGTTAACGTCAGTCATTGGCTGTTTGTCACAAACTGAAAAAAGTACTCTTCTAACCGAGCGCACTATGGTCACCCATATGCCACCACGGTGACTAGCATGAGGGGGATTGAAGTGCCACTGAAAGCCCCGCTGCAACAATCTATCAGCAATCTTATCACTAGATTAGTTTCCCATCAGGTCCTTCAATTCCCTCTGAGCTCTAACAAAGCTTGTACCATTATCACTAAAAATCTCGGACCGCGCCCCTCTCCTCGACATAAAAGGCAGAAGTCATAATAAACTAATCCGTGCTTAGAGAATAAGAAACCTCATTGTGCACCACGCGCATCTGGAGGCAGGGGAATATGCATCCATATCGTTTTTCCATGTTGCGCCCACGTTTAACTGCAAATGGGCCAAAACAATCTGTTCCGACATACCTGAACGGAAACCAACCTTGGTGGACTCTGATGGCTGATAGAGGAGCCATCATCTGTTCTTCTACGACTGCCAAATTCTTCCGACATTTCCAACATCCCCAAGTACACGCTTGACGGAAACTCCCCTCTGTAAAGTCCAAAATATTTTGCAAAGTTCCGCGAGTAACTGAGACGGTCCTGCATGTCATTCTATTGTGTGACACCATCAAGTCTGTGATAGGATGAGTCTTGGGTAGTATCACCGGATGTTTCACACCCTGAATCTGATTGGAGTATTTCATTCGTCCTTCAACAAAAATTATTCCATTTATTAAAATTGGATCGAGTTTTAATAGAGTCCCGTTCATCGGAGATTTGTTAGCGCATGGGTTATTACTCCCGGCTTGTAACCACTTTAACTCTTCGCCATAGACTTTGGCCTGTGCAATTAGAGTAACACTTTCCTCAGCTTTAGCAATGTCGTGCAACTTCAACGGCCCAGTTACCAGTCCTTGATCTGTGCGGTCGCCTCTCATGACTGCAATGCGCTTTTCAAGACGGGTTAACCACGCTACCGACCTTAACAAGTGAAACCAACTGGAGTACCTAGCTAGAAGTGCGTCCGTCCATGTATCCTGCGGCTCTGTGAGAAATGTACTCTAAGGCTGTTTAAACTCCACTTCCGGTGGTGCTGCAGGAACCGTAGGACTGGTCAGCCATAGAGCTTCATCGTTTATCAAGAAGCCCGGACCTTCGAACCAGCAGCTGATGTCACTCGGTGATGTAGTGCCTCTTGATGCCAAGTCTGCAGGGTTAGCCTCCGATCTGACATGATGCCACTGTCAAGGTTTCGACCACTGATGGCTTTCAGCGAAACGACTCGAAAAGTACGTACTAAATCTCGTTTCAGTGTTTTTCATGTAGTGCAAAACTATAGCAGAGTTCGTCTAGTATTGGGCCGTAACAGAGTTGATTCCAGTTTCTTCTAAAATAATGTGAGAGAGTCTAACGGCCAGTCTTGATGCGGCTAACTCCAATTGAGGGATCGTTACCGTCTTCACATGAGCTAACCCTGATTTGAAGAACAGTAGTGTACAAAAAAGGCCTTGTCTTTTGAAGCCTTTCTGGAATACGCCGTCACGCCATAGCTCACTTGAGAAGCGTCGCAAAACACAGGAAGCCGTGCACCTTCATTCAGTGGGTAACCTCTGGGAACACAGTGCCGGATTTTGAGTGTGAAGGTTGTTCCGTACTTCTTAACCACCCATTCCAGCATTGTAAGGATTTTTCTCCAATTGGGTCGTCCCAACCAAGCTTAGAGGGGCACGGTGATTGCAATGACACCCTGTCTGGCAGAATGAAAGGTGAAACTAACCCCAGTGGGTCGAACACTGAAGACCCTACAGACAACAAGCCTCGCCTTGTTTGAGGATTTTCGCGTATTGTAAATTGAAACTGGAACATGTCCTCCAAGGCGCTTCACTTCAACCCCAACGTCCTTTCTAGCACTGGCGCGCACCCATCGATTTCCGAAGTGAGCTGGGCTGGCTCAGATCTCGGTAAAATATCCAACACCTCCTTACAATTACACACCCACTCGTGAAGCCGGAACCCGCCTCGTGATAGTAGTTCACTCATCTGGATAGCGAAACATTTTGCATCCTCCGACGTAGGCAAGGACACAAGACAGTCGTCTACACAGAAGTTATCATACGTGGCCCTGGAGACGTAATCCTCATACTTTCCTCCCCAGTCGCCTGCCGTGCGACGTAACGCGAAATTTTCAAAAAAATGGAGAGGAAGTGGCACCAAATGGATGAACATTCATTTGATATTCAACAAGATTACCAACTAGTCGTCCATTTTCCTATCAAAGGGACCTCACTGCTTCTTTGTCTCTCGTCGGCACTCGAACCTGCGTGAACAATTCTTCAATGTCCGCAGCCGATGCGGCGGATTCCTTTCGAAAACGAAGCAATACCCCAACTAAGCTTGCTGTCGTGTTCGGTCCCTGTAGCAAGCGACCATTCAAGGATCGTCTCTGGAATGCAGCCACACAGTCAAACACCAACCTCAACTTACTAAACGTTTTCAGGGTTTGTAACTGCGTGATGTAGCAAGTACCACTTTAGCTCAAAACCATTTTTAACTGTAAGTCGGGCACTAACTGGGCGTGGCCCTTGCGCACGTAACCCTCTATTATTGTAGAGTATTTATCAAAGAATTCAGGGTTACGCGCAAACCTTTTCCTCAAGCCGTTCAACCTCTCTTTGGCCACAATATAATTACTTGGTCGTCTCACTACAGTATTCATCCACGGAAGTGCAACTTCATAGTGTCCGTTCAATCACGTTATGGCATTGGAAACCATATCAACGACCTGTTTGTCTTCTAATAAAAGAGAATTTTTCGATGCAGACCCATCACAGAAATCGGCGTTGTATAGTCGATCGATCTGTTATGCCAAGGGATCGATTACCCTCTCAATGTGGTTTACTGTCCTTATAAAGCTCGGTTCCCGGTTTATCGGACCAAGAACAATCTATCCTAAAATCGTCCACACGGTATGGGGTTGTTTTCTTTCACCGCATCTTTGCTCCAACACCCAATGTGCCTCTGGAACGTCGGCACCTATCGGGATTCGCACTCTCTAATCTTTTGGATTCTGCCTTTGGACGCAATGCAGATGAAGCCAAGATAGAACATGCGCATCTGTGCAGTACCGGACTGCTTGGATTGGTAGCCTTTCAGCACTAAATGCTCTCTCTCTATGAAGTAAGCGCTGGCCATCATCTCGAACTCGACCTTCGTCGTAATACTCAGACTGTTACACAAACCACCAATATGTTGACCAGCCGCCCAAAAATGACTCCGGTTACACTCCGGGTAAGTCCAAACGATAACCCACTGCAGATTCCGCCACTGAAACCACGCTTGCTGTTCGTGGTGCATCGATCTGCGTGTGGCAATCACCTAGGTAGCGAGAAAGATGTTCACTGACCGTTACTCCACGCTTGACTTCCTCTCTGTTGACTAGGTTTTCTTCTCCCTCAGAGAGTGCCAAAAGTAGTTCCGCTACTTCCGTCTTATTCCTCATCTCGATCAGCTTACTTTGCTTATCTAACTCTAATTGTTCTGCAAGCTGCTTCTCCTTCAACTCGGCTTACAACAGATCTGACCTAACTCTATTGGAAGCCGGACCAACCCTAGAACAACCGGATACACTGGAGCCTGAGCAAGAAACATGACCAACACCTACGGGCTAAAGAGTTTGGTTCACCTGCAGGGTATTTTCCTTTGATTCGGGACGGTTGGCCGAATTGCTGCGTAGTTTTGTCTCAGCGGTTGCCGAGGATACTGAGTACTGGAAAGTCCAGCCACCGGAACGTTCAAGTAACGCGTATCAACCAATTTCGACACAATTCAAAACAAAGTCGATTCCAAATAGCTACGGTACTACATAAAACAAGCTAGCTAATTTTACAATAATCAAACCTCAGTAGTGTTCCTTGTGGGCCCTTACGCTCCAAATTGAACAACAAGTCAACAACTGCAGCTGAAATACAGCAAAGGACTAGATACAGAAGATGAGATTGCCGAATACAGTCACAACGAGGTTCAATCTGAGCGACTCACGCTCGGGGCAACCGTGGGAGTCCGGTTTGGGACAAAAATTTAGAGCAATAAAACAAACGATCGGAATTCCGGCAAAGATAGTTCATGCGAATGAAAAATGTCGTTCGTAACATGGATGATAATGCATGGAGCGGGATATCCTGAACTGTTTTACAATATTTGACATTACTTTGATAGGCTTTCCATAAACCACACTTTTACGCATGTATTCATTCGTGTGAGGTATTTGAATTTGACCTTGAACCGTTTCTGACCGTCGTGTTTGGGCCACGGGGCTTTGAACCTTTGAGTTCTAATGTGGAGTATATCTTGCCGCATACTTGAGGTTTGCACACGTTTGTGTCTTATTGGAATTTCAATTTGGTACAGCAGAAACTACGAAGCGGTTTTGTCCTGGTTTTGGGATTCACTTGAATTGGCTACCGTTGATCGACTTGCGAGAATTGAATTACAGTACTCAGGTGGAACCTTGACGAGAAGGCTCACTGAAAATGCCCAGACGAAGAGGCAAGAACCTTATGAGACAACAGGAATTAACTCGGCAAGCCTCTAGGGATGGTTTTGTAGTCATTAATTCTCTGGATACTGTTAAGTCTACTAGTTTCGTCAGTGCCAGCTCACATACTTCCATCCGCGATGAGTTTGCTGATATAAGTACTCATAGAATGAGAGTGATGAAATTGGAGAACCAGCTGCGATTGGCCAGAAGGGATACAGAGCCTCTCAATCAAGGAGCTGGTCTCGGCGTGTCAGCAAAAATCCTTGTAGTTCACGATATCAGCACCAAAAGCGCCATGTAATCGGCGAACATCAGCTCCCGAGGCCGCCTGAAACTACAGAGTTTTAGCATTCGGCCTGCTGAGAGTGGAGTTAGCTCCTTTCGACTGGCACCCCGAGCAATACTGTGTGTTCATGAAGCAATTCGAGAACTTCGTTGAGCGCAGCGTTGCAGATCCTGGACAAAGGTTTTTGTATTTAACGCATTAGTGTCGTGGGAGGGCCAGAACTGTTATCGAAGGCTGCGCTATGCTTGATCCACCAATGGGATATATCAGGGCTCGCAAAATCCTGAAAGATTTGTTTGGACAACCATTTGAGGTGGCTAGAGCCTTGATTGATGGTGTTTTATCGGAGGCAAAGAAGACCGAGTGCAACGCTGAATTACTGTAAAATATGGTGATAAAAATGCAGCATTGCAGTATAGCGTTGGAGTACACAGAATACCAGTCCAATCTGAATGCATTACACACACAGGAGCGCATTGTCTGACGTCAACTTATTTATTTACAGAGCAGATGGGCAGGGGAAGCTGGGAAAGTAAATACGCTTGGGTGGGAGTTTACGTTCAACGATTCGACGGATCTCATATATCGTCAATCCCGCATCGTCGTACGCGAAAGTTGTGGACTGGCACGAAAGGAATCAACATTGTCTCAAATTGCAGGGAACGATTTTAACCGAATTCATCCTCTGGTTAACGTGCACACGATAAGTCGAGAGCCTGAAAGGTCATCTGAATGCAAGCCGTGCAACTCACTGCATCGGTTACCAGATTGTCCGACCTTTCATGGGATGAGTATACCCGCTCGGTGGTCCGCGGTAAAAAGGATAGGCCCATGCTTTGTGTGTTTAAGCAGCTCTCAGCGGGTATCTGGGTGCCGTTTTGTAGGTAAATGTGACCGGAACGGATGCGTGGGTATTCACTACCCGTTACTACATGGCCCTTGAAACAACAGGCCTACCCAGCCGGACGAACCCGGGATTGTCTGTTCAGCTGGACATGATGATTTCAAACCATCGAAATTAGGCATATTAACTGTCGGCATCGTAACACCTAGAGGATTGAGGAGAGTCATGGCATCTTTAAACACGGACGTCGCTGATTACTCGCGAGCTTATAGAAAGTCGTAAACTGTTCTGAAAGTCTATCTTTCACGATCAGCACGACCGCGGGAGTCGTGCTAACAATTCAGTGAGGCTGACTCTGCGGATTCCTGGGTACAGCAATCAACTAAATGGCGTACGAAGACAGCAAAGTGAATGGATTTCTCTGTGTATTATTGATTATCGTCACTCAGTAATCATGAGCCGCACGGGTAAAACGCCAATTTAAGATTTGCTATCTTCTCCACTTAGAGCAGCTTGGGATCCATGGAAGCAAACAAACTTCCGTAACAAATTTATGGAAATGAATGTGATGGCACTGCATGAAAGGACAGCGCAAATCTACACAGCACTCAATGAATCTATCTTTCCTTCCACCTAGATAAAGTGCTCACTGAACTTTAACAGTAGAATTTGCATTGTATATAATGAAAAAACGAAATAAATAAATCGATGACAACGAAATGAAGTCGGCAAACGCCACAGAATCGTATTATATCAGTCAGTTTCATGCGCATTTATATTGGCACGGTCGGGTGTATAAACACAACCACAATTCAAAAATACTTTTCCCACATCCCAGACCCCGGAGGATATTTGGGTGACTCTCACCTGTCGTCCATTGAGGTACGCAACTGGTCAGGCAAACTTTGACTGATCTCTTTCACAGGTCAGTAATTCAGGTTAGTCTCACTTCCCTCGATAGACTGGTTTGTTTGCTGACTGTTCATTCAAATCCACCTGGTACCGGCTTACACAACAGCATTGCCAACCTGAGACACGCGGCTCTGGGAACGGGGTGCGCCCTGCCTCCCCAGTTCTTGTCATCAGCTGACCTAACCTCCTATCTCCCACCAACCGTGCAAAATAACCATTGCGACCACCAAAATCTGCCAATTCCTGCCCTTCCGCCCATTTCGTTCGTTGGATGGGAATCGTAGCTGGTCCGTGCAACTTAACTGGTGACCCATTGCCGAATTTCTCCTCCCCTCTTTTGGTGAATTGTTTCCGTTGTTTCCGTCGTGCATGTCTCCTTTGAGATTTTGGTATGCGACAATTTCAGTGGGTCACTATATATTTATTTTATTGTTTTCTCAAGAACAAACCTACGACAATTATGTCTGGGCCGGCGGGGCCAGAAAAGCATTTTCCTGGTTGCCCTGTGAAGGCATTACCGTTTATTACCGAGAAATTTTCTACGAGTTGCAGCGCGATTTGAATTTCCGAAGCTATCCGTTCAGTCCTCATTTGTTTGCCCTGATGGTAACGTAACAATATTCAGTTCACGAAAACTACTTACTGCAGTAGAGTAGTGCCTTGGAAGGCAAACAAAGCGCTAAAGCCGAGACCCCTGCTTATCGTCTTCGCTAGCACATACCGCAGTGACCTATTGCTGTGCCGGACATCAGGAGTTGAACACGCCACAAGGGGCACATAATAATCGCACCGGAAACTCCCTTTATTGGAAGGTTTCACCGGTGCAAAATCCGCCCTATCCATTAGAACCGGAACTCAGGCAACCGATTCTCATGATAGCTAGAGCTGACTCCACATCTGCAAGCAAATCTACGCCTCAAGCCGCAGCCGTTGGTAGTAGCCAAGCTGGACAGCCATTAGTTAGCTTGCCAGCTAAAATCTTGAAGTGCATGGGGCAGTAGGCAAAACGTACACACAGAGGGCATAAGTTAGATGGAAGATCAGCAAGTGCGCACCACCAAGAGAGGGGTGTGACCGAGGTGGAAGTGGCGGTGACGCTAATCCAGATGAGACGGAATGTGCGAATACGAATGAAACTGACGTACCCGCTTTTACGCGACTAACACTTGCGAGGGGATAAGTCGGCTCCATGGACATCAAGGACCATTGCTGACCACGCGCGGCGGTCGGAGGCGAGCCCTGTACTGAGGCTGATCCAGTTCTTTTTCCATCGCCGGGCTCCATAGACCAACCGAAGGCTTAGAAGTTCTACGTCTCTCTCTATTGTAATGGTCCACGTTTTAAGCTGCCCACCAAGGCGACAAAGCCGACCAGGGCAGGGAGTGGGTCATAGTACTTGCTTGGTTATCTCTGGCCCAGGTCGCCGATGCGTATGGCCAAGCCTTTAAAGCCGCCGACGTTGGAGGATGACGGAGGGCGTATCGATATCAGAGCATCGTCTCCTTACCTCGTCGTAGGACACTCTGTCGCGCCACTTGAGTTTTAGGATTTGCTGCATGCACCAGCGGTCGAATACCTCCAGCCTTCAGGTATCCTCAGCTCGTAGTGGCCAGGTTTTGCAGCCATAGATGAGTACGGGCTGGATGGCGGCGCGGTAAGCATGAAGTCTGGTTTTTAAGTTGATTCCAGGGCGAGCCCACAGCATTCGTCTTAGCTGAAGTAAGGCTCTCCTGGCCCTATCCATCCGTAAAACCACTTCATCTTTTGCATAGCCGTTCGGAGGCAGAGTTGAGCCCAAGTATTTGAGTGAAAGGAAGCATTCGACTGGTTGGTCACTGGTTGACGGCTGTTGAATTGTCGGGCTCAGATGGGTTGTGAAGGCTTTTGTTTTGGTCGAATTTACTTCAAACCCGATGGATTTCGCGAGGGAACTGATTCGGTCGAGGATTGGTTGGAGCCTAGCGGAAGAGTCTCCTGGCAAAGCAATATCATCCGCGAACTCCAGGTCCGAGATGTATATTTCCTTGATAAGCTGAACATCAAGGTAGTTTTGTAATGCCTGTCGCATTGTCCTATTACCGGCGTGGTTGGACAACGCTGGAGAAAGGAGACAGTCCTGTCTAACTCTCGTAGTGAGTGCGAACTCGCGGAACTCTTCACCGTGCATACAAACTCTAGCACCAGTTTTTGAGTAGCGTCTCCTCAACAGCCCTAAAAGCTTATCGGGCAGCCCATCGGATGGGATTATCGTCCAAAGTGACAGGCTGTTAGCCAAGCCAGAGGTGACCCGGAATTCGTTGAAACAAGCAGCCGTTGGCTGCCGGAACTTATGGATGTGCGCCAGTATTAGGGGCAGTGTGAAGATTTGATCCACACAGCCTCTGCCACGGCGGAAACATCCTTGGTTTGGGCGAGTGCGCCGGTCTTTGGCCTCGGAGAAACGGGATTAGTAACAAAGCACCAAAGATCTTTGGGGCCACATCGGTCAGGCCGATCCATCGGTAGTCCTCACATGCTGATATACCACCTTTCTTCGGAATAGGCAGCCGAATAAGCATTCTTCAGTCGGGTGGAAATGCTTCCCCTCGCCAAATGGAGCCAAAAAGTGTACACAGCCTTTCAATCAATGACGATGAACATGCTTTATGCACTTCTGGAGGGATGCCATGTTCCCCGGTAGCCTTCCCGTCCTTCAGTTTGTTTATCATTTCCGTGATTTCTGCTGTGTTGGGCGGGTCACAGTTGCCTTTGTACTAGGGTAGAGGAGTGGGTATTGGTTGGTCCGTCCGGCGGTCCGTAGAGAGGTTGAGCAGCTGACCAAAGTATTCCACCCGTCGGTTCACTTTCTTACTCTATTCGGGTAGTAGGTTTCCTACCGTATCGCGGAAAAGGGAATTTTGTTAACAAAACCTACTAGGGGCGTTGCGAATAAGGCAGAACAGTTTTCCAAAGTCTTCAGTTCCGGACGAGGTCCCCATTTTTTCAGCTATTTCTATTCAGTATCTTTCACTATCAGCCTTGGCGGAGCGTGTGGCCTCTCTTTGCAGTCTGTGGCGTTCACCACTACCTGCAGGTCGGGCTTCGTGTGTTTTGGTTGAAAACTGGAGCGTGTTCCCAGAGATTAAATCTTTTGTCCACCTTTTTGTTCTCCCGAGTACTGTCTAAGTTGCTTTGTTGAATGTCATCACCATTCGAGTTCAATGCCCTCCCACGGAAATCTTGTCGTGCGCGTTGGTTGCGTTGGTAAGTCCATTTGTGATTGGCCTTGACAACGCTTCTCGCTTGTCTGGATTTTCTAGGGTAGCAATTTTTATCCAAGGGGGCGAGGACACTTTAGCACGTGTAGACAGATGAACTTTGAAACACGCGCGTGGGAGGACGGTAGGGGGGTGAGTTCCGACCTGGATATTTTTGAATTAGCGCGTAATCCTGGAATTCTGGGGCGCCAATTTTGAAACAGAAGGAATTGATCTGCCAAGCACATTTTGAAATACGAGTTACTTGCTGGGTTTTAAGTGACTTACTTGGTATATTTATAAAAAGAAAAAAATGGGCGACGTTTCCTTGGTAGAAACATCTCGATAAACGAAATGGTCATCATTGTTGTATAGCGGACTCTAAAATTGAAGTGGGATGTCGATTCGTATCTGGCAATGGCAAAAAATGTGTGAAATATTTTGAAAACGTTGGACTGTTTCTTAATTATTATTTGGGAAAGTGGTCCTCACTTGTCATTGTCCCAAAATATCTATTTTGTGTGAAAAACGTGCCCCTAGTAGGGGTGCGCTTTCCGAAGGACCACTGGGCGATGTGATCTGACCCAGTGAAGTTTGGCTGAAACAATAACTGCCAGAATACCTAAACTGTGTTTTTCTACCTGCGTGTACACCATTGGCGTAATGAGTTACGTAAGTGATGGGTGTTTCGCGTCCACCGTAACCGAAGGATATTATTATATATGTGCATATATATATATGCATAATTATACGCATACATATATATATACGACCGTAGTTGTATATATATATATATATATAAATATATAAATATATATATATATATATAGTTATGTCCCACTGTGCGAGCTCTCTTCCATGTATCTAGCAGCAAAGTTTCACTGAACTAACTAGCTGATCCTCTTGTCTGAACGTAGTAGATAACTGCGCTCCTGCTACCAATGCTTTCAGTACTGTTACTTACGTGATATGGGTAACGGATTGAATCGAATGCTAATTCTTTTCCATCTTCTGAAGCTGTTAAACGTCGGTCGATCTTCACGAAATGTTTAACAAAGCACGGAGTTTTCTATATACCACGCCCAAACTCGCAAGTGATCGCCCCCTATATGAAGCTAGTATTCCCAGGCTTGCGCACGTGAAACGAGACTCACACGCAAGAGAAATGAAAAGGCAACAACAAAACGGCTTCAGAGAAGCAACACGGTAATCAAAATGTGGTGGCCCCATAGGGACCATGTTAACAGTCACGTAGTCCTCCACGTTCGTCATCGAGCCAGACAGTGTACGCATTCCTCCCGAGCCGGTGAAGCCATTCCTCTTGCTCGCCAATCGTATACGTAAAACTGGTTGGTTGGAATTCCAGAAAATCGAACGCAAATAAGGGAACTGGGCCGGATCTCCCATTTCACACCGAATGGCCGGTCACCGCGCCGCAGGGAACGGCAAGTGAGGACTAAACTTCGTGCAACAGATTATATATGACCACTAACCCAATCAACAATCAGCAACGGCTAAGCCAATGACTGGAGAGCTAATTACCGAGATTTGACTGAGAAAAACAAGATTCACTAAAAATAAAGAATGTATGTTTATGAAAGCCACTCCCGTTACGCACACTTTCGAGACATTTTTGTTCCATTTTAATTCAGAAGCTTTTCTGTCAGCTGTATGATGTCTGCATTACATTAAGCCAGGTCGGAACTTACCCCACTCTCGTGGGAGGACATGGTTTGTACCGTTTACATTGCTCATTTTTGCACCTCGATACGTTCGGCAGTCCTCAACAGACGAAGCCCAACGGGCTTTCACGAGGGCGTGGTCGAGTTGGTGTGCAGTCTGACTGTAATTGGAGTAACATATCAGTAGGTACTCCCTGGGGCGTTGAGATCGAGTGCTGCAGACAACAATTCCGTTGATGTTGGCCAAACCAATCAGTCGGCCACCTTTTTCGCAGCGCTGACCAAGACCGAATTTTCCGAGAATATGGCGAGTAGACTCATCGGCCGTGCCTGTTTGAGCGTTCCAGTCCCCCGCGATGAAAAAACGTCGCGCCTCAAAACCCGACTGATTATCTCCCGCAAGTTATTGCAGACTTCATCTTTGGTTTCGTCGTTAGCTGAAATGGTTGAAGCATGGATCGCAATCACTGTCAAGTCGTGCGGGGAGCCCTATAAACGTGCCATAGCGATTCTGTATAAGACCTATTCCCAAGAGATCATTGAATCATTAGCCGCTTTGTTCAGAGCAAAAGCGACGCCGTAAAGACAGAAGTTGTCTTTCGGGCCACTGTGATACAGTCAATAGAATGTGTTCAATCCCAAAACCTTTACTTGTCGGCTACCTGAGTTGGTCAGGCGGACTCACGAGAGGCAAGCAATATCTACGTCATGGTCATGTAGAGTCCGCATTGTGATACACAGACTGCCAGCGTCTAGAAACATCCCGACGTTCCAGCAGGCTACGTGGGTTCCCATCCCACGGCGAACAATCCCAGCTCGTTATCTTATCACCTCGACCGCCGGGATACAAGGCGCGCCGCTTACCGGGGAGGCGGCAGCGTGACAAGCGCTTGAGGTTCCGTGGATGATCATAGAGAATCGCGGGAGTAGGGTACGAAGCGGTGTCCCCAGCACCGTTCGGCCTTCTTGTTAGAGGTTGCACCTCTAGCCCTTGCACACCCAAGGGCTGACTACAAAGCAGCAGGGTGTTTCCAGAGGAGCCGGTGTCCTGCTGTACGGTTCGTTCGCTTCCTCCGGAATGCCGGATCAGGTGATGATAATGATAATGATAATGGTATATTTCTCGGCCATGGTCGAGACGCACGCGCTAGCGCATGGTCATAGTGTGACACGTTACTCAATGAAGTGGAATATTCACAAATACAAAATATGAAATTCGAGAGTATCAGCGACAGATAGACATAGCCAACAAGTTTGAATGGATCATTTTACTAATGGTTCGCGCGGCAGTTTCAAACCGGTTTCGAATCCGGGCTGGGCGGTGGAGATATCGAAAAACCGTTAGCGCAGTGTCAAGGACGCATTATGAGTGAGAATGGTGCAACCTGGGTAAACGGAGGCCTGCTGATGTTCTACAGATGAAGTAAATTTTAAACAAGAAGAAAAGGAAGAAAAAAAGGAAAAAAATTGTAAAGAAGCGTTCTCGGGAAAGTCGGTGCATGCCGAGAGGATAGCAATCCATGAAGACGATGCAGACCCTGAATGTCGGATTTACCGGAGTTCAATAAATGGAATGAGTGTCGAAACGGTGCCGAGACCAATTTCGTGAAAGTGAACACTGGTGGATGTAGGAGAAACAGCAGTCCATAAAAAGGTGAGTTTAGATTCAGGATCAGTAACACGTTCCATTCAGAAATGAAAAACGCAACTGGAAGGTCCTCGAGAAGTGTAGAGTCAATTTCCAACCGGCTACGGTTCGGAGGAAAGGTGGACTGTGGTACCGGATAATAAAGTGTGAAATCTCCGCATGGACTTGAGAGTTAATATGCTGTTTCACTGACGAATATATACGTATGTGTTGACGCATTTGCCTTCAGTGTTATTCAGCGTCGTTTCTGGCAACGTACGACATCATATGGGTGCGTTTCGTCTAGCAGGGCAAAGTATGTGCCGGTCATTCGGCTGAGTGTGGTGGTATATTAACAAGATGCCCATGAAGTGGAATTTGTGTTGGTTGCTTCAGAAAAAGCTGAATGATCTGATAAACAATTGGGAGTATTTCCTGTCGAGTGGCTTGATTCCGGTCCCAGTTGCTATGGTAGGTTCTATTTGAATCTCTGTCCGTACGAGTCAAAGTGGCGTCCTTGGTTATCCGGTTTGGTGACTGCGATAGTGGGAGACAACAGACCTGAAATAAAGGGGGGTTGCAGTCTGGACGTGGTTCCAGCCGTGGGTTATGATGATATATGAAGACAATAGGTAATTATTAGGTAATTATTATTATTATTATTAATGGACTGGTTAGGCCTGTGTGGGTGAAGCATGGATGAAGCTTCATTTGAGCAGTCAATGGCACCTACTCCACATTCTAAGTAAAAATAGGCTCGCGGTGGATTTGTGCTATACTGCTGCAGGCTAACGGAGTTGCGTACACTAGTTTGGTAACGGTGTATGCATCTCAAAGGATTTATGATTTTGCACGCTGGCACGGCATCGCTCGGATACTAATGAAAGACCTAGGGTCTCACGGTTTAGAGCAGTTAGAAATGATAACCCCCAGTACCGTTTGCTTACGCAGAAAGCAGTTTGGCAACGAGGCGACAAGATAGGTTTGAAATAACAGACTGTGAGCGAATGAGACTGGCACACTGTTAGAGTAGCCCTTTGCTGTTACTGTCTCTTCCAGCATAGTGGTTATTCTATACTGGGTAGTTTCTGAGGAGCCTTGAAGTAGATGAAACTTTTGGGGTGACAGAGGTGATACATTAGAGGCAATCGGTCACTTGCCTTGGAACGTTAACGTGAGTTCATCTATGCTCTTACCCGATGGTGCTATCGCACTGAGATTTGCTAGAGTATGATCAAGGAAATCGGACGTAGCCATGATTGCATGGTTGTCGCGGTGTCCTTTTCGTCGTTATCGCATTGCAAACCAGGAAAACACCCACGTGACGACTGGTTTTGGAGAGCCGTGAGAAATGCGAATGAGATGGGTCCGAACTTTCGTCAGGGAAGCAAACTCTAACGACCTACATTCGGTGCTCATGGTAGGCGGCACAAGGGCCTGCTTTAGGTAGGAAGGTAGCACGATACACAACCACTGGCATCCAGCTTTTGGTGCTCCAAGAAAGATCCCCACTCTCTTAGACATTTTTATTATTTTTCGGTTTTATCGCAGTCGGATATCTGGCTGTCAAAGAAGGCGGGGCTGCTTTTGGTGGGTGACCACGGCTTCCAGGCAGCGACCGAAACATGGGCCACATGTCACGAGCCGCGTTGGGAATAGGTCAGCCACACCAACCAATCCGTAGCAACACTGCAGCCCGGAGACATGAGTCACAAGTGACGAGGCTGGTGTGCCTGGAAGACAAAACAGTGGGATGTATTTTCTCACTTTTTATGCCAATCTCTACTTTTTGGTAGTCATGTCTAATTGGTGGTCAACTCTGTGCAGGGAGACCATCACGGTCAGGAATGTTTGCAGAAGTGCCGCGTTAACACTCGCCTTATCCGTGAAGTCAGAACCCTCATGCCGTTTACATGGGACAAAAAATGCAGGGGGAGGTAGAGTCAACCACAGCCTGCGATTATTCAACGGGGTTTATGATCAACAAAAAGCCAGTCTGCACAAGGATGGGGTACGACTTACAGCACCAGCAACGTGATTAGTCGGGATGATCCACAGATGGTTTGTAGTTTTGCTGGCTAAGTATCAAATGTTGTATAGGCCAGTCATGGAAGATGCTAGGGTTCTGTGACAGGGATGGAAGTTGAGCTGTGAGTGAGTAATGGTGACCACTAGATGGAGGTTGAGGAGTCTGACAGGTGCTATGTCTTTGGTTAGAGACAAAGGCGAAGACTAAGTAAAAACAGCACTGGGATTGTTTAAAGACTACCTTTCATGCTTCCAGTGGTATTTCATATAATCAAATACGTTTTCTTATGCACTGGCCTCAGGCATGACAGTTACTACGTTTAGGCATTGTGACCTGGTAGGTTTACGCTTAGGTGATGGCAACTATGGTGTATGATGTGACACATCCCAGATTATCAAGGGTTCTGGTTTGTATCACGCTCTCCTCATAAGTTCTACCAAAAGTCATGTAAGGATTTATAATAGTATATATAGATCAAATCGATCCCCGGGCAAGGAAGCTGAGAGGAGGGGAAGCCAGGATAAATAAGAGAGGATCAAGGAGTGAATTAATGGGTGGTGGGACTTAATGTCTTAGAATCCAGCACCACTGGACAATTTGGTGCTGGGGGAAAACATAATTGGCTAAAACCTTCAGCTAGAGGAGGTAGTTGAACGGTACTGCTTTGTAGTCTTTGGATCAGTAGATCTCGTCCGCTCATTCAAAAGAATCTGTTTTTACATGCCGAACACCGTCTCGCCGAAGTTTATTGGACCCTGATAACACTCAACCTGGTTTAGCCCGCCTGTCAGGCGGTTTTCCGTGGTATGACCGCTGACGCATGCTTCAGCCTCGTGGGGCCATAAGCGAGAGTTGGGTGAATGATGGAGACCAAGGAGATGGAGGATGCCTCGAAGGATACGACAGTCAACCAACTCAGAGGTCCTACTCCTCTTAGAGAGTTAGATTACTGTCTCGGAAGTCCAAGGCTCGAACCCCCGCGGCCACCGGTTACTTCCGTGGTAGAGGGTAATCCACTGTCGTCCGGATCGTTATCACACCTGACCTATTGTGACCTTACGTGGTTCTTCGCCACTCCAAGTCTGAGGGTCTGGTTGCCGGTAATCCAGAGAATTGCCGCAGGCTTTCGTGGCCCTGGAGCAATTGCCTTTTCCACGGCACTCATGCGCAAGCATGTAATAAAAAAACGGTTGGTCCGAAACTACGCTAGAGTGGATGAGGATCAACCGAGGGTGGGGGCGCGAAGCATATGTTGGCGCCCTAAACTCCCGGAGCCATTTGTGGGGGATAGGCGGAGGGCAATAAGAGCCGGGTTAATGTGCTTGACAGATGAGCTTGCTCCGTTACTACAGCAAAGAAGTAGGAGCCAGCTGCTCTGGTGGAAGTCAAGGATCGCAAAAGCGTCAGCTATTTGTAGAAGGCTACGGGCTCATTACGAACTTCATAGCACGCATTATGCATGGGCCACTTACAGGACTGCCAGAAACAGGGTCCAAGTCGTGAAACGAGAAGCAAAGTACGAGTATGGGGGGAAACTCGCCAACTGTGTGAAGGCAGACCCTTAGAAGTCATTCACTTATGTGCAGTCTAGGAAAACGACACATGGAAGCGTAGGCACCTTGGAAATTCCTGACGGACGCTATGCTCTCGATGATATAGACGAGGCAGAAACCCTATTCGGGTTCTTAAAGAGCTTGTATTGTCAGAATCAGGTGCTTCGTGGGGTGGGATCAAATACCGGGAGTATGCCGGTGCTTCGAGAGAGTGAAGACGAGGTGCTCCAGGAACTCAAATCTTGGTGCAAGCGCAAGGCAGCCGGACCGGGTTCAATCCATATGGCAGCTGTCCAGCTACTTTCCAATATCTTATCACGGACTGTTATACACCTGTACGAAGCGTCTCTGAGGGAGGGTGAGGTGCCAGAGAAATGGAGTAGGGCCATTGTCGTGGCAGTACATAAGACAGAATCCAGGCTGAAGGCGGAGGGCTATGGACTTGTCAGCCTGACATCAGTGTTGCGCAAGTGCAGGGAATGTATAATCAGAAAGCAACTGCTCCTGCATTTGGTTAATAACAGCCCACGGACACCCGCACGACACGGATTTGTTAAAAACAGGTCGAGTTTAACAGAACTACTGATTTTTTTAGATGAGACCACAAGACAAATAGAATAGGGTACGGCAGTGGAGGCTTGTTATTTAAATTTCAGTAAGGCTTTCGAATCCGTGAGTCATAACCTGCTGGACTATAAATTGCAAACCTTCGGGACAAGCAGGTAAGCAAGCGATTGGGTAGTACAATTTCTGGGGAGTCGTAGTTTCTATGTCAGGATGGGTGATTGTCTATCGAGGCCGGTGAAGGTTGCCAGTGGTGTGCCACAGGATTCGATGGTGGGGCCTTTGCTCTTCCCCTCATATATAAATGACCTAGGGGAAGGACTGAGCAATTCATGCCTCATCTTTGCAGATGACTTGAAGATAGCGGGGAGTGATTTATTGCAGGATAAATGCGCCATGCTCCGATGGGCAGAATGATGGGACTTTCCACCGAATCTCGCCAAATGCCAAATTCTGACCACCAACATAGACGGAACGGGCAGTACTCCGTTTCTAAGAGTGTCAGGAGTAAAAGGTCTAGGTTTGATGGTCGCACAGGACTTCAAGCCTTCAAGATGGTGCCAGAGAGCTGCCGATATAGCCAGAGGGATATTAACTAGGGTTTGCAATACTGTTCAATGCAAAACGCCAGAAGTCCTCATCCAGTTTTACAAGGTTTTGGCGCGACTTCTCTCGGAGTATTGTGTACAAGGGTAGGCTCTCTACTATCGCAAAGGATAAGGAGCGCTTGGATCAGGTTCAGCGACTTGAAACAAGAAAGCTCACCGATCAGAGAGAGAAATCTTGCGCCCGGCTCTAGGGGAACTTTGATCTCTCCTCTTTAGAAGGGCGTAGAGGCCTCGGTGACCTAATAAAACCCTTCAAGGCTATGAAGAGTCTGTCAGGCACGGGCATGAATGAGTTATTCGTTTCCGCCCCTTAGCGCGGCACCAGGGCGCAGTCTTGGGCTACAGGGGGCATACCCAAAGCTGGTCACACTGGCCAAATTCTTACAAATAGGGCTGTACCGATGCGGAATAGACTGTCAGAGGATGCTGTTAGGTGCAACAATGTGCCAACCTTCAAAAAGACTCCAGATTCACGCTGGAACGTGGCGGTTCCAGAGCTAGCTGGGTGAACGAGGGGTGAGGTTATGAGACCCTTGGTATTTCTGTCAATGAAGTTATGTCTGTGGAGGTTATACTGCCTCGCAAGCTCTGTTTTTGAGAAAAAAACATTCGGAGCACAATGCTGCGAGCCAAGGAAACGCACCGACAACACAAGGACCAGGACGGTCGATTGGTCTCGATCAATTTCGTCCTGTGCAAACTGAATTGAACTGAGCCGAACCGAACCTTTGGCTTACTCATTTGGAGGGACAGTTTGCTGCTCCCAGAACCACCTTCTTTCAGCAGAAGTATGTGCATCTCGTTGCTGAACTTTAAATATCCTTGAAGTTGTCGAGGACGTCGTCCCCATTCCATCCGCACTTTGGCACTTTGGCTCGTCACATATCCGCGTGCCCATTAACGAACATGGCGGTCCGTAATGGGCCAGGAGAGGCGGGCCATAATTTTCGTGCACATAAATCTTATTCCAGGGGGCAGTGGGCCGTGAAGCAAATCAAAAAGTGCGATATCGACGTGTGATTGGAATTTCGGGCCAGGGGATGGGGTCCATTTTTGTGTCGCGTAGGGTGAGACCTTTTGACGATGGGGGCTTTAGAGTCCTCGCACGTAGGCTGGTGTCGCCTGCTGACTGTTGAGAAACGGATTCTATTTAGGCCCCTGCCAGGTTCTCTAGGTTATTGTGTAAGTCAACAGGCAATGTGACTTTGTATCTACAAAACAAAATGTCAAAAGCTACCTTCGCTGAACCCAAGATATGTCGGATGTTCGTGAAAAACTAGTAGATAAAATCCATCTGTGGACTCTATTTTGGAAAATGCTTGTCGGAAGCCTTTTCGAGGGCTTACAACAATTATTTGTGGTCCGTGGAGAGAATGAACTCTCGTCCTTCAAGGGCTTGGAGGAAAAGCGGTATTGAGGCGTATATGACGTGCTTTTTGAGACCAGACGCAGTGTTCTTGGCCTCCGCTGGTGGCAGACGACAAGAGTGGGAAGCGAGAGGTTTCCACACGTCTTTAACCGCTTAGTGGAGTACTCATCGAGGAGCAGAATCCGACACATCGACTGCAATGCACACCGGAGCAGTGGGATCTGGGTGGCGGAGTAAAACAGCAGAGGTTAGAGCATGCTTGAGATTGTTGAAAGCATCTTTCGTTTGATTTGTCCAGATCAGCTGGCGTTGCTTACTTAGCAGCAGGTCGGTGAGTGGTTGCATTGTCGGAGAGTCGTTGGGAGATCTGTCGAAGATGTGACTCCTGTTCCGCAACGGATGAACTTGCGACGAAAGTGTTGTTGACTTAGGGGGGAAAGAAATCTAAACCGCGAGTAAGCCATCAATCGAAAACTGGAGAGTTTGCGATTCCAAGTGCAGACCAAAGGGCTTGCGTAAGAATTCGAAAACTCAAGGGTGTAGTGACCACCATTTTGGGGCCATCTTCAACCTCGGGACCTTGATTATATGCTCGTACCAAGTCAACTTTACCGAAGACCGCTTGTTCAACCAGAATGGAAGTGATATCGTGAACCTGTGAGGCGGGATAATGATCCGGGATGGTAACCTGATTAGAACTGCGATAATCACAATAGTAATGAAGTATCTCCTGGCTACTGTCGATAAGCACGCGCAAGCTCATGATCGTTGTGTAAGATGATGGTGACTGCATGGTTACCGTGATATGTCTGTCGTCGTTAGCATATTGCAAAGCAGGACAACACCTATGTGAGGACTGGTTCGGAAAACCGTGATGGTCGGGAACAGGATGGGGCCGAATTTTCGTCAGGGAAGCGAACTCTGACAGTCCACATTCAGTGCTCATGGTGGGCGGCGCTAGGGTTTGCTCTAGTTAGGGAGGTAGCACGATACACATCCATTGGCATCCAGCTTTTGGTGCTCCAAGAAAGATCCCCACTCTCTTAGACATTTTTATTATTTTTTGGTTTTATCGCAGTCGGATATCTGGCTGTCAAAGAAGGCGGGGCTGCTTTTGGTGGGTGACCACGGCTTCCAGGCAGCGACCGAAACATGGGCCACATGTAACGAGCCGCGTTGGGAATAGGTCAGCCACACCAACCAATCCGTAGCAACACTGCAGCCCGGAGACATTGGCCACAAGTGACGAGGCTGGTGTGCCTGGAAGACAAGACAGTGGGGTATTTCCCCTTATTTTTTATGCCAATCTCTTACTTTTTGATGTTCCTGTCGTCTTATTGGTGGTCAACTCTGCGCAAGGAGACAATCACAGTCAGGAGTGTTCACAGATGTGTCGTGGTAACACTCGCCATATCCCCGAAGTCAGGACCCCAAGGCAGTTTGCACGGGACTGAAAATTCAGAAGGTAGAGTCAGCTACAGCCTGCGATTATTCAGTGGGGTTCATGCTCACCAAAAGAACAGTCTGCAAAAGGGTGAGGCACTTCTTGCAACACTAACAACTTGATGCCTTTATAATTGAGTGTGCCATAGGCCACTATGTTGGCTTGCTCCAAAACAGATATTTGACGGTAAAAAATTGAGATTGTTTCGCCGTCCCAGGTCGTGGGTAGGGACCGCTGAATTCCCCAATTGCTGTCGAAAGGAGGTCAACCCCATACGGATCTAATTAAGACTAGGTTTTTTAAATCGGTTATTTGATTTATTAGTACCCTATTCCCACCTCAAATGCCCAAGCCCTTTCTATATAAGGATTGTATACCCTGGTCAGCTTGTTCGCCTTTAAGTCGATGCAAGTTTCTTGTTTGAAAGCCACCGATGTCGGTGATAATGCCCAAATTCGTTGTGGTAGCCTGTTCCACAATGCAGCGTACTTGTTGATGAAAACGTTTGACTAAGTGCAAGCTTGGGCAAAGGGACAGAAACCAAAAACTCATTGTTACGTAAGGTATAATTAGAAAGGGTTCTCACCGGCTGTGCTAAACTGCATATTTTATTCTTTAGGATATTGTGAAAGAATAGAAGATTATTTCTTAGGCGGCGCAGCAGTAAGGGATCGATTTTTAGCAGATCACAACGTTCCGTGTGATTTGAGGGCAAAGAAAACCTAGGAGCCGTTTCGTGAATGCCTTTTGTACATTCTTAAACTCTATTTGGTCTGTCCGTCACACGTTGGAACAAATAATTGAACCGTATTCCGGAAGAGATCTGACATCGGACTTAAAAGTATTTAGTTCACTTTCTGGCAAAACAAAGGTTCGATGTATGAGCCCGAAAGTCGGAGAGCTTTAGCCACCTGAATGGCTGCTTGTTACGAAAATTCAAACGTACATGAATAGTGTAGACCCAAGTCAAGTACCTGAAGTTATTTGGTGAAATTTGCCGTTTATACCAAGTGCTTCATTGGTGACGACATTTATACGTAAAAATATTGCTTTTTTCGACGGAGAACTCATTTTCCAATCCTCACGGAGGGCAAGCAATGCCCTTGTAACGTCTTCTACGGTAGAGCCTAACGACTCGGGCTCAAAAACGTGCGCGATTTTGATTTCATCTACGAACAGCAAGAGAACCCCCTGTTGGAAAATGGTAAATACATCGTCTACGTACACTAGGAACGGTAGTGGTCCGAGTAAACTACCTTGTATCACACCACTAATTACTGGACTGGGTTTGGACGATTTTTCGCTTAAACTTACAATCTGGTCGGACTGATGAATAGGATGAAAACCAGGCGAGCAGCGGTTCCATGATTCCATACGTTTTGATCCTCTATAGTAACCGGACGTGGGATACTCGGTCGAACGCTTTGGTCATGTCCAAAAAGGTAGCGATCACCGCTTTATCAATATTGACAGCCCCTGTGACCAGATTGAGGGAATCTGTCATGCTTGTCGCACATGATCTGTTTTTCAGAAAACCATGATGACCGGCGTTGATTAGATTGTGTTTGAGAAGGTGAAGTGTCAGCCTTTCCTCGAGCACTCTTTCCATGGTTCTGGACACGACCGGGGTGAGGTTCACCGTCCGATAGTTAACTGGATCCGGAAGAGATCCTCTTTTGCGCATGGGTATGATAGTGGAAGTTTCCCATTGAAAAAGGAAAACACTGCATCTTAGTGAAAAATTGAATATGTTCGTCAGCAACATTAAAACGTCTCCGCCACCTCGACTGAAAATGGCCGGCGGTAATGCGTCCGTACTTGGTCTGTAGGACCGTCTTGTTTTTGCTACATGGGCTGAAACCTCATCGAAGTAGAACACTAAAGTTGAGAGAGCTACTGAAGTCACCCGATTTAGAAAGGGGATAGATGTGGCATCATCCTTCGTTGAGGAGGAAGCAAGGTAAGTGCTGGAAGCCTCCACAATCAATAGAGGGTCACCCAAGTAATAATTGTTATGGTTCAAATATGGGATGGCTTGGGTAGGTTGCTTGTTTCTGACCTTCATCAGCAAGGCCAGTGCTTCTACCTTGCTTAGGTGGCTTAAGGCATCTAGTTTCTGTTTTTTCTTAGAAGAATCCAAAAGCAATTTAATCGTTTTGGATATAAGTATTATTTGGAGATACAACGAGAAGTCCCTCTTTTTAGTGAAACTTCGTTGAAGTCTGGCTAGGTTACCGTTAAGGCGATCTAGAGAGTTCAGCTGTTTGGGCATGGTGGACCCTGAGGCTGGAGTGATTTTGTCGAAACAGCAATGAAGATTAGAATACAGTTTGGAAGCCGCTATCCCTAGGTCATTAAATAAAATGGATTCGTCTC
Source organism: Fasciola hepatica (assembly GCA_948099385.1). NCBI lineage: Eukaryota > Metazoa > Platyhelminthes > Trematoda > Plagiorchiida > Fasciolidae > Fasciola > Fasciola hepatica. Next base: position 1,116,986 of record CANUEZ040000131.1, read on the forward strand.
AGTTTAAAGAACGGATAAAAGAGGGTAGACTATTCCAGCAAGCTCTATGGTATTGCCTATTTGTGATCAGAAGGTGTGTTTCTGCTGACTTATCGGAGTGAGGCTAGGGTGCAGTAAAAATGCAGGATACCGTCTTATGGTCACTACCGGTGAAGCGACTCAAGATCTGGGTATCCAAACTCTTGATACCGATAGTGAACATAAGGTCTAATGTATTTACCCCTCGAGTGGGGGATAAAGCAGGCTGTACCCTGTTATCTACATGGATACACGAAAAGAAAATCATGGAGTTTTGGGGGCAATTTCATAGAATGCCAGCATATTTCGGGCAAATTGAGATCAACAGCTAGGATTTTGGCGGTTAAGGGGAGGTTAGAGACACAGATGAATGCGTCTATTATTGCTGTCAACGCTCGCAAGTCCTGGGTCGGAAGACGGTAGAGACATCCTACAAGAAGTGGTTGTTGATCTCCTTTGATGGTGAGCCGGAGTGAATCCCGAATGTTGCCAGGAATAAGATGATAAAATATACTCGCCCTGAATATATGTCCGGTATAAATGATGCAGCGGACTCTGTGTTGGTGAGATCTGCTGTTGGCTGTGGCTTGGTAGCCGGGTATGGATACGTGGTTTAATGGGATGTGATCCGTCAGCCACGTCTCGGTAACTAGTAGGGTATCGGGGTGTAGGCCTAATGCCAGCTCTCTAAGTGAGGGCAATTTGTTTTTGGTTGGAGGGCGGACGTTAAGTAGTAAGAGAGACAAGATAGAGCCGTGACTTCATTGGGATTTCATGATGAAGGATCGCCGTATGAGGCTTGGCTAACGGTGGGCAGTCGAAGCTCGGCCCACTTTACCCGCATTTCTGATGAAGAATTTGTGCCCGTTACCAGAAGAGCTGCTGAGCTTTCAAGATGGGCATAACCCAAGGAACGGTTAGGGAGTTCTACTTGAAATGGCCGAATCCCGGATGGGGGTAGGTGAGGCGCAGAAGGAGCTGGGGGGCGATAGTGGTGGTGAGGACTTAGGGTCATTTGGTGCATTTGTCAGGAGCTTGCTGCTGCATGAGGATTGTGGCTGAGTGAAGCATAAGGATGAAAAGCGGGAGCGGTCCGGGGGCCGAGTGGAAGTTGAAGCTTGCGCCAAGGTTGGGGACTGCACAGAGGTAGTCCACGGAAGGGGGAGGTGGGAGACCAGGAATATTAGGCAGGAAGGGTTGAACCTGGCGATGATATGGGTCCTGGAGGACCACCGCGCGGGTGAAATTGAATACCCCGTTTGGAGAGGTATAGAGCACGGAGGCGGAGGCATGTTGGGCCAGAGGTGGAAAGAAAGGTCTGCCGGGCACCATATTTGGTATCTCGGCAACCTGAAATATCCGTAAAGACATACATGTTAGTGCCCAACACGAGTCGAAATCCGGCCACTGGGTCTCTGGGGAGGCTTGATACTGGGTGGAGTTGGGTATGGGTCGGGCTCTATTGTGAGTTTTCTGATAATTCTAAAGCAGCTCGAGTGGGCTGGGTGCTTGTATCTTTATGCTAGTGCCTGCTGTAGGCCCAGAGTCTGCACAGTTGGGTTCAGGTTTGTGGGCGGATCGGTGTGGTTGCCGCCGGGGGCTCACAGGTGTTCGACTAATGCTTTCCGGTTTCACTTTGAATCACATGGTAGGGAGGCTCTGGCGGTGAAGCCTAACACTATCTGACGGGCCGGAATAGGTCTCGCATTTGCACTGTTTGTTGGTTCGGTAAGATTCGTGGAAGAATTGGGAGATATATTAATGGCAGGTGGGACAGGCTGTTGGGCCCAACCGGATGGGGTAGTGGGAGTAGAGGTAGCCTGCTTTCTAAGGACCCACTTACTTGATGGGGGTATGGTCGGTGATGGAGAGGTCCCTAATGCCCGATCTACAGTGCCATTGTTAGGAGTAGGTAGGGCAGATGCTCTGCGAGTGGGGGGTCGAAGCTGCATCTAGAGGTAACTGTCGTCCACTGGACGTTGCCTGGGGGTCCAACAGAGGTGATCTGTCGAGGTCGACAGGCACCTGAATTGGTGCGGAGCGTGCCGGGTTGATGGATGATGATTGCTTGACCGGGGCTGGTCTCCGCCGAGGGCCGGTTTGTGGGGTACCCGTGAGAGATACTGGTTGGATGGATGCAATTGGCGCCTCTCTTTGAAGAGGACGTCAGTCGTTTGTAGACCTCTTGAACACGATTTGTGATGGCACTGCCCACGAAGTGTCACAGGGACGAATGGTCCCGAGCTCCAGCATATCTTGAAGTTTTTTGCGCGAAACAGCGAATTTGTAGGGAAGCTGTCGGCATGTGCGGAAAATTGCAGGGGGATCCGTCGTGTGGGTGGGGCGCCTGACGTTAGAGTGCACTGCAGGTGAGTGGCTCACCGGCCTGGTGAGTGATGGTAAGTAGGCCGAAACATTAATGAAGCTTTTATTAGCTTCAGGTGCCAGGGGTGCGGGGCGGATAATTTTGTCTACACACAGTGGTCCGGCGCCAGAAAGGCGAGTCGCGAAGTCGGTTGACTTGCAGGTACAAGTGTGATGATAGATTGAATTAGTGCAAAACATCCAATCCCATGTTCGGTTGAGGGATGTCGGCAATGATGAATGAATATCGGAAGGGGCGATGCAAACCAAGGTCTAACGTGAGGGACTGGTTCCGTACGTGCATATACGTGGGCCCTTAGTGACTTGAAGCTGCAGGGCTTTCGGGTGGTCACTATAAGAGTAATTTGGCGGAATGACTCTGATCTCTGCCCCAGTATCAATCTGAAATTGGCGAGTCAAAACAACGTTCTTGGAAAAGAGAGGACGGCAGGGTTCTGAATTACCAACGAGCAGTACCTTACTTATTTGTCAGCTGAGACGTTTTCCTGTTCGTTACGAAGTGTGCACTGCAAAATGCACTTCCGTGCATACTGACGGTACTGGTGATGAATGCCGAGGAGGTCGACGTGACGACTGGGCAGAGCTAACCTCCGTAAGGAGTGCACCAGACAATGTGTCCAGACGAGCTAAATTGGCTTTTTCGCCAGTTGTGGATGAGTTGCTGAGCTGATTCAGGGACAGGGAGGCGGCTTTCATGAAGCGGTCAGTCCCAGCTGACGTCCTATCTAGAGGAGCGTCATCTGTGAGCGTTGCCAAATCACAGTGAGCTGGCTGTGGTAATAGCGGCAACCAAAGCTGTTGCAACAATACCTCCCCGATGAGATTGCCTCGGGCTATCCGACGCATTTGGAGCAAAATCTTTGAAGGCCTTCGATTGCCGAGTGCTGTTCCGCTCACTAAATGTTCAACCCGTTTCTCATGAAAAACACCTGCGTGATCTAGAACCTTCTCAAACAGAACTTCATAGGGAGTTTGAGCAGGCGGTTGGGAGGTTACGTCAGATGCAGTTTTATAAAGTTTCTAGGAGTTTAGTAGAAAGGTATACAAACGTTTGCTGCTGGGGATTAATCCTGGCAGCTCTGGATTGTGCCTCTGAGAGCACCAGTTACTAGGTTATTAGGCAAAAACGGTGGCACTTTAGGGGCTGCACACCCATGTTTCTGACCTGATGGAGTGGGGAGGTCCATGCTGATAGTGTCTAGTGGTACAACGTTGCCATTCGTCAAGCTGACTTTATGCGTGCAACCTGGGTGAAATGGTTGAAACATAAGAAGTGATTTCAGAGTAATTAAGGAAGACATCCCCCTTATCGTGGAGAATTTTGTTTGAATTTGGAAGTTTTCCTACATGTGGGGTTAAGCGGGGTTGCCTCCATTGACTGCTGTAGGTGAAGGCGAGGGCTGTGCTGGTGTGGCGGTGACAGAGGCGGTAATATTCTTCGCAATAAAAACCGTCACATACTCTCGGAAACTGCCCCAGTATGTGCGAAGTGAGTTGAATCGATTGTTTAATCTGGGAGAAGCTACGATAATGCCTTAAGTTTCAAAACAGACGGTTAGAATAGCCTCAACTATGTTCCTACTGCTAAGCAAAAAAGGTTGTGAGGGCTTGTAGCCCATTACTGGTTGACGGTGATGTTTCTCGGCTGATACCATCACTTCAACTAACCTGCAAGAGGAAAGCTTGGTACCACGAGCCGTGTATTCGGTCAACAGGGAACTGCAATATTAACAACAATATAGGTATAAATACCCATATGGAACGCAATGTATCCATCCGTACATATGTTCGTCGGCTATGTATTTACGTATATGCCTACCCATGTACACTTTTACTTAAAAGTATAGAGCTAAGTCTGTACATTCGGGAGTACAAAAAGATATGTGGATGTATATTATAATATATGCTTAGCGAAACGATTCCAGCTTTTCATTCATATAATGAAGTCTGCTGCACAAGCCCACATTTGGCTGCACAACTACCCAATCGGCCAGATCAGGACAGTTCAGATCACAGGACTTTAGGCTCGAGCGAAAAAGCATTCCAGACTCCTGCTGTAGTGAGCTTTGAGATGAATCCCACCGGGCTGCCATCTCTGTGTTTGCCTTGTGTTTCTGTAGTTTACTCTGTAAGTGGAACAGGATTCACACTCAATTCGCTGTCTGGGGCGAAGCAGTCCCTCGGCTAAGAATCGGGTCCTCTTCAAAGTCCAGCTCTCCTCAACTATGGTACACATACAGGCAGTGCTTGGATAAAGCTTTATTGGAGGCACTTTGGGGAATAAGGAGAATATGGTGGGGGATGGTGAAGAGAGTCACAGGCAAACACAATTCAGGTGAAGAGTGGTGATGGAAGAGGTAAGGGTGTAACTTCCAGTATTGATATTTAATGATGTATATTGAAATGCAATCAGGAAACCCGTGAAGCCAGCAAAGATCTAACCCTGCAAAAAGCCTGCCACAGACGTGGCGGACACCACGTCAGACGGCATTGCGTTCCACTGGGTTGACAACGCTTCAAGCAAAGAAACTTCCCCTTATATTTTTAATACTCAGTTGGATGAGCTTAAGCTCGGTTCCCCGTAGGGTGGAGTCCCGTGGCGGCACCAACTACGGCTCAGTTGGGATGGATAGTTCTGGAATTTGTCTAAAGGCTTCTGTTAGGTCCGCTATGAGTCTCTTACCTCTCACGGAGAACCGTTCTAGCGCCCGTAACCTCTCCGTGTGTGTTTTGCCCCTGCGTCCTAGGACCAGTCTAGTGACGTATCGCTGCACTTCCCTATGTACAGTGGTGTCTCGGCCGAGGCCCAACCTTGGACACAGCATTCCAGGTGTGGCCTAACTGGGGTTATGTAGAAAGGTGACTACACATAAACTCCTGTGGAAGCAACAGTGAGCAGCATTTGGAGGAGCTCCTGGTGCACCCCGGTTGCGGCAGCCAGACACTGCGGAGATGGTTGGAAGTGGTGGTTCATCACGACTCCAGGTTCAGTGATGACTGTGACTTCTGTTACCTTTTGTGGGTTGCGCGGGTCTAGGTGTACTGATTCTACCCTGATGTTCTGGGTGAGATGCCTACGTTTACCTACGTTTGAACGGCAATCGCCACTGGGTGGTCAAGCGCTGAATTTCATCCAAGCCCCCATGCAGTGATGCGGTTTCAAGTTTACTAGTCAGCTTTGGATTTTCCGCGAATAGGTGGTCTCGGTTTTGCATACCGTTCAATAGGTCGCTTATTCAAATCAAATCAGATGAGGGCCCGGGACTGACCCCTGAGAGACCGCATTGGTAGCCGTGGCCCTGTTTGGCTAGCTTCTTTGCACTCCAGCGTAATACTTTCTGTTTGTGAGGTTTGCCCGGGTCCATTCCAGCCCCTGGGACTCTATACCCAGCTCTTCCATTCCGCGCTACAAAAGTCTGTGGTTCACGGAGTAAATAGCTTTTTGGAGGTCCGAATAGCAGACCTTGACCCATTAACCCCTGTTAAACCTGGCCTTTACCTCGCCCATGAAAGACAGCGAGTTGGAGAAGCACGACCTACTTTGGACGAACCCTTGTTGTCTGTTAGAAAATATCCAATTTTTCGTCAGGCGACCGGCCTTGCCATATCTAACCAGCCCCTTCATTATTTTTAGTGGCACAGGTAGCAAGCTAACCGGTAGATAATTTCGTGCTATTCAGCGCTCAAGTCTCATACTGACCGTAGCTTCGACTGTTATCTGATTTTGGACGAAGCAATCCCTACTCAATGATGTACTTTTAGCTAGTCCCTCCGTGGCTGATAAGGACCTTTGCCTGCTTGGGGATTTCGCAAACACTTATGACTCTGAGGTTATTGAATAGTAGGTAAAAGTTGTCTGTGTTGATCAAATGATGGTAAATGTCTTTCAATTCATTGGTCGATCCGCCCGTAAATTTGGTTGTCGCAGTTGTTATATATAAACTAATGCGCAGGCCCCGCGGTTCTGAGGCAGCCTGCGCAGTGCGGTTGTCGCGGCCACCTTCACTTCGTGGCTTTCACGACTGGCTCGGGTTTCGGCGTTAGCAATAAACGGACCATAGATTTCGCAAGAAAATGAGTCCTCCATAAACCGTTCCTGCATGCGTTTGACACTTTTCCAATGCTATTTTGGGAAAGCCATCTGTGCTTGCAATAACTGGTTGGAAAACTGATGACCATGGATAGGAACACTCGAAAAAGGCTTAGGAGGCTACCAATTTGTGATTCTTACAGAGGAGTGTTGCATTTTTGCGGGTGCACTCATTATCGTTCACCGGGAACTTTGGCACGGGGGTCTTTTTTCACGTACACAGCAAAGGCCATTGTGGTGAGACATAAACAGCGTGACCCCTGATGAACGTAGTCGGGAAAGCATGTTCACTTTATAACGGGTAGTGAAGTGCTCCATTTACTAAGTAGAGGCCGCTGGGTTAGTCGTGCTAATGGTTACCGCGAGACTTCAGTGGTTGCACTTTACTGCTCTTACTGCCAGGTTATAACTTGATCTGGAGAATGGCCTATGTAACCGGCAACAAGCCGAAAGCTCTGACGAATGCCAAAAGACGGCAAAAGTGGGTGCAATGGGTAAAGAACGTTTGTATTGAAACAATGTCGCTCACGTTACCGTTTGGGAGCGATGACAAAGACGAAACTAGCTAAGGGAGCTAAACGTTCAACCGTCCGCGAGCGAAGCAGTCAAAAACGTGTTCTTTAATTGTCCCTACGGTAAGCAGACAAACAACGCACAGCCCTGTGGCATCGAACAACATATAAATTGCTTGGAGCTAAGTTCTAATTGGATATGCTCGTTTTAAACAATTTCTCGCTCATGAATTTACACATTCGAACCCACTGGCCTACAGGTCGTCCTAACAATTCTCCCCCAGGAGGAAAATATCAAAGTGACCTTCCGATCTATTTGAGGGCGTACCGCATGAAGGTCCCCGTTAACATCGTCAGTCTGATGTGGCATCGGTAGCCTGGGGGACCAAGTAATGATTCCACAATCCACTCGTGCCGCCGGTACGGAATAACTAAGATGTGCATGGGCCCAGTGATCATCTACGAAGCCCTCACCTAGGTGTCGCAGAAAAAAATATATGTTTAGCCTACGAAATGATCTAACGGGACTTTCCGGGGTCTTCTGCTTCCACCAAGGCGGTACTTGAAATGAAAGGGTAAAATAAAACGTGTGGGCAAACGGCGATGGATGAAAATGAAATGACAGGAGACTACCCCGTTAAGTCGGTATGAAGCTAGAGCGTTAGTGCGTACGAAATGTTTTTCTAGTTCCCAGAGTGGTTTTTAAACCGCCAAACAGAGCAAGCGACTTTGAGCGGGAATGAAAACTGACCGCCATCTAACGTATGCTTTAGACAATATACATGACGGATAGATCTCGCTGTTTGCAGCTGCTCCACGGTTTCGGGCTGCTCTGGTTGGGGTTCGAGGGGGTCTTCTTGACGGATGAAGGAACCGTCGGAACACCATAGTTGAGCAGTGTCTCCGCTTATAGAATGCTTTCAAGCTTCTCAGCCTTAGGCCGTCGACAGATATAGTTTCATGTTTGTATTCTTCAACCTTCGATCTTCATATAAAGGGGCAGTGGATGGTCATCCAGTGTGAGCTTCATCGCGTCATACTCCATCGACTCAGCAAGGTGTTGGTGCTCCGCCAGTAATCCCCCAGAGTCTCATCTACTTTCCTCTTGGACAGGGTCTTGGTTTCCTCTTCCACCCCTTTGGAAGATAGAGCTTCCCAGAGATTGGTCACTCTACCTGACAATCGATAGACGGCCGGTGGGCCGGTGGAACAAACCTTACAAAGCCTCAGTGCGTGTCCCCTCGTACGACCCTTTTTCCTGAGAGGGAATTCCGACTGCAGGTCCCGGCCCAAATCACCACGGGTTATTCGCCCGGTACGGATAAAGTCGCCTCAAAGAAGCCTATGGGCGATGGGAAACGACCTGGTGACTTACAGACGCTCCCGATATCCGGACCCACATCGTCCGGCCACGAGGGCTGTGGCAGCACGTTGCACTCCTTACGGTTTAGCTACCTCCTCCGCCGTGCAGGGGTAGAGAGCGGGGCCGCCGTATTCCAGGAGAGGATGGACATGTTAGGTGTACAGCCGTCGGAAGTTGTCCAGGGGTAGAGGTCCGAATGGACGGCTTATTGGACCAAGTATCCTCTACTCTGGGGTGCAGGATCTCTTATCGTGTGCTTTTGTATTCAGATTGTTGACGACCACAACTCCGAAGTCTTTTCCTTCTTGGGAGTGATGAAATACTCTACTTTCAAGGCTGTAGCCGGCGGAAGCATGTTTGAGGCTACCAAGCTCCTTGCTTGCACGCTTTCCCGCGTTTATGGATAGACCCCAGGTGGTCGACCAGTCGACTAGGGCAGGGGGATCCTCCTGCAGTATCTCAGGATCCACTACCGATCAGAAACTTTGCAAGATCTTCAGTTCGTTGGTGTACATAAAGCACTGGGATGGAAGGGTCTGTGGTGCGTCGTTCACAAGCATTGGAAACGACTGGGGTCCTAGTTCGGAGCCTTGCGGCTCTTTTCTTTTGATTAGATACCACGAGGCCTGGGACTGTGCAAATCTCACGGAAAAGGTTTGTTCGGCAAAGAAGCGCTGAACCCGTTGGGGCTTGTGCCCGAAGGTGCCGATAGCCAGAATTTCCAGCAACAGCTTTTAGTGAGGAACTTTGTCAAACGCCTCACTCAAGTCCACGAAGATATATCCCTCGACCTTGGATTTCAACCTAATCTAATGAGCAGCCAACAGGTTTGACGGATGTGATCTGTTTCTCCAAAGCGCGTGCTGCTGTGAGCGTATCAATTAAAAGCTCTCCAGATGTTCACTTGTTCGAGAAACCACTAGCTTTGCGATGACCTTTCTAGCTACGAAAGTGAAACAGACCGGGCGGTAGTAGACCAAGGTGGATTTTGTCCAACCCTTGAACGGCCGAATAAACGCTGCTTTTGACTGCCCCCACTTGATTCCGGAACATGCTGGCATAAGGCCAGTTCTTGGACCGCTGTCAGCAACTTCCAGGAGAAAGGATCTGCCCCGGCCGCTGTCCCGCCTGATGTCCAATCAGTTTGCGGTGCACTGAAAAGACCCGGGATTCAGCTGTGGCCATTGCAGTCTCACCTCCTCAATAAATTCATCTTATCTGGAGGGTCGGCAGCAGGTGTCCGATAGGTAACTCCAAGGGTCCAAGAGCCTAAGGTTGTAGGATTGACGTGGCATCAGACGGCTTGTCCGAATTTTTGTTTGATTAGACAAACAGTGCGGCGCCTCCACCCGACCGGATAGAGTTTCCAATGACTCGGAATACGAGGAAGCAGGAGGGGGAAACCTCAGAGTTTGGGACACTATTACTCAGCCGGGTCTCCCTCAATACTATCATAGCACGTGAGTTTGATTTCAACGAGTCCTTGATGTCATCTTTCTTATCCATCAGACCACGGAGGTTCGATAACAGGCGCCGTCTTGGCTTGCTACCATCTCCGCGTGTTCAGTGCATCTCAGCTTGGGAGGACTTATAGTGATCCTAGCGTAGGCTGCTCCCACCGCAAGTGAGAGAGCCTTTTATGCACCCTAAAATCCCAACTAACCAAGCCCTTTTCTCCTTGTTCTATACACTCACGCCATGCAGTCAGTGCATTTCTGTGATATTATGATGAGCCTCAGGATCCAGATCTCGGTGCAGCCACAGTGGCTCGCCGTTTAGCCGGTAGGATTTTCTTAACACAGAATTCACGGCCTCCCCAGAGCCCTGCACTAATTTCAGCAGTGAGGACTCGGAATACCGATTTTACCCGTAACGTGTCCACAGTATGCTCTTCCCCTGGGACAAGAAGTTTTGTTAGCATACTTCGGAGACTCACGATATCGTGGCCCGAATTCGCCTCAAAAAAGTTCATTATTAGAAAACACTGCTTCCGCCTTTGCGGCGCTCTTCGTGGACTATCCGCTGTTGATATCCAGTCTAACTTGCTTTCACCCACGGCGGTGTTCCTTTGGTTGGGTACTGTACCTATGACGCCATTCTGAGCTTGCTGGGCCACGTCAGTGTTAACTGGGTCCGCATTGTAATGGGTAGGCTTGGGCAGCTTTTGCTGGCAGTGGTGGAATTTTGTTCCACTTGGCCCAGTGGTGGATGTGGATGTCATCTTCGCATAAGAAACTCAGTGAGGAATAGATGCCTGGGCGGAAAAATTCCCTTCTACCGGCGATAATGACTGTGAGAGTGATGACATTAGTGAAAAAGACCATGAGGATGCTGTTGATTCGGCTGCCACTGATGGTGATAAACCGGTTGGTGGTGTTAGTGCTGTTGCTGATGTAAACGATGACTCTGTTGTTTGTGCAACGGGAAATGCCAGCCTCGCTAACTGCTGTGTTGGACACACAGGAGTTGATTCCTAAGTGAGTTAGACGCTCATTACTTTGAGAAACTTCATACGGCGTTTGTCCAGGCCTTCCTAAAGATCACCTCTTATTTTGTAACATTCACACCCATCACACTGAAGAGTTCTGTTGCGTGTAATAGCAGCCTTTGGTTAAACTAGACACACGGATACAACATTTTTGACTATTTTGAAGGTATTATGGTTGAACGATAGCCCACAGATTGACACTAACACGGGAAATGCAATTCCAAGTTGTAATGCTCTTGGGGTCCGTGGGTCTGCACAGATCGGTACATTTGGTCACTGCACAATGTCAGTCACAATTGAAGAGAAAGCTCGGGGACAAATGATCTTATGCTGACACGAGGCAACACAGCGATCGATGCAGACCAAAACCGGATGCGAGGGTTCGGTGCCTTTTTGGGGGTACTTATACGGTTCAGGAAGAAGTCAAGGCCACACTTCCAAAGGGTGGGTCACACTTTCTTTGTCAGTGTTCTCGCTTGCGGGGGCGACCAGAATGGAATTCGAATGTGAAGCAGAAGGGGGGAAAGAATAATAGAGTGACAACAATCCAACACACAATTATCACTGTGGAAGACTTGCCGGTGTGTCACAGTCCTCACCAGTTCATTTTCGGTCATCGAGATCAACTCGAAGGCTTTGCCCGAGCACCTTATGTGGACCTCCACAAGGCTTTAGTAGAGATGTTTCAAAGCTATCTACGCGCAAGAATACGCAGCCGCAAGTGGAAGGTTCTGCTGGAAATTGACTCGACGGAGAATGTGCTCGAGGAGAATGCATTTGCAAACGGCGCGTCTGCACAGTCAACCTTTGAACTTATGAAGCACAACAGTCCTCAATCAAGAGACCTATGGTAAAGTAATCCCCGGGTAACCGAAGGGTTTGACTGGAAGCTAATTCCGCGGTGGAAGCGGAAACAGCAAGTTTATAAGCGGAACGCAAACCTAAGAGAACAATTGGAGGCGCCTGTACTTCGTTAGACATTTCAGCAGCGATGGGCGAAGCTTTGAGCTGTCGATGAACATGCCCAACCGTACCGCCGGCAGCTGGGTGATATGCTATCTTACTAAAAGGGCGACAGCCTAACAAACGCAACGTTTTCGCAAACAGGTGTGACCCATACTGCGCCGCGATCAGTAGTAATATTAATAATAATGATGGTATATTTCTTGGACGTGGTCATGACACGCGCGCAAGGCATGCTCAGTGAATAGAGCGATTCACAGCAATGCGGGATAATCACAGCTTTGAAGTTCAAGGTTCACACATTTGCAGTTATAGAACAATGAGCTTGGACCGTGTTTAAGTGAACTTAAGTGGAGAGGTTCGGCGTGGCCATTGCGAACTGTTTTCGACTTCGGGACGGAGGTATAAACCAAAAACCCAGCCGGGGGGAATAGCTACTTTTGGCGAATCTTTCAAATACGCGCGATAACCGATACTCATTTCGGTGAATTATACAGCCAACGGTAACTACACCGTCATGAATACAGAAAAAAATTAAAGTTCCCTTTCGAAAAACCCCGAAAATCATTTTCAAAATCTGAAAAACTCTCCTGCTTATCGCGAGCTAAGCCAGAAAGTACCGCAGAACCATCAACCGAGGCCGCGCCCGCAGCACCAACAGCCATCGCGGTCAATGACGGTGGTTACCTCGATCACAACGGATATATACCCTGTTGGCACGCTTTCAGACAAAAGTCGCACCATAACACTTCACGTCAATAGCATTTTCTGCGGGCACCGATTCATCTGTTCCAACCCTTTCACATATAACAGTCCCACAATTTCAGTCGGGCTATATTAAAGCCCGTATGTTTAGACACTATCCGGGACGAAGGCGATATGGTTAGCCGGATGGACGTGGGAATGCGGATAAAAGCGGTACTGAAGAAGGTTAAGGGTGCGTTGTTTGCAAGAACCCATTAAACAACTGGCGTAGGACATCGCAACATGAACGGGGAGTTGAGGCAGGAATAATGCGCAACTTGCCTCATGGGTGTAGATAACTGCCTACGACGGATCCGGTAGTCCAGAATAGACCACGGCGATTTATGGAATTTGGTGTGCAGTCGATGAACATAAAAAGAGAACGGCAGAGTGGAGGAGATTCAAAGAAGAGTCGGGAAGTGTAGGAGGAGACGCGGTATGGCACCAACCGGATGTTTGAGGAATCGACGTCGAAAAACTGGTTGAGTGTTACCAAAGGAAAATTAATAACGTAGTTAACATGGTACAGCCGGAGATGACCGCAGGGTATGGAGAGGCATGCTCCTTCATTGGATAACTCGTTGTGGAGGGAGCCTGTGATACAAGTACCAGTGAGTCGAATGGGATAGTCAAATTGGCTTTCCTGCATGGGTAATTCCGATAATATATGGAAAATCACGTGGAGGCAGAAACCTTCACCAGGAACGCAGTGTGCTTTTAAGGAGCTTGAATGGCAAATGGACACAGAGCGGGGATTTTCAACGAGAAGCAGTCGAGGAAACACTCTGTTGGAGACAAACGCTGCTGAAGCCACCAATCGAATATGCACAGGTGGTGAAGAGAAAGGAAGAGAGCGGTGACTAGGAGAGGCCAGATCCAAAGGAACACGGGGAGTTGAAAGAATGTGAGGATGAGATTTTTCCGCATACGTGATAAAAGAAAGAATAACCAACTGGTTGGTATTTTGTTTCACAAAGACTTTGATTGCTGTTGGCAGAAGGCAGTGCATGATGAGGGTAGCCGTCAAAAGGGGCTAAGCTGAAGAAATAGGGAAAGTATGCACGGAATGCAACGGCGAGGGCCAGACTCTGGTCAATATTTTCAATACTGTAACGCAGAAAGAGCTGAACTGCTTGTGTGGAGTACAGTAAATGGATGCCGATGGGGTGTGGGGTGATGGGTAACGTCATGAATCCGTCCTGCGGTCCGGTGAGACTATCATGATTCATTGTAATCCTGTTTATGGGATCGTGATCACCGGTCAGCCATTTAAGGTGCTCCATATAAAGAGTCATCAGTTTTGAGTATAGGTTTACTCATGGTCAATCCGATCGATCAAATCGTTTGGTCCTTTACGTGATCCAAGGGTAACGTCGATTGGGTTGCTAAGCTACCCAGGTCCAGTGTGTTCTGAAAGAAAGGAGAAATGCGGCAGTCTGAGGATTGTTCCACCTGTGGGTTATGATTAACGGCTTAACGGAAGTAAGTGTGATAATGCTACTTGATGGCCAGTGGGCCGATCTACGAGAAGTTATTGGGCGGAGACTGTTAGTCTCGTAGGGTAGTTGGTTGATGACGGAGATACTAAGCGCTTGCTTAGCCAGAGGGCAAAATGGTGAGGCTTACAGTTGGTAGAAGAGTAAGGGGGCCCAGTTGAGGATCAAAAACAAAACTGCAGAAGAGGGTGGGGTCAGAAATAGGAATGGGAAAGAGGAAACACTGCAGTCAGGATGTTGGCCCGGCTGCAGGTGAGGACGGAGAAATTGTAAAAAGAAAAGGAAATGCTCAGAGCTGAGTTGAGGCCTTCTTGTGTGAATGCGAACGTGCTGGTTTTCCGTGGGGTCACGAGTAACCAGATGATTACGCTCGCTGGGTGGAATGGGATCCCAAAGTACCACGAGCAAATACGCTGATCGGTGAGTATTGGTTAATAAAGGATGGTAATCTGCATGGCAAGACCCGAGTTTACGGAGAGGGGCAAGAAAAAGAACGATGAGACCACTGAGTTATAGCCTGGGACAAGAGAATTAAGTGAAGGTGGGCGCCTATCATTAAAGGAATAACAGTTTATTGAGGGAATTGGTGTCAGAAAGAATTTTGGTTTTTTAACTGGGTCAGCATGATAGCAGACAAATCATCGCTGACTTTGGACAACATTTTTAGAGCTTGGGCTTGAGAACACAGAAAAAGTGAAGTTGCGGATGTTAATTTATAAAAGTTCAAAGATTACGTTCCTCGTTCCGACAACCAAAACGGGCGAGGCTTTGCCCATAGCTGTTAATCGTAAGTGTTTCAATGCCGGGGTGTCTTCAGAGCAGAGTTTGCATGAGGTAACTATTCACACCGTGTATCGACTACTGCAATAAACATCAACAAGCTGGTCAAGGATTTTGCAGGAAACCCAAAAGGGTTGGAGCCGAGTAAGACGGGGTCGGCAAGCATATGTGGAGAGCTCAAAAGGCTTGCTATCACTTCGCACTGGTCTAGACATAAAGAACTGCAAGTTAACTCGAAAGCTTGGGATTTCCCATATGCAGGGTCGGGTCTAGGCTGCTATCAGTAATCCATCTGTAATAAAGGGGGTAGAGAGCATTAGCCCAAGACCTTCCCAGCCAGAAGTGTATTTTTTCGTCTTTTTCATAGAGGAGAGGGAGAGCGAATTTACGCCGTAGGGTAAACTTCCCATTTCTCCTCGACCCGCCTTTCTTTACACGTGACCCATTTGGTCCGAGACTGATAGGGATGGCTGTTTTCCCTTACTGTGAGACCGCCACAGACCAGAGGCCATAACATTTGGGGGTGTTGCTGCCACAAGCTGTTAAAAGACACGATGGACCGATCAAACAGATAATGGCAGCATTCCTGAGGCTACCACTTGCCCTTGCCAATGGCAGAGTCGGATGGGTTCAGCATATATGTGAGCCATCTGGTGAAGGCATTGTCGATTTTGATATGCAAGGTAACTTTGCGGGCACGACGCAGGTGGTGGGAAGGTATCACCACTGGCTTTGCAGGGGTTGACCGCTAGCCGGTGTCTTGGCAACGGGTGAAAAGGGCAGATAAGCCAACGATTTTCGGCCGAAAGTAACACACCGAATGTGAGAACTGATGAATTGTGAAGATCACAGGAATCAGTGTACCGAAAACTGATAAATAAGGGGGAGAGTGGTTTCGGTCGAAAATTGGTTGTAGGTCCGGATAAAACAACTTCTTGATCGGTCGCGGGTGAGTGCCGTGCAGAAAAATAGGGGTTTGTATGAGGGGCAGGTTGACGGTGGAGAACTATCTTAAAAGCCTGAGCCCCAGGCATAATAGTGAGTCAAAGTCAGGTGGAGTCTAGCGGGTGAATATTGTCTTGACGGAGCATTGAACAGGATTTATAACTTTGAATCAGGTCTCCGTAGGCAAAATTAGAGCGTATTATAGCAACGTCTAGTGAGGGGAAGAAGAAGAGTAAGTAGATGAATGTCAAGGAGCAAGTTAATAATAGCCATACCATGACTACGGGAAAGCGATGAGGGGATGGAAGGAACTGAAAAATTATTTGTTTGCCAGATTCAGCAAAACAGATAAAGGTGGAACAGAATTACCGGACTGAAGACAAAACCATTCCATAAGAAATCGTAGAACAAAAGGATCTAAAATTTACAGAATGGACAGAGAAGAAAAAGGGAAAGAAATTGCCGCCATGACCGAGGCTTGAGTCCAGTTAGTGCGGCACTCCAGAGAAAGTTCATCGACTGTGTATCACCAAGAACTGAGCTGATAAATCTTGCCGTATATCACTGATAACTGTACTAAGCAGACTGGAATCGAAACTATACAAGATTTTGATGTCGTCCGCAAAGAGGTGGAGACTGCCTTGGCGAACGACACCGAAAACATCATTTATATATGTGAGGAAGAGTAGTGGGCCCAAAACGCTGCCTTGTATGACACCACTGGTAACAGGTTTGGGTTTGGAGACGGACCCAATAATTTGAACCAACTGATGAAGTTCGGAGAAATAAGAATCCAACAAACCGAGTAACCGGTCCGTGATGCCATATGATTTGGCCTGTGATAGGATCTGAGTGTGTGCGACCCGGTCGAAAGCCTTCTTCCTATCAAGCAGGATAATAATCTTGGACATGCCCCTGTCAGCGGCCCCCGTGACTGAGTTCAAGAAATTAACTTGACAAGTAGAGCACAAAAGGTTTTCCAGGAAACCGTGTTTATTCACATTGAGCAAGTTATTTGTTAAATAATGGGCCATTATCTTTTTCTTAATGAGCTTCTCCATGATTCTGGAGACAATCGGTGTACGATTGATAGGACGATAATTCTCAAGAACATGAACGGGGCCTTTATTTTGCAGGGGGATTATTGTAGAGTTTTCCCACTGAGCAGAGGACAAGCTAAAGTTCATAGACAGGTTTAATAAATTAGATAAAAGGATAGAGATGTGTGGACCCCCAGAGTAAAAGCAGCCGGAGGAATGCCGTCAGGACCTGGGTGGTAGGATGGTTTCATAGAGACTAGGAGTGGAGAAATGTCATTGGGGTGGAATGAAACTGTAGACGGTCTCACTGGGTAGGCATGCAGAGTGGACTCCAGGAGTGAGAAAACCGGCAGTCTAGGCTGAAGTGAAAAATGTGTTGAAAGCTTCAGCTATTTCTTCCGGTTTATCCACGTGGGAGTTGTCAATAGTCATGAAGGGTATAATCTTGCGGGGTTGGTGGTTCCTTGTTCCCATCAGCTTACTCAAGATTTTTGTGTTCTTGGGGTGGCATAAAGCTTTTGATTTTTGCTGAGTAAGCATGAGTTCAGTTTGTGATTTGATTGTCGCTGATCGTCGGTCCATTTGGATATATACCGATCGCTTCCGGGTTTTGAGTGCGAGTCGTCGAAGTTTGGAGAGCTTAGATTTCATCCGCGTGAGTCTGTTTGTTCTAGAATTCGTCAGTGCTGGCATAGTCGGGGTGATGTTTAAAGACCGATTGAGAATAGAATATAGCTGATCTGCTACCACCTGAGGATCACGCTAAAGGAACGATGTATCCCAATTTTAAGATCTGATTATGTTGGGAAGGCTGCTGCAGTGAGCTCAGCGATATGGTCTGGCAGACGGTACGGCGGAAAAAACGATTTCCGGTTCAGAGAAAGCGCACGAGACAGCCCTGTGGTCACATCTGGGGAAGCTATCTCCTACAGAGGTGGTTACTCTATTAAGCCCTAGAGAAAACAGAAGGTCTGGAGTGTTATCTCCTCTAGTAGGTGAATGAAAGTGTTGAAGCCAACCACCGAGGTGCGCACAGGCAACGAAATCCTGATAACGTCGTGGGCCAGAGAGCGATGGCCAGCACATTCCTGGACCGTTGAAATCACTTGCGATCAACTCGTGATCGATGGGATAGGCGGGGGTAAAACGGAAAGCATCAATAATGGGTACACAATTGTCCCCGGTTGATTCGGGTGATCGATAAATGCATCCAAGCAAGAGTTCCTGTGACTGCAGTTTAACTGTTGCCCAGACTGAGTCATCAGCCGCGTCGAGGACTAGGTGTTGCATTAAAGAAGCAGGAGAGGACTCTCTGCAGTATATTAGGCAACCCCCTCCTCGATAATGTATTCTAGAGTTTCTGAAAGCCCTGTAACCTGACGTGGTGAGGTCTAAATCGGGAGTGTTTGCGCTGAGCTGCGTTTCCGTGATGGGGATGAAGTCGTAGTTAGACAAGGACTCGGGCACGCACTAGGCGCTTTTTTGCCGGTAGTGAGCGAATGTTGGTGACGAAAACCAACGTGAGTGTTGCCCTTTCTTGTACTGTCGGAACAGGCAGTTGTGCAAGCCTTGAGGCTGGGGGAGATAGAGGTAGTGGCGTTGCCAGTCCTGGCACTGACGAGGTGGACGAGACAGTCCTGGGTAGATTACTGTGTGTGTAAGTCGAGGACCAATAGAAGAACGTTTGGTCAGTATCAGAATGACCTGTAAAGATTGCGGGAGTGCTGGTAGGGTAGGTATCACGATCGAATTTAGTGATTTCTGAGTTCGATTGGGAGCACGTGGAGTGGCCGGCCGCCGCAGGATCAACCAAGAAGGCAAGGGGAGCTTCGTTAAGAAAGAGTGGGGAGTCTGGAGGGAAGAACCAGTGTGGAGTGGATGGAAGTTGGAAATGTCGTCTGAAATTATAGAGGCGGGACCTCGGTTTGTGAATGAAATACGAGTTGGTGGAGTGGTGGCTACACCTCCATTGGGGGACAGGTGTGGGAAAATATACTGGGATAGAGCTGTGGAACAGGGCCATGCTTCGCCCAGGGTACATAGTGAAAAAATTGGTATTTTGTGCCGGCTCTGAGTAGCCTTGGGATGTCCCCCGGTTGCTTGGGTAAAGTGGGAGCTCGATTCGAACGGGCGGTTGATGGTTTACTGCCGCGGTTGGATTAAGGTGGGTAAATTGCTGGGGTACATGGAGGGGCTGCGGTGGGATGAGAGGCTCAAAGGAAGGCCTGGTAATTGAATTCGACCGAGTGAAGCATTGAACGAGTACAACGAACGCTGTGCCTGGTGTACTGGAAAATGAGAGGGGTCGAATGGTGGTGACAAGGATGGTGGCGGTATTAACCGGGGCAAGTATGCAATATGGTGGAGCACCGGTTGACAAGACGAAGGTGACGTACGAGTAGTTGGTCGCACCACGTTGAGGTTGGCTACATGGGTCTTTAGATGTTTACTTAGGTGAACAGATGGAATGCTGATGGGGGGACAGGGGAGTTTCTGTGGGTGTGCCTGTGATGGAAGTGGTGGTTGGGAAAAGACTTGCTTGGCTTTTACGAGAGAGGCCCCAAGCTGGTTCATGAGGCAAGCCAGGGGCTTGGTGATGTCGATGCTGAGAAGATCTAGGCAACGGGAAGCAACAGGGACGGGGAAAGCAAGTGTGCTCGGTTTCGTTGGGGACGATATTGTTGCTGATTGGTTTGTACGGGGTGGTGAGTTGGAAGCTGTCACTTTCTCGGCTTGCTTGGACAACAATCCAATAGCTGAGCGGCAGCTGTCTTTGCGAGATGATTGTGTAGCCAGGCCATCGGTATGTTGAGTTGCAGTGTGGAGCCTTTTGGATGAGGGCTTAGGAGTTGACGATGAGCGGGATATGTCGAGGTCTACATCCACTGGTGGTGCATTGGTCGATGGTGCATGTGTGAATGTATCAGCTATAGTGGGTTGTTGAAGGGGGTTGGGCGGCCCCGGATCGGGAGATTGTGACAATGACGGATTGCCGATTACCGACTTGAAGACATCCTTCTGCAATGGAGTCTTGTCGGCGACAATTTTTATGCTTTCGAATAAGGTGGCTTTGGCAATAGCTTCTCTCTTTCTAACGAATTCGTTCGCAATGTTTTCCTCGTGGAACTGAAATAGAAGCAAACACGTTTACCGCTGTGCCTTTTTTCTTAGTCGCTCGCAGCAGCACTCGCGATGTGAAATATATTAGGCCAGCAGCAACAATTGTTTAATCAGGAAAAGTAGAAGACAATCCGGAACAAGAAAGACCGCGGCATTTTGGGATCTTTTAATTCTTTGGTAGACTTTAGAAGCAATTTGGTCCAGAAAGCCACCGGCCGTTAGCAAACTTTGGGTGTTCGGGTATTTTGAATGATAGAGGATAAATGCTAGCGGTGACAACTCTGTCACAGCATTATCCGTGGTAAGTAATTCTCCTTCCAAGGATTCGAGGTTTCGTTCTAGTGCCTTAAATCTGATGCCAGCATCACTGTTAACATCAACTGATGATGCGGAGCAAGGTACCGAAGCTTTGGGAAGTCAATGGCGTTTAGTGCTCGAGGACTGAAGACGGCCTGTCACTTAGTGGTGAGGGCGAACGGAAGTCGCTTTAGGCATGCTTTGGAAAAGCATTTTTATACGATTAGGGTTGGGCGCTTTGATAATGAAAAACACTCAGCTATCCTACACTGGCAGTTAGGAAGCTATTCTAACAACGTTCTGTAGATTAGCTGGTTGCCTATGAGTTTGTTGTTCAGAAAAAAGCCCCGAATTATTTTGAGTTGTGGGGATACTCCTATGAGCTATTGCTTCTGATAATGATAATGATAATGTTTTATTTCGGATAACCACGAGGCATGCTGTTACGCAGGGTCAAACGGTACAGTTGGACGTAGAGTCCGAATTCTAAGAGAATGCTTCAGGAAAGAGCACTCGATGTTGCACTGGAGAGAGTAATTAAGTTGCTCTTTAAGGCGGCGCCCGGAAAACTTGAACTCTAGATCGGGTGGTCAGGCCGGCCAGTGCAGAGTGGAGCTGGTCGAAGGTAGTAGGCTCTTGCTCGAATATTACAAAACGATGGAATGTGAAACGACAGAATCAAACAGAATTGACGGAAGTTTTGTTCACCTCGAGAAAAAAGAAGTTTCCAAGGTAGACGTGAAACAGCGATAGCGCTCCACGGGTGTGGACGGCTTTGGATTGGGAATCGGACGATGGAAGGAATGAATGTGCGGACAAAACGAGAAAAATCTTTGGAAGATTATCGCTGTAACGTTCAGCGACCGAATATTGGCTGAGTCAGTTAAATACCCAGTGAAGGACTCATCTGTAGAGAGAATTGCCTAAGTGATGGTGGGAGGAGTGGCCGGAAGTTAACCTGCAATCTTTGGGCACATTGTTTACTTTCAGAAAAGTGGAATGTGATGAACCAAAATGGAAATGAGAACTGGGCGACTGATCAATTTGTGAAGCGCAGCCATGATAGTCGCAGATACACGGTTTGCAAAGGAGATGAGTATTTAAATGACAAGCAAGTAGTTACGTATATTTATCGTTATCTTGGGGCTAAACATGATAACCAGAAAGATGCAAGGATCAAGTTTTCGGAGCGGACGCACAAAGATAGAATATCGGAAGTGGAAATGCACCAAACTATCGACAAACACGTTCGGAAGGTTGGTCGGTGAAGTGGTTGACAGGCAAAATACTATCTGTTGGTATCCTTTGTAAAAGGTGGGTTGCGTGACCAAAAGGCTGCGACACATATGTCTCTCAGATGTGAATATATGGAGAGGGTATAGAAGACGTTCGGGTGCGGCTGGCGAACGTGTCTCCTATCGGGTCTGGCAGCGAATACCAACGATATCCCCTCTATCGGACGAATAGAGAAGACGTAAGTCGGTTTGCAGATGCGAGGTGTATTCTATATATCGTGGCACCGAAACAGTACCGATACGAGAAATACACCGAACGGAAAACGGAACGAAACGCGACGGCTGTGCTGAGAGCGAACCGCGAGCGAACGAACGAAAATGAAAGTGATTTGAAACGAGGTCGACGGAAACCTCGGAAAAGTCAGTCCAGTAAAACGTAGGCAACCGGGGAACACTGAGGTCAATGTCAAACGTCAGAAAAGATCGTGGAGAAAATAGATCCAAAATGGTGTCCAGAAAATAGTCATTTTCTCAAAACGATCGAGGTCACTACAGCAGCCCCCCGCTAGAAAGCACGGAAAGCTTTCGAAAAAATGTCAAGGAGGAAAAGGCATACAAACGGTATTCGTGTGCGCGAATGCGTGCAAAATACGTGCATTAAGCTGTGCTGTAGGATGCTGACGGGCAAAATCCGTGGTATGCAGGAACCGTAGGATGATGGTCGAGCGTAAACCAGATTCGTTGCCAATGACGTCGGTTGCGTAAATCGTCATCAAGGTGTGCCACACCAATAACGTCCAGTGTCGGGTAACCGTTAACCAATATGATATCCGGAAGCCAAATCGATAGGTTCGTAAATGGCCAGGAACGAGAACGACAAGGCCGATCCAGAATGCAAACGTTGGTGCCAAAATTCTGCAGATTTCGTGGGACCAGCGAAGCGTACCATATGACGAGGTTCCATGAAACAAAAAGAAACGAAAAACTGGTGTAGCAACCGCAATGGACTTGACTAGAATACAGTAATAACTAATGAGTTATGTTAAATCGTGTCGAAACGATAAACACGAAAGTTATTACTGCGAAGTGCAATGGTTAAGATCGTGTTTGACCTAGTCGCGAAAACGTGCTGGGCGAACGATCTTCCGACCGGAACGTGAGACGGGAGCCTCATTCACGGACGGGTGCGTAGGCGTGCTCTGCTGACTTGAACGTGAGACAGTATTCTCATTCGAGGACGTAGCAGGGCCAACTGGCTGCTGACTTGAACGTGAGACGTTAGCCTCATTCGAAGTCGTAGCAGTACCAACTGGGTGCTGTCCTGAACGTGAGACGATAGCCTCATTCGAAGTCGTAGCAGGCAACGCTAACTGCAGACCTTGACGTGACACGGAAGTGTCGTCAACAGGCAGTGCAGGGTTAACATCGAATCTCATGTCAGCGGGCGACACGCTATCATCAACGTACGCCGCTTTGAGACGACCGATGCTAACGGTATCGACGCGACCGTGTCGATCAACCTTAAAGGTCTTATCGTGACGAGAAATCACGCGAAATGGACCTTCGTAAGGCTGTTGTAATGGTTTCCGTACCGAATCAACACGAATGAATACATGCGAACAAGTTTCGAGTTCGGTCGGAACAAAAACCTGTCGTCGCTGCATTCGAGTCTGCGCCGGAGCGAGATTTTGCATGTACGTAGACAAACGATGAACGTAAGTCTGTACGGCAAGTGAATCTGTACTCCGTGGCGTAAAGAATTCCCCAGGCAGTCGTAATGTCGTGCCGTAGACAAGTTCTGCGGCGGAACATTGGATATCTGCCTTTATGCAAGTCCTGATACCAAGCAGAACTAGCGGTAACGTTTCGTACCAGTCGGGGCTCTCGTGTGCTCTAAGAGCCGCTTTGAGTTGGCGATGAAAACGTTCGACTAAACCATTCGATGCCGGATGGTACGCGGTCGTGCGAATGCGTTTCGTACCCAGCATGTGAGTTAATGAAGAGAATAGATCGGACTCAAATTGTTGCCCTCGATCGGTAGTGATTGTGGAAGGACAACCATATGAAGCTATCCATCGTTCTATCAGATGTCGAGCCACTGATTCGGCCGTGACGATAGAGATGGGAATAGCCTCGGGCCACCTCGTAAATCTATCGATGCACGTTAGTAAATAGGTATATCCGTGTGATGGGGTCAATGGACCCACAATGTCTACGTGGATATGATCGAAGCGAGCATCAGGCGTAGCAAAAGTACCGATAGGCGAAGCTACGTGCCTATGCACTTTAGATCGTTGACATTGTAGACACTGTTTTGCCCACATACGAACATCTTTATTCATGGACGGCCAGACGTATCGTGCAGCTACTAATCGGAGACTGGCTGCGATGCCTGGATGTGAGAGTCCATGAAGGGTATCGAACACGAGACGTCGATATGCAGAGGGTACGACTGGTCTAGGTATGCCAGTAGACATGTCGCAGAGTATCGTCCCAGCACTGGTGGCTAGAGGTACGGACTGACACTGTAGCGACGATGACTGAGCTGCTTCCATACATGAAGAATCCTGTGCCTGTGCGGAAGCCATGGCAGGGATGTCTAAAACCGGAGATTTAATGGCATTAAGCGGAATACGCGACAAAGCATCTGCAACGCAGTTCGACTCACCTTTAACGTGTCGAAGGTCAGTCGTGAACTGAGAAATATAGTCTAAATGTCTGACTTCTCGTGGAGAGTAACGATCAGACTTAGTATGCAATGCATACGTCAGAGGCTTATGGTCTGTAAAGAGGATGAAATATCGACCCTCGACTGCATGGCGGAAGTGCTTAACGGCATTATATGCAGCCAGCAGTTCGCGACCAAAAGCACTATATTTGGTTTCCGTGGGATTGAGGCGTCGAGAGTAGAACTCTTATGGCTGCCACATCCCAGAAACAGACTGTTGCAGGACCGCTCCGATGGCAAAGTCGGATGCATCCACCGCTATGCTTAGCGTGGCGGAAGGAACTGGGTGCATGAGGAGCGTGGTCTGAGCTAATGTCGCTTTAATCTCCGAAAACGCTACTCGTGCGGCATCCGTAAGCGACAACTTACGTGGATTGCCACGAAGTAGGTCAGTTAATGGAAGCAAACGTTCAGCGGCATGGGGTATGAAACGACGATAAAAGTTAACTAACCCCAAAAATGCCTTGAGCTCCTTGATTGAGGACGGTACGGCGTAATCTAAAATAGCGCGCACTTTATCCTCGCAAGGCTTGATACCCTCTCGAGTGATCTTGTGGCCGAGGAACACAAGTTCCGGCTTGCCAAGTTCACATTTATCAGGATTGACTACTATTCGATGTTCGGACAAACGTTGAAATAGTAGCGTCAAATGTTGGAAATGTTCATCTACGCTCGACGATGCGATTAACAAGTCATCGATATAGACGTGAACAAATTCCAAGTCTCGTGTAATGCTATCGATAAACCTCTGGAATGTCTGAGCAGCATTTCGCAAACCAAAAGGCATACGTAGGAACTCAAACAAACCAAAAGGAGTCGTGACAGCGGTTTTCTCGACATCTTCAGCGGCGACTGGGATCTGGTGATAGGCTCGCACCAAATCGATCTTGGAAAATACAGTCGTGCCGTGAAGTGATGCCGTGATGTCGTGTATGTGGGGTATCGGATAACTATCGTAACGGGTAACCGAATTTAGTGCGCGATAGTCGCCACATGGTCGCCAGCTAACGCCATCTTTCTTAAGAACCATGTGCAGAGGTGAGGCCCATGGACTGTGAGAAGGACGAACAATACCTTTAGAAAGTAAAGCGTCAAACTCACGTTTGGCGAAAACCAATTTGTCCGGTGCCAGTCGGCGAGGTCGTGCCGTGACTGGTGGTCCGTTAGTGACAATGTGGTGTGCCACACGATCGGTCACTGTCTCTATCTCTACAAATGGTTTAGTCAATATGAGGAATTTAATGAACAAAGACTGAAAATCGTGCGGAATGTTAGAAAACAATCCTGTGATTCGGTGTGCATCTGTTCGAGCTGCAGTACCCGTAAATTTAATGTCCGACGAAGGATCGATAAGCTGCAGCCTACGTGAATCAACAAGTAATTCATAGTGCTGCAGAAAATCGATTCCCAGTATGCCTGTGGGAACATCCGCAAGAATGAACGTCCACAGATACCGTCGTCGTGGTCCCAGGTTGACCGCAAGCTGTCTCGTGCCGTAGGTAGGAATGGAGGAACCATTCGCCGCTGACAGCCGAAGCAAAGAAGCTCGTGGCTTGTCTTTACCAACCGGCAAGACAGAAACTTGGGCCCCAGTGTCGACTAGGAACCTAGCGTTAGTGCACGAATCATGCACGTAAAATAAACGGCCGACCTGAGACTGATTGCCGGCGAGTACGGCCGCTTCTACTCGCCGGCAGTGGCGTTTCCCGCCGCGTATGAACACGGCTGTCTGCACCAACGGGCGGCTGGTCCGAAAACGCGATGGAACCAACAAAAGCCGCTGGTAGGATGATCGGGTTTGGATGAGGCAGGTGAGGCGGATTCACGGCGGACGTGGGCAGTGGAGGGCGCCCGTCCGTGCCGTTGTTTACGTGGGCTACTGCGAGGTGTAGGTATTTCAACTCTGTCCTTGAAGGACAGGCGGCGCTGGATGGATCGAGAGTGCCGAGGCCTCTCCGGCGATTCATCCAGGTCGACACCCCTAGGATTTCGCGATGTCGTGGCAATGAGGGGATTAGCCCCACTGCCGACACGTGCGACAATTTTGTCAGCCACGGCGGCTGCTCGTTCCAAGGACGAGTCCTCGAGGAGAGCAGTAACGGTGGTCTGAACGTGGAAGGGTAGAGAATCCAACCACAGTTCCTTAACTATCTCCGAATCCTTATCGGCGGGCCCTGCCAAAGACCGGAGATGAGCTAGGTGGCGGCTGGGTTTAGTATCACCTATGGGGTGCCGTGCTAGTAGCTGACGTAGCCTTTCCTCCCGAGAAGGAAGGAAATGTTGTAGTATAGCCTCCTTAAGCCGATCGTACGGCTGCACTTGAGGAGGATTTAATACCAAATCCCTCACCGAGGCGATAACATCACCTGGAATAGCCTCTAAGGCATAGGAAAATCGTTGGCGTTGGCCAACAATCCTACGTGCCTCAAACTGCAGCTCTAAGGCTGCAAACCAAACCTCTGGATCATGAGGGATAAACGCCACGGGTTTAAAGGCAACCGCAGACAGAGTGAGATCTGTGTCGAGCTGCGCCTTATCCTCTGACATGGCTACGTTGCGATAATATATCGTAAAAAATATATATCGTGCAACGAAAGGAGGACGTGAAACAGCGATAAATCACAGACTCACCGGGCGGGCGAATAATCCAGGAGGTTCTGGAAGTTCTTGGGCTCACCAATATAGAAGACGTTCGGGTGCGGCTGGCGAACGTGTCTCCTATCGGGTCTGGCAGCGAATACCAACGATATCCCCTCTATCGGACGAATAGAGAAGACGTAAGTCGGTTTGCAGATGCGAGGTGTATTCTATATATCGTGGCACCGAAACAGTACCGATACGAGAAATACACCGAACGGAAAACGGAACGAAACGCGACGGCTGTGCTGAGAGCGAACCGCGAGCGAACGAACGAAAATGAAAGTGATTTGAAACGAGGTCGACGGAAACCTCGGAAAAGTCAGTCCAGTAAAACGTAGGCAACCGGGGAACACTGAGGTCAATGTCAAACGTCAGAACAGATCGTGGAGAAAATAGATCCAAAATGGTGTCCAGAAAATAGTCATTTTCTCAAAACGATCGAGGTCACTACAAGGGCATGAATCTTTTCAAGGTGAGGATATTTCAATGCCACAGTCATGTGGGCGAACCAAAGGACCGATAGAGAGAGCGAACTGTCGCAATATCGTCGACTGTTGGGATGCTTTGATGACAAATATTCCTCAAAGAAGTAAACAATTCGGACATTGTGGGACGCAAAAGTACGGCAATATTAAATGTGACCTTTTTCAAATATATCGGTAAACGTGATAAAAAAGATCGAGTTTTATCTTGAGAATTGGTTGAGTTTGCGAATAGGACAGGCGGGTGGTTTGGCCCGAATCCTCGGGACAAGGGATCATGAACGGTAAGCCGAGTGCGGAAACCATGTTTTAACCCCGCGAAAGTTATGTGTTAGGAAAAGTAGGTTTTGCCGGGCGTAAGAAGTGGTGAGTTAAGATTGTGAAGATGAAGACGAGTATGATGAAAAAATAAGCGAGAACTGGAGGAGATAGTTCCATATTTGCGGCTTTCCTGATGTATAAATAAATTTTGTCGCAACGGGTGCTGGTGGGTGGGGCTGAACGTGCGCTGGACATTCAACCTGAAAACTATTTTTGATGACAGGAGGTGCGATCCGCCATACTAGCTGCGCCTGCATATCATTGGGGACGTCCTGCCAGCCCGAAGTTTGCCGGCCAAAGCGATGGATCTGACGGCACACCTCACCAGCGGGCTTCTCTCGAGTGATATCGGTGTTGTCGCGGAGCAGTAGAGATCGAATAGTCTAGGTTGCGAGGGGTCCCGGAGAGCAGGGCCAATGTAGTAGTGACGAAATGATGGGCAGGTATCGAATTTTCAGCGGGCTTTGTGGGCCAGGTATTAAGCCGAGCAATCGAAGGGAAGTCATACATCAGTGGTTGTCTGGAACGATAAAAATAGAAAAACTCAGTCTGGGATGCCTCCAGCTGGGGATCAACGGTCGGCGGTAAAGAGAAACTTCTAGTATCTAGAAGTTGGAACTAAGTGGTGGGTGATTCGACTTTGCTAAACTCAGGGTTGTACACCAAAGATTAATAAAACTTGAGTGATATATACGGCATTTTGTGTGGTACTTAAGTCTCATGGTCCCCGACTCAGACCCGCATGTCAGTAACCCAAACCAACTTCTTACGCTCGCTCCTCTGAAATATATGGATCATCGTTTGGTACGAGTGTCAAGACATCAATCCGTTTGTTTGATTCCTCTTGAAATCTCGGCAAGTAGCCTATTGCACGGACATTTGGTGGAAGTTTGTTTCACATTTGTGAATATTTAAAAATAAAGGAATTGGACCGTGGGCTGGTTCTCGAGGACGGCACAATGGCCGAATGACTGCTGTGCCGTAACGAATACCTTAAGCTAAATGGGTCTCGTACCACAGGGGAGGCTTTGCAGGATCTATTTTTTAATAGTGAGTGGAAAAAGGACAAGTTGTTCTTTATCCGTCAGGGCTAAAGAGATTCAAGGTGTAGCAGGTCACAGCGCTAATCATAGTTGAGGCTAGACGGATAGCCAACTACTTGTTCAGTAAAGGTGCGCTGAACACTTTTAGTGACGATCCTGTAGATCTGGCGCACGTTGGGGCCAACTATTGAACTATACTCTAGCAATGGTCTTACGTGTGTTGTACAGACACTGAGGTTACTTCCGCCTAAAAGGAATGTTTTGTGAACAAGCCCTATTAGGCTGGACCTAGCAATTTCAGTGTCTGTTTGCTCCGAGGGGTTGAACGAACATGAGTAGTATATGCTCAAGTTATGTACTGATGATTTGTTTGGGATCAGGTGACCACCTATACTAAACTTTTCGGAAGGGTCATGAAACTTGTACTTTAGGATGCAGCTTTTGTCCGTCGAGTACTTCACTGCCCAATCAGTACACCACGAATAAAGCATCCGTAAGTCCTTTGATATTTTTGCTATAGTATAACCCGACGAAATATGGCCGAAGGTGTGCAACAACTTCATATCACCAGCAAATGAAAACGGATTTCTATGGTGAACCGCGGTAAATATATCGTTTACGTACATCAGAAACAACAACGGGCCCAGTGCACCACCTTGGATCACACGGTTGGTTACAGGACAGGGTGTGGAAATTGTGCCATCAAAGTTTACCATTTGACTGCGCAAGGACAAATGCTATTCTGGCCAGGTATATAATAATAATAATTATAATAATAATAATAATAATAATGGTTTATGTCGGAAAAGCCCGAAGCATGCCATGTGCATGATCTTGATATAGTGGGCCAGTAATGCCGTAGGTCTTAGCCTTTGACAACAAACAAATATGAGACACCCGGTAGAAGGCCTTAGACACGTCTAATATCACCCCAGATAGCATAGTGGAAACCAAACCGATAACAGCACGCAAACCAAAGTGGCGTAGGGCAACGGAAGTATTTAATGTTGCGGGGCAACCTTTATGAAATGTCCGTGTTGATTCGATAATTCCTTTTCCGCTCATATTCCTACACCTTATAACCAATTTTGGACCGCCCACTCTAACCTAATTCATGCTGACACTGTTTTGTGGTGAACGATTATTCTTCGCTTGGTGCAATCACTTTTTATTTTTGTGGTTGTGCTTTCTTACTGAAATTACTTTGAGGACGGTTGGTACGGTAGTGAAATGCACTGATTCAACACAGTTTTGCTTTATTACTCCTCGGTTTCACTTTCTTGCTCACGTCGACTGATCGTAGACATTTAGCTCGTTTACGCTGATTTTTGGCTGTCACGCTCAGGAAATTGTTTTTTGGGCCTGATTAAGCGTGGAGAACTTGTTCTTTTTGTTTGGACTCCAGGGCTGGAGTTTATTGTTTACTCATTTTGGCCAACCGTTTCCTTTTTAACAGAATTTTGCCCCATTTTTGACTACCTTTCTGGCTGGATAGTGACTGAGGCTCACTGTCAAAGGTATGATCATGTTTGTACTTGCATTTTTGCTAGTTAATATTATCGTAGAATTTGCAGAGCAATCGTGTTCTTGATTTGGGTTCCGCATCGATTTGGGCTGCTCGTTGCTTTGAGGCTTAAAGGTGCTATCCAGAACGAGCGAAGCTCATCAGCCGCCGAATCGATAAATGAGTCGTTGGTCAGGCTTCTCCAGGACCAAGACTTTAGCTTTTTGATCGTTGCACAAAATGAAACGTTAAGTTCCAGAAAATAGCTATTACGGCTTCTGCCTCTCCATTGGCAATGGGACCGGCCTCTGGGCAACGGGTGAAACGGTCGACCACAGTAAGAAGGTAACTGAAGTCCTCATACTGGCTGGGACGACCATCGATATCTTTATGTATGTGAAGAAACTGCCAGGAAAAATTGGAAGGTGGCCTCATGGAGTCATTCTATTTTCTCTCATCTTCGATCGCTGGCTTCGAAGGCATGAACGAGCCCAAATACGAATATTCTCTTGCATGCCGCGCCAGACGTATCTATCCGCTACTAACCTGGTGGTGGCTCAGATGACGGGAAGGGGAAAACTATGTGAAAAGTGGAAGCTTATGCGGAGCCAAGAAGATGGGGCTTGTGTGTGGCAAGGTTGTATCGTACATTGTCGAGCCCGAGTAAGTACCCAAAGGAAACTTCGAAGGTTTAAGTGATGTAATCTGGCTTGTATCTGTGAGGTCCAATTCCGGACCTTGGACTGCAGCCAAAGCTTATAGGTCCATGACCCGTGGCTGAATAGAAGTAGCGTCTACTCGAGGAAGTGCATCAGGCGCAACGTGGCCATCGCTGTTCCACGAAGTTTAGATGGCGCAACTTACGTGGCGATAGTTTTGGGTTCGATTTTGAAACTCGAAAGTCAATGGTTCGTGATCGGTAAAGATGACGAACTGTTCGCCTTCAAAAACATGTCGGAAATGTCTAACCGTACTGTATACTGCAATAATTTCCTCAATAAACGTGGAATACTTGGTAGGAGACGACGAGAGAAAAGAGCTAGTGGTTTGCTTTGGGATATAGGCCACTGCCGTAGAACGCCGCCTATGGCTTTGTCAGAGGCATCGGTGGCTACACCCAATAGAGCTTCGGCGTCGAATTGAACGAGGAAAGTAGCAGAAGCCAAAGCGTCTTTAACTGCATTGAAGGCAGTTTTAGCCTCGTTTGGTAAGTCTAAGTGACCACCTCTAGCACCTCAAAGTGAATCTGTTATTGGCTGAATCAAGTGAGCATATGTCTTGATCAAATTCCGACAATAGCCTACTACCCCGTTGAAAAGACGAACGGCCGCCATCGAAATAGGTAGCGGGAATTCACGAACGGCGTGTACCTTTGCTTCCAAGGGCTGAATACCACTTTCATCGATCATGTGGTCCGGAAACTCAGCTGAATTCTGGCCAAAGACACATCTGTCCGCTGAGACCGGTAAACCGTGGGCGGCAAAACGCCCAAACAAGTGATGTGCATTTTGCTTGCGTGCATCCTCAGATTCAGCAAATACTAGAAGACCTTCTATGTAGGCGAAAAAAAATCTAAACCCCTGATGACCTGATCAATAAAAGGCTGAAATGTTGGCGCGGCTTTGCGTAAGCCACGTGTCATTTGTAGAAATTCAAAGATACCAAAGGGAGTTGTTACCACTGTCCCAGGTACATCCCCATCTGGGATGGAACCTAGAGATAATCGCGTACCAGATCCCTTTTTTCGAGAGCACACGAACATTTTTGAGGTTGGCCATGATATCCTTAATATATGGGATGGGATAATTATCTGCAGAGGTGGCCTTATTGAGGGCTGTATAATCTACACGTGTTCTTTAATTACCTGACTTTCCGGGGACCGCATGAAGAGGCGAAGCCCAGGGACTATTTGATGCGCGGATAACACCTAATTCAAGCATGTGCTCGAACTCAGCTCGAGCGATTTTTATCTTGTCGGGTGCAAGCCGACGCGCCCTAGCAAAAACTGGAGGGCCTAATGTGCTCATGTGATGACTTGCCGAGCCTGTTACGGCGGGTGGTACGGACTGTGGGTGCAACACTTTTAGGTACGTGTCTAATACTTCATCGAATAAATGTGAATCGGTCATTTCAAGTGGAACAGGGCTGATCGGGTTAGAACCAACCTGGAATCTCATTCGTTTATAGGTCAGTGACACGACCAACAAGACTCTCGTGGCAAGAAACAACCAAGAGGTCGAATTGACGCGGGAAATCAATATTAATTATTGGGTTTTGAACATCTGCTACTAAGAAAACCTAGTGGAAAGTGCAACGAAGACCAAGATCTAATTTTTTTCAAAATTAATCCGTAAGTCAGTATGGAAGTACCATTAGCGGCACGTGGGTTGGAGAAGGGGCAATTATCTAGACTTCGACCTAAAGGTGGTGTACCGACCGGTAGTGGAAAATCCCCCTGAAACCGTTGCAGTTCCATGTTTTTCTTAACATCACTCACTTGCCCACATCATTGACGTGTCTTTACGCACTGTTTGTTTTTATGGAACAATTTTTGTTTGTTCGCGCCCAGAGCGCTACTTTGTCATACCCTTGTTCTGGACCTGCGTGAAGCTCGTGCTCCTTGCTCGCACTCTGCAATTTGGTTTCTTATTTGTTGAGTACTTGTGATATCATAATTGAGGTTTGTATCTGTTTAGTGTCATTGTTCATTCAATAAACCAGTATCGTAGAATATCACGGATAATCGCCTTTTGATTTCGGGATCCGTTGTGAATTTGGCTACTCATTGCTCAAACTTGTGTTACAGGTGGGAGCACGATAGCTCCGGAGCCTTTGACTGCCAAGAAGCGTTTCCGTAAATGGTAATTGATTGTAAAGAATCGGTGACTACCCCGCCCGTAGTATCCGTCGCTGCAAAGCGCTGGCGTCCTGGTTTGCCTGAGTGGTCTGAACCATGGCTCAGGGAGAAGTTCAGCAAGGAGTGGCTGCTCCGCAGACACCAAAATCACTGAAATGCAGTTTCGAGCTCAGAGCTTAGGTGCATTTTGTTTATGACAAGTTATCTGTACTCAGGTTTAGTTGGGAATAACAACCGCTCCTCAGCAGCATCCAGTTCCGATACCAGGTCTTCCTCTTGCTACAGGCAACATGCTCTTTTGAATCTTTCGTCGCAGTGACATAAAGTGGCCTGTAGTTAGGACAGCTCTACTTCTAAGAACTTTCCCACATCCAGACCCGATTCAGATAGAGCGGTTCGATGATCTTCGGTCAGACACATGGGAGTCCTGCGGGGCATTCGAGGGATTCTCACCAGTCACCCAGTGAAGTGTGCAACCGGTCGAACAAACTTTGACCAAACTCCTCAATAGGTCAGAAAGTCAGCTCAGCCTAAGTTCCTTCAATCGACTAGATACTTAAATTCTGCTTGTTTTAGTCCACATAGTGCCGGCATATTCACAGCATCTCTATCTCAGGCCAGGCAGCTCTAGCGGCCGGGTGCTCTCCAGCTCGTCATCTCCGGCCATTAGCTCGTTCACTTTCACGTCTCCCGTCAGCTATATAGGATAACCAAAGTAACTAACGAATACCAGCAGCTGCTATCTCTCTGCGAGTTCCGTTTGTTGGACCGGAACCTAGTGTACATATATCTTGCGAGGGTCTAATTTACGCGCATCAGAAGGACACCTTTGATGATACCAATAAGGGGCACCAGTTGCTGAAGGCTGAACCGAAAGTTTTCATTCCGCTACTCGTAAGAGGTCTCTTCGGGCAAAAAATGTCTTCTGATGACGGTGGGGCTGGGTGTTCAGCTGAAGACACACTCACTACCTCAACTTTTTTTACAAGATCGTGCGCAGTGGCTGTTAACGAGGCAGTAGCAGACTTTTTCTGTGAGAAAGTCACCCGAATGACATTTGGCTCGTAGGTTTCCTCAATATGACTGCTGTCTCGGCAAGCTTTTCATGAATTTCCTCTTTAGACACACAATGAGCCTCCCGAGTGTCGCTAGGAAGACTTTGGGGCCAAATCTCTTTCAGTAGATTATCATTGATCTTAGTAGTTACTAAGAGATTCCTCATGTGCCGAAGTAACTGCGAAGGTATGCAATCTCCAAGCTTGGTACCTGGAAACAAACAGACAGTTCGCTGTTTTTCAGACATGCCAGTCCGGCTAATGACCGCTTCTTTTATGCTTTCGTAGGGTTTGGGTTCTTCTGATTCCAGCACATCTTGTAATTCGTCGAAGACATGTGGAGGAAGAACTGTCACCAGGAAGTAAATCCTACTACCTTCCGTAGTCAGGTTGTGCCTAGAGAACGTTGGTTCTAACTACGAGAACCAAGCCTGAGGGTTCTTTTCTCTGAACTTGGTGAAAGAAGTGGCAAGCCCGTTTACCCCAGCGTCAAAAAATAGGGGCAAATCATACAGCTAATGGCATAAGTTAAACTTGTTCAAAAAAAGGTGAAAATCCAGTGCGGTGAGAAAGATAAAAGAAATGTTTCAAAATTTCGAGTTTTCAATGACTAAAATTGACAAAGTGGCATGCCGGTACTCGAGGACCTACAAAAATAACTAGAAAAGACAAAGGTCTCACCAGTCCAGTGCTCCAAATACCAGGTAACTACTTGATCTGGAGAATGGCCTATGTAACCGGCAACAAGCCGAAAGCTCTGACGAATGCCAAAAGACGGCAAAAGTGGGTGCAATGGGTAAAGAACGTTTGTATTGAAACAATGTCGCTCACGTTACCGTTTGGGAGCGATGACAAAGACGAAACTAGCTAAGGGAGCTAGACGTTCAACCGTCCGCGAGCGAAGCAGTCAAAAACGTGTTCTTTAATTGTCCCTACGGTAAGCAGACAAACAACGCACAGCCCTGTGGCATCGAACAACATATAAATTGCTTGGAGCTAAGTTCTAATTGGATATGCTTGTCTAAAGTAACTTTTTGTTCATGAACTTTTGCATTCAAACTCACTCGTCTCCAGGTTATTGCACTGCTATCCGTCCAATAGCTTTGGCTGGTAGACTTTCCATTAGTTAGAGATGGGCGCTTGAATGTGTAGACAAATTTTCGGCTAATGCAGTCACTATTGGGGCGCAGGTGGCATAACTACTTGATTGCAGATGATGTGAGTCGTCTTCATACCCCACGGTATGCAGCTTTATATCACTTAACCCATGTGCCTGATAAGTAGGAATGGGAAGCTCACTGCGTTCAATGAGGTAGTGAAGCTGCGTTCAAAATACTAACAAGTCTAGTACAGACTGGTCCAAGTGCCGGAAACGGAACTATGGAATAAACATAGGACGTACTTATACAAACACATATATATATATATGTTATTTGTAGTTAGGCTGTGTTCGGTTTTCATTTGGTGGTCGATGGCCCTTAAGTGCATAAACAACGTCGATATATTTATGCACATACAGTATGTATATATATATATGTATATGTGATATCAATTAAGTTTGAGCAACCCACCTGTGGACACCGATGAGCAGAAATAGACATCGAAATATGAGCTCCTGATAGATGTATCATACTAACCACCAATCGATAGGGTAAAAGTTGACATCGAAACTTCGTGAGTTCGTGAGGTGCGCATATCATCCCGGTGTCCCACCTACCCACGGACGTCTATTTATAAACAAGACATATATATATACATGCATTTGTGCGTGTGAATATATCTTGAAACCCTGCTGCACAAAAATGCATCCTTATGTTATCCGCCCTGCAGTGAATACAAAGGATCACATATATATATATATATGGGTGTGCAGTGGTCAGTTTTATATTGCGAATCCATGAATCTTGTGTGCACAACGTTCATCTGGATCATTTAATTTTTTGCCATATATATTCTGGGAGCAGCCTACCGTGTATAGTTGGTTATCCAGGATCGTATGTCAAACAACAAACACATGGTTAAGGGGCTGATATTGGGGCTGTGTGAATTTCCGAGGTGCGTATATCGTTGTGGCTGCACGTCTAGCTACATTAGGACATAAGGCTCACGTACACCGTCGGCTTTACAATCGCGTCCCAAGTGAGTTTAGCAGATAAGTATCAGTGGACAAAACTGTGTCGGTCCTGAGGAGGAGGCAAGTAATGAAGAAAAATTGTCATCAGAGTCATCCCTGTTATATTTTACGCAAAATTGTGGGCGTATATGTCCATGTTTACGGACTGGTATACAAGTGTCTGTATTTCGTTATACGTATTTTCGATTAACTCCACGGCCCGGTAAATAATGTCGTCTGATAATAATCCCTCGTAATACAATATACTTTTTGCTTTGCATGTTCAAGGGCGTCATTATACTTACGAGTCGAGTTTTACGTAAACTGTAGCCACAATACTGTGGCATAAATAATTCATCGTACGTAGCGGGCCTTATTTCGACACGTGTTTCAGTGGGGCCCATAAAGCTTAGAAAAGATGGATGCCGCCTTTGCCCGAGAAGAAAGCCCCACAACGAGAACTGGCAGTCGTTTACTGATTTTTCTTGCACCTACTGTAGAAAGAAAGAAGTTTCCCTTTCCACTAGTAATTCATCCCAAGCCTTTTCGGTAAAAAGTGATAGGGAAAATAGCCGTCATGGGAATTCAACAGCAACGTAGGGTATACTTTTTTGCGCACGAAAAATCAATAACGGATCAAAGTTGGAACTTATCATTAGGCCCAATAATAGACAGCTTTAAAGAATGCGTTTCACGTAGGCTATACCGAGGCTAAAATTTCGTAGACATAAATATAAAACCAACGCTGATACTTAACTGGAAGTTCCATGTTCATATTCCTAAACTCCTACAGGTGGAACATAAACTAGTTTATGTTACTCAAACCTTTTGTTATTACGTAAAACTCAAAGGAGATATCAATGTCTCCAGTGACACATTGCTTACCAATTGAAGAGTTTGAATGTATGATGAACAATACACCATTCCTAGGCCAAAATTTCAACATGAAATTGGTAGATCAATTCATCAGTTTCAAAGACTACGAGCTAATAAACAGGGGCAGCAGTTTTAAAAAGCACGTTGGGTAGGAACACTTTGGAGTACCCATGATGACACCGAATTCATCATTTTCGTGCAGCTGAGGCACGGAGAGCTACCGTACTTAAACTTGAGAGAGGTAATAAAACCAAGTGTAGAATGCACGAGAATAAAAGCGCAGCAGTTCACTTCACTTTGGTTTTGCACAGGACCGGTAATGGCCACGGCCAGTCGAGCGTCCAGAATTTCTTCGGGGGGTATGCACACTGGGTAGGCATCCACCGCTGTGCGGCTCATTTCGTCGAAACCCCGAAGAAGAATAGGCTCACAGATGTTCACGATTTTCTGAGCCTCCCTATCCCAATGGTGGGCCTCACGAGTTCAGTCTGCAGGATGAAGGGCCTGAAGAGTTTGGGGAGGCTTATTGTCCGTTCAACTGAACTGACGGATCTGGAAGGGGGAGCTAGGAGGCCAGAGTCAAAACAGTGAGTCGGTAGTGTGCCACGGTTTCAGAGCGAGCGGAAAGAGTTCTGGCCATTAGCCATAGCCGGAAAACATCAGGTCCACTTGAACAAAACCACTCAAACAGTCAGCCTCCTACTTAGGATGAATAAGTGCAGAGCCAACGATCAGTCTTAACTTACCCGTGAATTGTGTTCATGCGTGACTAATGAAAGTTACCCAAGCAGGTTTGGCATTCCCTAAAAAACTGACTGTGACTTAATTGTGCCGGTGGAGGAGTTGCACCTGATTCTAAGTTGCCCCTGTAACCAGGTCTTGAAGTCTTCGAATACTACCCCGGTTAGAGGCTTTGAGCCAAAAGGTCCCAGCTCTTGAGGAAATCTTCGGTATTTTGTGGGATTCACCGAGCGGGGACGAGGGCAAAGTGAAGCTGGCATGGGGCGGCAACCAAAACAGAGTGTGAAGAGCGTCAAGCAATGTCTCACTATGGGACTTGCCTCCGGGGGAATGGGGGAGCGACTTCCATAAACATATAGAGGAGTGGAAACGCAGCGAGAGACATGTATTTTACGTTTGTTTGTTCTTTTATGGACGTCTACTCATTGTCAAAGACCAAGGTGGAGGCCCAACTTTTTCTTAAAGATAGTTTCTTTCTGCGAGAGGTTACTACTCTCCGGGAGGGAATTCCACAGTGATAACCCTGTAGCTAAAAAAGTTTATTCGTAGAGGAGTTCTTCTCGGTCTGAAAACCTTTCTGCCGTGACCACGGAGAGAACAAGCTGGACGGACGGAAAAGAAGCAGTTATTTTGGCCTGACTCAACAAGGAGAACCATCAAAAACAGATCAACTCCTGCGCTTCTTAAGTCAGGGGGAAAGAGATTGGGGAGTGTGAGACCAACGGGATAAGGTAGGTCGAGCAGACCCTATACCGCCTTGTTGGAAGCCCACGAAACCCCTCCTGGGATCTATCAATCTCTAACAACACCAGAGTGCACTATTTGGCTACCGTACTCCGACTGAGGACGGAAGTACGGGTCGAAAATCATGCGGAAGACATCACTAGAGATGTGCGGCAAGGGCCTCCGAATCATATTCGGGATCCAAAAACAGACTTGCACGCAAGTTGGTGGTGATGGAAAAGGGACAAGTCAAATCCATTCAGAAACCAAGCGCCTTGTGTCGGTCAACCCTCGGCAGTGTGACCGCTCCGTTAATGTAGAAGGTGTGACCAGTCTCTCCGCCAAAAGACGTGCTGAATCGTTTGTCATCAATAACTGGGAGGTTCCAACCCTCAGACCAGACTTTTGTTTCATCAGGCCCAATTTTCTGGCTTTCACCGCTTGTGCTCCGGAGGATTACATCATTTGCATACATGGCCATGTTCATGGGAAGGGCTGCCGGAAGATCATTCATGTAGATCAAGAACAGAAGAGGATCTAAGACCGATCCTAGTGGGATTCCAGTTGTTACTGGTGGAAGTTGAGACAAAACATTTCCCACCTTGAGCACAAAGTTTTGGCTGATAAGAAAGCCGTGTGGGATGTCCAACAGGGAGCCCGTATCCCTCTATTTCCAGCCAATAAGGAAGAGGGGCATGGGGAAACTTGTCGAAGGCTTCAGTAAAATCGATGAATGCAACATGTGAGAGCTGGCCGTCATGATAGGCTTTTGTCGGGCTATCCTTGACTGAGCATACTGGTGGTGACAGAGGTGCGAGGACGGGGCAAGGATCCGATTGGCGTGCTGATGGGGAAGAACCCCACGCTTGAGAATTCACTGGAAAATTTTGCTGGTGACGCCAGTGAGACTTGAGTCCGTAACTAGAAGCAAGATGCATGCTACCTTTCTTATGGATTGATGCGATGACTGCTATTTCCAGCTGCGGAGAAAAGCCCACCGCCCACACATGGCTGTAAGAGAGACGCTTAAGGGGGTGCCAGTGTGTCCGTTGTTTCCTCGAGAATGCGAGATTGGATTAAGTCAAAACCCATGGAACAGTATTCGTCGAGCCGAAGGAAACCTTTTTCAGCTGCGTCGATGGGAATAGTAGTATGGCTAAGGGCAATGATCATAGATGTCGGGTGCGTGGTTGGGTGCGATGACATCGGAAATGAGCTAAAAACTGTACTAAAATGGGTGCTGAGTGCCTCGGCTACTTGGCCGAGGGAAGAAATTGTGGATTCGGAATGATTTTGAAAGCAGATGGCTTCGGAGTTGTGACCCTTAGGCATCACGTACACTGAAATAAAAAAGCCTTATTGGTTAGTCCTCGAGGAAAGTACAGGTAGTTGAACTGCTTTTTGATGGGACCTAATCTTGCCTTTGCATTTTTTACGGATAATGCTGAAGTATTCTGCATGGCAAGACCTGTGGCTTTATATCTGGTGAAGAGGGGTGCGCTTTCTTCTAGAATGACCGAATGTGGGGGACAAATTCTGGGGGGAAATGTCCTGTCAGGTAAAGAAATCAGCTCTATGAAATCCTCTGTCATCTCATCAGAAGAGTGACCTGGGTCATCTGAGGTTAGCTGGGAGTGAATGAACACATTGACGTGGTCAAAATTAGTCTTTTTGAAGGACGTCTAAATTTCGATTTTTTAATGTAGGTGAGGCCACTCCACAATATAATCGAACCCAGTGAGAATGTGATCACCTTTGCCGGGAGGTGGCATGCGGTGCATCACGTCTATCTGAAGCCATTCATTTGTGATAACCTGGTTTAGCAGGGACGAGGCATGTCCTGTGGAATATCTGGTCAGATCATTTTTACCGTTCTGTTCCCATGGGTTCTAGAGTACGAGACCTAGGAGGGTTTACCGAGAGTGACATCAGGAGCGTCAGCTCCTTTCCAGTTGATACTAGGAGAGTTGCAGCCACCAGAACCTAACAGATGGGCGAGGTCTGTTAGGCCTTCTAGAAGACCTAAAATCTCCACAAGACCTAGGCTGTCTGCAAGATTGCATGTGGGAAGACGATAGACTACACCGAGCAGTAGGGTGTCTGTCCTGTGAAGTTTAAAGACAACCCATTGACAGCCAATATCTAAAAAGTGGGAGTTGCCAATGTAGTCGGAGGAAAGATGGAATAATCGTAGTGTACGATAACCCCATTAGCACGACCCGTGCTGGAGTCCTGGCTTACTTTGAAGTAACCCGGAATGGATACTTCGGCATCGTGTGTCAGGGATGAGCCAAGTTTATTTGAAGCCATGACCCGAGGCTCCTTATCCACAGCAAGCTGCCCAAGCTTCGGGATTTCATTCAGCACTCCAATGGTCCTAGTCTGAACGAGGTCGCAAGCGCTACTGGCAACTGATTACCTGGTACCGAATCTGAATGAGCTTCTGGGGAGCATCTGAATTTCGAATGCGATCAAGATGCACTGGCCCAAAGGAATGACTTAAAAAATTTTATTTTTTGCCTCTCTGAAGAGATGCAACTCCATCTGCTAAGTCGAGTTCTTTAATTAACTGGCCCTACTTTATTCACTACAAGGGCATAAAATAGAAGGGTATATAACTCAGGATTTCCGGGCATTTCCGTGTATCAACTACATATATTGAAATGAAATGCCCATTAGGCCGCGTACGTTACTTCTAACGTTGTTCTTCTCTGTGCCGTTTTATCTACTTCAAAATGCTCAAAGCACTTCCTGGCTTGAAATCAGATGAGAAACTCTATCTCAATGCGGAATGCAAGCACAACCCACCCCCGCGAAGGACAAAGCCAACCTGCCTCTGGAATTGAGATTGCTCGGCCATACTGCCTGATGCAATATTGGCCAAAAAGCTACTTAGCCGTCGCACTCACCCGGTGGCTGATCCATATATACTTACGCCTTCCGTACACATCCTAGAAATACCCTCCCGGCAATTATCGCTTCCCCACCCGCCGCCCAGTCACAGGGTCAGCACACCCCTTCAGTCTTCTAAAACCGCTGCTCTCTATATCTACAAAACACCGACACCACCCAACCTCATCTCACTATTTTCCTCTTTTTACGCATCACAGCAAACATCTAACGACCAGCCCGCTGACACTAGTCCAAAATCGCTTATCCTCCACACAGCCAATTATGAACATCCTAACACTTCCTTCGACCCTGGGTGAATCCAACCCACATGCCCTTCACAATCCTCCATTGCAGCACTGTCGGATGCGGAACACCAGCACGTTTGCTCCCACATGAAAAATTCTCACCTAAACACCAAGTATTTTCCTCCTTTTTCACTGTCTGCCGTCCTCGACCACAGCTGGTGAACTGACCAGACTGTTTTCTTCCTATTTTCTCATTTTTCATCCAGACCATACCCTCTACTATTGTTTTATTCCTGGCTCCCAAACGGACACCCTCTCTTCATCCACCACCTGCCTGATATCGCCCTAAAT
The DNA here is from genome assembly GCA_948099385.1 of Fasciola hepatica. Lineage (NCBI taxonomy): Eukaryota > Metazoa > Platyhelminthes > Trematoda > Plagiorchiida > Fasciolidae > Fasciola > Fasciola hepatica. The sequence goes on from CANUEZ040000131.1 coordinate 1,159,033, forward strand.
CTCTACTATCACCCAACTACCCTAGAAAGCTAGCAGTCTCCGTCTAGGGATTCCTAGTAGACCGGTCCACTAGCCAACCGTTAACTTGTTGTTCGGATAACAAAATGTTCATTTTCTTGTTTCCATCAAAACGATAATCAAAACCCACAGCTGGAACACTCTCCAGACTGCCGCACTCCTGACCTCTTTCAGATTGCATTGGTTACTTGGGTAGCAATCGGCCAAATCGACGTTTATCCCGGATTACCGTGAGGACTGGACGATTTGATCAATGGTTTAAACCTATACTCCCGCCTGCTGATGTTACATGGGGCACCGTACACCGATTATCAAAACCTCATAAAAGTCTCACCGGATCGCAGAGGTGATTCCTGACACCAACCGTCAACACATCCACTCAACGTCTATTCCCAATAATCCGGCCCAACAGTTCAATTGTTTCCGCGTTGCAGTACGAAACCAATGAACGGAACCTAGCCCTCGCCGCTGTCCACTCTGTCAAACCAGCCCTTTTTTACCTGCTACCCTCAACATTCTACCTGCCACCACCTGCAAGCAAGTTCTTTTTGGAACAGAATACCAGCCGTCTGCAGCCAACCAGAATCTGGTTAACAATTTTCTATCACACACACAACAAAATTGTACGCTCTTCCAACTTCTGCCTAGCCGAACCATTAGCGTTTGTCTCCACTAATCCGTTTCATTGACGGCTCTTCTTTAAAAGTCCGTTTTACGTCCATACACCATTCATGCTCTTCAAAAGTTCATCGAAATCCCTGCGAAGCTTCTCGCCTTCATGTGAATTTCCATACGACACAATAATCACCTGCACAGAGGGTCCGTTTTATTATCACCTTTGACCCACTTGCCTTTATTTCGCATGCTTCCTCTACAATTAGTTACCCAATGCTGGACCAGTGTCCAATATTCCGCTGGTATCTCTGACTGCAAGTTGGAAGCCCCACGCTCACTTAATTTTAATCTTGTTCTTTGGCATCTCTTCCGCCCTGTTACTCGTTAGTGGCCGTCCAATTATCGCTTATATCAGCAATCCCGCGATTGCCCAGCTATCCACTCCGCCCTCGGCGATTTCGAAACCGATTAGCCATTCCCGTTTCAACCATTACCACTTTGGTTCACCCAAACACTACATGGCTTCACTAGTGTATTTCGGTCGCTGTGTGATTTATAAATCTAGAATTTGTAAATACCTCCCATTGACATGTACTGCTGTATACTCTGATCTTGCCTTGTGCATGTGTACTGACCACGGTCAAGAAATATACTATACTATACTATACTGTACCCTTCCTACCTCCCATCCTCGGACGGGTCGTTACTTGCCATTGGATTACTACGCGTCACACAACACTCGGTTGTTTTCCTCTCATTTGTGGCCACCACTAATATTTTCTCACGGCCTGCACTCTTTGGCCCCCAACAAACCTGACTGTCCTGCAACCCACGCCCTGTAATCCTTTCTGCCAACCCCACTGCTGCTGCTGTTCCCAATCTTTCACCTTGCCATAAGGCACCCCTTCCTCTCCTTCTTCCTTTCGTATCCCCCGTACCGACCGGTTGTGGAGAGTTCTTCGATAGCATTGTAATGTCACTTTTATGTGAAATTATTCAATGGCGTACATTATTTGCGCGTTTCGTAAAGCCCACATTCCTGTGAACTAAAGTTTTGTTTATTCGCATCCAAGGCGCCACTCTGTCGTATCCCATTCGGATCCGCTTGACTCACTTGCTTTATTGTTGCAACCCATGAACCCTTCCCTCATTTCTGAGTCATTGTGACCGCTTATCTTAGGTTTGTACAGACTTAATGATGTTCATCAAATAATTCACCACCATGAAAACAGCAAACGGAATATATTCTGGTTTTGAGTATTCCATTAGTTGGCTATGTGTTGCTCGGAAGCGTATAAAATCCCCCTATATGGCATCAGCTTACCAACTCACCAACATAGCTGGTTTATCATCCATTTTGACTGATGCATTCCCCTTTTGCTCACCTCCAAAAAATTTCTGACCAATTTTGCACCGCTTTTTTAAACCTTATTTATGCTGACACTGTTTTGAAGCCGACAATTATTTAACGCTTGAAGCTGTTACTCTTTCTTTTATGGTCTTGCTTTCTTAGGGAGGATACTATGCGGACATTTGGTATGGCAGTAGGTTGCACTGATTCAACACAGCTTTGTTTTATCACGGCTGGGTTTCCCCCTCCTGCTTACGTCGAATGATCGTGGAAGTTCAGCTCACTTACGCTGATTCGTGTCTGCCACGCTCAGGGAATTGTTCTTCTGACCTAATTGAGAGTGGAAAACTTCGTGTTTTTGTTTGGGCTTCGGGACAGGTACCCACTACTTACTCTTTTCGGCCAACTGTTTCCTCTTGAAAGTGGTTGGCCCTAATCCTGGCTATCGTTTTGGCTGGATAGTGACCAACTCTCACTGTAAAAGGTGTGATTGTTTTTGACTCTGTAATTTTACTCGCTTATAGTGCAGAAGAATTTGCTAGGCTATGGTGTTCTTGATTTGGCTTCTGCAATGATTCGGGCAGTGCTTTGCTTTGAGGCTCTAGGTGCTATCCAGAACGGGCGAAGCTTATTGGTCGGTGAATCGAGCATTGAATTGTCAAACAGACTTCACCCGGGCTACGGCCTGAGCTTTTTGGCCTTTAGAGCTGCAGTCTGTAGCTCACTCAGCACTTTTTCCAATGAACTTCCACACCTAATTCACACCGACAATAAGCCGGACATTATAATGATCTATCACATCCGAAAGGCTACACCCACATGGTACTTTAGTGCATCCTGTCAGTGCAGCTTCACCAGACCCTCTGTTCCCCCCGGCGCACCATACTACCAGGTGAATTTCTGATCAGGCCCCCAATTCTCGTCGATGGTTTGCCACCCACGTACCAACCTTCAATCCAGACCACGAATCTCAACCATTTCCTGTTTCATTCGGCCCTTCTGACTCCAGTAAGAAAGCAGCTCTGCTCTAGCTTCATTAGCTAAAAGTAGAAAACATCTAAGCCGCTGTCGCATGCGCCCACTCATTGCAAGCAGCTCATTGGTCCGACCGGAATGGGCAGTCATGCATTTAGGCTTAAATGTCGCTGACTAGATTCATTTCGTCTAACGATTCGCGCCATCGATCGGCTGTCCCTCCGTCCGTGGTTTCTTAGGCTCGGTAGGGGCCGGTGCTAAGGCACCGTCTGCCACTGAGACTAAACCGTCCATCGAATGATGTGTCGGGCTATACTTTCGTAGTCTCCACCACCAGACCTACCTAACTAATCGAAGTCCTCAACACCAAATACTAATAACAGTATCTCTCTGATTCTTTTTACCCGTCGATCCATCACAAACGGGGCTTGTCGTCTAAAGTACCCGGCCACAAATGCTAATTATGCCATGGCCTAGATCACCAAAGCTTGGTTAGCCGATTGCACTCCAGCGGACCAGAATTGTCATGTAGGCTATAATGTCTTCAGAGCAAACGAGAAAATCCTGCTTGGTGGAGGATGTTTGGCATCTGTTAAGCAGATGTTACTACAAAAAAGCTTTGGTGCCCTCTACTTGACTCCACCCACAACTCATTTTGGCTTGCCGCCCACATTATCGTTTTCCCCCTCCATACTGGATGTGTTCACCGTCCACCATGCGGAAAACTCTTAGACTCCCCCACCCAACTGATGCATCTGAATGCCTCTCGATACAGGCCTCGAATGGAAAGGCAGCTGATGGTGACTGTAGCCCATCTAAGATAGCTTGCCCATCTTTGTCTGCAGCTGATAACCTTTGAGTATTTATAACAAATAATAATGGAGGAGGATGGGTACAGCCTGTCAGCTCCTCCAAGAAGAGTCTAACTTTCGCCCACGGCATCCCTCATATAGTTGCCTCAATTTCCCAAAATTTTCCCGGTAGCACTCACAATACTGGTAACTGCCGCTTTCTCACCAACCTAAAGCCTGAACTGAACGCACTACACATCAAACCCACTCCTCTTCCTGAATGGGAGCTTCCACCACAGTCGTTCTACAAGCCGATCAGGATGTGCTTTTCCTCTCTGACTGTTCACATTATTCCATCAGTTTTTTATGCTCAGTCATCCAGGTATTTTGAGAAGATAACTCGGTCGAGGAAGAACAGAAATTCGTACGTCACTTCTACGCAAACTGTGTGCCGAAATTCAGAAAATCATAAAACTACGCACGACTCCCCAAATGTTGTTCGACTTATTGGCATCAATTATACTATTCGGAGGCTTGAAGTAACTACACCGCGTAACCAAGAACTGAAGGCTCTGCGACACCGAAGTAGATCTCTACGACTGTTGCTGCTGCACAGAGCCAGAACCTGTAATCATCACAGAGAAATTATGCACATAGTCACGAAGGACCGTGTATCCGTCTCTATCACCCTGTCGATTGCCGAGGCCGTCACCCCACTCATCGCCTTAGGCATGACCCTCATTAACAGCCTTGACCCTCCCTCTCTTCCCCTGGTTACCGCCTCAACCCTGTCCATAGCGAAGTTTGAAGTTTCTGTTATCTTGCAATTATTGACCAATTTCACACAGTCACCTTGCCCGGGACCTAACGGTTTACAACCCATTCCAGTGGTGGAATCCGGACATGAATATTCCACTTACCACTCATCCTGTTTATCTTGTCAGTGAACTCATGTCCGGCTCTGACGAAATGGAAGTTCTCGGTCATGGCCCCGCTCCGCAAGAAAGGCCCACAGCTTGTATTGGTGAACTACCGACCTAACAACCATACAACTATCCTCTCTCGGTTTATTGAAAAATTGGTAAAGGACTCAGTATGGAGTACCTCACGAAATTTGACCTTATTGTCCCCCGACAACACAGTTTACTCCGGTGAAGGTCTTGCACAGCATTCGGTCTTCATTCCTTGAATCTCATAATTGAGACTGAAGACAACTAAATGGCCTTTTTATTGCTTGTATATGTCACAGAAGTTTATAGCCTACCACACCCTCACCTCTTGATCAAAATTCGATCCTTTGGCATCACTAACGTCTTACTATCTTAGATTACTTCTTACCCTTCTAATAGCTTTCAGGTCGTTCTAGTAAATTGGCACCGTTGGAAGACTAAGCCGGTTGCAAGCTGTATTTTACAGGATAGCATTCTTTGCCATCTAATATTCGGCGTGCATATGAACGATATATTCCTCCATAAGAGTCATGACACCCCACTTCTTCTTGCCGGCGACGCCAGGGATGTCCACTTATTGAAGCCGGATTGTCTCGCTACCTCTATCTTGAATGTCTCTGGAGACATGTCTTCACTCGATAGATGGCGCACAACCTGGCAGATGAATTCTTCTGCCCACCAAGGTGAGGTACTTACAAGTACGTGCGACCTACCTCCAGAATCTCCAGTCGCCTACGGTTCATCCGTTGCTCGCAAGCAAATTGTTAAAGAACTTGGCTTGAGCTATTCTCGCAAGCTTATCTTCTTCAAACGTTCGGACCCCAAACTTTCTGAGTCTGGGAAGTGCTAAGGTTTAATATTTCTCTCCTTTCAACTTAGAGGCTGCATTCTTCTCCCCATAGATCTTATACCAAACCCCCCTTAGAATACTTGCCGGTAACGTTTTATTGATTGCGCGAAAATAAGAGTGAATTCGTGTCGAATCTTCTCGACGACGATTTGCCAAGCGGCTGCTGGAATGGAGCTCTTCCCTAAATTGTAAAGACGTTTGTCTTTTAAACTACAACCTTGGTGGCTTCGCCGCTTGAAGGTGAACCTCACCTTTCTGTACAACATCCTCCACAGCCAGTCATAAGCTTCTAACCCAATACACCTCTAGCCTGTTTCTACTTATCCACTACGTTGTACGGTTCTTACACCCACAGCCCCGTTACCAACACGAGCTTCACACTACTGTGTCATACAGTATCCTCACCTATAGGATAAACGGCCGCCGGACCTTCGCAGTTGACCTTTCAGCCTCCGGTTTGGAAGTGCTTTTGATAAGTTTCTCACAGTTACCCAAACCTCACTGCTCTTCAGCATAGACATACCGGTCGGCTAAGCCAACGAGGAGGGTCCAGAATTTTGGATCATGCAAACGCCGGTATTTTGTGTTAGATGAGACTGACCGAAAGCTCTTGGATCACGTCTGCCCTTCACAACCGTCAAGTTAGTCCCAGAGACTCGCTGTCCATAAACGTTCCTTTATTACGGTTCCCGCTGACCTTCGGATCAGCTCATCTCGGACCTCACTCCTCTTATTTCTCTTTGTTTCTAGACCATTTGGACTCTCCTGGAAAACTCGTACTAACCCCAAACATGATGAGCGCGGTCAGATCCATCGCTTTGGCCGGAGCACATTGGGCTTGAGAGACATATGTAAATATATGCGGGCGTGACTAGGCTGGCGCATCACACCCTCTGTCACCAAAGGTGGTTTCCAGGTTAAGTGTCCAGCACACGGCCAGCCTCACTCACTGACACCAGTTGCGGATTAAAAACACAGTCCCATGTACCGCGTTGTTGCCTCTAATCTTCTCCTCCAACTTCCCTGAAAAAGATCCGCCATGGGCCCAATCATGTTCCAAATCGATACGTTCACGCCATTTTGCCCGGCTCAGAAAAAGACGCTATCATGTGCTACAGCCGACATTCACCTTTGCCGGATAGCCTCCTATCTGTCTGATTCCTTCTTACTATTTCCTCCTCTCCACCTCTCCAGATACTTTACCCAAAACAACGGTCTTATTGTTCAGGTATCTTTACCACGAACATAATGAATCCTGATAAACTTTTGAGGAGACCACCCATCCATTGGCCATTTGTACGCTACCACTACATTTATCTAACCGAAGCCATCATTTAATTACCAGTTCTCTCACAAGCCAACGGTATCATAGAGCACAATGTGGCCCTCCTTCCAGAGCCCCATCCGCTTAAGATCTGCCCTCTGTTTTACTGTATCATGTCGATCTTTCCCCTGCTTCCCCGGTCATTCATTCACCAGCGTTTCCTGACTGTTTCATTGGTAACGAATTATCCACATTCTTAGATGTCGAACATTCGACTGTTTCTCTGGCCCTCGTTTTCAGGCTTTCTTCAGCATATCCAGCCAAGATTTCAGCCGGACATCCCAACAATCTTCACATGAAATACTCATACATGGTTCTATCAGTTCGTCGTATTCTCACCTCTTACGTCTATTTCTTACCATCTTGCGACGCCGTAAAGCTTTTCACCAGTGGAAGCAGACAAACCCATAACTGAATCACGTTTCCACCCACTTATTGACTTCCGTTTCTGTTATACCACATTGTCACCCTCAGACAGTTGCGCCACAACTCACTGAGCGCTTCACCCTCTCTTTAGCTGGAAATCAACTGCTCATAATCCGGGTCTTCACTATTTTGTTTGTTTCCCCAGTGTCTCATGTTGGAATTTCCTAGACTCACCCAGTCACCCAATCACCCGTCCGTCTTAACCTTTCAATTACCGCATCAATTCTAGTTGACCCCGTCAAATATCCTACATATATGCGTCCATCCTGTCCACCTTTTTGTGAATCTGTTTTCTTATAAGTCATTTTTTAACTAACCTCAGATAAGCCGATAAACGAAAGCTGTCTGCTGTCTTGTAACTACTGATATTTTTGCATCCACCCTTACTATCGTTATCCTTGCCAAATGCCACTTGGAAGGCAGTTTCTTCAACCCTCCGCTGGGAATGGATTATGTATTTGCCATGTTGTTGTTCATTCGGTTGTCCCCCCCAATGTCTCAAGTCAGACGCTTATCAGCTCATTCAGTTGTGTGAACATATGCACGTCTTGACGGCTTCACTCATGAACTATCCTCATTTGACTTCATAAGATCTTAGTGAATAACCTTCCCCGCCCTCCCGGTTATAAACTTGTGTCCCCCTTTTTCCAGCCAGCCACTGACCTAAGCAAACCCATTATTCTAATCGTAATCCACCCATCTGTCGACCTTTGTCACTCTGCTTTACCAGATTTCTATCAGTGGGAGTCTGCTCTTCACCCCACTATGAGTATTTTCTCCGTAACTTCTAAGTGGACAACAAGTATTCATGTTTTGGTCAGTCGGACTTTGTGTTTCACCAACGCACTTCCTCTTCCCAGGGGCAATCTCGAGCCTCCCTCGGTATTACTTTCCTGCTTTTTCCGGGGTTACTAAAATTATTGGGTCAAGTGCTTATCCGTCGTCATCAATAATTTTTCCAATTTTTCGTCAGTGCCTTTTTCGAAACTTTTCTGTTAGTATACCTTCCTTCGCGACTTCATATCGATGCTGTCCAAACTTTTGAGCATTCTTCTTCTCTCGTGATTGACTTGATCACGAACCTCGACCGCAAAGCTGACTTCACTCACCGATGGGACAATGTGTTCATCTGACCTAGGAATTCGTTTTCGCCGGGCGTTCATTCATGCCACCACTGGAACCTCCACATTCTTTTGTGCAGCCTACACACAACTGAGGGCTGAAGTATCCGTTTTACGACCTCACTTGTATTACATGATCAAGAAACCAAGAAACCAACCGAAATAAGCCATTATTATTAATAATTGTTTTCCATGTAGAGTGGCTACTAAAAAAATCATTCGAAAACCGGAGTAAATAATAAGCTGAGTGCTACCAGGGGAAGACGACAACGACAGCAGCTGCCGTTTGACATGGACGCAGACAAGCAGGACTGCCGGATATGTTGAAGGCACAGCTCTCCTGTGAGGGGGACGTGGGCTTGGCCTGAAAAGGCATAGAAATAATGAGAACCCGATAAACCGAAGCCCAGCAAGTGTATGAGAAAGCACCAACACTTACTTCAAAAAGAATGGGAATGGCGGCCCACGACAATGGGATACAGTATCTATTGAATTCAACACTTGCGGTAAACGAACGATAAGATGGTAACCTCCAGTCTGTCTGCCACCATTCAACCGGCTGAAGGCCCGCGGAAGATATACCTTGGAGTCTTCGTTGAAAAGACGGCACTTCAAAACTTTCACAGAATAAAACTCGCTACTGTGAGTGTATCTGTGTACTGCCGAGTATTCTTTCATTGAGTTGCATAAAGCAAACACCGGGTTCGACTGGCTTTAACTAAAAGCATTCAAATTTCACCATTTTACTACTTTGCCCTTTACGACCAGTTACCTGAAATATAATTTGCACACTCACAATAATTAAGTGAAAAAGAAAGCGGTAGATACGATTACAAGAAACCAGCCGGTGTTTGAGAGGTAAATCCTTGAAGGGCATATCGTCCGTCCACCTAGTTTTTTCTGTAGTGCTACTTGGTCATGCATGCTCAGTTTTGACAGGTTACCCGGCTCTGCTGTGTTGCGGCTTCTGGTGCGGAGTGTGTATTCAAATATGAAGACTTTCAAAGTGGACCTCCTGGAATTTTCGAAAATGCTCTTTATGTCATTTTACGTATACGGCTTGCAGACCCAAGCAACGGCAAAAAGGCAGCGTGCACTTTTGCCGCATAGCGCAAAATATTATTTCGTGAACTTTTGATGCCTCCACGGTGACGGAAAAATAATGAATTCCCCAGGTGTGTCTTTACTTAGTGGTAAGGTTATTCCCTTTAGATGTCCCGATTGAAACTGCGGGGCAGTCATGACTATTCTTCCCTTGGAGCCATCCTACGGTATTATCAGTTGGTCACTGAAAACTCGCACGGTTTGCTAGTGGAAATCGGGGGTTTTACCTAAGAATTTGCAGGCTTACACATGAACATGTAATGCATGTGCGGCATTTGATGGATAGTTTTAGAAGCACGTCGGAGCTGAAAAAATATATGTTGAAGAAATTCAACCGTGACTTGAGTAGTTAGGATTTTGGGCCTTTAGGAGTAAGACATGGTAGACGGCTGTCGTTTAGCGGGCCAGAACGAGCTAAAGGGTTGTTGGATGTGCGCGACGGAGACAGACATTGTTTCCTTCTGGGAACGGCGACTACATTCTCCCATCACTCCAAAGAGTGATCGGTTACGTCAGACTCTGAATGTCTCAGAGGATATGGATTTTACAGTGAGCACGCTGGGAGCGGAAAAGTCTGGGAACCTCATTATTCAGGGTAGCCTAATTCTCAGTGTCCTGAGTGTACGTCCGGTAGTGCTGCTACCGCTTTAAGTCCACCAAAAGGGGTAGCCGGTAATAATTTGACCGCAGAAGGGTACTTCCAACGTATCAGGGCGTAGTAAACACCTTGTAACTTAAGACAATCAATCGGTTCCACGCACGAGCGTGGAAACTTCCTTGTTTCCCACTTCAGGGCAGGGGGTACGTACTTCCGGGCGCAAGCACACATTGCAGACAAGGGACATGGATAAGAGGGATAGGTTAGTTTATTTTGACCAGCTACACACCGCAGCTTTCAGACGTTTCCGGACAACAAATTGCACCGCTTACCACCCGAAGACCAAAAAGAGGAGGTTTGAAATCACATTGTCACTGATTCGAGAGGATATCTTCAGCACCAGCTGCAGCCAAAGACAAACGGTGGGTCCGGACGAGGACGTTCAGTGGATGCAAGGTGGAGCTTATGGAAGATGGACACGATTCCGGTGCGCACCATTTCGCAATGAGGATAACTACAGGGGTGTTCACGGCACTGCTCGACGACACCTGCTTCACCGCTTGCGAATGTGCGAAAGGCCATTTTCAGAGCCGCCATTATCTGACTACCATTTGCTTGCCTTCTGTGCTTGCGAATTTACGAAGTTGACACATGAGTCTTCGTTCATGTGCTCAGCACTTGGATGGACAAAAGTACGAACTGTTTGCGGCTAACTCTTAGTTCATCGAACCATGTTTTTCACAATTCGTACTGAAGGAATATGCTTATAAAAATAATGTGGGTGTACCGGTGGATCAAACTAAAAGGGGCACGTTTTTCCTTATTAGTTACAAGCTGCGATTACATGGGCAGGTAAACCTTAGCACCTTGCAAAGCTGCCGTGTTGTTAGGGGTTGAGGATGATCTTTTCATAACCCATGACCCTAGAATTGTTATTTTTTACAGTTTTGCGATGTGAAAAGGATTGTAAACTTTTACTACTGAGCTGTTCAAAAGCACCAATCTCGTCCAGCGGGTATTTAGTGAGCCTTCCCAGAAGACTAATCAGTAAATTTATGTGCAGAAAAGCAAAGTTTCGTAGTTAATTCGACTGCTCAGCTGACGTTCAGTGATTACCATTCACATAGGAAACTAAGGCACAGGAAATATTGATTTCGTCGGCATGGAGGTTTTTCATCGCATGCATATTCTTCTTGACGAAATCCTGGCTTCACGTAGTAAAAATTGCGTCATCAAACTCTAAGAGCTTTTTTTGCACTCAGTGGCCATCACACGCAATGAAATGTGACCGTGGAAGTTCTTTACCACATACGTTGTTGAGGTTTCATTCGGTTAAGAGCCCTAACGCTAGCAAAGCTAATTTTTCAGCAAACTGATAATTATTTTCACCATTATGAATTTTTGTCCCGAAAATACCATACTATTTCAGCCCCATTATCATTCTTCTATGGAATAGTGCAGTTCATGGACCTTCCACACAGTTTATTTATTATGTGTGTTCAGTATTATTATTCATCAATGATGCTTTCCTCCACATAACTTAAAGCTTCATCGTTCACAATGATACTAAGTGATCGAAAGAATGGCTAATTATTAGTAATGGTGACAATAATAGTTTGTTTTAGAAACGCCTGATGAATGCCAGAAGCACGATCAAATTTTTACAAACCACAAAATGGACAGAAAAAGTTCGTAAAAAATTTGGAAAAACGCGTGCCAAACGTAGGGTAGGTAGATATAAAGAGGAGATGAGAGGGAGGTAAATGTATGCACGCCAAGAAATAATGGAGGGAGTTTAAGTGAACTCAACTTTGGATTCATATATGCGACCAGTGAGTTTGAGGGTAAAGGCTAAATAGAGGAACTGGCTGAACCAAGTAGAGGAGATTGAAACTTGGGAGTTTTACGCGGGAAGGACTGAAAATTGGCACGAGAAATTATGGCCACGAGAAATGAGGAAGAAAAAAGAAAGGAAAGGAGAAGGAAGAAACTGAGTTGTACGGCAAAGTGTTGGATATCCATGAAGTATGCTGCATTGCAACAAATGGATGGCGTCAATTTGGAAACAGGGGGCGAGCAAAGCAAGACATAAAGAAAGCACCAGATGGCAACGAATGTTAAGAAGGATCTAGACACCGTAAACGTAAGGCACAGATATAGACAGAATGGAAGCATGTCATGAGGGGCTGGGGGATGGTGGCATTAGAACTGGATGCAAAGAACTGGGGGTGCGGAGGATATATATGATCATACGTATATATATCTTTGTATAAGAATAACAGAAGCGAAGAGCAATGAATCAATGGAACACGGATGTAGCAGAGCTCGGAAGAACAGGGTATTGTTAGATCAAACGGTGCAGAATTGACTTCGGAAAATTCTGATGAATTTGTTTGAAGCAGGTGAGCTTGAAGGATCAAGAGGAAGACGACTTTAGAAGCACATCAGTGATGGCTGTGAACAGAAGTTGATAAACTAGAGAATATGAGGGAAATGATAGGAGAAAACAGGTAAGAGGGAATCTAACAACCTGATGAATGCAGGTGCGACATGTGATGACGGTCAAATACTGGTGAAGAGCTAATAAGTGGAAATGCAGGTACAGGGTGGTCGGAATGGTGTAAAATACCGGTGAAGAATGGTAACTTGGAGGTAAGGCAAACTGTGGTGCAAAGATGCAGCAGTTATAACTGCGGATAACGCGGAAGAGAAAAAAAGAAGTTGAGGATTAGCAAGATCCGGTAATGGCAGTTCATACGGCTTAAAACTGTGCGTGAAAATAATGACGTGGGGACGATTGTAAATTGGGTGGAAAGGGGATAAGCAGTGAGGCCTGAAAAGCATACTTAAGATAACTGTGGCTAACTACATACGGAACAGATGTGAATACTGACCGAAGAGGAAGAGTTGAGAGATGACCAATCAAGTAGTTTCACCGCAGATGAACAAGAATGAAGACCAAGAAGAGTGAAAAAAGAAAACAAGCACGTAGACAGATAAACCAGTGATGCCACAAAAGGCGCGGAAAACGTATGCGCGTCGGAGAGCGGATAAATACCTTCCTGCAGGCGACTGTGCAGAAGGATTTCGGAGTCAGGCAAAGTGTGTATGTTTGTGGTGAAAGGATTTTAAAAAATGCGCCTGTGGAACATGCAAAGTTTGGAGCGGCGAGTTTTTATATTGTTACTGGTCCAAGGGTACGGTTCAGTCTGGTGAGTAGTGGCGGGAGGTATGAGAGGGAAGGACCAAGATGGATATGGAAGAATGGTGGCCAGTGAGGTATGCTCTCATCGAGCTTCATAAGCATGGAGATGTAACAAGTAAATAGAGACTATCAGCCGGCTGGGCCAACATAGGTGGAAAAGATAATGCTGGCTCGGGCAGAGTAACGTGAATAAGGTGGGAGTGGCATCACACAGTGAGGGCTGCCAAGGTGAGAAACGATAGGAGCAAGGACAGAATGAGTGGGCTTGCGTACAGTTGTAGAAACACACAAAAGGGAAGTGATGAGATTGCTGACAAGAACCATAGGTGGGCGAACCGTGGCGGCACAAAAAGCGTAGAAGCGTGCGATCTGCAGCCAACATTGATGAACGCGGTGGGGCGGAAGGAGTTTGAGCGTGTGATCCACAACCGTTGCTATGGAGTGGGACTGACCGTGCACTAGGCATCCAAACTGGAAAACACTTTGTGAAGACAGGGGGTGTAATCCACCAGCCTACGTATGCTCGCACATCGCTGCAGATGGCCTGTAGGCCTGATGAGCGCTGGCCAAAGTGGGGGATCTGACCGTGCCCCACACCGTTGGGGTTAACTTGAAAGACCATTGATGCTTGTACGGTAGACAGAGCAACCACGGTAAAGATATATGATCAGGTACCTATTAGTCAGGCTGTTAGAAACTGGGACAGAGCAACCGGAAGCAGCGATCGACCGACGGCCGTGCGACAATATTATCCAAGACGCCAGCCAGGGAGGTGATCAGCATGGTGCTTTGGTGGTTGAACGGCTTTGAGGAGCACTAGAAAGATGAATGAGATAGAGAAACGCAGTCTGGGTTTGCCCAGTTGAGGACTAACAGTAAACGGGAAGAGGAATAAAAGGGAGGCACGGGCTCATCGATGCAGCTGGCCCTTAAGAAAAGCGAGGCCATGGGACTTAAGACTAAAAAAGGGACACACAAGTAAGTGCTATAGGATTCAGCAACGAGGTTGAGATTTGACTTAAAGTAATCAATCAGTAGAAGGGAAAAATAAGCTTTGCATGAAACTGTGGAAACAATAAGCTGGAGTATAAGATTGGGGCAGAATTGTTGACGTTATAACTGGATGTTGGGTTCATGTGATCAGCCATATCATATGAGACAAATAGGACCAGATTTTCAGTCAAAAATTGCTAAGAGAGTGGTGGAAGTATTTGAGATGGGACCTGATGTGGAAAAGGGGCAACGTGAGCAAAAGGGTGTCAAGGAGCGTCAGAATACTTGACTTGCTCTTGCTACTAATTACGGGACAGATATATAAATATAGTGAACCAATGTGTAGTTGCTGACGCAGTTTCCATAGCTTTGTTGAGGTTGGTTCCAGGGTCGCACAGGTGATATATATTATTAAGGGCAATAGATCGTGGGGCAGATGAGGCATATTGGTAGTGTGTGAGAAGTAATGCGGTGGCCTTCTTGAAAGTATGATCGCATCTGGAAGGACATATTTCAAAGTGGAATCGGCAGGGTTTGATACGTCGGTGGGGAAGAAAAGTTAGTGGACGTGTTATTGTTTTAAATATGTCGGTGGGGAATTCTAAAGAAAAACGGTCAAACAGGACATTTACGATTTTAAAACGGTTAGCACAGTGAAGAAAAAACAAAAATAGATTGTTTTTGGAAGGCAAGGTGTTTCGAGGACTCAAATTCACGGCTTAAAATTTGAGGTCTTTTTGATGAGCTTGACTTTTGTTTGTGTGAACACTGAATAAGTGCAAAATAGTTGGGACAGAAACGAATTTGTGGCAATGGTACACTGTTTATTGCGGGGTAAATATTGAGTATCCGGGGGAAACAAAATTGGTTAGATGAATATGCTTGCCTGGCCAATAGTTTATACAGAAATACCAGGTTCGACTTGGTAGGACGAAACCCAAAATAGTTCAATTTTGAGAAACAAAGAAAGTTTCTTATAGTGTAATTTTGACGGCCACCCAATAAGCTGCCTTGTGAATCTTCGCTGAATGCACTCAATACTATTCCTATCGGATATTCACATACCATAGAAGATTAGGAGACAATATTCGTGGAGGAGCCTGGCATGTCTTTTGTTCGTGTAAAGAATGCTCTTCCCAAGCTGAAAGGATCTGAACAGAAGACCGAGACACTTTTTGGTCTTAGCCGTTTGGAAGACAACATGTTCGGAGGAGTTAAAAGAGCAACAGCAATTCAAGCCGAGGTCCCTTACTAAGGGAAAGTTCTTAATGGTCACAACAACAAAAATTACTCAGAAGTACTTCCTTGCCACTAGGCAACTTCAACGAATCACATTTGTCGCCTGATGCCGACCCTGCAAACCAACCTAGAGGTGGTGGTAGCTAGAGCTGGCTTCCTGGATTAATTCCCCTGTACTGTCGTTGCAATTCAACCTGTTGGAAATCACATGCAAGGCAGACCTTAGAACCAACCCGAGAAACGGCTACTCTTTAAGCGACTCCCACAGGTTAACTGCACGCTTCTGTAGACATTTGGTCGATACTCGTTGCGCGTGACGCTAAATTGGTTAACTTTCATTGGTTGGTCCCAGTTGGGCGCACTTTTCGAGGTCCCATCCCGCGTCTTCTTCTGTTACAAAACTTAGCCCTTTCCAGGTAGTGTTGCGCAAGTAACCAATACCCACCACTTGTGCAGGCAGAAAAACTGATGGCAGAGGAAGAGAATTATCATCTCTCAATAAAAGTATAAGAACCTACAGTTCGTCATTAAGTGCATATAATCCCCGCGGAGTGTTCATGGAAAAGTTGCAGTTCATGAATTGCGCAGGTGCACTGGCACTATATTCGCCTTCACATATGTACCTTTTACGTCCCGTAACACACAGGCTGCAATGAATCACTGGTTTCTTCTTTCATTTCTGTTAGCTTCCCAGTATGGAGCTCACATGGGCTTCGCGTGGGAAGACGGTCGAAAAGCTGAGGATATAGCCAAAAAGATGTTTCATCAGCTGTACTGGGGCCCACGATGGACCATACTGGCATTCCAAACTTCGGAAAGAGAAGCGCGGGAAACTTGTACCTTTTTACGGCCGTCATATAAAACATTTGGCTGCTCTATTTAAATGGATCCACGCGGATCTCTGTCGACTCGAAACCACCACTTTGCCTACAAAGTTTGAATAAAACAGTTTGCACAAAACACTGACGCACTATTCAACTTAACACGCCAAGCTTATTACCAAGTATCGTATGTTCATTCCTGTTAGCTCCTCTGGTTATTGGTTTAGTTTCTTCGTGTACACCCTGTTCTCCTGTACCAAAACGGCTCCGGAAGTAGTCAGCATTTGGTCGGTTGCAAGTGGTGTGTGCTGCTGACCCTATCGATTTTTGGGCTACTTTGTGAGTGCTTTCTCATCGGTTTTTCAACGGCCTCCGGGCAGTTTGTGCAAATCCTGTGGCTTGAGAGATACGCTTCGGTAATCCCTGACCTTTTATCAAAATTATATTTTCTCTTGCTTACCTTTATCTCCCAAATTATGGCATCCTAGCCATCATTCTTATCTTGGGAACTTTACGGCGCACGATAAAGAACTTTGAGGAAATTAGTATTTAAGGTCATTTTAATGCACTCCAACAAATATACTGAGATAAAATGTTGCCGCCAAAGCCCACTTGCACGAGCAGGCGATCTCCGTCGATACCATTCTCCCCAAATTTCTGAAACTGGGCAAACGACAGGCGCAAATGAATTTCTATAGTTCCACAGGTCGTCCTGTTGAGCCGGTAGGAGATGGTGAGCTAGACAGGCTGACAAGCCGAGGTACGCCAAGTTTGCAGGGCCGTCAGGGAGGAATCGGTGGTAAGCCAAGGTGCAGTGGCGCCAGGTTCAATTAAGCAAGCGGACTTCAAAGAACCAGTTGATTGAAGGGGCTGAAGCTTATCTGAGTTCCTAACCTATCAAGGAGGCTGGTCAACTTTTGTTCAACCGGTTGCGTACCTCAAAGGTCGACTGGAGAGATCATGGGTGATCTGAATCATCCGTGTTCCAAGGAATGCCTGATTTGGGTCCATGTCCTGGATGTGATTGAGTACCTTGAGGTTCTATTGTGCCTTACTTTAAGCCACTTCCCAAGCAGCTTGCCGAGATGGGTCCCAGATGGGCAAACGCTTGGCTTATGATGGGCTATTCCACCGAATATATGGGAAGTGTAGTGCCATCAGTGTGACAGGCTCTTAAATACCCCAACTAATTTGTTGATCTGAACAACTTTCGAGCCCGGTAGCACCAACCGTTCCGCTTCCGTGCGCCTCCCAAGGCTCTTACGGATAATATTTGCCACATACTCAGGAATAAGTACTACTAGTTTCGTTGATGACGGTTGAGTTTGCCACAAACTTTTAGGTAACTGAACAATCGAGTGAGCTTTCCTATATATAGACAGATGTGACTGCGCTTCCTCATCATAAGTGGGGGGGGGGGGTCCGAACTTCCACCGGCGAAGTTTAGCGGGTAAGGGAAAGCTGCCTGGAAGGTAAAATGCATTGGAAGATGGTTGTTAGCTGCCTGTGGCTAAGGTACGAGACAGGTCGTCAGATATTTAAAACCTTGGCACGAAACAGCAACGGTATTCTACGGGAAGTCATGTAAGGTGATTGCGGTCTGGGTTGATGGGATGCTTACGCCTATAAAAACGAAGGACACGGGTTTTAGCCAAAGAGGAGTAGACAACACAGTTATGTGTTCTAGCCGGGAAGTAGTGTGTTAGGCTTACTGGGTTGCGGAGGAAGACTTAAGGTAGGTTTGAACTGATGGTTAATAGATAAGGCTTATGCTGGTACTTCGCCATAATATTCCACCAGCCCTCAGTGAAGTGGTGCAGCTAATACATCTAACAACGCAATACCTCAGAGTGAGTAATCAAATACTGCTGACATTGGCAGAGATAGTACCCAGACGGTTGGGGCAGAAAAAATAAATAAACGAGGTATCCTGATTTTTCCGTCCGTGCAACCTGGACAGCTGTCCCCTACCCGTCCTAGAAACCCACTGCCTTGAGGAGCCGTTGCTTTTTTGCTAAGTTAAACGTTGGTCCCCATCTGTGGCACATCCAGGCTGAGTTTTTCTATCCAGTCCTCATCATTTTGTCAGAGCTGTTGATAGTTCCCCTTGAAAACGCTCAACAGCCAGGTGCTGAAATAAGCGAGTTTGTCGAAGATCATCCCTGCATCACTAACTTTGAATGGTCTTGCTTTGGTCAGACACTTCTGTAGAGTTTGCAGAGCCGGTAGGTGTTCTGGCATCCATTGCCTCCTAAAAACCCTGGCTAGGTAATTCTCCTGCTTCCATCCACGTATGTAGCTGCCACGGAGGTTTGTTGGCTCTTGAAAACCCACGTTCTACCTTGGCATCTAAGTGGGTCATTCGGAGTGAGCTTCAGATAGGTGGGGTCGCCTTTGGCCACTGGAATCAATGAGTCGCTGTTCAGAATTCTTTAACCTCGGCCATTAAGGCGGTGAACGTTTCATCGTAGGGTGGCTGTGGTTCGATTACCGACGGAAATATTCATCTCATGGATCTGATTAGACTCTTCCATACGCCACTGCGACAACTGACATGCAGGGGTTGAAGTGCCATGTTGTACCATGAGCCACGGCCCGGTTCAGTAGCTCGTTTTTATTCATGTTTTGGTGCCACCACTGCCGTTCCTGTTAAGCGCCCACAAAACTGGACCCACTGCCAGAGTAAATACCTGCTGGTACGCCTCTTCATTTGATAAAGCTTTGCAAGGCCCGGAGAAAAGAGTCGGCGGTCATTGAATGCGCAAGGTCCAAGTGCACCGCACGTAACTTCATGCACTTCGTGGCACATCCGTATCGTTTTTCCAGCTTTTATCCACACTTGACCCACAGGGGTCTGAAACGGTCAAGTCTGGTATCACTGAACGGCTATCAACAAACAGTCACTCTACATTCTGGCAGCGGAGCCATGTGTTGTTCGGCAGCTGCGGCAGAGCTCCCCCACAGTATATACAGCGTTGAATTACGTGTTTCACAGTCACTGTCCCTCTCAGTAACCAGAAACTCTTTCGAATGACGCTTGTTACGTGGCCCTACCCGGCTTGTCCCTCTACGGCCTGTGTGTGGTGAATCAATAATTCTATCACGTGTTACCGAGCCGGTAGCAGTACTCGGCACTTCTCGCCAAAACTCAGGCAAGAATTGTTCATTCTACCACCTGCCCGTAGTAATACATCAGGGAGTTTGGGGTTCAGATGCTTTGAGTTGCTTTTTGGGAGTGTTCTTTTGTTGATTGGTCCCGTGTATCTGACACTCTTGAATTCTCGGGGGGAAACCGCAAGTCGTTTCACCTTGAACGGATCGTACTTGGCGGCCCTTAGTTTATCAGGGTTTATTGGACCCAGTGGTACACAGCCACATGGGTGGACCTTTCCCTGACTAGCGAATGTTTCTTAAACCCGGCTAGTCACACTAGTGGCCGAAGCTTCTTCATCCACCAGGAAAACCTGGCTAACGTGGTGAAATAGGTGTCTAGTCGGCGGCTGTCAAAGCCATCCCCGCGCCTTTTATCTCCACTTCCTATTCCACAGGTGACTTTAGTTCGTAAATGGGCCATTCCCGTTGAGGCAAGCGCAGGAACTTTTGCCCTATAGTACATGTGTCTAGTTGCCGGAAGTTGATCGCATCTCGGCAGCACTAAAAGGCTGGGCTGTCGACGGACTTGACATGTTTCCACTAGTTCATGGCGGTTTCATCCTGAATGATTTTGAGCCGGTTGACGACTAAAGTACAAAAACGACTGCTGACGTTGTTATTGCAGCACAGCTCTATTATCGAATTCCATCCAAAGACCAGCCAACCAGCTGTAGAAGTCGGAACAACTCTTTACCTCTTGTACAACACCCACTGCTAGCACGGCTGCGCTGAGCTCGAGGCGCGGGATCGGGACCGATTTAGGTGGAGCTACGCGAGTCTCGGGGAAACAGGATCCTCGGAGCTTATTGTCCATCTCCCGTGCACCATCATTCGTACTCCACTGCGCCGTACCAGACTTCGGATGCGTCAGAAAAGGTGTGTAGCCCTCCCGTCTTTGTTACAAGGGGTCAAGCACGAAGGAATCCGTATACCTCCTGGCTCCTTTGAAGTGAGCAGGATTTCTCCCTTTTGCAGCAGACCTTCTTGATCCACTAGCCGGTCTCAATGGACTTCCTCACGACAGAGCCGCTGCTGTAGGGTAGTTACTGGTGGCAACCAAGGAGAGACAAAACCGAGCGGATCGAACAGACTAGAGACAGCTGACGGTATACCACGACTAGTCACTGGTTCGTCGGGAACTTTCATCCCGAAAGCGAAGTCTTCTTTTTCCGCATTCCATTGTATTCCTAACGTGCTTTCGGTGGGGGAGGGGAGAACCCTCCAGATCTCGGACTCTTTCGGCCCTCTCGTGAGCGGAAAGACTTGGGGCTCTTTCACGGCATTAGACACTCATTTCAAGAGACTGAACCAGCCCTCCTCTACCAATCCTGTCAGGCACCTGGACAGCACTGAGGCCAAGCCAACATCATCAAAAGACCCAAGTTAGTGGTCAAAGTAGATATTTCTACTGACGTTGTCTACCGCCGACCGGTAAACCAGGGCTCCAGGCTTGCTAGCAGTTTCTTGCAGGGCGTAGTTTGCACAAAAAAAGATGATATCGCTGTGTTGTGGTGGACTGTCGTTCTATAGTTTATCGCCGATTTATTCAGGTCGTTCTCTTCCCACTATAGGAATTGCAATGCACCTCGTTCTTCCACCGGTATTTTCACCTGGAGAAACATTTCTCTGACGTCGGCCGACAAGGCCACTCTGCCTGCCCTGAAACGACACGGGACTTTATTCAGCTGTGTGATCTAGTTGGGCTCCTGTTGCAGGCCATCACTCAGAAACTTATTTTGGAATATGGCTGCACAATCGAAGACCACCAGCAGGTTTTCGAGTTTCTTGGGGCGAAGAACTGGGTGGTGAGGCAGGTACCATATTCTTTTCCGGCAGACCGTAGTTGCAGGCATTTTTTCAATGTAGCTAAGCACTTCGTTTCGCATAGGTGCTTCTGCGAACCTTTTCCAGAGGTCGTGATCTCGGCCAAAGCTTTCTTTCAAGCGCGGTAGTCTTGAGAGAGTGTAAATTTTTATCAGCCAGAGGATCGGCTAGTGTGCTCCGCGGGAGAGGAACCTCGAAATGGTTTTTAGGTCTCTGGTCCCTTGCCGCACTGCCTACAGAGTGAGGTGGTCCTCCTGAGACAATGATAGTCCTTCGCCTCCGGCGTCATGAAACTCCCTTTCGCATTGGCGCTGTAACTAGTGCTCTTTGTGATCCGTTTCCGCCGGAGTAATTAGCTGAGCCACATTCCTCCGCTGGACTATATAGTATCCATCTTAGTGTCGTGCTTACGGCGTAGTGTGCCTCGTGGTCGTCTACTCTCTGGTCCAGCACCCGGTGTGCTTCCGGTACGTCGCAGCCCATGAGAAGGTCCACTTTGCGGTCTCCCCAGTCTACGATGGATGTATCTTGCAAGTGGAGCCACCTAGTTAAAATCGCACCCACCGACCTTGGTGCTCGCAAGGGGAGACTGGTCAACGTAGAAGTAGCCGACGAGTAGACTTGATCTTTGGTATCTAGGGGGATAAGCTGCAATCTCAACCGACCTACAGTTAAAACTTGCGTTCGGCTCACCGAGCTTAAGGCTTACAACGTCGGGCCTTTGTCGAGCCTGTGCTTGTCGGCAAATCGCTCCTTCACTAGGGTAGTGTCCAATCCACTGTCAAAGAAAGCCAACCCTTCAGCCGCCCTATTTGGGGTCATCACTCCTACGGCAGCTACTCCTAGCCGAATTGGTTTGCTGGCAGACAGTGACGTTGAGCAAGTCACTCTGGGCTTTGTGTTCGCTTCTGGCGTAGTTCCTTTCTCCTGGTGTGGCCGTTGGTGGTGTCTGCCCGGACAACCTTAGTGGGCACATCTGGTTCTTGTTCCCCAAGCTGCCCCATGGTATGTGGTGTGGGGGCATATGAAGCACGCTCCTGTTGTCCTTATAGTTCCCCAAAGTTCGCCTATTGCGGCTTTGATGAACTTCGGGCATTCATGTAACCCATGACTGGCGTCACAGGACCCGCAACTTAGACGAGCTATGGCCTCGCGAGAAATGGAGTGCAAATTTGTCCAAGGCTGATATTTCGAGTGTTCCCGTGCAGTTTTTTGAGCTTGGCTGGTGCTAGGTCTATTTTCCGGTTGCTATTACGTATGAGTCAGCCAAAGCTGCCGTCGGCTGTCCTTGTTTGCCTGCCCCAGTACTCCATCAGATCCTCGAGGTTGGCCTCGCGATCTCCCCTGCTTTTGCCTTCCGCTGCTATCGCCCACCGGCCCTTCAGCTCGGAAGAGGGGCAGCTGAATTTGCGTTCCAAAGTTTGCACTGCATCGAGGTTAGCCCAGCATGCTAAACGACAGAGGGCTATCCAAACGTTCCGCATCTTTGCTACTAGGTCGGCCGTTGCATAGGAGTCATCCTTTGTCATTTTGGTCTCTGACATCACGCCTTATATTATATTGCGGGCTACCTTGAACGGAAGGCCATACAGGTCCTTCAAGACCTTACGTGCCAGTGCGTAGCCTTGTTTCGGGTCGAGCTTAGTACGCCCATCGATAGCTTCTCTGGTTCGGCCTCGACAATAATGGGTAAAATGGAGTAGCCTTTGTCCGGGTCGGTTATCTTATCTTCAACAAACGTCTAGAGTTTTCTGATGGGCTTGCGGTAGTACTGGGATCTTCCGTCGAAAACAGCCAGTTCTGCTCTTGGAAAATTGATCGTTAGTGGTTTTGGTGCCATGTTTGACAGCCAGCTTAGGGTTTCCTACTTTTATTTGCCCTGATCTGTCGGAAAGATTGTCTTCGCTAGCTTCCTGCTCACACCAGCTCCATCCACAGTTTTCCTCTTCCTCCCGGGCCTGCTGCCTAGCTGACAACAATTGCTGGTCTAGATCTAACGTCCTCATTTTAAACAAACCAACCTTCTTTCAACCTACAGTACCCTCAGTAATACGTAAGCTAACACTGACAGGGCTGAGTGATCTAAAAGTACCCGTAGAATCGAAAGTACCGAAACTCTCCCCATTGACTTGCCTCATTAATTCCTGCCCAGAACCCAATTGCTTCGGTCCTTCTGTGGGCATGTTATGCATTTCCCCGTTCCTGACTGATTAACTGAGTATTGTAACACTTTTGAGCAATACGTAGCCAAATTTGGAACGGATCTCGAAATCAAAACGCGATAGATCAGTAAGTTCTACTATACTGGGTTACCAAACGAAAAATAACTTGAACAATATAAGAACCTCAATTATGTGATCACAGCCTCAGAAAAGGAGGAGAAAACTGCGGCTTGCTAGAGACAGGTCTTTGCGTCATGCAGGTGGAAGATAGGATATGACTAGGTAGCTCTTTCGACGCTGACAGACAAAGGTTGGTTCATAAAAACATAGCGTATCAAAAACACTCAAGCTTTGTCGGTGAGCGAGCAATCTCTGGGAAAAACGAAGTTATAGTGTCTTTGGGGACTTTCCTCAACAGGTATTTATAGCATCATGCTCAATCATTCATCTCTCTCCATTCTTTTGCACTAGGGTGTCCGGTCATCTGGTAACCCACTTGCTTTCTACGGTGATGCTCCACATCCCCTCCGCCAACGACCATCAATCCTCATAGCCTCTACTCTAGGCACACAAACCGATATGGTTTTTTGCGCAATTATGCATTCAAGCCTCTAGAATATGCTCCCTGACTCACCGCAAATGCGTTGCACGCAAAACAATTAAAAGAAGCAGTAGGCACACCCCTTGATGCATCATCTATAATCAGCATGAATAACAATAACATAAACATAGGCGAAGTATATGAAGACTGTCTAGATTATTAGTCTACTAATGATCACAATCTTCCGCGTCCGGACCCCATCTAATGACCCGATTGGTGATCCCGCCGGTACATAAATGTATATGCTTTTTGCGTACGCTCAGAATCCAGTACTGTTCTGTGATATTTGTCAGACTTGGGACTAGTCCCGGCTACATAGTTGGCAGGCCTGGCATTAGTTCTATATTACTCAGATATGGCTCCGGGTTCCTTGTCCTATGACAGGCCAGCCTAAATCCTACATTTATTCCTGATGTCAAGTCGACATCCTTGGTATCCCTGCAAAACCTTTACGCCCGCATTTGTTTTCAAACCACGATAACACTCGGTGAGTTGAATATTATTCTGAACCACTGATAAGCACCAGTGTGTAACTGACCGTTCATCGTCGTTGTCCCCACCTTGGCGCCGACCAAACAGCTTACGCAGCCTAGATGTCCCATTCTCATGACTGAGACCAGAGCCCCTGAAATCTTCACTGAACAAACGGTATAACACCTGTAGTACGAGAGGCGAACTTTCAACAGTTCAGTTCAGTTCAGTTTGCACAGGACAGGTAATGGCCACGGCCAATCGAGCGTCCAGAATTCCTTCGATGGTAAGCACGCCAGTTATGCACCCACCACTGCCGAGTGTATTTCGTCAAATCCCCGCTAAAAATGAGAGGGAAACGGAAAACCTCACCGCACATCAACTGCGAGAGGCACTATGCGTTGCGAGCTTTCACTGAAACAGTTTGCAATGGGCAAAAACGTCGAATAAAACATACTTTAGAAAGACCAGTGCTCCCCGTCATCTATCTAGTTACCATACTCAAGGCTCATCACGAGGAAATATCTCGCACCACTTGTGATCTAGGGCACCTTCGAAGGATTGGACGGTCTGTAGATCTATCATTCCACCAGGCAGACCGTTCCAACTGTTCACAACCCTTTGCTGAAGAAGTGCGATCTAGCCATCAACCTAGCTCGGGATTTTGTCAGCTTCTTTTCATGTCCCCTGTTCTGGAATTTAAAGCCACTTAGAACAGACTATCTGGTCTAAAGCCAGAAAAGCCCTTCATCACCTTGAACCTTTCTCCAAGGTCCCCTCCACATTTCCTCATTTCCAACGAGGAAAGATTCAGGTCGCGGAGTCTCTGCTCGTAGGTCTCACCCCTCTGCCCCTTCTCGTGGCGAGACGATGAAATTTCTCTGGACAGGCGGCTTCCCAGCAATATCTTTGGTTTGGTTTTAGTCTCTGTTTCTAGCCCTAAAATGCAGCACCTTTGAGAGTCCTTACCCTTCCCCTAGTCGTCACTCCAAGTCTAGTTAGGCGAACCTTGCCCAACTCCCTTCCTGGCATAAGACTGAAGTGTTAGCCCTAACAGAAAACAAGTCACCCACCCACCAAATGCCACAGAGTTCTCCTATGGCTGACTACTATAAAATCTGTATACCTAGCCACCAAAACTACCAACCATCGGTGGGCCTACCCGATTTATCACCACAGGTTTTGCTGACAACAGCCGGCTCACGTATAAACCGAAAACATTCGGAGCCCGGCTACGTCAGAAGCGAGTGGCCAGCTGTGTGTTCTCGAGTGGTGGAATCCTTTCGCGGTATTTTTCCCCACATTCCCTCTGTTTCATAGCTAAAGACCGCGACTTCACCAATGGGAAGATGATAACAAGTCTGTGGATGTCTTATTGTACGGGAAAAGACAGCCGACCCCGGCAGTGGCGGATCATAAGGATCACGCTCTAGGAAAGGCGGGCGGAGAAGAAACGGGGAAGTACTCTCTATGGGGTAAGTACGCTGTCGGCTCCTCTAAAATATGAAAACACCGAAGTACCAGCAATACTTCTGGCTACGAAGATATTGGATGCATGCCTCACTCCCCTTCCATAATGGACTGATTTTACGTCACAGAAGTGACCCGACCCTGCTTACGGGGCACCCGCCGAAACAAATGATCTTTAGAGCTAACCCCTCAGTACTCCTGCCTGACCCTGTGCGGGATGGCAGCGTGCTGAATGAGCTCTATGCGTAATAACCGGCCCATACTCTCTCAGTTTAAGCCCTTCCGGGTTCCTTACTCCACTGGTGATCAGGTCGCTGATGCCAAATTCCGCTGTCTATGCACTCTTTTAAAAAATGTGCCAAATGAAGTTGGCTGTTTCATAAGATTTCTTGTCGATACGCTAGCCGACAACCGCCATCACCGATTTAAGCTCAAGAACAATATGAAAACTAAACCTTCCTAAAGTCTCCTCTGATTACTCTCCCGTAAGTAGCTTGCGGCCGAAATCAGTTGAGATCTGCCTAGCCTTGCACGCTCCCACGTTGTTTTCCCAGAGCACAAGTGAATGGTGAACATAAGCGTACCGTGCTGTGAACTCAGACTTCGCCCTCCGAGAATCTTCGAGGTCCAGAAGGTGTAAAACTTCTCTACTTCTTACATCGGAAATAAGTACCACCCACAGCTGACTCTAGCCGCTGACGATAGGGGCGAAAGAAAAGGCATATCCAGTGCCAAAACATATCAGGAAGCAGGTGCCCAGATAGCCACAGTGTCCTACCCGATCCTCTAAAACTGTAAGAGATATAATATTTTAAACTAGCTCTCTCCTCAAACAACAATTCGTCTGCTACTCTACTTGCGCAGGTACACGACAGGCCGACGCCTTCCCAATATTTTCCCAAAATAATTAAAGATCTTTTTAAAACTTAGAAACCGAAACTACCGTATAATGCGATTCACGCCATATAGAATACGCCGTTAGTCGACTACCAAAATATGGCCGGTCTTCCGCTACAGCCTGAAGGAAGCATGTTCACTTCGCTATTGTTCCTGATTCATACACCTGAAACTTGTTTTCTCAACTAAACTTTATCTTCCGCTGTACCAAATCCTGCCGTGCTTAAAGCGCCCCTCCAAACTGCGAAATACACATTGTTAAATCAACATCAACATCATCAACGTCACCACCTTGAAAACAGTACCCGTGGAGCTCACCCGGCGCCTGCGTTCTTACCAGCCTGCAGATATATACGTACCATAGAAACCGTGGTGTTTCCTCGTCAACTCACTCAATCTTCGCTCCTGTTGTTAAAACTGATGACTTCATAGTACTAACCACTGTGTAAAGCACGTGCCTTAGACCGCTAAAATAATGCCCCACTTCTACCGCATTTATAAGAACGCACCTGGCTCATTACATACTGCCTTTCCTTGCTATCCCAACCCACAGATGGAGCCAGTTTAAGACTGATTACCTCCACATTTTTCTAGGCCTTGATTTATAGGTCCCCTTGAATTGTTATTCTGCGACTTTTGTCAAAACAGTAGTCACAACCCGCAGATGGAACATCTTCCAGACTGCTACGCCCCCATCTCATCCAGATCATACTGGTTACCTGGGTTTTACCAGTTCGTTAGACTTTCTCCGGGACTGTAGCACGGATAGAGCAAACTGGCTGGTCGAGCTGGACAACTTTCAACTCTGGACGGCCATGGCTTAAATTTAGGCACTTGCAGGCCTATGCCATTCGGAGGCACTTACATCGACCGCATAGGTGGTTTTAATCCTACTACTCGGAACATGGCCCGTAATACTTTCGCAGACCATCCGGGGCTTTCCCGATTCCGAAGTACCTCGTAAGCTGCCTTGACAACTAATCCCCATATACTGATTAGGCGACCTCGTTCGTGGTGGATTGCAGTAATGAAAATGATTTTTTTTGGGGGGGGTGCTCACAGCATGCCAGGTGCACTATCAAATTTATACAAGCAATAGAATAGGCAGAACAAATTAGTGAAAATGTAGAAATACGCACGACACAATTAGGACAGGTGGGCTTAGATGGGAGAATGAAGGTGGATACAGGTAAGACAAGTGTACGCATGCTGAAGAAAAGTGTAGGGAGTTTGAATGAACCCAAGAGCAAAATAAAATGGATGCCCGGGGAGTTTGAAGTTCAAGGTTAAGCGAAAAAGCCTACCGGTCCTAGTGAGGACATCTGCAAGCCGGCAGGTGTATATGGAAGGGGCCATAAATCGGCATAAGAAACTGTGGTAGCAGGAGACGATAGGGAAGAAAGTGGGAGGCAGTTCGACGGATTAGATGGAAATGAAGCGTTGGTTTTCTGCAATTGATGGTCGGCGGACGGGGCACGAAACTCACTGTAAAACAGGGAGCGGGCTATGCAAGACATAAGGGGTGGATCGGATGACAAAAACGGTTTGGAAGGATTGAATACGGTAGATGAGATGCACAGAAGTGTAAGGAGTGGATGCATATCATGACGGTCAGCAGGATGATAGCTTGAGAAATGGCCAATGAGGAACTGCAGGATGCAAAGCGAATGTACATATATACTCGTATATACAAGAGGAGTAGGAGCAATAAAAACAGAGTCCTAGAAAAAAATCGGTGATCGGAAGAGGCAGGTAAGGTTAGGTCGAATGGTGTAGAATCAACTCATGAATATCCTGGTGAATTTTCTTCATGGCAGGTGAACATGGCGGACCAAGAGAGAGAAAAAAGCTTTTGAAAGCACAGAGGTGATGACCGCTGTAAGGGTCAGTTCACAAAAGAGGGAAGACGAAGGAAGGTGCCGAGGAGAAAAGGAGAGGAGGGATATGATGGTCTGAATAGTGTAGTTGAAACATGTGGTAACGGTCGAGGGTGGGAGAAGCTTTAGTAAATGGACTTATTATCTGGCAAGAGGACGATGGCGGTGGAATGGGGTGGGCAGTGCAGAGCGAATAAAGAAACAAAGGGAGAACGGTACCTGGGAGATGAGGCTGTCCGTGGTGCAGGAAACAGCTGCTGTGACGGCTAACAGTGTGGGAGAGAAACAAGCAAGAATAGTACCAGAGGAATCGGGTAATGGCAGGATTGAAACTGTAAGTGAAAACCATGAAGCACCAACGGATTTACATAAGTGGAACGTAAAAAGGCAGATTAATCTGGGGGCACGCAGAAAATGCCTGTGGCGAGCAGTATACGAAACAGGAGATGGGAGCGCGGACCGAAAAGACCGGTGAGAAATAACCAGTCGGGTCGTTTTACCACAAATGAAAAAAGGAAAGAGGCTGAAAAGGAAGAAGCACTAGGACAGATGAACCGGTGGATGATCACAAGGTACGAGAAATGAACGCGAGCCAGAGTTGAGGAAATGGAACTGGAGAGCTGCTTGCCTGCAGGCGACGGTACAAAGGGATGCAGCTGGAGAAAGCTAACCGGGGCACTGCCCATCAGCGACAAGCCTTCGCGTTCTGGTTCATCCAGTCTCTGTCTGTTCGCTTTGAGGCATCTGCTCCATCTTCCAGCTCCAGCTGACTGTTCCTCTAACGGCTGCACTTTGAATTCCCCGGCTGGGCTTCCAACCATCGTTCATGCTCTCCAGCAGCACGCTACATTCCTTGCGAATTATTCGTCTTCCTCAACATTTTCAATTGAAACGTTGTTCTTTCCGTATTGCCATGGAATTGCCTGATAAGTAAAACCATAATTAACATGTCTAAATCACTTTCTCCCCCATTTGGGATTTCAAACCAGCATGTTTCTGGCCTAAAGAGTTTTCCAAAAGATACCAGTGGAGATGAGCTTACCTACGCACCGCTGGTGTCACTGTTTAAACTTTGAAAACTCCGTCACCGTACTATTCTGTACCATGACTGGTTGATCATTTGCGAAACTGCCTGTCTAGTTTTCGATGTAGAACCTTCAGACATCCAGAAGGTGCGTCTACAAGTTTTTCCTATGCATATCAAACCTTGTTTGATCTCCCTTGAATTCCTTGTTTACACCATTCTGGTATATGCCACATCTTTCACACACTTTAATAAGGCTTCCTCAGCAGTTTAAATTTTGGCTAAAACTCCGAGACGCCCCTTTCCCGAAATCAGAGCCAGTTTCCATTATCCACTTTGACCGCTACCACTTTGGTTCTTTCACAAGCTGCCCGGCTTTATTGTACTGGTGCCAACATGTGTGAACACTTTTTCAGAATTTCTGAGTGTTTCATGCTGCAATTTCGCACTCGTTCATCATGCCTTGCTCATGTGTCTTGCTCGTGGTCAAGAAATACACGTTATTACTATTATTTGAACTGAATTTCGCAATGGTCGTCGATCTCCAGGCTATTGAGTTCCCACTTAAGTCCGTAGCCAAATCCACGGGTGCCATGATTCAGCGATAGAAATTTGCCCTGGCAGCCCATGGCTTTCACATCCTGCATCGACCCGGCAAGACAATCCCATAGGCGGGCCTCCTGTCTCAGTACTCGCAACTTGCAACAGCGAACCAATGCCATTTGACTTTATCTGCTGCGCCGCAGTCGGAGGAAGAACTGAGCAAGCGGCCAAAGCAATACCAAACATGTGTGATTCCAGCGGTCAGAAATAGATTGTGGCCCTAGGTGAAGTGGAAATTTCCTCGGTTCTTCGAACACCCAGAAGAATTCAGTATCCAACCCGGAAGGGTCCTTTTTCGAGATGATCGGCTTGTCATTCTACCCCATAAAGCTGGTCGATTTTGGATGAACTGTACAAAGACCGCTCAAGCATGGACGAAATGAAGTCACTGGCTCGACAGATATGTGTTATGGCCGGAATGGGATGCTAATGTTCTCACCACAGCAAACAAATGTGGTGCTTGTCTGCAAAATGTTCAGTGGAAGCCAGAAAACTGAACTCATGGTCTGAAAGCTACATTCCATGGCAGAGAGTTCATGCTGACTTTGCGGCCCCTTTCTGTCTCATCCTTGTACTGATCGACTCCTACTCCAAATGGCCGGAAATATTTTTAACGAGTTTATCAACTAACTCGTTTGTGATCTAGGTGTTACGGAAGTGCTTCAGCCGAGAGGTAATCCCTCAAGTACTGATCACCCACAAAAGAACCCAGTTATATGCTGCGTAGCTGAAGCCCTCACCGGATAGTGTCGGAAGTGGCCATCTGCTTACAGAGCTACTCCACCCGCGCTCCAGCAGTGCAGCAGAAAACTTGGTGCTTTCTGCAAAAAGTGCAATAAAGTCGGCTAACCCGAGAACGCTGCCAAAATCGGAAGCTTTTCTTCATAGAAAAGCAGTGCACATATCCACCGAGGAGAGCCCAGTCGTTCGCTTTAAGTCAAAAAGACTAAGGTCATCGGTGAAGTGTCTCCACTCCAGCTAAGTCATATATCCGCGGCCGTGAGCTTCGACCAACTCCCCGAAACTGTCATCAGACAACTTGGTCAATCTGTAGTCGAGATCACGGACTAGGATGGTGCATCAGTGCATCGGCGCCGCCTCAACCAAATCCGTTTCAAAGTTCTAGCTGACGGTGTAACCCATCGCGCGGTCGAGACGACCGGGGGTCCAGACGACAACCACAGTGATGACAGTGATCCACCTATTCCACCCCCAAAAAAGACTACGGCATCGGCCGAGCCAGAGCTATCAGCTTTAGTTCGAAGATCAGTGCCACGGGCGAGCCAAATTGATGAGGAACTTCTGAGGCAGGAGAGTTGTGCAGATTCAGCAGCTCCCACAAGCGATACGGCTAGATAAAACTTTGTGGCGGCGCACCCAAGTGAGCTTCAAACAAAAGGGGTCGTCTGGGACAAGTCTGACAAAAGGTCCCTGTGGCTGATCACATTCCTGTCTACCAGTTATCTTCTGTGACCTTACATGTTTTTATGAGCCACCCCTCCGATACAATCAACTTGCTTTTCGCAGCCCTGGTCTTCTTGCTACTTTCATTTGCGTAGTTCTGGGTGGGGCTATTTCAATACGTCCTGTCAGCTCAGTTTGTCGCGAGTACTGCACAGGGGCAACTTACCGAATGTCACGAGACTTGGCTTCGGGGTATTTTCAGGTCGAAGTTAAGGAACTGGACCGAGTCAAAACAGCATTTGTGGCTCCGACGGGAATGTAAAAATTCCAAGCTCTGCCGTTTGATCTGCTCCAAGCACCTGCCGCTCTTCATCGACCAATGCTGAAGGTGCTCCTGGACTTTTTTCGAATCAGTGTTTGGTTTATCTCGATAATGCATTTGCTTAAGGAAGATCGGCCTTCCAACTCCCAAATAGTGTGGAGAAAGTATTAGGACCGAATGTTTCAAAGTGACCTAAAGGTTAAGACAGCAAAATATCGATTTCTGCGAAAGGAAATTACCCGCTTAGGCTCAGTGAATTTTGAGGATAGAGTTCGTGCAGATCTATCAAAAGCTGAACAAATAAATTCTTGGCCGGTACTTCGTAGTGTGGCAGAGATCCATAGTTTCCCGTGGTTGCTGTCATATTACAGAAGATTTGATGCCGTCTTCTTGAACGTTGCTGACCTGCCCCAGAGGTTGCTGGAAGGAGGCCGAGTTCTTGAATGGTTCTAGCATTGCGATAAAAGCTTCCCTAACCTACAAGCAAAATTTCGTTCTGTCCCAATTTTGACACTCCTGGACCTCTCATTGTAAGCTAGTGAACTTATACACTGGATATCGACGTCATTGCTATATTCACTGGGGCAGCTTTATCACTGCTAGGCGAGGATGGCCGTGAAAGCGTGCTAGTGGGTGGATGCCAGTGACTGAAAAATTCAGAAACGAGCTACTGCTCTGCTGAATTTATTTGTCCTTGTTGGCCGGATGAGCAATGAATACAGAGTCAAAGAATTTCCCTTTTTATTATCACACAATCTTGCTAGCCCGTCCGCCGATTGTTTCATTGTGTCACACCGCTTGCCGTTGTCTGGCTCTGGCGGATGAGGCATGACAGTCGCTTATCTACGCCGCCTTATTTTCCAATTCCGTTCATGGGTTGTGTAACCAAAGGCATCACGGCTGGCTTCGGTTTTCGTATATTCACGAACTGTAAACTGTACAGCACCATGCAATAAACTAATTGGTGATTCTAAATTGTGCCACGGTCTTCTGAAGTTCAGCCAAATACTCGGGCCGGAAGAATTCTTGATTGCGAATGTCATATTGCCGTGCTGACCAGCAAGACCGATTAAGTGGAAAAAACGTTTGGGGCTGGACCACGCGTTACGCAAACCTGGTTATACCAGTCAGAATCACCACGCTGCACCAAGACAGATCTACTGGCTCCAGTATACTTCCAGATATACCATCGTTGTTGTAACGGCCAAAACGCCCAGTTTCTGGTCCGGGTGACGCCTGGCCAACTCTTGGATGCTCGATTCACTAACTAATAAGCCTCACTCCTTCTGGATATCACCGTGGGGCCTCGAAGCTACCAGCAGCCCAAATCGATGCAGAACCCAAATCAAAGACACTGCCCTGCGAATTTTACGGAACTGTTGGCCAGTAAGAATGTAAGTACAAACATGATCATACTTTTGACAAAGAGCCTCAGTCAATATTCAGCCAAAAAGGTAGTCAAGAATAGAAAAACAGTCATGTGAAAAAGGAAACACTTGGCCAAAAAGAGCAAATAGAAAGTACCTGTTCTGAAGTCCAAAGCATAGAACAGGTTCTCCACGTCTGATCGGGCCCAAAGAGCATTTTCCCGAGCGTGACAGCCAGAAATCAGCCTAAACGGACTGGAAGTCTACGATCAGTCGAAGTAAGCGAGAAAGTGGAACTGAGCCGTAATAAAACAAAAGTGCGTTGGATCAGTGTGACTCACTGTCGTACCAACTGTCCTCAAAGTAATCACAGTAAGAATTCAAGACCATTAAAAAGAAAAAGTAAGTGTGTCAAGGGTAGATTAACTGTCGAACACAAAACAGTGTCAGCTCGAATAAGGTTGAAGAAAGCAGCTCAAAAATGGTCAGAAAGTATAGAAATGTAATTGGAAGAGGAATTTTTCAGTCACCATGAATGTAACAGGTGTTATTCACCTGGGAGGAGCTTTCTAATGAGCACTCAGCTTCACTCTCTTCAAAGGCTTGGAGACTTTAGGGACCTGAGAGGTCAACTAGCTAGACCGCAGGAGTCGGTTCAAAAGTCGAGTTGGTTTGCTAATATTGTCCTGGGTAATAGCATTCTAATGCCGATTATATGTCCCGGAGACTAGCTCGCAACCGTAGAGGCCGTCCGGCATGTAAATAACAAAATGTAACAATAATGAGCCTACGAGGGTTGGAGTACAGACGTTGGGCGCACTTACAATCTCCGGACCCAGAAAAAGCACTGATCCTTGAGAGAATCAAATAAAGCTGACCAGCCAGCCAGCGAGGATATCAAGGGGTCCATTTATGAGATTAAATGACTATGGGCACCGTAGGACAACCTAAATCAGGCTGAAGACGAACTAGTTTTTCATCCAGAGAAAGTTGTACCCGGAGAATAGTTGA
Source organism: Fasciola hepatica (assembly GCA_948099385.1). Lineage (NCBI taxonomy): Eukaryota > Metazoa > Platyhelminthes > Trematoda > Plagiorchiida > Fasciolidae > Fasciola > Fasciola hepatica. Next base: position 1,193,600 of record CANUEZ040000131.1, read on the forward strand.
CCCAAAATCCGTGGTGAAAAATGTAGTGGCAGAGTTTCATTTGCAGCTTCGTCAAGCTTGAGTGAAGAAGTTGGAGTTTGATGCCCAGAGGGGATTTGGTGGCCGCATCTATGAAGTAACGGTTGATCCTTTAGAGCCTCTTGTGAACACTGTGGTCGTTACAAGAAGATGAAGACAGCTTTTTGATCACCTTCACGACCATTTCGCCTGGCAAAGTGGTAGGGCTGGAACTTCAGGGGCAAGAAATAAATGTTGTTTCTGGGCGATCATTTTGTCAGGTGGTGAGAGGCAGTATCCGTCGCACAGAACATCGCGGCCTCGGTTGCCCGTGCAGTGGTCGATCAGTAGGTTTGCCGCTGGCTGGCCCCTCGTCAAATACTTTCAGAGAGGGGCACTAGTTTCTAAAGTGCAGTGCTCCAAGAACTCTATAAAGGGCTTGGCTTTGACAAAGCTCGAGGAACCGCCCGTCATTCTGGGTGAGATGCCCGAGTGAAAAGGACAAACCGGTACGTATAGGCACTACTAAAAGCTTTCGCTGACAAAAGCATCACCATTTGGGACCCCACTCAAGCTAAACGTTTGTTAGCCTTTCAGAGTTCAGTACGCTCCTCTACTGGGCACTTCTGGCACTTTTATGGGCTGAAAGAGAGGTTCGCTTGCAGTCTGATACCCGCTTATGAGTCGTGTGACAAACTCACCCTGATCACGGACTGTCTGTCAACAGCTAGACTCACTTCGACTAGCTCATCGGCTAGCCCATGCGCATTTAGAGGCTACCCAGAAAAGCACTGCGGCGGGAAAATATTCGGGACCCCCGTTCAGGTGGGAATTTTGGGACACCCGTACGTCTTCCGGGGAGTCTTTTAGCAGCCACTTGTTTGATCAAGAATTCTACCCAATCGACCGATAAACCTATGGTGGTGCTGCTTTGGTCAGCGCCTGCACCTGAAAACTAACACTGTCGCAAAGAAATTTATAACATCTCCGAACTGAACCAAGCGCATTGTAGAAATGAGGACACCGATTGAACTGGAACTCAACTTAAAAATCCTTATCTGCGAAGTCGCTGCGTACAAGTACACGACGGTGTAACAAAACAACGCAAAGGAAAATCACTAACAGTCATCACCGCCGCAGCTTAAAAGGGGTTTTGGTCTTCCGTAATTCAGCCTTTTTTATGCAGCAAATCCTCAAGATCTTGGAACTTTTGCTGTTGGGGTAATATCGGATGCACCGCAATTTTTCCTCCTGGAATCGACTCAGAAACATTGAAACTGGTACAATCAGACATAGCAACAGAAATAGGCACGGTAGAGGTAACTGAGCCTAAATGATTACGATTGAAAGAACCATCATCCAAATCAAGAATCTTACAAAATCGCTTACCCGTCTGATGAACGACGGCACGGCGAGAAGGTCTCAGTCGATTTCCTCGATGGTACGCAGTACCCCATTCTTAAACAGACTAACAGAATTCTCTCCGGTCGCTGAATGTGAGGGACTACAGTACTGCATTAGGAAATTGTCAACACTCCTGTCGAGTTCGCCAAACAAACCGACACCCAGATGCGGTCGCACACTTGAAGGCACGAACAAAGTTTTCGGCAGCACTGATGGATAGTGGGTTTCGGGGTGGAATTACTGCTTGGTGACAGCTGAACTATTCCAGCCGGTCAGTCAGTTTCTTCGCTGTGAGATGGCTTTTAATGCCGGTCCCCGACGCACACGGAACACGTTGACTGAATGGCTTACGCAGAGTTGTAATCGTGAAACCAACATCGGGAGAAGTAGTGAAATATACCTCTGGCCGACGAGAGAAGAAACCAATAATAACCAGAGCATAATACCTGTCTGAAAAAGGAGATTTAGTTACCCGCGCAAACTCGTAGCAAGGGCTCCGCGGGAATAGGCCATGGTGTCCAGTTCGAAGGTTGTGAGTGACTTATATAGAAACGGTCACGACAGTTTCCGGCACAAATCGGCGTCCGACTCTGGCCATCAGCAAAGGATACGGGTAAGAGATTTCACGTTTGCAATACTTAGGTGTCCGGAGTGCAAATCTTGCAAAACCGCAGCCCGCAATTGAGGAGGTACAATGAATTGTTACAGCAAAAGACACAACCACAAGTCATGTAAATGGCTTTTTGTCGTTTGTAGAACTCAGAAAACCGACGTCGGACATCTGCTGGCCATCTCTGTCGAACACAAGATATGATGGCGCGGCCGTACTTCTTCGTTCCCCGTACCCGACCCGGCCGACGAACAGGTAAAGACTGCGTAATCAAACGGTCACCAGCAGGAGGTTCTTCGGAAGTGGCAGAGGGAGACAAGTAGCCCACACATTTTGCAGTGATAAATGTCGTGAGAGCATGCAGATAAAGCGAAACTCTAGTGCAGAACCATGGCTGCCGAGGATATAGCCTATGACTGGTGCGGATTATGAATAAGCCACAGTGCTTTGTGATCAGTGTTAACGGTGAAAAGAGTGGCGAGCAAGTACCTGTTCAGACGGGCAACGGCTCAATAGATAGCCAGTGACTAGTTGCGCTTGTGGGTCTCCGCGTTCAGAGGCCCTGAGCTGGCGAGAAATGCACGAGGCTAAGTGACCCTCTTGTTCTGGCACGGCGCCTATGCCGATCAGAGACTCGTCCTTAAAAAAAGTTGAAGATGGACATTGGGAATAGCTTGAAGTACGGGATCAACTGACAAAACCCTAATAAACCAAGTGAGCATTGATTACGTACTGAGGACCACTGGAACATCTGTTGGGGGAGGAGATCTAACAAGGATGCGTTTTTATGGGCAAAATTGGGAATAAATCCAGGGCGATACTGAAAGGAACCCGGTAGAAAAGTTAATTCAGTAAGCGATCTGGAAGAGGGGGCATTGGATAAAGGAGCAAAAAGGTTGAGGTAAGGACGAAAACCGTAGGCATCGACCAACCAACCCAAACAAACAAATTCGGTGGTGGAGGAAACAAGCTTGTCAGGGTTGAGGAATGTATCATGTTTCAAAAATTCATCCAGTAATAAAAGTACACGATCACCAGGCTCACCTTTGGTGGGCCCGTATGCGATAACTTCATCTACTTAAGCACGAGCACCTCCAAAATCAGAAATCAGAGGGTTGGTAGTGTCTTGAAAAAATCTCGGGGGAAAAGCTAAGACCGAAAGGCAGAAAATTATACCGGTACAAGCCAAACGGCATATTGGCGGTGATTAGTTCACGGGACCGTCATTCAGGTGGAGCCTGTAAGAAGGCATATCCCGGGTCAATTTTAGAAAAAACAATTGAACCACGAAGTTGATGGAGATTGCTCTCAGGTTCAAGAGCGGCTAGTCTGGATTGTTTCGGCCACTTGTTCAAGGTGATACGGTAATCTCCACAGAATCTGAGAGCTTTGCCGTAGAGTTTTGGGGCAGTGACAATCAGGGTGGCCCATGATGAAGAGTTCACCGGTGTCAGCTTTGCCTTACAAACCAAATCTTCCAATACGTTTGCCACTGGCTCACGCGGTCCGAGAAGAACAGTGCGGCTTTTCATGAGAAAAGGAAAGACGATAACTTCAAGATCAACAGAAGCCTTCCTTATACCACCAGAAACCTCAAAAAAATCAAGAATTAAAAGCCGAGTACACGATTGTTGAGAATCGGACAGAAAACTCAATGAAACCCGTACGCGACTCATGCAGTTCAAGTCAATGATGGAAAAGTCCAGATCAGTCATAAGTAAAGTACAGTTATAGGTATTGGAATGTTCATTGGTAGGAAGCAACTCACATAAACCGAGCATACGCAACGGATGACCGGTAACGCTTTTAACTGAAATGGATGTCGGTACGAGCTGTTTGGGAGGATTAATTTTCTGTAAACCCTTCTGAGGAATAAACAGGTCAACACTGACGGTGTCCAAAATGTGTTAATTTCGAAAAGAATGATTGCCAACAAACGAACGGGTAGAGTAACGAGAGTTCACCAATGTAACAACAGGTAAGGTCAGAGACTGAAAGTCTGGAGGTAATTGACCATCCTCGGACGGTCGAGCAGAAAGGCACATCTTTTTCTTTTACACACGGAATAAATATGACCTACCCTGTCACAATTGTGGCACCTTTCATTAAAAATTCAATCGAATAAGTTTTCAAATACAAAATTTGTAATTACTCTACTGCTTGCTCCTTTGAGTCGGCCGAGGGTGACAATTTTGGCCGAACTAGTTGCCAGAAGGAATGTACTCCACCTGTCTCAGTGGCGGATTAGAATGAGGCTTTGAGTTTTCGGGCCCATGAAACTGGTTCGCCGTCACTAACAGCGCTACGCTATGTGGTGGTGTTGTTTGCAGCGAAGTTTGGTGGACTGGAAAGAGCATTCATTGAGGAAGGGAGGTCGTTGTTGCAACTCGGGACAGTTGATATCAGCAGCTAGTCTGTCCCGTAACTCACCCCGAGGTGATCAACAGAATTGCATCTTGTGGCCCGCTTTTGCAAGTGCAACACAAAATCCCTTATTGGTTTATTGGAGCCTAGCATCAGTGGGCAAAATTTCGCTCTTCCAGCAGCTTTGAAATTCACCGGCTGTAAATGCTACGGAAAAGACTCACGTGGTTCTCGTTTCTGGAGTTCTTGTGATCGCATAATTGATGTGTTTACCTGTTTCGTATCAATGTTCATTTGATAATCTATTATCGTAGAACTTCACGGATAATCGCCTCCTGATTTCAAGAACCGTTGAAAATTTGGCCATGCATTGCTGAAAGATGTCTTACAATACTCAGTTGATCAGTTTGAAACGAAAAAATACGCAAAGCGCGAATAAAAGGATCGGAGCAATTGGAATCTGGACAGGAAGTAATACCTCAAGTCACTGGGGAGGTTTTGGGTATTTTTGATTCTTTAGTTATTGCTAGGTCAACTAGTCTTGTCAGTGCTAGCTGATGTAATACTCAGAGTAATATGAATTACAAGAATGCCAATCTATTTAAGCTAGGGATGTTAGACCTAGAACAACAACTGCTATGGGCTAGGTAACAGGCTCAGTAAGCAGAAGAGAAGTGTAGACAGAACAAGCGTGAGATGAGGACCAATGACTGACCTGTCCGACAGATCAGGACCAAGTAAAATAGGAAACCCTGTGCCGGTCGTCGAATATAAAACATGAACGCTACCAACGACCAATCTGCCAAGAGTAAAACTGACAGTTTTCTACCGCCGATTTGAACAATACTGCAGGTTCATCAGGCAGTTCGAAACCTTCGTCAAAAACAAGATAACCGATCCTGGGCAAAGGCTTCTCTACCCGACCCATTACAGCCGAGGCCGAGCAAGAGAATCTATCGATGGGTGTACCACGCTCGACCCGGGACAGGGCTACACACGGGCAAGGAAGGTTCTGAAGATCCGTTAGGACGGCCGTTCAAGGCAGCTTATAACCTAACAGAGGGCCTGATGGTAGAGGCCAAAATAACCAGGGGCGAGGCCTACACATTGGCCGACCTAGTGATCAAAAGGCAGAACTGTTCAGTAGCCCTCGGCCACTTGGGTTACAGGGCTGACGCCGATGCAATGAACACCTTGGAGGACATGGTCCGCCACCTCCTTCCCAAACTACAGAGTCGGTGGTCGGAAGAGGCGGAACATATAAGCCGAGGCGACCGTGAGGCTAACTTCGAAGACTTGACAGAATACTTGGGCAGGCAAACCAAGATAGCCGACAGTAGATCTGGCCGACTCATTTGGGACAGTAACCGAGTAAACGAATCCAGTAATAGCCGGACTCGAACCACTGCTCGGGAACACCCGAAATATTAGCCTTGGACCAACGCACACGCCACTTTACACGGGGCTTTAGCGCATCCAAGTTGCAGGTCCTGTGATGCTAGCCATAGACTACAAGAATGCCCCAAGTTCACCAAGGCCAAAATTGACGAACGTTAGGGAATGACGGGGACGACAGGAGCGTGTTTTATATGCCTCCACACCAAGCACCGGGCGGCAGCTTGTCGAACAAAGACCAGATGTGGTCACGAGGGTTGCGCGGGCAAACACCATCGATTGTTACACCAGGCTAGAGAAACTACACCGGAGACGAACACCAAGCCCAGTGTGATTTGTTCAACATCGCGGTCTACCAGTGAACCAGTACGTTAAGGAGTGGTTGCTGAGGTATTGGGGACCCCAACTGGGGTGGCCAAAGCGATGGCTTTCGTCGACAGTGGATCTGACACTACCCTAGTAAAGGAGAGGTTTGCCAATAAAAGCGGGCTCGCTAAATGTGCCACGTAGTTAGCAGTGAGCACGGTGGGCTGACTACAAGCAATGACTGCCGGCCGGTTGAGGTTACAGCTCATCTCCTTAGACACTGACGAGCAAATAGAGTCAACGGAAGCATTTACATTAGCTGATCTTCCAATGTAAGGTCGGCCAGTGCAATTTTGACTAGGTGGCTCCATCTGCAGGACTTAACCGTCGTAGACTGGGAAGACGACGAAGTGGACCCCCTCATCAGCCGCAACGTACCAGAGGCACATTGGGCACTTGACCAGAGACCGGGCGACCGCCAGACACCTTATACCGTACGCACAGCCCCGGGATGGTTATTATATGGACCAGAAAAGGGGCGTGGTTCCGTGAATTACGTATCAGCCGAAACGGACCGCGTAGAGTATCACCCGTAGCGGCTGCATGAAAAGGAGTTTCACGACATTGGAGAAGAAAGATTATCATTGTCTCAAGAGGACCACTTCGCTTTGCAGACAGTGCGGCAAGGAACCAGAAGCCTTAAAGAATAGTTCGGGGTCCCCTTCCATGGCTCACTCTAGCCGACTCTTGGGTTGATAACAGAAACTATGCTCTGCACAGACTACTACGACTGAGAGAACGCTTCGCCGTAGCCCGGGATCTGTGGAAAAGATATGCAGAAATAATGAAGCGATACGAAGCCCCCGGTTTCGCTGAACATGTACCTGCCACCACCGACGGCCGGAGGGGGATCTGGTATCGACCCCGCTACCCGGTTATCAAACACAAGAAACCCAAAAAGCTGCGGGTGGTTTTTGACTGAGCAGCCAAGTTCCAGGGCAAACCGGTAAACGATCACCTACTGCAAGGGCCTGGCTGGACCATACCACAGAGCGAAGTTTTTTGCCGTTTCAGAGTGGGTAGAGTGGCCTTGTCCGCCGACATCAGAAAAATGTTTTATCAGGTGAAAATACCGGCAGAAGAACGAGATGCTTTGCGTTTCTCGTGGTGGGAAGACAGCGACCGGGACAATGCAGTGATAAATTATAGGATGACCGTCCACCCCTTCGGAGCCATATCATCACCGTTTTGTGCGAGCCACGCCCTCCGAGGCTCAGCGAACAAACGTAGAGACTTGGTCCACCGGTCAGTGGTAGATAGCATCAGCGAAAACTTCTACGTGGACAACTATTTTGAATCATTCCATGATGTAGACTCGGCCGTAGCTCAGTTCAGGGACCTAATAAGACTGCTAGAAGAGGGTGGCTTCCATCCAACGAAATGGATGTTGAAGGATTCAGAAGTACTCGACGTCATCCTGTACCACGAGAGGGCCGAATTGGTTAAAGCCTTGGACGGCTCTCCACTTCCTACCGAAAAGAGCTCCAAGGATACACTGGAAGGCGAAAGCGGACGACTTTGTTTTCGACCTAAAGGTTCCCGAGCTGCCAGTAACCCATCGAGACATACTATCTGCTGTCTCCAGTTTGTTCGATCTGCTCGGTTTCATCTCTCCCTGGATTTCACCCGGAAAGATCTTGCTGCATCGGCGCTGCCGTAAAAAAGTCCATTGGGACCAGCCACCGGACCAAGAAGACCTGCTGGACTGGGAAGAATTTCTGAACACCTTAAAGAAACTAGGGAACATACGGATTCCATGGTGTTTGCCTCCTGGTTATGCGACACGGACGGCAGAACTACATGCCTCTTCTGAAGCATCCGAAGCCGGCTTCGGAGCCGTGGTTTGCGGAAGATGGCGCATGGTGGATCGACAATACACCACGATGATCCTGTTCGCCAAAGCCCGCGTTGCCTCACTGAAGTCAGTTTCGATCCCGAGCACTGAACTGAGCGCAGCCGTGTTAGCTATCAGGGCGGTACAAGCGGTAGAGGGATGTTTTGACTCCCACTTTTAGTCAGCTAGTTTCTGGGCGAACTCGACGATAGTACTGCACCACATTGACAACGTCAGGAGCCGTTTTAGTTTCTTCGTTGCTAACCTACTCACAAACGTCCACAACGAATCGGCCATGAATCAGTGGAAGCATATCAGGTCTGGCGATAACCCAGCCGATCTGTGCTCCTGAGTTGCGGTGAACTTTCGGCAACTTGACGCGTGGACGGGAGGACCAAAATTCCAGCATATGCTCCAAAAGGACTGGCCCGTATACGAACTAAAAACCCCTCTGGAATTGGGACTGGAGATCAAAGGCTTAGTTATGACGGCCACAGTAGTCGGAGCAACATTCCTTTTGTCATGACTGGTCAGGTTTTCTTCCTGGATAAAGATACTTCCTGCATTAGTTTGGTTGGCCAGGTTCAAGAGACATTCGCCAGTTTTGAAAGGGCACCGACCCTCCGGCCGGGTACTAGTGGGTCCGATAAGTCCACTTGAACTGCGAGCCGCAGCACATGATATATTCAAGATGATAAGGCAGGAGGCTTTCACCCGAGAACTCGAGAGGGCGGAAGAAATAGGGCCAATCGACAAAGGAATATCATCTCCGAGAGGCGACTTGAAGCATCTAAACCCTAAACTCAATAATAGACTGCCACGGTCAGATGGTAAGCTGGCCAACTCCCACCTGAGTTTTGACACGAAGTGCCTTATACTGCTGCCGGCTCGACAACCTGTGATAGGGCTAATGATCCAACACGTTCACGCCGTGGGGGGACATGCCAAGAAAGTCACGTGACGAGCGTCATCCGAAATCGCCCTTGGCTGCTGAGAGGAAGAGCGGCTGTAAAACGCGTAATCCGACTTTGTGTACACTGTAGGTGAAACAATGTCGCAGCTGGCAAACAACACATGGCTTTGCTACCAGAATGCAGAGTGACTCCGGGCTGGTAGCCGTCCAGCGACACTGGGTTGGACTACTTCGGGCCCTTGTGGAACATGTGTGGGAAGAGGGTGGAAAAACGATGCGGCTGTATCATGAAGTGCGTGAAGTCAGTTGCGGTACACTTAGAAGTTGCTCATTTGATGGCAACCGACTCTTCCCTCAGGGCCTTGCAGAGCTTTATCCACCGAAGAGGTATACCAGCAGATGTATACTCCGACGAGGGGTCCAACTTCATGGGCGCTTACCGGGAATTGCAGCCTTGGCTCGAAAACATGAACACGGACGAACTGCAGAATCAAACCCCGGTCTATGGTGTGCGATGATACTTCAACCTCCCTGCAAGCCAGTCGTAGCGGCGGCGTATGGGAACGCCTAACCCGGTCCACCAGGCCAATATTGGTATCGATCATTGAGCAACAGCCGCCCGGAGACGAAATGTTGAGCACCGTCTTGGCTGAGGTCGAGAGAATTCTGAAAAATCGGCCACTGGTTCCAGTAACCAACGGAGACCTCACCCATCTAGTGCTCACCCCGAACGACTAATTGACTTTAGGGTCGAACGAGGGTTTCTAATAACCGGTAAACCTTCATGGGAGCCACCTCCACGGGTGAGAGCAGCCATATATCTCGCTAAGGTTTCCTGGGTGATGTGGCTGCTGGGGTACCTACCAGCTCCTCAAGCTCCACAGAAGTGGCCGATCAAAAGGAGACCATTCATGGTTGGGAATTAGCGATGGTCGCAGACAAACACGCGCATTTTAGCACCTGGAATTAGAGCGTGGCAATGGAAACCATCGAAATATCTGACGGAATGATAAGAACCGTGAGGGAGAAGACTGCCAGCGGAACGCTTATCCGCAAGGTATGCAGTACCAGCCTCCTCGAGAGTGAAGACGGAGAAGCCGATAACACGGAAACCCAGGAGACTGTTCCTCATAAGTCATCGAGGTGGTTAAAGGAGCCCCCATGTAAGAGGTCATTTACGACATACTGATGTGTTGAACTATCATACACCAACACACATACAAACCTACATTGCACACGTTTATACTTCCTGACCTCCGTCAAAAGCGTCATAGTGCTCACTTTTTTTTGTCGATGTTGCAGAAGGCCCCTGGAGTACGAGATAATAGCTGTGATTCTATCGTGCCCCCAGACACACACCAATCACACTTACATAATGCACGTTTATACTTGATGACCTCTATCAAAACAAGCCGCAGGGCTGATTGTTCCCCGTGTATCACTGACGGTATGGGAAATATCACCTGTAAGGGATGGTACTTACTATTTGCCCGTATACCAGATTGCGGCCACACTCACGGCACCGGCCAGCGCACACTTACACAAACACACCCGGCCGAGGCACAACGGCTCTCCCGGGGACAGCACCTAGGTTCCTCCTTCACGCCCTACATCGAACAGCCGTTCTCGTGGACGATGCAGAGTAACGTCGCGTCGGTGTAGCCACCGGATCAAGTGTGTTCGTGAGTAGAATGCTGACGACAAGGCATCAGGTACGCGCACTGACAGCAGGTTCTAGTAGGTAGAAAGAATCATTACCCTTTTTCCAAACCCTTGACTCTGCTAAGATAAGGGAGGATTTATGTGGGCGGCGTAACGACGGGTCGTGGAAAGTCTCCCAAAAACACTGGAGTTCCACGATTCCTTGGCATCAATCGCTTATTTACACTATTGGCTTGTTCTACGCTCTTTATACTTATACGAACCAACGTTTGTTTGTTCGCGCCCAGCGCCCTGCTCTGTCGTGCACATGTTCTGGACCTGCGTGACTCAGGTGTTCCTTTCCCGCACGCTGAAGTTCGGTCCTCGTTTTTTGAGTCCCTGTGATTGCATTATTGAGATGTGTGCCTGGTTCGTGTCATTGTTCATTTGATAATCTAGTGTCGTATAATTTCACGGATAATAGCCTTCTGATTTCGGGATCCGTTGTGAATTTGGCTACGCTTTGCTTAAAGTTGTCTAACAGAGCATTAACCCAACATTTTTGGTGTGATCGTCTATACTAGCCAGCTCGCGGGTCTCAGATGGGGAGGCGTCCAGTTGTAGTAGGAGTAGAAAGTCGAGTTTGGCTGGGTTCAGTTCGCTCGGTAGTATTGTTTCCACATCTAACATGTTCCGTGGTCGTGTGCCTCTCAAAATCAATAACAGTACTTTGTATCGCTTCCATCGGACCATTTTTGTCCAGTTAGGAAGGTGGCACAGTTTTTCTATTGGGCTTACGCTTCGCGTGACGCTTGTAGCCAGTATCGGTCTTTCGGTCTCGATATTGCCATCACCAGGCTTAGGTATTAATAGCATTGGCCACGTCTCTGTAGCTGCAGTTAGGAAGTCCGGTCACATTGTCCACACCCTCAGCCCTTCTAGTGTTTTCAGGCCCCTCGGGCAAAAGTAGGCTGGGTTGCTGGCGGACTAACCATAGTGCCACTGATCGGTTTTATTCGACTCGTGGATTATAGTGAGCCTGTTGGCCACGAAGGTGTTGAAGCGAGTGATGATGCTGTTTGCGTAAGGTAGTACAGTGGCTGAGTCCATACAAAGGTTGGATTCCCAGCTTATCTGATGGTAGCATCTTCCAATCAGTGTCACGGCTTCCACGGCTATTACTGCTGCAGTGAATTCTAGTTCCGGAATGAACACCGTCTTCACTGGAGCTACCATAACCTTTGCGAATACTGTCTGATTGTGCCGCCGACCCTTTTCTCCTACCCAGCAGTCATGAGCCACTATCTCGTAGCCTACTTTCGACTCATCTGAAATCAATTGGAGTTGGACCTCGCGTGTAACCATGATTCCTGTCGAGCATCTTGGTATCTCAGTCTCGCCACGTTGGCCTAGGCTGTGTAACCAGTCACGTCGTCGCTTGTGGTCGTCTTCCTGGAGGGGTTCGTTCTAGCCCGTCCCTCTTTGGCACAGCAGTTTCAGCAAGCACCTTCCGGGCAGCAACCATGATGACAGGAGACCTAACGAACCACTGAGGCTTGAGACTGATGATAAGGTTCTTCCTCGTGTGGCTGGCCGTTCGGGTAGGTCCATAGTGAATGTGAGTTTGCCACTTCCGGGCTTCCATGGAACTTTAAGCGTGCGATCCATTTGTGAAGAGGATTCCGAAAGCTCTCCTGGGCACTCAATTTTCTCGGAATCCTGAATAACGATGACAATATCAGGGCCATTTGAGGTCCATTTTGTGAGTCCGAACACTCCCGGCATTAGAGTGGCGGTCGGCTTGGTCATATGTAAAACAGAAATATTTGGGTCTTCAATGGAACAAAAAGACCGTCCAAGTAGAACTGGTCAACTGCCATTCCTAAAAGATTGCTGGTGATGCCAAAACTCTTAAGGGTTTACCGGAGAAAATAGTGAGCAACCAGAGGGGAAAACCTCCAGCATGTACACATCTGGAGTACGATCTGCGTACCTTTCAAGCCAAGAGATAAGACGGAAGGCATCCATAAAAAATGCTCTACCGACGAGATCGAGTTTATCTCACTGACCGAAACGGTAAGCATGAAACTATAGCGGCCGACCGGCTTAAGGTTGCGCACCCCAACTGTAGCCCAGAAGTGGAAACACCGCTCAACGGCAGCCCTCCAAAAGTTCCTCTACCTAACATAGAGGCCTCCTCCGGGCCTCAACCAGCGCAGCCCAAAACCGTGGATCGAAAACGAAAGACGCAATCTGGCCGTCGTGTACATTGGTCAAAGAGTCTCGCAAACTGCATTCGTTTTTTCAATCCCACTTGACGTTGCCTTTACTGTTCGACGTTTTGTAAAATCATTTTGAAAACCAGAAAGGCATTTCAAACACTTTAAAATCCGCGTTTGTACCGACAGACCGGGGTCAGTTCCGTCCCTTTCGATTTACTCGTCGCCATTTGCTCACCTATTTCATTTGCCTCTTCCATTGCATGTGAGGGCACGGCGGATGGAGGAACCCCCAGAAAGTCATGTTGGACCATCTTGTACGGTATACATATATAAATCTATTTATGCGACAACTAGGTGACAGCCTCGTAGAAGACCTTTAGGCCCGTGTGCATTTAGGTGATCCTCCACCTGCGGCAGGAGTGGATTGTGGCGTCGTAACATCGTGCCCTATGAGACCGAAGCTAAATGAGAATTGTGACGCGAATGGAGACCTGCCCGCGGTAAGCCCCCAATGAGATCGAGGAGTCACTTTGACAGTTCCCTCCTGAGGGGGAGTTGTTGCAGCTACTTGGAAGTGGCTAAGCTTGAATGTGCACATTCATGACCAGAAGTTACTCTGGACAAACAACCAATTAACACCTAGCTTAGGGCAGTTTGTGTGTTGTTCGATGCCACAGGGTTGTGCGTTGTTTGTCTGCTTGTAGTAAGAACAATTGGTTTTCGTCAGCTGAAAAACATTTTTGACTGCTCTGTCTGCGGATGGTTGAAAGTTCAGCTCCCTTAGCTAGCATCGCGTCCGGTGTCGCTCCCAATCGTAAATGTGAAAGACAAAGTTTCAATACAAAACGCCCCTAACCTACTGCATTGGATTTTACCGTCTTTTGGCACTGGTTGAAACTTTTGGCTTGTTGCCCGTTTCGTAGGTTATTATGGGGATCTAGTTAGTATCTGGTACCTGGAGTACTGAAAACGTTCCAAAGGCAAGTCAGGTTCTCTGGTCAGTCTGGTGATAAAAATGCAGAACACCAGCATCGCTCCGAATCCCCTTGGTTGTCTATCGGAACTGAAAGCTTTTCACACGTTGTGGAGGGTAGGGCGCAGTTAACTCATGGAACTACACAGCAGATGGGCTAAGAAACTCGAGGGGATAAGCAGATTTGGGCGAGAAACTACGTTTGAGGAGCCGGGGCCATTTATAGACCGTAGTAACCTAGTAGCAAACAGCCCTTTCGGAAAACTTGTGCTCAAGACGAACGAGCTACCTAGGAATGAGACGACGCGAAGCTTGACCAGGTAACCAAGTAGAGGCCAACCATCGGCAAACACACAAGCACTATACCGCGAGGATGAAAATTTGACAGTGTGTAAGGTTTGTGGGGCGCCTCATCGCTTAGCGGAGTGTCCTCTCTTCCGTAAGGTAGCCGTCGAGGAACGATGGGAAGTGGTTGAGACTGGGCACGTGCTCGTTTGTCTCAAAGAGTCACATCGAGTAGCTGTGTGCCAAAAGAAAGCCAGTTGTAGTCGGGACGGATGCCACGGGAAACACCATTATCCACTAGGCAAACCCGAGAAATTGAAAGCCGAAGAAATCCCGAAACCAAGTGTGGTCTGCCCATTGTCTCGTTCCACTAACAAGCCCATTCGCCTGGGAGTAATATCATTCGGCGGAGGAACCCCAGTTGGGGTGATAAGAGAGTTAGCCCGATGTCTTTGAAATCTGTCCATAAGTCTGTATGGAAAAACCATTGGCTGCACGTAAGTTGGGAGCGTGCTCATTTCGGCACCTGTGTCTACCTAGTAGCGTGTCCCCGAATTATGATCGATTATGCAGAATAGGCGACTGCCCCGGCCAGTAGAGTCCGCCGTGGCCACCGACTGTTTCCTCTTTTCCCTGACTGGCTGAGGCCATGGCACAAAACAGAGTACAATAAAGCGCCTTTGAATGATAACGTTGATAATACCAACAAAGAGCGTCCCATGATGTTGACTGAACCGGAATTCTTATACAGTTTCCGTTGGGAGATCTGTTTGGGCGACTCCGTCTCTTAGGTGATGGTGGAGCTGGGCATCCAAATGATGACATTCTAAGGGCGCCGACATTTTTGGCAAGATCGTGCACCGTGGTTGGTAAAGAGGCAGTGACAGACTCAGTTTGTCAGGAAGTCGCCTGACTGACATCTGGCTTGTATGCTTCTCTAATTTTGTCGGCCTTCTCGGCAAGCTTTTCGAGAAGTTCCTCTGTGGACACACAAATAACCTTCTGAATGTCGCTGGCAAGAAGTTGGAGCCAAATCTGTTTCAGAAGGCCGTTATCGATCTTAGTACTTCCCATAGGAGTCCGCTTCTGCTGAAGCAATCGCGAGGGTCTGCGATCTCCGAGCTTGGTGTCTACAAACAAACGGGCGATTCGCTGTTTGCTATACATACCAAATCCAGCTAATGACCGCTGATTTGATGCTTTTGTAAGGGTTGGGTTCTTCTGATTCCAACGTATCGCGCACTTTGTCGACGGTGTGTGGAGGAAGAACTGCGACCACGTAGTGAAATTTACCACATTTCGCAGAGCGAACGATGATTCTAACCGTGCGAACCAAGCCATAAGGTTACTTTCCCTAAACAGTGCGAAATGAACGGGAAGTGCATTGACCTCAGCGTCAAAAAACTTGGGGTCGCTTATATTGCAAAACGGTATAATGGATTGAAATTATTTAAAAAGTGAGGGAACCGATGCAGTGAGGAAAATGCAAGAAAAAACTGGTTATGAATATTTTGTTACCACCGACTAAAGTCGCGAAAGTGATAAACCGGCATTCTAAGATCTACAAAAACAATGGGTAAGGACGAATGGCTCATCAGTTTAGTACTCCGGGTACCAGATACTAACTAGATCCCCATAATAACCTACGAAACGGGCAACAAGCCAAAAGTTTCAACCAGTGCCAAAAGACGGTAAAATCCAATGCAGTAGGTTAGGGGCGTTTTGTATTGAAACTTTGTCTTTCACATTTACGATTGGGAGCGACACCGGACGCGATGCTAGCTAAGGGAGCTGAACTTTCAACCATCCGCAGACAGAGCAGTCAAAAATGTTTTTCAGCTGACGAAAACCAATTGTTCTTACTACAAGCAGACAAACAACGCACAACCCTGTGGCATCGAACAACACACAAACTGCCCTAAGCTAGGTGTTAATTGGTTGTTTGTCCAGAGTAACTTCTGGTCATGAATGTGCACATTCATCCTTAGTCTTCTTTAGGTCGGTACAGCCTTTCCTCTGACACAGCACCATCGATCAACTTCCGAATGACCTTAACTAGTTGCCTAAACGGATCTTTGAATATTTCGTGCGCTCATATGTAACCTTCTTCGAGTTCCAGCATCGAGCACCCTTCGGTTGCTTCCCTGGCTCTTCCGCAACATTAATGCAGCTGATACAAGAATATCTGCCCTGGATCAGAAGCACCCTTTTCTACAAAGTTCTCGTATTGTTCAATGAACTTACAGTGCTTTTTCGCGCTCCTTCAAAGGGGGACAAAAGGGTTTATCGCGCATGCGCTTGTCGGTTTCAATCATTTCACGAAATTGCTACGCTCCGTGGTTTCCAAGACTACCTCTCACTCCTGCCTTTGGAAGTTTCCTTTCCTGGCCGTCTCAGGTTCTTCCCTAGCTTGCCCAAGATGGTTTTCTAATTCTACTTTACCCATTCTATGAATATTATCACTTTTAAATTCTATGTCTTTGACCGAAATACATGAAGTTGCACTGACAGGACTAGCAGACCCAACAATATCTAGAGAAATAATATCACCCAAAAATGCCCCAGGGACTTTCCGGGTTACTTCTTGACTAACTTTGGCTTGCCTTTGTCCTCTTGGCATTTCTGATTGACTTCTCTGTGAAGATTCCAAATTGAGTGAAGTAACGGTTATTCCAATCGTGAGTAATGAGTAGTCCAATTTCCGAATCCCAACGTCAGAACAAGACTGATTAGCCGATTCTCCGGTATTCGACTAACAAATTATACGCATATAAATATGTATAAACCTCAACTGTACATCCACGACCTTTAGCAACGAAGACAAAAGTTCAGCAAAGGTCACTGTCAGGTACCGCCGTCACGGCAGCCCCAGTCCGAATCAAAAATATGCCGCGGCACATGAGCAAAATATGAACAAATGTTCAAGCGTAGTGGTTGATAAATGTAGTGCTCGTTCGAGGGTCACTGAGATAAACATCATAGTCTCAATAATGCAGGTATATGACGACTGCTAAGGAAGAATCCCACGCATGTACCTTACAAGCGCTTTCATGGACCGAACTTACTGTGTAATATGCTCAGATAGATCGCCACTCCCATCTTTGTCGGTGTAAGTGTTAATACTTGCCGATGCACTTGCTAAGCTCCGGCTCACCGAGTTATCCTTCTGTCTCTGCAGATCGTACACGTGCAACCCCCACGGGAGACACTGCATACTGCATACTACAACTGTAGGAGAGGAAAAGGTTTATGCGGAGCTGCAAAATGTGGATAGAAATAAGGCCACAGGACCAGGTGGGATTCATCTAGCCATCTTTCCACCTCTAGCCGGCGTCCTGAAAGCTGCTGTGACGAAGCTATATGAAACTGCACTTAGAGAAAATATTGTGCCGGGAGACTGGAGGACTGCAACGGTGGCAGGAATATACAAGGGCGGACCCAGACAAGAGGCAGAAAATTACCGGCCGGTTAGCTTCACGTCAGTACTGTGTAAGTGTCTGGATCGAATGGTCAGGAAACACATCTCCGGGCATTTGAGTCTACATAACTTCATATCAAATGTTCAGCGTGGTCTCGTGGCAGGACTGCCTTGTCTGACGAATCTCCTGCTGTTCCTAGATGAGATAAACAAGCACATGAATGAAGGACTGTCGACTACTGTCTGTTGCCTGGACTTGAGCGGGGCTTTTGATTCCGCGGACCACAGGCTTCTTAGTGTCAAACTGCGATCTACGGGCATTGTTGGGAAGGCAAGGCAGTGGGTGAATGGTTTTTCAATAAAGCGAACTTTTAGTGGTAAGGTGGGCAGTCATGTCTCAAAATCAGGTTTAACCTGTGGGGTGCCACAGAGCTCAGTGCTCGGCCCTCTGCTGCTCCTTATCTTCATCAACGACCTCACACGTGAGCTCACAAACCCCACCTTTACTTTCTTCAGTGAGGTCAAGATGGTTGGGGTAGATATAGAACATGATGTGCTAGCAGTACAAAACTGGTCACGTAAATGGGACCTTCAACCAAACCTCACCGAGCGCCAATGCTTGACCACAAACACAGGGGCTAAAGGGAATGGTGTGAGACCGTTGCAAAAGGTCTCTCAGGTCACAGAATTGGGCGGTATATTAGAAAACAGCTTCAAGCCTTCGAAGCAGTGCGCCACAGCAGCCAATATGGCCAGGAGAGAAAGTCACGGTTATTCCGACTGTGAGCAACGCGTAGCCAATTCAAAATTAATCTCAAAACCAGAACAAAATTGATTGGTAGTTTCTACCGTGCTGGATTAACAAGTTATACGCATAAAAATAATTACAAACCCCAACTGTACGGCCACGACGTCTGGCAACGAGGACCAGAATTAAACAAAGACCAATGTCAGGTACCATCGTCACGGCAGTCTAGGTTCTAATCAAAATTATGCCACTTCACGTGAGCAAAATATGAACAAATGTTGAAGTGTAGTGATTGATGCATGCTGTGCTTGTTCCAGAGTCAATAAAATAAGGAGCATAGTCCCAACAATACAAGTATATGACAGCGGCTAGGGAGGACTTCCACTGACGTACGTTACAGTGAACCCCTCCGAGTTAGGTACACCGTGTCGTGTAGAGAGCTCGAGATTTTCGTTCCGATATACCAAGCTATAGCTAGGTTGCACACGGAGTACTGCGTGGAAGCCTGGGCACCGCACCACCAGGAGGACATATACTTTCTGAAGAAAGTGCATGGGCTAGCCACTTGAATGTTGACCGCGAAGGGGGGGGGGTTGCCTTACGGAGGGTCTACGTGCCCTGAACCTGTTCTTGATGAAAACGCGGTGCATTCGGGGGGATTTCATAGAAACCTTCAAGGCAGTGACGAGACTGTCAGATATACATCGAGAAGACCTTTCCGCTCCGATCCCATAGAGAGGCACAAGAGGGCACGTCCCTATATAACAAAGGAGGCAGAAGAGGCTTCAAATCAGGGCGGATTACTTCTGGAAAAGACTGGTACTCTATTGGAATGATCTCCTGGAGGAAGTCATGAGTACTCCAACGGTGAGGGCTTTCAGGGAGGCAGCAGACCAGTGTTCGGCGGCAGTATACCCCGAATTACTTTAGGCGGTTTTTAGTGTCAGAAGCAAATTACTCTTTGTTTTCACCTTTCTCTGCCGGGGCTAACACTGCACAAAATTTCTGCCTTACAGAAAAATAGGCACAAGTAGTGTTGGGACCACGGAAACAAGCCGAAAACACAAGTATCTGGGCACATGGTTGGCTCTGACCACATCAAGTCCTGTGCAGACTGAACTGAGCTAAACTGAGATGAACTGGCCGGCTGTACCAGGTTTTACAAACATTTTGTTGTTCAGCTCCAGCGAACAGATGAAGTGGTTCGTCCTCATACCTTCCAAGCACCGGGAACTTCATGGAGCCCACTGGTGAAATAAACTTGCCAATCAAGCTTATGCTGGTCAGATCTCCGGTACCAAATTGATTCGCACAACTAAATGAGTGCCGCGCTGTTTGAATTCATAGTGCTCTCGTCTTTAAATTGAGTTTTTGAATAGTTTTGTGAACTAACCTAGTTTAATTCATGAAGCTGAGCGTATCACTATTGCATTTAAGGTGCGCTATATCTGGAGAATATTTTTATTCTCTTTGTAGTATTGCCGAGTAGTGTTCGGTGTTTTTTGAAGCGATCTTTTCTTGCTTCTAGTCTTTCTTTATGTTTTTTGTGTTAATGGGCTTTACCTGCTAGTTCAGAGTGCGCATTTTGTGTCTAGGTAAAGAGAGCTTGAGTTGTTTCCGCCTTCGTTTTTGTGGTTTTCGATATGACACGCGTTTCTGACCCGTGTCTCGCACCCAAGTGCGGAAAACGTGTGATTATTGGTATAAAGTGCTAGTTATGCAAAAGATGGGCTCCTCCAAGGTGTTCAGGAATAGCAAAAGACGTCGGTGTCCTTTATAAACAGAACCCATGGGCTGGATGGATCTGTGCCCCTTGCAAGGAGGCGGCCAGTCTGGCCTTTAAACTGCAGGCCCAGGGGCAGGACCAACGCCCACCACGTAGTACCTCAGTCATAAGCCCCAAACCACTGCAACCAGGTTGCAGTAAGTCGTCTGCGGACACTCATCAGAGCGGGTGGGCCAGTTCCGAGAGCTCGCCAGGCGGTCGTTGCCTCAGCTCCTTTGAAGCAGGCCGACGAGGGCTAGTGGACTGAGCAGAAGCCGATAAGGGCAAGGCAGGTCAAAAAGAAGAGTGACTGTAATATCGCGAAGGATGGGTTAGCTAGGGTGGATGACTCTGCTCTTCTGGTGTTGGAAAACAAGGTGCAGGATCTACAGAGGCAGATCCTGTTGATCGGCGGGGTCTCAAGCCACAGGCTCCTGACCATAAACCAGGGAGAACCTTTTATAAGGGAATCGAAAGCCAGGGGGGACATAGATAGGAGGAGGGTCTGCGAATACTGCGAATCGCAGGTGTTCCGTACCCTACTACTCGAAGAAGGGTGCTCAGAGTGGGGACATGGAAGTCACCACTGGGGAACGAAGACGAACATCATACGAGACCAAACCTAGTGGAGTTCGCTGGTGAGGCCACTCAGGATAAACTGCTGGCGAGGGCAGCATTAGTGGCTCACATCATCAAGAGTAGATACCAGATTGTGCCGGACGAGCATAGAGTGAGGCCTGGTGGTCTAGCTCCGGGAAGTAACCTTGCTCGACCAGCCAGGAAGCCGGTGAGAAACCAAAAATGTCAACGGAATGCCGTACTCGGCTCTCAGGCCCCGACCCCGACAGAAGTAAAGAAGCCATGTGCGGGGGCGCAAATAGTTGTAATTGAAGACTTGCTGGAGGACGAAAATTGGCAGTACTGTCCGAAAATAGGTAATAGTGCGGCCCCTGCCATCCTGGACGTTATGGCAACTCCTATAGAGATGGATTGGGAGTCGTCGGAAGTTCTGGATCGTCAGCCGGCTTCATGCACACCAGTGGGGACGTCCGAAGCAAAAAACGTGTCATCATCTCAGGCCTTGCGCCTGAGAAACAGACAAGAGTGAATAACAAGAGACACCTAGGTGGCGGAGTAAACGCGGTGGTATTATATACTAACGCGTGTAGTATTAGAAACAAATGGGCGGAACTCGCCAAAACCGCTGACGAGCAGAAAGTGTCAGTAGTTGCCGTCACGGAAACGTGGCTTTCTGAAGAAGACCATGTGCCAGGCCTTATGAGTAACAGTTATGCAGTCTGTAGGCTGGATCGGGAACAAGATCGCCTTGGTGGTGGAGTAGCCATCCTCGTTAGGTCAAGTGCAAACCACCTTGAGTCCCAGACCAAGATGTGCCCTCGCAATATTTAGTTATGCGCCGTTACGATCATCCTTCCAGGCAGAGGGTTAACGTCGTCTGTGTCTACAGGGCACCAAGCACTAACCACGAAGAGGACTTTTGTCTACTGCGGACTTTGACTGAACTAGTTAAGGACGCACAAAAGACCCTCTCCCGCACATCGACTGGGTGGCTGAGGTCTACGTGCCGGGATCGGAGGAGCAAACCTACTTAGAATGGCTGCATGATAATGCGTTGCGTCAACATATTAGGGAGGATACCAGATTTGAACTGGATGCTTTCCATCCTTGCTGGATCTAGCTATAACGAACTTCCCCAACGATGTGTCTGGACTGCATTATTGTGCACTGCTGGGCAAGAGCGACCACGTGTGTGTCAAAATAGTCCTATGCATGCGGCAACCCAAGGTATTTCAAGGCTGGTCAGACATTTCGGTAGTATGGACATAGATAGGCCACGCAATGGGGCGATGAGTTTGACCTGGGACACGACAGAGGAGGCTACTGTCGAGGAGCGCTGACAGACCATAAAAGGATTTCTGACTGCCTTTCAGGAAGAGTTCACACCCTTAAAACGAAGGAGTGGGGAGGGCAAACCCATGTGGTGAAAGGATGCAATAGCCAAGGCCATCAGACGTAGAAACCGCTGCTGGAACCAGTACAAAGCTTCCGGTAGTCAGCTAGCCTGGAACTGCTATACAAAGCTGAGAAACGAGACTGTAAGCCTTTTGAGAACTTCCAAGCGGGAATTTGAGCTCAAAATGGCCCAGTCTGTAGGACAAAAGCCGAAGAAGTTCTACAGCTATGTACAGTCTAAAGGCTCAGCAAGAAATGCCGTAGGTCCGCTATCCGCTGGAGACTATGGTATTGTCACTGATGACCAGGGCAAAGCAGACGCCCTGGGGGAATACTTTGGCAGTGTACATAGAATGGAAAGTGGGGTACGGGTAGATCTGATTCTGGTGCATGCTCGTCAGTTAAACGAGCTACATCTCTCAGAGGAATGCGTGCTTAAGTACCTACAGGAGTTAAACAGCCACAAGTCAGCGGGCCCAGATGGCATTCATCCAGCTATCATCCAGCCGTTGGCGGATATCTTAGCCCCATCAGTATGCAGACTGTACAGATCCACGTTGGACCAGGGTGAGCTGCCTCAGGACTGGAAAGTCGCGGCAGTCGTGGCAATACATAAGAGTGGGCCTAAGTCGGATGTGCAGAACTACAGGCCGGTAAGCCTAACTAGCATTCTATGTAAAGTCCTGGAGAAGATCATCCGTGCCCATATCTGCCAACACTTACTGCAGCACTCCATGCTAAGTCCGGCGCAGCATGGATTCCCGAAAAAGAAATCTTGTCTGACCAATCTCCTGTGCATCTTATATGAAGTAACTCAACGACTGGACGAAGGTAAGGAAGTTAAGGTATGCTACCTTGAATTTAGCAAGGCTTTCGACTCCGTTAATCATCGTCTTTTGCTGTGCAAGATGGAGACGTTCTGCATAGGTGGGCCAGCATTTAGGTGGCTGGAGGACCTCCTCTCCCACAGGACGTTGTACGTCAAAGGGAGGGGGGGACAGGTGCTCCAGTTTGGCGAATGTCACCAGTAGTGTACCTCAGGGATCCGTCCTAGGCCCGGTCCTATTCTTGTTATTTATTGTTGACTTAGCATCCACTCTTCAATCGCCCAGCTTTATTTTTGCAGATGATGTGAAGATTGTTGGATCTAAGGGTAGGGCGGACTTGGTGTTACGACCGTTTGAGCAATGCGTAGCCAAATTCGCAACGGATCCCGAAATCAGAAGGCGATTATCCGTGATAATTCTACGATACTAGATTATTAAAATAAACAATGACGTAAACAATATACAAACCTCAATAATACGATCACAAAGTCTCAACAACGAGAAACCGAATAGCAGCGTGTGAGCAGACAGCACGTGCGTCACGCAGGTCCTGAACAAGGATGTGCCAAAATAGCGCTCTGGGCGCGAACAAACAACAATTGGTCCAGAAAAACAACCAGTTCGTAAAGACAAGTCAATAGTGTATGGAAATGAGTGATGTTGGGAAAAAACACTGAATCGCGAGGGAAAAAGGGGGATTTTCCACGACCGGCTGTTACACCGCCCACCAAAATCCTCCTGGATCCTTAGCAGAGTCAAAGGTTCGGTATAAAGGTACTGATTCTTCCTACCTGCCTAGGCCCTGCTGTCAGTGCGCGCGTCTAATGCTCGTCGTCGACGTTCTACTACTGGTCGCACCTAACCCATTGGCTACATAGACGTGAGGCTAGTCTACATCTTCCACAAGACCAAATGACCGATGGCGGGCGTGAATGGTCACATAGACGTTGTCCTCGTAAGGGGCCGTCCGGTCCTGGATGTACGCGCTTGAGTGTGTGTGTGTGTGTGTGCGTGCGTGTGTGTGTGTGTGTGTGCGTGCATGTGTGTGTGTGCCGGGGTTACAATGAAATCACAGTTATGACTACACATCAAAGGAGGACTTTCTGCAATGTCAACAAAAGACCGCGTGGCAAGAAAACGAGTAAATGTAGCATGCATGTGTGAC